>CM076972.1:33222008-33354508 GCA_039105355.1 Benthosema pterotum | reverse complement strand
GTTGGTTTAGTAAAACCAGGTAACTGTGGGCCATAGTTAGCCAAATGTGAAGTTAAGTGGGTTACCAATTACAGAAGTGCTCCTTGGTACAGTCTTGCCTAGTATAAGAGGGAGGCTGTAGGAGCAGTCAGTCAGTTCAGTTAGCTTGAGGCAACCAGGTCACACCCAGGGAGAGCTGCTAGGTGGACTCTATAGAAAGGGTTTATAGCCTAAAGACAGTTTTCTTAAGTTCTGGCCTGGGTTTGTTTCTGTATTTTGCATCAAGAGACTTTTCTTTGTTTTGTAAGTTTAGTCTTGTGTGTGTGAGGTCTATGTGAAACCTGTGAATACACTGCTACTAGGAAAAATAAATCCATTAAAGGTCTTTCTGGACTATTCTGCACTTTTTGGAGCCGTGGCCACTCATGTCAACCTTACAGGGTCCGATTAGATTTGCAATATATGGGGGTGCCATACTTTTGGTCACTTTGTACTAGACTTGCTTTGTAGAGCATCAGTATTGTAGTATTGTATTCTGTGCTGGTGGCAACTGAGAGCTTGGATGCACCTCATGTTTGTATAAAGTCTGTTTGTCTAATCTCTCAAACACTTACACTTATTAAGATATAAAGGAAATGGAGTGCATAACATAGCTATCCTAGTTATGATAGGGTGGGCTGACATTGGGTATATATTTTTGTATTCACAAAAGATTATTTAGCTTCACTAGAAAGGTGTTTGGTTTCCAGTGCTCCACAATGCAACAGGCTGTCTGGGTCTTAAGGGCTTGGAAGCGGTTCATTTTCAATAAGAGGTGAGCATTCAGGTAGGGAGACCCTGACAATCTGACCCACAAGGGTAAGACTGAAGGTCCTGACCAGCCCACGGTGTGAGAGAAACAAATTAGAATGGCCAACTGTTTCTATACATCTCAGTTAACTTATAGAGTGTGTGTGTGTGTGTGTGTGTGTGTGTGTGTGTGTGTGTGTGTGTGTGTGTGTGTGTGTGTGTGTGTGTGTGTGTGTGTGTGTGTGTGTGTGTGTGTGTGTGTGTGTGTGTGTGTGTGTGTGTGTGTGGCAGATTTGAGGAGCAGCTAGAATGTGCACTGTGCAGCCCTGACTACCGGTAGTCTAAAATAGCGTTCTCTACTACAGAAAGAAACACATCCAGTGCAACCCAGAATTTAATTTATTAATCTGAAGCTACTAAAATTAAATTGTTACATAGTTACTAAGTATACTCCAGTATGTGTTTATAAATGATTGCCCCCAACAACATCAAAGGACTCGTGAAAAGTTATTCACAGTAGCTGCTTATAACTTAATAAATGTTGGGAAGAAAACATTTGAAATTTGAAATGTTTGTTTTAACTTACAAAACAAACAGGAATTTGTACAATGACTTGAGGTGATTGAAAATAGTAGGTGAACAAGACATTGGCACTGCCAACTTACACACAAGCGCACTTGTGCAAATAAGTAATACGGTTAATGCAGAAAAGGTGGATTTCTCCACCAGTGATGTTGATGATAGTAGCTTGTATAAAGGGGGGGAAAGACTGTCCTTTTAACTCTAGATAGCCGTCTCTTGCTTCTGCAAATGTAGTCACTGCTATGATTTTCCATTGATTTTAATTAAGACTCGCTCAGCAGGTGAAAATTCCAGACAGATTACCGTGTAAGAACCGGATGGTCAGCACATTTTTCCAGGCGAAGAGATAAGAGGGCTGTAGTGAGAAAGGTTTACACAACCAGTATTTTATGTGCAATATTTAAACACAAATACTGAGTGCATCCGATTATCTAATATCTGATAAACCAAAATGTGTATGGCTCCCAATTGACAGGCTCAAACTGTATGTATAATGTCATGGTAAGAAATTTGAAATTGTAAAAAGTGTGATAGCTCCATGTCTATGGTGGTGAGGTGGTTTATATGTACCTGTGTTCTCTCAATGTATTTTTTTGTGGCAGGAGTGCTGATGTAATGGTGCTGTTGTTACTACTTGCATACGAAAAATCATTCTTGTAGCCTCTGTGTGTTATGCAATGTTTGTGTTTACACTATCAGTAAAGTTGTCCATTTATTGTCACTGGGGAGATTTGTGTAGGACAACATTTGTGAATACCACACAAAAAGTGTGTGGATAGCGTAGTGGCAGGCATCAAATTGTATTTGGCCGCAAGACGTGTCATTGGCTGAGCGTCACATAACAAGATTTTTCCCCTTCTCCTCAGTGGCTGGAGATGAATTATTTAGTAGTGATTATTGTCTCCATCAGTATAGTGGAGAGTATGTTTTACCCCCTGTCCGTCCTCCATGCATGGTCCAGGCCGCACCTGATTGGCCGTTTTAGGTGATATCATCATTTTAGCTCGCTCCGCTCATGTATGAGTAGGCCACCAGGAGGCCAGGAGGACCTGGGCCTCGACACCCAGGCTTTCATTTTCGTCCGCCTTGCGCGAAAACGGAAAGCCTGGACTAACGCGCGTTGGAAAGTGGCCTTGAGGGGCGTGTCAACCTTCTGGGGTGGGCGTCGCTCTAAATGATGTGACGTAGAACAGCAGTGGACGGGAGGGGGAGGGGCCGGAGATGACGACACGTTAGTGAGATCAAATCAGAGCGCAGCACTTCCGCCGTGTGGATCCCACGACACCCCCGCCCCCAAGGCCAAAATCATTGAGGGCTAGACCAGGCCAGGAGGACCTGGACCGTGCATGAGCTGATTTGATCTCACTACAACCCTGTATCACATGTCAAAAGTCAAATAGTGACTTTTTCCACACCCCACACAAAGTCACTATTTGACTTTCCAAAGTCAAATAGTGATTTTCTGAAGAGAGCGGTTTTCCATGTCATCATCCCCGGCCCCTCCCCCACCCCTCCACTACTCATCATTTGGAGGAAACAAACAGGATGGCCCAAATGGGCATGGACCATTGTTTAAGATCAACATGAAGAGATGTTCATTTACACATACTATAACTGATCCCTTATTGTTTATGAGCAATTATTTGGAATGTGTGCCCTTTGCGTTGCCATAAGAAATAATCAGCCATACTATTAATAATAAAATGGATATGTGCTTTGCAAAGCATTACATTACTATGTATGTCTAGTCTCCTCAATATGACACCAACTTAAAATACAGATTTAAAATCGGTGAGAGGCTTTACAGGCTTATAAGTGGGCTGTATTCTAAAAAGGACTGACAGATGAAGGAATATTCATGTACCTGTATACCGGTAGGTATAAAAGAGAAACAGCTATAGATACAGGTTCTCTGACACTGTATGACATATTGGTGTAAGATAGGGCCCAAACTCTAGGATGTGAGGTTTGAACATCTATATTAACAAATATTTGAAATAATCCAAAAGTATGCTTCTATTGCGAAACAGTGTTGTTGCTCAAGTTTAGTGGCAGCAACATAAAACCTGGTCCTAAGAAGTGGGAAGCAATTTGTGAGAGGATGTGCTTTGTGTAACAACATCATGTATGTGTTGTACAGTTGATGTTAAGGTGGAACTATCCCTCCTGGAGAAAGAAAAGGAGGTGGATGGAATGTCGCCCAATGGCAAGGCAAGCCCCTTTGCTGACTGCAGACCGAATGGGGCCCTGGGACATGGTTCTGATGAAGACTCTGTACCCCCACGTCTCTACCACAAACCACGAGACTATGTGGAGGCCTCTGTCTGCCATGTTAAAGATCTGGAAAATGGACAGTAAGAAATTCATGAAAAACCATTTGTAGGGACGGCGTCTTAATGCATAGGACACTGCACATTCTCTCTCCTCTCCTCTCCTCTCCTCTCCTCTCCTCTCCTCTCCTCTCCTCTCCTCTCCTCTCCTCTCCTCTCCCTCTCCTCTCCTCTCCTCTCCTCTCCTCTCCTCTCCTCTCCTCTCCTCTCCTCTCCCTCTCCCTCTCCCTCTCCCTCTCCCTCTCTCTGTGTCACAAATACAGATGTCTCTGTGCATTCTTGACAGGATGCGAGAAGTTGACTTGGGAAGTGGCAGAGCTTTGCTAATCAAAGAACATGGAGAGTTCTCAGCCATTGGTCACAAGTGTCCCCATTACGGTGCGCCACTGGTCAAAGGTGAATATGTTTTATTTTAAATTTAAATTTTGGTGTAGTGCAGACCAAACAAAAAACAGAAATTTACCACTTCTGCTCTACATTCAAACAATTAATTGTTTTGATGTGATACTTTTGGAACAATTGATATTGTTGGTATTTAATCTGTTATTTGTTGTGGGTTTTTTTTTTTTTTTTTTTTATTTATAAAATTATTGTTTTATTATTGGTCTAGAGACCCCTGGCCTAGAGTAACCCAATAGTTTGTTTTAGAGTAACCCAATAGTTTGTTTTATGTCATCATCGAGGGCAACCACACTTTGCAATTGCAAATTCTCTCTCTCTATTTTAGGGTTTTTAGATGTTTTTGACAGGGAAGCGGGGGCATTCGAACATGATGTTAAATAATGTATGTATGTATTTTATTTATTCATTTTACAAAATCTTAATGTTTGAATGCCCGAGCCCCCTGACAACTTTATATAATCAATAAAACTAAAGAAAGCAGCAAATGAAATAAATAAATAAATAAATAAAATGAATTAATAAATAACACTCATCTTTTAATGTCTCTATTAACCTAAAACATGAACCTTGGTTGGAAAAAAACTAAAGTTGTATTAAAGGCCTGTCATGTTTGTCATTCCAGGTGTTTTGTCAAAAGGTCACGTACGCTGTCCCTGGCATGGCGCATGTTTCAGTATTGCAACAGGAGACATTGAGGACTTCCCTGGCCTGGACAGCCTGCCTACCTTTGAGGTGACCACTGATGATGATGATGTCTTTCACATTCTGTGTCTTATCCTGTCTCTTCATGGTTAAAAAGCGTAAGCCACACATTGTTCACCTTTGTTTGCTCTAGGTCAGAGTTGAAAAGGACAAGGTGATCATTCGCGCGAACAAACAGGTAAAAAAAACAACAAAAGCGGTGTGGGACATTTTGAGGAATTTATTGAAGAAAATAAACAAAGCCACTTGCAAATGTTTCCAGGCTCTCCAGTCACAGAAGAGGTCAAAGCCCATGGCACGGTGTTCAGCAGTCATTAACTCTAATACAGGCTTCAGCCACGTTCTTATCATTGGCTCAGGTCAGTTACATTTGCACGTGTGTGTGTGTGTGTGTGTGTGTGTGTGTGTGTGTGTGTGTGTGTGTGTGTGTGTGTGTGTGTGTGTGTGTGTGTGTAATATATACTGTATGTATATATATATATATATATATATATATATATATATATATATATATATATATATATATATATATATATATATATATATATATATATATATATATATATATATATATATATATACTATATATATACAGTATATATACAGTATTTCTTTTGACCATTTCCTGCACTCCCATGACTACAAGAATGAGGATATGATTGGGTTTGATTAGATTCTCATTGTTGACTTTTTGCTTGAACCATTACCCGTTATGGTTGTACTTGATGTCTCATTGTAATACAATCCTGCTGATTTGTCATCAGGTCCAGCAGGACTGGTGTGTGCAGAGACATTAAGGCAAGAGGGCTTCACTGATCGCATTGTCATATGCACCATGGACAAACATCCACCTTATGACAGGCCTAAACTGAGTAAGGTTTGTACAGAGACCCAGAGCGCACCACTGAGAGTATGTTTCTCAAGATAGAATTGTCTAATATGTTGCTTTCGTCAATTATAAGACAAGTGCTCTTGGGAATCAACCGCTTGATAGTATCAAAGATTTGCTGAAAACCTGTGGATAAGCATTAAATCGAACGGGGAAAAAATCACACAATGTAGAGAAATACATGTTATAAAGCTTTAATGGGACCTTGATTATTTGGATCCCTGCATTTTTAGTCTTGGATGCTATTCAAAAATTAAAAATGCAAAAAGCATCTTCTCTAAAGCTTTATGAACAGTACTCCATGATCATATATTTGGCAAAAAGTTAAGTTCATTGATTTACAGATTGAAGTAAATCAATGTGCTCATATTGCTACTAAAGGTTTTACCTTTATGTGTATTTTTATGCCCAGTATTATCTTGCTATTATAATATTGTTAGGACAGTCTGCAGAGCATGTCGCACTAACAGCCTTGTACCTTGTATGAGTGAGTGAGAGTGACAAAAAATCTTTATCTATACATCCTTCTGAACTGTTATAGTTTAGTACTCTATTGGCCAAGCTAATTGTCTCTTGTCTAAGTCCCACCCTTTTGGGTGGGGTTTGCTCACTGTCCAATGGCAATCCAAATACTTTAGCAACTGTTGCTATCCAGGTCAAGCTTTCCTGGTCAAGCTTTCCTCTTCCAACATGCCTATTGGACAAGGCCGGGTTGGGGAGGGGCTTAGTGGAGAGCTAATTGTCTCGCTTGTAGATGGCATGGACATACCTTATGGTTTGTTGTTGACTATTAACCATAAAGATATCCTTGAGATAGCATTCCTGGCAATGTTTTTGTTGAGTCTGACATTTCAATGGCAGATTATTAGGGTAATTTATCTTCTATGTTTTGAAAATGTCAACAGATTTATATTTGAAAGGCTTTGGACAAACAAACATGCATTCATGTATTTTTTTGTCAATATGTCACTCTGTTGCACTGTGACTAACTGTCTTTCCTTCAGTCCCTAGAAAGCACAGCAGAGCAATTGAGACTTCGCTCCACTGATTTCCTCCAGAACCATGACATTGAATTGCTCACAGAGACAGAGGTAAGAGATCATGCCAAGCACAGTTGGATCTTTCATTTCAGTAAATAAAAATGATGTGGCTCAAATTAAAGAGTTACATAAGCAATCATTGTCAACAATTTCAATTTCATTTCTTCAACTGGTTGAATTGAAACAGAATTAATTGACCCCAATATTAATATATGACTAAGATTTTCTAAATGTTAGGTTTTGGCAGTTGATGTCAAAACACGGACTGTGACTTTTCAAGACGGCTTGAAGATGGAATACAGGAAACTCTTCATTGCTACAGGAAATCAGTGAGGAAAATCTTTGCCAAAATACTAAATAAATTGCTCTTGTAGTCAGTATTACCATCATGAATGAAAGTACTGATACTTGATTGCTTCTGTCTTTTGCCTGAAAGACCCAAACCAATGAACTACAAAGGCAAGGATATTGAGAATGTATTTCATCTCAGGACACCTGAAGATGCAAACAGCATAGCCAGGCTGGCCAATAACAAGAACGCCGTGATTGTGGGAACAGGATTTATCGGTGAGTAATACATTTTGCATTTTAGAAACAAATAGTAATCTATCTTGAAATGTATGGAATCTCTGTGTTTCCCACATATAGCGATAAGCCTCTGCACCTCCCGTTCGGAGTGATGTACCCACCGGGATGTTGATTGGATGAGCAGTTGTCCAGAAAACCTATATTAAAATTGGTTTAAGGGAGGACCGGCCAGAATGCAGGCGGACTACTACCACATCACACTAAGTCAGTCAGACCATAATCAACCCAATATGCCTGTATTACAGGCACATGGATTATGGTTCAATATGGTTGTTGGGAGTCACAGATCTGTCATGTGGACTCGAGGGATTGCGTTCCACCGCATACTGATGAGTTGGTAGTGCCTGTAATCAAACCTTGTGACTCAAAGTGGAGTCCTCTGGTGACACACACCATACACTATATTAATTACTGTTTACTATGTGAATTAATGAAACAAAATCCAACCAAGCAAACGTATACTGTTTAAGGAAACAATTTGAACAAGTCGTATTGCATGTTTGCGTCTCTTGCTCTTTTTTTGTTTTCATGCGGCCCCTAGTTATAGACGTGATGCAAAATGGCTTGACACCTTTTGGGTTCATTTGGTAACTTGATAAGTTTATAACTATATCATTACAAACTTAATCCACTCTTTTTGTGTTGAAGGCAGGGCTCATATTCTGAAATATATTGATTTATGTTGTATAATAACATAGGACCTACTGTCTATTGTCTTTGTTGTTGCCAGGTATGGAGGTGGCTGCTGCACTCACTGACAAGGCTCACTCTGTTTCTATCATTGGGATAGAACCAGTTCCTTTTAAGAAAGCGCTTGGGGAGAAAGTAGGGAAAGCAATAATGAAGGTAGGGAAGCACCCCTGGGAAATCAAGTTGGATCAAGACTACCTCAGCATTCTCCCTGCAGAACAAACTAAACTACCATTTAAAATGCAGATCATGTTCAAAGGGAATGCAAATATAATCATTGATACGTATCATACTGACAAGTGGATATTAAAGGGATGGTTCAGATTTTTGGAAGTTAAGTTGTCAGCAGGGAAATAGCTGCAACATCAAAGTGGGGAAATACATTCTCTTCCAATGAGAGATGTGGAAGGAACTACTGTCAACCTAATTGTCTGTGGTTTTGCAGCTGTTTGAGACCCAAAGAGTGAAGTTCTACATGCTGAACGAGGTGTCAGAGATGATAGGCCATCATGGACAGGTATTCAGAAAGTGAGAAAAACTGCATGACATGGTGCTCAATATCTTCTCTTGCTCAATCGAGAGCATTTGAAATGGGTGACTACAAATGGTGAAGTGTAGTGCCAGGAAACGGTAATGATTATCAGGCACAATTAATAGTGAAAATACTACATTTGGGTCATAATTCGAATATAATTGGAAATAATCTCAATTTCTTTGAGCACTCAAGTACTCAAAGAAATAATGGGCGTATCACACTATCAAAGTTGTGTAATCTGTAATCTATAGCCTACATCTTCACTACATGACCAAGCTCTTTGTCTTTCCGTTTCAGTTGAAAGAGGTGGTACTGAAAAGTGGAAAGGTCCTACGTGCAGACGTGTGTGTGATTGGTACAGGTGATACACTTTCATTATGGGTATTACATTTAATTATAATACTTGAAAGGCGTTTTCAATAAAGCGCAATTCCCCTATAACCTAATAATAATAAAGAGTAGCACAACTGTACTTGCTCACTCACTCACTCACTCACTCACTCACTCACTCACTCACTCACTCACTCACTCACTCACTCACTCACTCACTCACTCACTCACTCACTCACTCACTCACTCACTCACTGTGTGTGTGTGTGTGTGTGTGTGTGTGTGTGTGTGTGTGTGTGTGTGTGTGTGTGTGTGTGTGTGTGTGTGTGTGTGTGTGTGTGTGTGTGTGAGTGAGAGAGTGTGTGTGATTGTTATGAATCATGGTTATGACATATAGAAGTTATCTTTTAAGAAAAATAAATATCTTCTTTTATTGGATAGTACAGTGGAATTTGACAGAACACAGGGAGAGAGAGAGTGGGAGTAACATGCAACAAAGGCTACCAGGCCAGAAGGAGTGTACACCATCAATGGCATCTGCATGCACAATATGCACACTGCCAGGATAGGATTTTGATCTGTTGAATATGATGTTTCTGCAGGATGCATTCCTGCCACTGGTTTCCTGAAACAGAGTGGAATCCACATGGACTCCAAGGGCTTTATCACAGTAAACAAGGTTGGTACTATATTGGAAATAACAGCAGATGTTTAGTTTTCAATGTTGTTGAATTGTTGGGTTTGTTTGAACTGCCTCTCAGATGATGCAGACAAACGTTGACAGTGTGTTTGCTGGAGGAGATGTGGTGGTGTTTCCCTTCCTGCCGCGCAGCAGTAAGAAGGTGAACATCCCTCACTGGCAGATGGCCCATGTCCATGGTGAGTGTTTGCTTTATATATGGCGCTATTGCGCTTAAAAAATTCTATGCATCTGATATAGCCCTTTAAAGGGTGTAACCTATATTATGGAAGTCAGGAATGTTTTTTTGTTTGTTTGTTTGTTTGTTTGTTTTTGTTTGTCTTTTTTGTTTTTTCTTTTCTCTTTTTTGTTTTTTGTTCATCACATTTATATACTGTTTTATTTGTATTTGTAATTATTTACTGTACATTATTTATTGCATTTATTCTTCACTGCATTACAATTTTTTGAAGATTATATTCCGAATTTATGTTCATAATACAGAACACAAATGCATAATAAAAACAGTTAAAAAATGAATTTTTGAACCAACATCACAAAGTATCAGTATGAGTTGATTGAGTTCTGCATTGTACAGACATATCATATCTCCAACATTAAATGAGAGCTACACATGTAACAAACTATATTATGAATTCTCACGAAGGGGTATCACTGCCATCTCGGTGAGCACCCCTCACTTCACACAGGTGTGATTTTTTTTTTTACTCCATAGACACTGTTGTAAAGCACTTTCTATTCTGTGCTGTGTTTAATTTACAGGGAGAGTGGCCGCTCTCAGTATGATGGGCAGAGCCTCAGAAATCAAAACTGTGCCTTATTTCTGGACAGCCATGTTTGGCAAAAGCATACGCTATGCAGGTAAATGGAAAGGAAGAGGAAGGGAAAAAAAGTCTGAAAGCTGCCCTGGGAATGCTTGTGAAATTGTGATGTGCAATATCTCTTCTGGGTTTCTGTTCAAATTAACTTGTAGCTTTCCACACTGCCCTCTAGCTGTGAAATACATACCCAGTGCATTTTCATGTTTATTAGAATTTATTTTCCTCTTTCTTTTTGCTGTTTATAATTATGTAAAAGTGGAGTGGTTTCTGATTGCAAAGGTTATGGGGAAGGCTTTGACGATGTCATAATCCAAGGAGATCTGGATGAACTGAAGTTTGTGGCATTTTACACCAGGTAAGGATAAACTGTATTTATACTAGGCATGTTAAAAGACTAACCTGACTGAGCAAAGGAACCCTATCTGCTGCCCCATCAGTCAGAGTCAGGTTCTTAAAGGACCACTTCACCACTTTTCATCTTCATATAATTGGTACCCACTAATGTTCATGATAAAATACCACATTTTTCCCCCGACTCTCTTAAGCAACCCTAACCCATAAAAACAAAACAAACAAAAAACAAAGGTATAAAAATAAAAACTTTTCATCTTCATATAATTGGTACCCACTAATGTTCATGATAAAATACCACATTTTCCCCCTACTCTCTTAAGCAACCCTAACCCATAAAAACAACACAAACAAAAAACAAAGATATAAAAACAAAGATATAAAATATATAGACATTTTTATTATCATGAGAATCATGGCTTCCATTGCAACATTTTATGAATAGAAAGCCTAATTTCTTTTAGCTTCGAGTCCCCATTGATGATGCGCGTGGCAGACTGGTATCTGAACTGCCTACACACAGACCACATTTTATCATGAACACTACATTAGTAAGGACCAATTATATGAAGCTAGGTTGAAAAGTGGTGAAGTGGTCCTTTGTGTGCACATTTAGTAAACCTGAATGAAAGAATAATATATTACATATTGTGACAATATTACTTTCCCAAGTCCCCACTCCCACCCGCAAAGGAATATAGATGTACAACACAATATATTACATATAGTGACAACTTGTGACAACTGCGATAACAACTGTGTATATCATGTGTGCAACATGCTGTGGTGGAATAGGATCTGCAAACTACAGTGCATCTCTATTGTTATCTCTTGATAACTTGTAAATCTGCTCTATTCTCACATGCAACAACAAGCTCAAAAGTGATGAGGCATGTTTTTTTTTTTCAGATTAACATATTACTTGTTACACATTTTGGCAGAGTGATATTTTTACTTTTACTGGAAAAGGTGATAATATTACAGCAATATGAAATGTTTAATTATTTACTGCCCAACACTGCTTATGTGTAACAGTGTTGTTTTATGCTTGATTTATAGTCTTCTGAACAACTGGGTATAGGCTAAACCGGGTTTTGATCTGCCATATCTATAGGAGTGAGGAGGTAGTTGCTGTGGCCAGCATGAACTATGATCCCATTGTATCCCGGGTGGCAGAGGTCTTAGGATCTGGAAAGACGATTAAGAAACGAGATGTAGAGTAAGTACATTTCCAAGTCTTAAATCTGGTCATGGTTACAATGGTGGTACTGTAAAGAAAAGCTATAAGTCAAATATTATCTCACCCTGACGGGACACACCAAAGAGACACACATACAGGCCTTGTGACTTTGATCACATGCAAAGCATTGTAAGAGTGTTCACTTCTACATCAAGTAAAATCAACACTCCTTCTCTCACTATTGTTTTTTAAAATATTTAAAATAAACATTTACTGAAAATGTATTTAAAATGTTAGATTTATGTATGGAATGTGACAATTATATGTACGGTGGGTGATAGCCTAATAATTATTATTCCACTCCAATATATATTTGAATGTTTAATATTTCCTACTGTATTTGTCGCTGTGTTCAGTGTGCTTTATAGCTACGTGTGGCATGCATCATTTATCCACTTCTCTCATGTCTATCATTTTTTTATTGTGCACACAAAATGAAGGATGTTAACTAGGCAAGTATGATGGTGTCACACCTGGAGTCTCTAACTTTCATTTGAGCCAATGCTGAACAATTCTGAGTGAGAAGAACTGATCATGTGTATAAGTATTTAATATGCATTCAATGCTGAGATCCAACAAAGGAACTAAAGGCTGTTTTCTGTACACTGCAGGACGGGAGACATTTCTTGGTTGATTGACAAAGGCTCTCAATGAGCACTCACCCTGAAGATCTCTATGTTTGCCAAGGTCTACTGGACACTTAACTACGGACACTTAAGGCCAATTTACGCTTCAGTATAAAAGTGATATGACGTGTCGCTCAAACAAATGTCATTTTTGTGATCGACTTCTCACACTTCGCACTTTTATTTCCCGGCGAAGTCTAGCTTAGCCTTCATGGTGCTGAGATACTGAGCAGCTATCCTGTTCTGAGCAGGCATACAGTACAGTATGTACTCTGAGGACCCTCTCTCTGCAGTGGGTCTGTTTGAGACGCACTCTGACTCAGCTGAAGATGAGTCTGAGATATGGAGGGTGAATGTGTTTCTAAGAGACATTTGAAGGTGATGGTAAGTAATCTTACACATCGTTGCTGTCCGGCGGATCTCTCGTTAGGGTGACTAGATGTCCCTCTTTGCATGGGTCAGTCCATCATTTACAAGACTTTTCAAGCATCCCAAAAATTGAGACACTGTCCCACATTATGGCTGGGCAGGTACCGGTGTTTAAAATGCCCTAATACTTTGTAGTCCCCTAATAGCTTCCTGTTGTCTCTTTTCCTGCTGTAGATGTGTTTTTTTTTTTTTTAAATAATGCGAGAAGTATTCCCTTCCATGGTGCCACTATATTTCCACTTTCCCCTCCATGGTGCCACTATATTTCCACTTTCACTCCAGAAGGGCCACACTGCATATATTGTATCAAAAACAGCTGATATACCATCTCAGAATGCCTCGCAGTTTTGGGATTGTAGATCAGCTATTTTTGCTATATATTTGGAATGAAACCATGAATTATTTTTTAAATATTGACATCAAAATGTTAATAATTTGCCAACCACATTTTGTCCCGTTTCCCCACTCGACTTACACGTCCTACACATCCTTAAATGAACAGTTTGGATCTGGTCACCCTATCTCTCATATGTCCAAAACTCTTTTGAAATAAAAATAAAAAAATAAAATAAAAAATAGCCAAATAGCTTATGTAGCCTATCTACAAGCTCAAAGCATGATGGGTTTTGAGCCTGTAAGTCAGCTATTCTTGCCACTTTTGAGTTACATTGTAGTACGGTGTATGGCAGCAACTTAATGAAAAGGAAAAAAAAAAGGATATAAGAGATTTCTACCCCACAGCAACAAATGTGAGCCATACACAGATTTTAATACTGTGATGGCAGGTGTCTTGTTATAGTATTCTGTTATGTTTCACAACAAGCAATACTGGATTCAGCCTCTGTGCTCCTGCATGATCTACCTGTACACTTTATAAAAAGCCAGGGATGGGCATTGGCTTTTTTTTCCTTCTGTTTTTTTTGTATAAGCAACATTGTAAATAGATATAATCCTGAATGCACTGTAGCGAAATAAGACCATACAATTTAAACAGAGCCCACTTTTCTTGGAAGTTTTGAATAACATTTATTTGTATTCAAGCAGTCCTTATATCTGCATGGCAACAGATAATAAGGACAAATACGTTGAAATACATTTGGAAGTGGGGGAAACCCAATATACTGTAAACATTGGTAGATGATATTTTAATAATTAAATGCATCAGTGAACAAAGCTTAACTATTAACATAAACAGACTCACCATACGGTGCGCTGCAGATGCTGGAATGATCCTTTTCACTACTTGCCAAATAGCACACACTTGCACGCACCCACACACGCACGCACATAACCTACTGTATATGGGCACAGATAGTGAATACTCAACTTTAAACCTAAAAGGTTCCATTTAACCACTTAAACCCTGGCGTCACAGTTTTTAGCAATGCTACACACTTTGCCCCAAAATGTATGCTTTTTGGAAATGGCTCTACCAGCTCACAACTCAACTAAAAAAATAATTAAAATTTTGTGAACTTATTTGAAAATGGGGCTTAAGTGGTTAAAGGGAAATTCCACCCATTTTCAAAACGACAAGTGTACAAATGTGAACCAAATGGACCTGCTAGGGTCCATTTGTAGACTCAGAAAAAAGGCCCTAAAGGAAAAATCCTTAACATGGTGTAACACAACTTGATGATGTCATCAAGCTGTATTTCACCATGTTAATGTTTTCCCAGGCCTTTTTGTAGTAAACACAGAATGGGGGAAGGTTTTTATTATGTCCACACAATATACAACGTATTAATGACAGTAAAATGTTGAAATGGGTGGAAGTGGTTAACGGTTGCAACATACCTCTTTTTAACGGTGACCCATGTTGCCTTGCTAGTAGACTGCACAAATTAAATTCTACTGTAATACTTTGATTATATGCTAGTGCTTGTTTAATGAAAGTATGTATTTTCTAACAAATAGATGCTGCTTTTTGGATGAAATGCGTTAGTTGCTGAAGGTTATTTTTGATAGCTGTCATCTCCATAGGGATGTTCTTTGTTACTAACTCAGGGAACTGAGGTTTGTGGCCTGGGGATATCGAGGGTTGGTCTTTTTGCAAAAATACAGTAAATTAATTTGTTGCTTTTTATATCTATGCCAATTATTTTATTTTCACTGTTTTTCCACATCTTCATTCTAAACAGCTTGCAATGTGCTTAGTTGTATAAAGTGAGCTTGATTCCTTCTCATTGGTACATTGAAGATTCCAGAACACTTGAGACATGCCCCCGATTTACAATTTTGTCATGCAAAGGCATTGTTCTCCAATAGGTGTTATTTTCAGTGAGTGACACTACTGTACAACGTACAAGTATGAATTATGGTTACGATACAAACATTTTAAACAGCATTGTTCTTCCTACAGAGAGGCTTGGAATGGTATTTTTATAACAAAACTTTGAAATAAAAGTCTTCAACAATGACTATGCGTACATACAGTACTGTATATACATTCTGTATCGTTTATATTTCATTCACAGTTCAATTTGCGCACACACACCTGAGTGATAAATGCAGGAGTCATTACAAAATATTTAATCTTGCTTGAAAGATGTGACAGGGTACAGTGAAAGACAGGCTGTAGTCACTGGATTAGGATTTCTAATATTGAGATATTGTACCATAAATAAAACATCCATAAAAATCTAAAATCTATTTAAAAAAACAATTCCACACAATGTACAAATTCACATGCAACTTCAATAAACTTATTGAAACAGTCAATTTAAATAAAGACATCATAGAAGTGAACCCATCCTACCTTAAGACGTAGTAGACAATATAATGAATTTAAAGCATTCACAGCAATATTACAAAGAGCCCAATTCGGGCATATTTGGGTAAAACAAGAATACCCCAACAATACATTTTGAGATAAATAAATCTTATCTACAGACACTGGAGTGAAGGTACAGTATGTGGTGGTGCAGCCAAGCTGACAGTTTGTATTTTAACCCCAACCCAAAGTAATACGCTGTAGGGGGGAAAGGTTCAACCAAAGCAGACAACCAATGAATTAAAGGTTAATGTAACTGTAAAAATGTAGAAATTAACACTTCTGTACAGTCAAAATCAAACCACATGAAAGCCTAATGTCATGTCATAATAGATGAACATATGCCAAAATAGGCAAACATTGTCAAAAAATAGCAGATCTACCACATGTGGATTGGCTATTTTCACTACTTAATTTGACATAAAGGATGTCCACTGATGTACAGGGTACATCAGTGGACCGGAAGAGTTCGCAATGGATGCTCACTAGTCGAACAGAACTATTAATATTGTTTTACATTAAGTCATGGCTTAATACGGATGGAGAAACATTACCATATTCAGACCACTTGTCTACCCATTAAACTCCCACTATAATGTCTTGTAGGACAATGCACCGAAGAGACATTTGGTAACATACCATATCACATTACAGGGATTGAATGAGATGTATTGTTTTAACACTATGCCTACTGGACATCATGGCATGGAGGATTACGCCCAATTAGTTTTGCTGAGATTAAATAAAATCCATATGTTCTTGAGTTGATTAATTTGTCATTGTTTGAATCACAAAAATGTATACAAATACAACTATAAAGTACTACACATGCTGTTGTTTTGAAAAGACAAATTGACACTTTTGGCTGAACAGTAAAACGAAAGTGATTAGAAAAATATAAAATATTGTGAGTTCAGTTTTCATGAAACATCCTGCAAACAGGATCCAGTCACATTTCAGTAAGAACAAGATTTAGACGTAAACTGTTTCCAACAGAAACACTATGGCTTAATAAAAAACTGACATTCTGAAATTATTATAGGCAATAGGCATAGTATTATCCTGGACAGTACTTAACAGTGAAGGCACTTTTAATTGCATGTACGTAATTAAATTGCTTCTGACTCTGAGATGATAATGCTG
The DNA here is from genome assembly GCA_039105355.1 of Benthosema pterotum. Classification (NCBI taxonomy): domain Eukaryota; kingdom Metazoa; phylum Chordata; class Actinopteri; order Myctophiformes; family Myctophidae; genus Benthosema; species Benthosema pterotum. The sequence goes on along the minus strand of CM076972.1, from coordinate 33,337,569 downwards.
GCATTAAACTGTATTACATTTGTATAACAGATCACAAGGGATCACATAAATGGGAAGATTAAAGCTTATCATTGTATACAATTTGTGAAAGATCATGATGGAGCACATAATTGGGAGGATTAAAACTTATCATGCAGATGATAATTACCTGATTAGAACCTCCCGTGGCCCCCATTGAAACATGCCCAGAGGCAAAGGAGGCAGTGTCTTTCAAATGGGACCAAAAGGTGGCATCACCAATTCTGATGTACCGAAATGTAAACTTTCAGCAGCTTACCCATGGTTAGAAGTCATATTCAGCTGCACACTGCTGTAGATACCACTCATACAATTTAGCCTGTTGATTGATACAATTCATGTTAGTTGTGAGGCTCAAATATTACAACTTAATTATGCTTCATTTTATAGTCATTGCAATATGGTGTCACTTGCTAAAGTAGCCGATCTACAAGCTCACAACACAACAGCGCCTTGTGTGCTTGTAAATATGATATTTTTGACAAACAACAAAAACAACTATATTCACTACATTTGGCAATTGAAAAACTACAAGATTACATAATAAAATAAATAAAAAAGGATGTTAACCTTTTTGTCTCTGACCACGTCCTGGATGTAATCATTGTACTCTGCTAGACTCCTTTTCTCCTTCTTTGTCAGAGTCTTATTCCCTTGGCTAAGAAAGATAAATCAATCATGAATAAAGTACAAGAAATAGAGAGAAGAAAGAGAGAGTGTGTTCTAACCAATACACCATAAAGTGGAAACTGTAAACGATATACATTATGGTGTGAAATGTTGTGAAATGCCAGATATGTAATTTTGCCTACCGTGCAAAATACTTGGCTAGGAATAGGAGGAGGTAACAAAAACTTCCGAAGATGATAAGAAACAATATTTGTCCATCTTCCGGGATCCATTCCCACAGATACAACATTATTCCCTGGTGAGATACAAACAATACACACAGTCAGAACAAAATATGCCACAGGATTAATGGCCTATTATGAATTGTCCAGTGATGTCCTCTATCATGAGGCAAAGCCCCATCACGCATGTTGCTCAGCAGGCGTTCGCTATGAGTTGCCATGTAATAAAAACAGGACAATGGGAACAGGACAAGACACTACAAAACCCTGAATGTTCATTTAAGTCTGGGAGTGTCTAGTCTGGCCTAACCTGAAATGATTTTGACCTAGGGGGGGTGGGGACCGTCCAAGCCTGGACGGTAGATCGAGCTGATCTGATTTGATCTCACCAACGTGTTGTAATCCCCGCCCCCCTCCCCCACACCTCCACTGATGTGCTACGTCACATCATTTGGAGCGACGCCCACCCAGAAAGGTTGACTCCCACCAAATGAAAGCCTGAGTGTCCAACTTGTGTGGGCATTATTGGGGTCACATGCATACCGTGGAGGATGAAAGGATCCTGGACAGCTGTTCTCCAAAAAGTTCATCGAGTGTCTCTTTGGCGAAGGTGTTGACAATGAAGCTGAGGATGAAGAGGAAGGGAAATAATACACCCAGAGCGCCACACAGGAAGGAGTGAAGACGGACACTTTTGTTGTAGCTGACATCTGCCCTGTGTGGATTCAGAAAAGGAACGTACAGTAAGGTGCAATCGACAAAGAAACATGGATAATGCTTGCGCGCGCGCACGCACGCGCACGCACGCACACACACACACACACACACACACACACACACACACACACACACACACACACACACACACACACACACACACACACACACACACACACACACACACACACACACACACACACACACACACACAAACATCTGACTGGTGCCGCCACAAGGAGTATGTGTAGTGTAGGAGTATGTGTAGTGACAAATGTCACCCTACCCGCTTGGCTTCCCTCCCCCGAACACAGGCCAATTGTGTTTGCATAGAAAACAGGATTCAACACAGTGAATTTCGACCCACATCCTCCCTGGTTCGGGACAGGGTACCTCCACGCCAAATATTGAAAGATGACTACACTAACCACTTAAAAACTCTATAACCCGGTAAACTTGACCCCTGTTGGCTCTGTACTTGGATCGCCCCTTTCCCACCCTCTCTACACCAAAGTCACTAGCCATTGCATGCTGAAAGGTGGATTAAGCTTGTTTTAAAGGATGCCAGGGAATTACACTTTTTGAGGGAGAGTGTGAGGGCATTCCACACTTCAGTGGCAGTGCTGTAGGAGAAGTTGTCCAGATTTGCTTTAAAAGTGGGTCATACGAAATCGCTGTTCGCACTTCCTCATGTGTTGTGGCTGTGAAAGTCTTTAACGTTATGGAGGTAGTTTGTAAGATATGCAGGTACAGAGGGCACAAAGGGCAAAGCTGCATTTACAATTTTAAATGTCAGACCCAGTTTTAATTTCTTAAGTGTTCAACCCTGGGCCACCTTTTGCCTTTAATATGAAGGATAACACGACTGACACGTGATTGTTCAGCGTACCTGTCTTGGGCAAGCCTGTCGCTAATGGTTGAACAGATGGTATCACAGTCCTTCTCCAGCTGATCCAAAGTCTTCTGAACTGCCTGGTTGATGGTCTTCTCAATGGTCCGACACACCCCATCAATCTGGTTCACACAGCGGCTTGGCTAAACAGAACAAATGTTTGCTCATACAGACTGGAATGGTTTGTTTGATGGAATGACTGTGCACTTAGCATGACATGAAGCTACACTTACTGCAACGATACATCTATGTGGGAGCCATACACCATGCAGAGCACACAGCCTGGCAGCCATTGATCAATAAGCGGCAGAGTCATTACTCCCCACCAGGGCTGACATTGTCAAAGATGGCTGATCAAAGGCCATGGTTTACAGCCCTTGCTCCCCTTGAGAGGGTGTGTAACTCACCCAGCAATCATATTACAAAATGATTCATACTGTTCTTGGCTATCCACAGTCCAGTGACAAGCTGAAGTGGATAAATTATGTTCCTAGATAATCAATGGCCTTCAACACCAAGGATAGCAATGATCCTTAAATTCAGACCCAATTTAAATTATGTGGACACACTTAAGGTTGACAATTGAAATAATATACTCAACATTTAATCCTACAAAGGAAGATCACATGCGTATACTGTAGCTAATAGAATTAGAGGCTAAAACCAAACATATATTCTAATCATGGTCACGTGAACAGCATGTGATGTCGGCAAAGAAACATTGGAAGTAAACGGCATGCGTTGAAGGCACATGGGTTAACTGCAACATTTGTTGCAGTTATAATTCATATTATTCTTCTTGTGACACCTTACTTCCTCCGTGATTATAAAGAATGAAGATGTATACAGTGATCCTGCGATTTTACCTTCTGTGGATTAGGGATGTATATTGTGGGCATCTCAAAACCGCATTTGTTGAGGCCCGGACGACGGCACAGTTCCTGAACTATCTGCATCATCACCCTCTGTAATTACATGAGCACAGCCCGGTTTTATTCATAACATGGAGCTCAAAATAGAAAGCAGGGTCTAGAGAAGGTTCTGCGCTATAGACACGTAATGGGCAAACCCACTTGTCTGTCTGTTTCCTTCCCAGCCTCGTCAGCCTTGCTGAGGTAGAACAACACCTTGTCTGCACATGTCTCGCTCAATTTCTCCACAATGTTGAGTGTCCGCTTGCACAGCGCCTGGCCCATGGGGTCAAAGAACACAAAGATCAGGTCTGCCTGCTCTCCTGCAGAGAGACGAGAAGCGAATATGCATTAGATGAGAGAGAAATCAATCACCGGTCCGTGCCTCTTGAGTAGTGACACTGAATTAGAGTGTTGAATGATAGAGCCTTACCAAACCAGGTGATGGCGCTGTTCACATCAAAGGGGTAGACCATATCCCCGTCCACCAAACCTGGCGTGTCCACAAACGTCACCAGGCTGAACTTCTTCTGTTTGGAGGTGGAGATCTCGCACGTCAAGTAGTCCAACACACCTAGGGTATACAGATTCTGTCTATGCAGGTCTCTCTCTGTGCAGTGACATGCTCAACGTTACAGCATATTAAAACTGAGGAATGTACTATGTAGGGTGAGAGATACCGTAGCGTACCCCACTTCAATAAAGGTTCAGGGTGATAAATAACATGTTGAAGCCCTGCTGAAGGTTGTCAGCGCCAATGACTGCTTTATTTGTTACTGGAAGCCGCAGTGCAGTCAATACTGAGAGCTGAAAGAAGCCAGTGGCAGGGTTGGCCAGGAATACTATCAACCCCTTTTTTTACTTTTTAAATGAAAAAATGTTAATTATTGCACAGAAATATTAGTAGTCCTCTTTATAAAACTCTTATGTTTGTACTTTATGGGCACGAATGCACATTCGCGAAAATTTCACAAGAATGCATCGCGGCAGCTTGTTCCATAGCGCTATGACGATTTAAATCTCCAAAAGGCCAACACCCCCTGGTGTCCACGCCCCTCACAGATAAAACTGCTCGACATGAAACAATTCATAGGGTCTGACATCTCCCACCATCCTCTCTGTGGAGAGAGAGAGAGGCCTGTTGTCATGGTTACACACAACAGCTCTTCAACTGGCAGCTTTAGTGTGGGGCGTGGGACATAAAGCTAGCCAGTGAAGAACGACTGTGAAGCAACGCACTGTGAGGTCGCGCCGCTATCCCACAAACACCGGCGGGCGCACCAGTCCCCTGGAGTCGACTCCTCCACACTGACACACTTCCACACAGCCTGCGTCTCTTTGAGCAGCTGAACAGGATGACCGTTGAGAAAGCCCCCCCCCCCACTCAATACACACAAACACACACACGCTCATGCAGATAGAGGCCCAAGATTACACTGGGGGTATTTCATGGCAAGGGGCAGGTGTTAGTACAAATCACACCCTTGTGCTGCTGTGGCCACATCCCCAGCCACTGTCACACATTAGCATTCCCCTATGGTTCTATTATCAGCAGGGCCTCACTATCAACATGTCTATCTCCAAATTCAAACCTTTGTACAATAGGTTTTCATATCTTTCCTATTAATGGGCCATTCCGCTTACATAAAGCTGAAGTCCCAACTGTAGACCTCCTAACAAAATGCGTAATGATTATAGTAACAGTACAATATTATAGTTATTGATCAAAAATGTGAAAAAATGACATGGCCTTGTATACCTGGGAAAATAATTCAAGCTTTATCTATATAATTAACTTTATCGTACGGCAGTGAAAACATCTACAAGCTCACAATAGGATGAGCAAATTGGTTAGATCATGTTACTGAAAAAATAACAACTCATCACCATACATCATCTCCCAGCCAATCAGAATTTTCGTCCTCACCTTCGTCTTCAATGTTTGTGTTGTGCAATGTTTGTGTTTACACAAACACTCACAGTTGTCCACTCATTGTCAAGCGCATTTAATGTTTGTTTTAGGACAAAGTTTGTGTTTACACACATAAAAGCTGCACATAGGAGGGTCTATTATAATATATTACTTTGTAACATTTTCATCTATAAAGACATGCCACCAAAGAAGTGCGTAAGGTGAATAGGTGCCAACAAGCGTGACTACAGCATACAGGGTTCCTCTAGACAGAGTAACTGAGAAGGCTGAACAGGAGATTCTGTGCACGAGGAAAAGGGCAAAGGCTGAAATAATGCTGCATTGACAAAAGCTAAAAAAGAACTTGTTGACTGAAAACTAAGCATATCAAATGCAAACCCCATGCAAAAAAACACATCTATGCATGTTTAAACCAGAATAAAGCACTTTACTAAGGATGATAGCAGGCATCAGTCACTTCCAAAAGAGCACAATATTCTAAACTTTTTTTGACAACAAAGTTGATTAATAAGATAAGCTTGTCATATATATATATATATATATATATATATATATATATATATATATATATATATATATATATATATATATATATATATATATATATATATACACATATACACATACAGTATATATATACATACAGTATATACTGTATATACACAAACATTCGCACGCATGCACACACACATGCGCGCCCTTTTCCAAACATGCACAAATGACATCATACATGCCTGCGACCGCAACATGCAACAAACAAACTGTACAATCAGCAGCAACTCCCACTGGATGAAGATATTAGATGTGTTCTTTTCTGCCGAGTCATCCTCAGCCAGCATGACTGGCAAACAGGTACAATATGTCTAATGTAGTATTTCCGGAGGCAGTGGGCCAGTGATATAGCTGGATTCCAGGCCAGGTCCGTTCTTATGGGTGAGGTAAAGAGGCCTGTGGTGTGGAGCTGCTGCCGGGCTGTGCTCTATAGTCTGTGCAGGCTCTAATGGCTGTGACATTTCTCAGTAGCTCCTCCTGACTCCACTGCACTGCTGTCGATGGGGCGTGTGACTCACACGCCATACCGTGTGCACTCCGCACCCAGTGAACCCTCACTATCTACATACTGTCAATGTATAGACGTACAGTACAGTGCAGCCCCCTCCACGCAGATACATCATCCAGGCAGGCACACCCAGAGTTCCTAGTTTCCTACTCAAGCATTTTTCATTCACCACCAACCCACTGTACAGCTGAACCACACTGAGCACTGTTACCCCACACAGGGCAACAGACACAACTAAAGACGGAATTGCAAATGAATAGTTTGCCAATTATGTCCCTGGTTTATTTTATATGCTAGCAATGCATATAGGCTACATATACGGATTTGCAAAACATTGGGTGAGACAGACAGTGGGTAAATGCCTCTGCCTGACTTGTAATGAAGTGATAAACCTGGTGCACTCTGAAGCTATGACTCAGTATTGAGCATTAGTCATCAAGGTGAAGCACATAAACTAGCTCAAACCACCAAAGCAGGAATGAGCTCCAGACAACAGCAGCTGGACATCACAAGTAGCTCTCCAGAACATTTCTTTAGACCGGGAGATAAAGCACTATTTTATATTCTACCCTATAACTCTAGAGTTATGTTATGGAATAAACGTGGAGTAGCTACCAAGTCCATATCTGCAGCTACAGTGGATTATATAAGTGTAATTTCATTCAGTAATTCAAGCCTAACTGACTGTAAGTCTGTTAAGCTTTGGTGCAGCTCCAACAGTTTCTCCAGTGAGATATTCATGGATGATACAGCAGAACGTTATTTCTGTTGTTCGTGGATGACTGTTGGCTGCACCTCTCATTTCCATCTATCATTTATTGATTCTTTTTTTGTCATACTCCTTGTACAAAACTTGTTGGTACTGTACAGCAGAGTGCTGAATCTGTTCATATCAGTGACAGACAGTGATGGACACCCATTTGGATTTTGATACCATCATTGAGCAGAAACCAGTGACATGAACAGCACCTAGCTACATAAGCAACATATGAGATGACACAACAGCTCTGTTGTGTTGTGTGATGGTACCGTACTGGTCAGGCTGCCTACCACCGAGGCTAGATGTTGAGACGAAATGTACACTAACTAAAACATTTGTTCTAATACTGATATGGCTTTAGTTTGAGTAACAGGTGGATACCCTGGAAAGGCCTGCGTGCCATCTTGAATACCAAGATCAGGTTACTATTACAAAGATGCACAGTAGCTAATCATTTGAATGGTATTTAGGGGTGAAAATGAAGATTTTCTGATTTGTAGACTCAGAAACAGAATTTAAAAATAAAGAGTAGCGCCTTACCTTTGAACTCAAGGAGTGGTCTAAAGTGAGGGTAGAGATGCAATGTTGCATTCCCCTGTGGAAGAGACAACAGGGAGAGAAATAACAAGTGGCAGATTATATCTATGGTTTTCTGGAGCAAGCAGCCAGTTAGAGCTGAATCTTCTCTCATCTTTGCACATCATAAAACCCGTTGTCAGGTGCTCTGTTGAGGCTGGAAGTGCCTGCTTTAGGCTCTTCCTGTAGTGTATATAGCCAATAATCCTTCCAGCACAGTCCTTCCCTGTAATTATCTTATTCATCTTCATCTCTTTCACACAAAAAGGAGTGTAGATAGAAAAAGAAATGCAAAGGAAAATGAGAAAGGAAGACAGGGACAGAGATTGTTCCAGAGCCTGCTTAGTATATGTAGTGCTGCAGAGATGCTGTGTGCGCGATGTCAGACTCTGTGTATGTGCGTGTGTGCGTATGTGTGTGTGTGTGTGTGCGTATGTGTGTGCGCGCGTAACCCAGCCCCTCGCAGGAGCGGCATGCAGTGAGACATCGCTACAGTGAGAGGGAGTGTCTTCCATACACACAGGCTAGCAATGTATCTGTTTACCAACCATTTTGATTGGGCTAACATGAGATATGGTTCTTTCCTCAAGAAAAATGTTTTCTGAGTATACAATATATAAAATAGATAATAATACTAGTTATAAGTAATTAAAATCTAGAAAAACAAAATAACAATTACAACATTGCCTTATTACCTATTACATGACTATTGCCATGGAGTTACTTTTACTGCAGTATGGTTCTCTCTAAAATAATTATTTGCATGATATGATCATAAGTCTTAGGCTTATAAACCTCACAGGGTGAACACGAAGTATGTAAGAAGCTTCAGGAGGCTAAATGCTCCTCTTACCGTCAATGATTCTCTTTTACGCCCACTGGTGATGAAGGTAAAGCCCTGTGTTTCAATGGCAACACCTGTTTTCTGTATATGTTCCTCAGCATACCTGAAATAACACCGGTGGAGTCAATATTAAGCCAGTTTTATGGCAGGCACTTCAGGAAACTCACCGAATAGTTTACAGTATACCTCTGCAATACCAATTCATAATTTGTTGTATAACAGCATAGTGCAAATTTTCAGATCTGCAATGTGAGCTTGGTATTTTTGGCATGTGACATTGTGACATCGTTGTACAAGACAGTATAAACTCAGCATTAATGGCACCTAACTGCTTTTATTGTGGTTCACTGCTTACCCATATTAGCCACAGTATACTATATACAGTATATACAGTATGCTTTGTTGTAATGTACCGGTACTGGGTATACCAATGTCACTTGCTAACACATTTCGAACAGAAACGTAAATCACCATCACATTTTAATCAAAGATCTGATACAAAGATGTGGATTTAATTCATACATGCCAGCTTTTCTTTTTTTGTGTTGTATAGCCAACAGATGGTAGGCAACCTCAAGAACACATGTATTGCCATGTTGATTTTCTTGATTTTGCAATCAAGAATCAGTACGGGTATACACGTACGACCATTTCAAAATGTTTTGAGAAAACATTCAAAGCAATTCATATGTCCAGAAGAAATTCTTTCTCATTCAAATACTTCTTTTTTTGAGGGCCACTCCCTGCCACTCCTATGCTCAGCTTTGTCTTTTGTAGTGTACCCCATAGCGATGATTTGGCTGGAAAAAGATTGAGTAAAGGAAGGACATAATAGGTAAGTGGGGACCAAATTGTGATTGGCCGGAATGAGAGGGTGCATGATGTATGACTATAAGAGCACAGCTCACTTCACATGTGTGATTTATTTTAAAATTAACCTTTATTTATTTAGAATTTAGAAATCTCTCTCTATTGAGGGAGTCTGTCTAGAGTAGCACTGCAGCAGCAAAATGGTCACCAGCTTGTGTTGTTGTGTGTTTTAAATGAACAATAATCAATTTACCAGTTGATGAAGGAACTCTTTCCTGCCGAATGATTCCCCATTATCATTACTATGATCTTCTTTCTAGGAGGTAGGAGACGGACACCCAGGCTGCTGGCAATCTTCACCAAGCCTATGCACACACAGACGCACAGACGCGCACACACACACACACACACACACACACACACACACACACACACACACACACACACACACACACACACACACACACACAGATTGCAGCGAAAGCCATGCCAGGCATCAAGCAGTACACCAGGAGCAATATTGGGGTTCAGTGTCTTGCCCAAGGACACTTTGACATGTAGACAGGAGGAGCTGGGATTCGAACCGCCGACCCAGGCATCATTGGACAACTCCTGTCTCATGAGCCACAGTTTGGCAGTTTCTATACCAAGACTAGGGGCCATTTATAATTATAGCCATCTACAGGTATATTTCAATTCAACGAGGATTACATCTGACCAAATATGTTCCTCTGCATTTGTGTGATAAATGGTACGAAAGCCACTAAAGGCAGCATTATGTACTGAACGTTTAAAATAAATAAATAAATGAGGTAGTCAGTCTGCAAGTAAGTATGCATTGGGTGAATGCACGTATTATAGTCTGATACTGTACTCAGCAATTTATTACTTTATGACAGTAACCCTGTGTAGATAGTAAGCATGGCTATCTAAAAAGGTCGTAGCCGTTGGATCATAACAGCTATATATACTGTATATATAGAACATTTATAGGCTGTATGACTGTTTTTGCATTGAGTTGTGGTTGAAATGTACTGTAACTCTGCAAACAGTCAGTCAGCCAATCAATCAATCAATTTAGTCGTACTTTCTCAGAATCTAAACCCATCCCGAATACATGTCTTGGCTTGCACTTGCAGACAGTTATGTTCAATATGTGTCACTGTCAGTCAGACAGTGCCTGGTGGTGCATGAGAATAGAGGCGGTAGGTGCAGCAGCAGTCAGTCAGTCCCCGGGGGGTAAACTGCCAGTGTCACAAGGATTAGATACAGGGTCAATGCAATGTTATAACCAAACAGACAACAATGACACAAAGGCAAAGCGAGTGGTTCTTAACTGTATATCACTTTAAACAACAAATATACCCTATGTAGCGTGTCGCTTTTGCGTTCTAGTAAAGTTTAGAATGGGTCTTGGCGGGGATTAGTTTGTAACCTTACATAACATCGTAACTATTCATGGTTTTGTTTCCTCCATGGTTGCAGAACGTTGAATTCATAATGCATAATGTATTTAGCTATTTACCGTTTTTGCTGTCCACATACAAATTGTGGCATTCTTTCAAAATTCGCTCACTGGGTGTGGTGATCGCAGATTCCAGAGGGTTTGCCACCGACCGGGGCTTTCTGCCCGACATTGTGAAAAGAAAGTACCAACTAGTACCTGTTTCTGTTCGCAACATTTCAAAACGGTCGGGGGAAGAGTTATAGTGTAGCACCGAGCTCTTCATGTGAAGATGTGGCGCCCCCCTGAGGACAAATGTATGTATGGACTGTATGTATTGATATGAATGGGTGAGGTGGCTCAAAGGACTGCGTGTGTGTGTGTGTGTGTGTGTGTGTGTGTGTGTGTGTGTGTGTGTGTGTGTGTGTGTGTGTGTGTGTGTGTGTGTGTGTGTGTGCGTGCGTGCGTGCGTGTGTGTGTGTGTGTGTGTGTGTGTGTGTGCGCGCGCGCGCGCGCGCGTGTAATATCTATATTTCTAAGCTTTGCTGGAGACACATAGCTCCAACTGCAGCCTCCAATGAGGCATCTATTTATGTTTATTTATGTATGTTAATGAGCTATATGGTCTTACTGAGACAACATGTAAATACTAAAATATCTAAAAACAGATATTACCCAACATAAAAACCTCAAGTGTTTATCGCCTCCAAAACATCATTAAAATAAGATTTATTTGCAAAAGGGGTGAAGTGGCCCTTTAATTTGTACTGTATAACTCCACAGAGTTCATTACAACCCTATTGTTTCAAAAGTAATGTTTTTCTTTTAATGGAGAAATCATTAATTAATTATAATTATACCTGGTTTAGCACCTTCACCCCACTTTATACTGTTACAGTTGCACTTTAATACTCTAGTCTGTTGCACGCTATGTATATGTCCTGAGTCCTGACATACACTGGAGTGACAAATAAAGAACCTTGACCCTGACCTTAATGCAAGGAGAGAGCTCTTTCTATTAAAGCAGAGCTATTGGTTAGAAGTGTCTTCAGTTATAAATTGTATAAAATTTGTATCTGGAAAATTCAGATTTCTGTGAAAGAGATCAAGGTATGAGCGTCAAACAGATCTCCAAGTTTAATAATGCCCTTCTCAAATCAGATCTTAAAACCTCCATCTGAATGTCGCGGCCTGAAGTCAGATCTCCCAAAACTGGAGTAAGAGGAGATGTTATTTTAGCACTGGCCCTCAATAGTGTGAATAGACCTCAGACTTTGATTGAGCATATAACTGGAAGAGAAGTTTCCAGTTTTTTTTCATTTTTATGAACAGCAAGCTCCAGAGAGGGCACTTTTTGAATTTTTTTTGTATTTTGAGAGATTCAATATCAAACAAAATCGAGGAAGGATCCGCATTGAGCCGATTTGTGCCTCTAATGTTAAGGCACCATCACCATTATGCACTATTTATTTGAAGTTTGGCCATTTTCAGCAAATGTTTCCTCCCACTCCAGATGCAAGAACTTAATCAGGCTTCCAGTACCTTGATAACCAAAATATGCTTTTGAAAATACCTCAACTTCTAGTTAAGGCAACAAATTGTTTATAATCTCTGTATCGGGGTCAGCCGTCCTCCTAATACCAAAGGCACTTGGAATGTGCTGTTAGAGTTAATAAAAGGCTACCCAGTGGTATGAGATCATAGTCCCTTCTACAGTGCATACTATATTATATAAAAGTAGCCTACATCTCTTATAGAGAATGCATTTAGACATTGTTGCAAAGATACATTGGAAATTAGTTTGTCAAATGAAGGATCTCCAGCACTAAAAAAGAGGTAGGTAAATGGAAGAACTTTGTTTAGGTTAGGTGTGGTTGGAAAACCATTTTTGTGTCATGGTACGATGAGTCATGGACATGGGTGTTTCATTAATTGTTCTAAATTAATAACTCACAAGAAAATGCAAATAGCTTATAATACCAAAAACTTTCAATTGAGTTGCAATTCTTGCTATAGTCATGTACTATGGGTATAGTGTACTGTATAGGGTATAGGCCTATATAGGATTCAGGTCAGGTTAACTAAAAAGTAGGGATGCACCGATGTGGAAATTATTGGCTGATACAATGTTTGCAGATAGGTCTGATATAGCTAAATTGTATGCCCACTTCCTACTCCAGGGAACTAGACTGGCTAGGCCAGGCTAAATTCTTTCTCCTTATTCCTTATTGTTTATTTTTCTTGAAACTGAACAAACTTTTTTTTGTACTTATTAAAGCTGTATAAATCAGTGGGTTGTCACTTGTCAGTCAGGGGGCCCTAAAGAATAAATACACCCCAAGTACAAACATTCAATAAAGCCAACCAGCCAACCTGTTTTAGTTTACTGCCAGGGTGGAGTTAAAGCTATACTGCTCCTCTCTTCCTTATACTGCACAGTACACACACACACACACACACACACACACACACACACACACACACACACACACACACACACACACACACACACACACACACACACACACACACACACACACACACACACACACACACACACTGTGCCCACAGCCCATATAACAATAGCTATATTAATTTCCCTATAGCTCACTGTCTTGCTGCTTAAAATAAATAAACATTGCAATGATTGATTGACATTTGTATTCCCAGTATGTAGAATGGGTACACAAGGGAAGAACATTTCAATCCAAAAACTGCTACTAGGATAAAACCAGAAGTATGGATGTAATGAAGGACTGTACTTATGCTGCGTGCTGTATTTGCTATTTGTTTTGCTATAATGCCCCTCTGCTCTGTACTTGTACTGCTCTGTATTGTCTGTAATTATTTTGATTATTATGTCCTCTGTCCCATGTAAAAAAAAAGAACTTTTTATTGAAAGTAGCACCTTTTGTACAAGCCATTTAAAATACTATGGACCTTATATCTGTTTTGTATGTCATATAATTCTTATAAATTACAAAATTATATGTTTCACTTTTCCAAAAAATACTATGGATCCTTTATATTTTTTTGAATATCATATATAATTCTTAGAAATCACAAAAATATATACTGGTATGTTTTATATATGTGTCACTTTACAAAAGCATACAATGGATCTTATAACTATATTCTCTTTCATGAATAGTTGGTTTATTTTGATGCTTTGCAATTACCTGTCAAATACATCACTAATTACTAATACAATGAGGATTGTATGAAAGGTGCCATTTTCAAGAGTTCGCATATACGTTTTCCATATGGGGTGAGTCAGTGAGTTTACTGTGTGTATTGATTTTTTGTGTTCAGCCCCAGGGTGGACCGTAGTTTACAGAGCCAGATGTTTTTGTCTTGATTAAGAGACTCTCCAGTTTGTCAGGTTAGGTTTGTTTGTTGCTACCAGAGGAGTCTGGACACATTGCTTATTGCTAAAGGATTACTGTTTGCTTTACTGTGTTTGGACTGAGCAGCCTTTTCTGTAAAGGATTTTTAGTACAGGATTTAAAGGGACGAAGAAGCCTCATTGCATTCTTACTGAGCACATCACCACTAATATCCCAACCAGCAAAATATTTTGTCTACACTACAAAAGGTCTTTCGATCCGGATAAAGTGACCGTTGTGGAAAAGCAAAGATGATTACAACCGACAAAAGTGGAGTTACTCAGCCGGTCGACACCCACCCAAAGCACCAGGTACGTCCACCCGCATGGCTTGCTGAGTATGATTATTCTCTACCCACCTTCGATAGACCCCCCTCAGGTGACCGAAGAGGAGCTGCTGAGTAAGTCCTCCGAGTCCTGGTTCATTCCACACCACATGGTGAGTCATAATGAGAAAAATCTGATTGTATTTAACTGCTCCTTCACTTACAAGTGTAGGTGAAGGAGCAGACCTCAAGCCTGCTAGGTGTCCTGATATATGAGAGCATGTCGTTGCCATCAGCAGTGACATTAAAGACATGTTTCACCACGTCAGATTGCTGATGCCCTAGCACAGGCCCTTGGTTCGTTTATTGTGGAGATTTGCACCGAGAGGCACCACCCACCGTTTACTACCTGTAGTACCGTTTACATGTAGTACCGTTTACTACTGTGGAACTACCTGTAGCCCACGTTTGCACTGTAGAAGCATGTTGCAGATGACAGCCATCCAGAGGAGGATGTCAGGGTGGCCATCGAACAGTACTTCTACGTTGACAACCACTTACAAAGCCTCTCCTCCCCCAAAGTAGCCAGGCAGCTGGTCAACAAACTCAAGACGCTGTTAGCCATAGGTGGACTAGCCATGTCCAGAAGTCATCAGCCGCCTGCCGAAGGAGGCAAGATCGCAAAGTAGTGAGTTGTGGCTCACAGAGTCAATGGCAGATCCACTGCTGACTGCACTTGGATGTCGATGGCACTGTGCCTCAGACAACCTCGGCTAGTGCCACCTCACCATTCCGACCATTCCCTGTCCACAAGGAGAGAAAGTGGGATGATCCGTCCCTGCCAGAGGACACTCTCAGTGCATGGCTGACCTGGGAAGATGAGCTACAACATCTGCCAAACATCAGTCTACCACGATGCTACACAACACCTTCTCTGGACCCCACCCCAGCTCTGTGAGAAGCCTCCACATATTCTGTGACACATCTGAGAGAGTCTATGGCTCAGTTGCGTACCTGCGCACCAAAGGCCATGATGGGAAGGTGGAGGTGGCTTTCCTGACAGCATGGCCAGGAGTTGCTCCCAAGCGGCATTTGGAGTTATGTATAGCACTGACTGGTGCATAGCTGGCTCCTCTATTGCAGTGCGAACTGACACTGGTGCTTGACGAGGTGGTTCTTTGGACAGACTCCACCACTGTTCTCACATGGCTGCAGTCTGACTCTTGTCAATTTAAAGTGTCCATGGGGACGAAAGTCACTGAGATCTATGCCGCTTCATCTCACACCGGGGGAAACCAGCAGAGCTTTTATCGGACCAGGGCACAAAGGTGGTGAGAGGGAGCTCTACGACTCAGTAAAAGCCCTGCACCCTACTCTACGTTCAGATTCAACTCTCCCAGAGCACCTCACTTCGGGGGAGCTTGAGTTAAAGTTGATCCACGCTGCCTATGCCCAGATGCAGACCATAACCGAAGAGGTTCTGTGCACTGTGCTCATCGAGGTTGAAGGCATTGTGAACTCGAAACCCCTGGTTTATGTTTTCCAATGATGTAGCGGACCCAGATCTGGTAACCCCAAACATGCTCTTGATGGTGCGGCCCGACCGATCGCTGTTGAACGCCACTGTCGAGACACACACAGGTCCTTGCTGACCAATTCTGGAAGAAATTCATCCGGCTCTACCTCCCAGCCCAGCAGTCCCTCACCAAGTGGCAGAAAGAGACAACCCCTATAAACTGACGTGGTCGCTATGATCGTAGACCTGCAGCTCCCACGAGCGCTTTGGCATATATTGGCTGCATCACCAAGGTCATTCCTGGGGCAGGTGGGAGGATTCGAACAGTGAAGTTCCAAGTGAACAAGAAGACCTACACCAGACTGGTTGCCCGTCTCATCCCCTGGCACCCTGGCGACGGCACCAGAGGCCTTCAGTCCTTCTTGGGCTTAGCAAAATCGACTGCCATTTTGGGCGTGGCTGTAATGAAGGACTGTACTTAAGCTGTGTGATGTTCTAATGTTTAATGTTGTATTTGCTGTTTTTTCTATACTGTTTCATTATTTTGATTATTATGCCATCTGTGAGCCAGTGAGTTTACTGTGTGCATTGATCTTTTGTGTTCAGCCAATGAGGCCTAGTTCACAGAGCCAGGTATTTTTGAGCCTTGATTAGGGACTTTCCAGTTTGTCAGCTCAGTTTTGTTTGTTGCTACCACAGTGAGAGGACATATTTCTGTTTGCTAAAGAATTACTGTTTTCTTCACTGTGTTTGGACTACTCATTATCTACTCATTGTTTCTCATTTGCAACAGTGCTGTTATTGAGCAGCCTTTTCTGTAAAGGATTCTTATTAAAGGATTTAAAGGGACGAGGAAGCCTCATTGCATTCTTACCAATGCACCACAGTGGTCACTACTATCCCAACCAGTGAATATTTTGTCTACGCTACAACGAAAAAATAGCACTGAAATAGACACAGCCTTAACAGGCTTCATTATTCTCTTGTCTAGTTTACCACGCCTTTGTGGTTTTTGCACTCCCACTGGGTCACGCATGAGACTTATCAATTTTATCCACTACAGTTCCTTTACTACTCTATGAATCGTCTCGTTCATAGAGGACTTCCTGTTTAAGATGACACCGTTGTGAAGAGAGCTTTGTGCTACTGTGAGAGAATTGAGAGACATGGATTTAAATCTAAATAAGTTAAAGAAATTAATCGTGGAAAGATTCAGGAGAGAAAACGGAGATGAATATCATCCTTTACTTTTAACTACCAGAGAACGTAAAAGGAAATATCAGGTATGTATATGTTCAGGATTAAATGTACTGAGGGGTGGAATACTCATGTCAATAATGCAATAAATAACAGTTAAGTTACATTAGCCTCGGATATTGTAGATTTCTGGATACTGCCAGTGTAGAATACTGGTTATGATTCTTCAGGCTACATTCAAGTGTTGGAAATGAAAACAGAACAAACAAGGCAGGGTGTGACATTACATTTAGATTGTAATTAAATCACATTAAACTAAATTGTAATTTTCATTTGAACAAGAGCACAGCCAATTCTCATCTCAGCCAAATTAGATCTCATTTAGATCAGAAAGATGCAGAAGTTAAGTACATTACTTCTGAAAGTAAATCAGAATGGTGCATCAATGATTTTAACAATCATTTACTCCAGTTCTGGCAATTTGAATTTAAAGTTAAGTTTTATTTGTCACAAACACCCCTCTAATTTTCTGTTCCAGAAAAAACACTTTGGTCTTAACTTACAATAACAACATCTCTTACTGTGTTTTGAAACCTATTTCTTTAATCTACCATTTAAATAAAACTATTTTCATGTCCATAGCTCTTTACCGCCTCATAGCTGTTTACTTTAAACTCAGATTTATTTGTATTTTTCAAATTGCTATTTATTAATTATAATGTTTGTATTTAATATTAATTAATATTACAGTATTGTGTCTTTCTTGGTTGCAGTTACCAAATAGAACACTTCTACTGGCTGCTAGTGCTGCTGGCATTGGAGGGGCCTTTCAGTATGGTTATAACGTTTCAATCATCAATGCACCCACTCAGGTAATTATGACCCTATTTGACTGTCAATCACTCTAGGAGAATGACTATAGCTTTAGCTTATATGTCTATATATTATACTGTATATGTTTAGGAATAATCAAGCACCAAAAGACAAGTGTTGACCCCAATGACACCCACAGTCTCTCTCTCTCTCTCTCTCTCTCTCTCTCTCTCTCTCTCTCTCTCTCTCTCACACACACACACACACACACACACACACACACACACACTTGGTGATATATATTTAGGATTTCTCAAATTATTATTATATACCATAAAACAGCTCATTAGTTCAGTCCAAATGTTACACGTTGATATTTTCTTTATTTCAGTCTGTGCAGAATTTCATTAACCACACCTGGCAAGAACGTTATGAGACAACCATCTCAGAGCATGCTCTCACACTACTGTGGTCCACTATTGTATCTATATTCACATTAGGAGGGTTTTGTGGAAACAGTATTGGTGGAGTGTTGTCCATTAAGTATGGGAGGTATGACTTTTTATGGTTTATACATTGTAATATAATATAATATATATACAGTATATATAACAAATGTATATATATATTTTTTTACAAATGCCTTTGAAATGAAGTTTAAATGTATACCCCTTTGAATATGATCTGTTGCAGAAAAGGAACAATGCTGGGTAATAATTTGTTGGCTATACTCGCTGCATTGATATTTTTCATGAGCTACCACACAGGAGCATTTGAACTACTTGTATTGGGACGTTTTGTCTCAGGCCTAAATGCAGGTGAATATTTCAGAAATACGCTCTTACAACAGTTATTATTCCTATCTTTATAGTCATTTAAACGACACCTACAGTATGTCTTTATGTCAGATAACTACACATCTCAAGGATCATGAGAAAATACATCTGTGCCAAACTCTCAAGAAAGAATATTGGTATTAAAACTTCTCTCTTTTGCAGGAATTGGTGTATGTGTTCAACCTCTTTATTTAGGGGAAATAGCACCGACGGCTCTACGTGGTGCAATGTCAATGGGTACCTCAATTTTCATCACTGGTGGGATCTTCGCTGGTCAAGTAATGGGCCTCAAGTGAGAACTGAATTTTATATTAGCGTTACCATATATTACTGTGAATTTTTTTCAACCATTCACCTTGCTATCATGTGATTTTAACAGGGAGTTACTGGGTAATGAGGAACACTGGGCCTTTCTGCTCTCCACAACTTGTATCCCAGCATTCCTGCAGCTTTTCATCTTGCCCTTCTTCCCAGAGAGCCCACGTTACCTATTGATTGACAAGGGGGATGATGTGGGTTGTAGAAAAGGTATTATGGCATCAAAAATGCTCTTGTACTTTTGTAGTGTAACACAAATAATGTATACACAAATATTGATTTAATGTTGATAGTTTAAAGTCCAGCAATGCACTGCAAATCTTGATTTCACATTGTGCACATGACTGCACGGCTGAATAGATAGACTGCACGGCTGAATAGACAGAGCGAGTCTTGTATTATCTCAGACAGTCAGAGACAGAAACCCAATTTGTGGAGAATTGGTAAAAGTTCAAGCATATAGCATGATAATGTGCAAGACGTCATTGAGCAGACATTAAAAGGTACCGTGGAGGTTTGTAGAAGGATCCTACACAGGTTGATCTGTCAGGTGAATCCGTCATGTGCGCAGAACGAATGCAGTACAGTATGACTGGCGGTCATGCGGCAGTGAGATTATTCACAATCACACGTCTTGTGTTTCCCGGCTGTAGCCCTGAAGCAATTGCATGGGGCAGGCAACTATGATGGCGAGATGGAGGATATGGAAAGAGAGAGGATTGCTGCACTAGGGGTCGAAGCCAAGAAACCATGGGAACTGTTCAGTGACAAGAGTCTGCGCTTGCAGCTTGTGTCTGTCATCTTGATCAATGCTGCGCAGCAGCTCAACGGCATCAATGCAGTATGTCCAGTTTTCCACCAAAACTCTGTGTTTTCTCACAATGATGATTCTAATCCAGAATGGTTATACAATGCTCAAAAAATACAGCCGTTTGCATGATATTCGATATCCATATGTCTAAAGTCATAATGTATTTTCTTTGTACAGCACATTTTATTTTTATTTTTTGTCTCTACGTCTCTGCAGATCTATTTCTATACAGATTATGTATTCCAACAATCTGGCATTCCAGATGAAAGAATACCATACGCAACAATAGGCACAGGTGCCTGTGAGTGCATTACTGCTTTAACCTGTGTAAGTATGTGAGATGTTTATAACTATATTATTAACTACTGTATATATCATGAAACCAATATGGATTGGTTCCATGTGCTATACTTGTGCAATATGTTGTGTCACACATTGCAAGCATATTATGCCTCCCTCTTTATTATGCTCTATTCTGATCCTGTGGTGTGCATCCATGTGACGTTGTGTTTTCTTAGGGCATGCTCATAGAGCGTCTGGGAAGGAAAGTACTAATCTTGGGAGGATATGCTCTGATGAGTATCTGCTGCATTTTATTCACTGTGAGCCTCACCTTTCAGGTAATTGAATAGCTTAACATTTTGTTCTAAACTGTAGCCTATAGGAAGCACATGTTAACTGGTATACTAGCCTACTTGTTTTCTTGTTCTTTCTTTTTACTATGTTAACCAAATCAAATTGACAGAATTATTTCCTGTGTTTCCCTGTAGGACTCCAGCCCGATCGTGCCTTATATAAGTATGGCGTGTGTTTTTGCTTTTATCCTAAGTTTTGGCTTAGGACCAGGTAACTCAACTCAGAAAAACAAATCGTTATATTTCATCCATTGATCTTAAAATTCTGTTAAAAGCTATTTAAATAAGACCTCTTATGTTGTTCCTTTGCCCTGAAGGTGGCGTGACTAATATCTTGACCACAGAATTATTCACACAAACCACGCGCCCTGCTGCATATGTGATTGCAGGTTCTGTGAACTGGTTCAGCTTCTTCTTCATAGGCATGGTCTTTCCATTCATTGTGGTAGGTGTCTATTATGCCACAATCCTTATCTTCTATTGCTGGGTTGCTAGCACAGCTAAAATGTTAATGCTTACCAGCAGGAAGTTTATAACTGTTTAATGAGGCTCATCTAAGATAATAATACTATATATTCTGCCCCCACAGACTGGACTACAGCAGTACTGTTTCTTGTTTTTTATGGCAATTTGCCTGTTTGTGGGAAGCTACATATTCTTTGTTGTTCCTGAAACCAAGAACAAGACATTTCTACAAATCCACAATGAATTCCAAAGGAAAGACAGGAGGAAAACTGCGATTGTTCACAATTATCCACTAGAACCAAGGACGTCACAGTTTACAAGCTCTTTTTGAAGTACAGCTCATGGAGGTTTTCACCAACACATATTACAAAGTGTGTTGTCTGTGATGAGGAATAACCTGCTGCCTCAACTATTAGGTGAACAAATGTCAGCATGTTTGGACTTTGCCAACACCATGGTTGACCTATTGTGAAATGTCCTCTAGGGCTTGTCTTTCTTTTTCTTTTCTCTTTTTTTATCAACTCCAGATTTTAGATTTAGATTCTAATCAACTTGCTACTGTGAGACTGTACATCATCTACACAGTACTCAGTGTAAACAATGTTTAATAGTTCATATTTGACTTGATACTATTGAAAGGGGGCTCAGTTCAGTTATAAGATATAGTAGCTAACCAACAGCTTGCTTTGCAGTCATGCTTCCTATAGGAGGAACCTGATAAGCTGTATTCCTTTCCTCTAGTAGTTGAATAGGCATATTTTGTTTTACTGAAGTTAGGAAAAGGCGAATAGGCATATATAATTTTACTGAGGTTAACTTTACAAATATATGTTTTAGACATAGTTTTCTTTTAGGAATCAGGGTAGGTTTTGGGTTTATGTATACTTTCACTGAGATTATGTTTAGGAATGGTGACTGTTCTTTGGTTGTCATTGACTTGGGGCCAGGGAGTTTTAGGGTGAGTGGCCTTGTATATTCATTTGTTATTGGAAAACATATTTGTCAGTGGGGCAACCATCTTCTTTAGACTATTCTTGGACCAGCAGGTGGTGTCAAAGCCTTTTGGAGTTCCAGCATGTCCATGCTGCAATGTGTGCCACTGTTGTCTAGTCTAGCATCAACCTCAGCTCAGACCAGTGTTAACATAATGTAACATGTCAGATTGGAGGATGATTGTGGTGATGCCATGGCTTTAAAAGCATTTGTTTTCTGTTTAAAGGAACAAAAAACATTAATCCTCTCTCAATTAAAAGCACAAAGTAGTGTTTTCTTTTTTTTTTCTTTTTTTTTTTTACAAACATTGCTTAAGAATGTTTTACCATTACAGCTTTATTTTATTTTATTTTATATAAATATTTGTTTTTCAAAATGTATTTATGAATTGTATCCCAATAATTTCTGAGATGAGAAGTAAATTCTAAATCAGAGACATGAATGCAGTGCATCAAAGATTTTAGTTCTCATGTGGCATGAATGATGCAACATAATCATCAGGGAAAGCAATGCTGCTGATTCTCATTGTACTCTAAAGTACCTGTCTGTCTGTCTCTGTCTGTATGTGTGTTTACCGTATGTGGGTGGTGTTTTTATGTGTGTGCGTGCATGTGCGAGAATGTCTTTGTTAAATATTGTAGATGATTTTTTTTACATTATGAATAATAATAAATAAAGATGACCTTTATTGCCTGTGAGCTAAAAAATGAACTTTTAAATGAACTTTTAAATAAATTGATATTGTGCCAGGGCATATACAGCAGCTGCTTAATTGTAAGAGGACCACATGCTCCATGCACGGTTTTAATATTCTTGTATTTGTTTTACTGAAGTAAGAAATAGGCGAATAGGCATATTTTTACTGGGGTGAACATACAAATAAATATAGGTTTTAGACATAATTTTCCTTTAGGAATCAGGGTAAGTTTGGGGTTTACGTATACTTTTACTGAGATTGTGTTTAAGAATGTTGACTGTTGTCAATGACTATGGTTGTCATTGACTGGGCCAGGATGTTTTAGGGTGAGCGTTCTTGTACATTCATTTGTAATTGGAAAACATACTTTTGAGTGGTGCAACCATCTTTAGACTATCCTTGGACCAGCAGGTGGTGTCAGAAAAGCCTTTTGGAAGTCCAGCATGTCCATGTTGCAGTGTTTGCCAGCATCCACATCAAGCATGGACCACATCAAGCATGAAGTCTTGATGTGGTCGCTCAAGTAGAGAAGGCACGTGTCAGTGGAGTGGGTTGTTCTGAAGCCAAAATGGAATTAGTACATTAGTTTTTTAGTAGCAATATATTTTTCAAGCTGTTCATAGACTACTTTTCCCACCACTTTCGAGATGGAGCTTAGAAAAAAAAAACGTAAAAAACATTAAGTGTCTAAAAAGTTCACACCATGCGATTTGTTCTTAAATGTGTGCTGTAAATTTGGTTTGATGATTTTATGATTCCACAACCTCTAGAAAAGTGAATACCATTGTGGATTCTAATACGTGTTAGCCCTACAATTCGGGCATTATACTGCTATGACTTATGGGACAGTATGAGGCTATGAGCACACTGCTGGATATGTTTCGTTTATGGCAGAAAAACTAGAGCTTGTCCTTAAGGGCCGGACCCTCAAGTGGAACGCCCTACCAACAGTCATTAAGACATGCAAATTCACGGACTCCTTCAAAACAACTCTCAGAATGATAGATTACCTGGCTGCGGACAGCTGCAATTCGAAACTTTTTACTCACAGATGGTCAGGGGACTTGTGCAAGTGATCCTTGAATTGGATCAATAGATAGATGGCGGTAGTGCACCATAAACTGGATGTTGCCAACTATCGTAAAACAAAAAGAAGAAGAAGAAAAAAGCACCGCCCACTCAAAATGGCGTCCTAGGGAAAGTTCCATGCTTGTTTGTTGACATCTGACGTCCACGTATAAATACAAATTTATGTTTATTGTATGAATTAAAAAAAACGCTACCATGTCAAGGATCATCGTTAAAAACCTCCCAACGGGGTAAGCATTTTATCCGTTAAAATTGACCAGATTTATTTCCCACGAAATATAGGATGGTGCTATGTAGCCCCCTGATCCGTTCTTGTGCCCCTGTACGGAATACTGTAATACTACAGTATTTACAGTACAGGAGCGATATTTGGGAGTTGCGAAATGGCTTGGTGTAATGGTGCATGTAGGAAGATTACTCTGTTGCAGTTAGATTCGATGGGTCCTGTGGGCTTTAGAATTTAGAATGTCTGCATATCTAGCATAAAATTGCAGATTGCAGATCGATTTTACATCATGACTATCATCACACAGAGACTGACTGAGTGGGTCAAGAAGACTCACTCTAGATGCCTTCAACCCAGAGCTAATCGACATTCATAATCGATAAAAAAGACACCTTCGAGTCTTGATTGATCCAAGACAAACAAGTGTAAAGATTTTACAGTGCATGTGAAAGAAAAAAATGTATGTTAAGAAAAATGTGGACAAATTTCAATTATTTTGTTATGGAATGAAGCAATACTGTCCATATTCTGGCTTTGGCCCTTAGCTCCACTGCTGTCCAGACAGTGAATATAATGACCTCAACATGATGATGTTTTATTGTATTTTGATCAAAATGCAAAAATCGATCTAAACAATGGGTTGCAGTCTCTGCCGAATCTAATAATCTCAATCTGCAAGTTGCAAGTTGACGTAAGACCTGAAAATGTTGATCTGTCCCTGTAGATGAAGGAGGATAGATTCCGGGGAATGTTTGCTGCCTTTGGGACTCTGACAGACTGCACCCTGAAGTTCACAAAGGATGGCAAGTTTCGAAAGTTTGGTTTTGTTGGATTTAAAACCGAAGAGGATGCAAATAATGCCTTAAAACACTTCAACAAGAGTTTTGTTGACACATCCCGAGTGACGGTAAGCTGGGTGAATCATCAAACCATTGGTTTCATCATGCCATCAGTTTCAGCCCTGCCTTACCACATCTTGCATTTTTTCTTATCTTCCATCCTTTTCTGCAGGTGGAGATGTGTAAATCTTTTGGAGACCCCACTAAAGCAAAGGCCTGGAGCAAGCACACACAGAGCACAGGCCCAGCTACACCAGATGTTAAAGAAACCAGTGAAAAGGTACTATAGAGCACCAGCAATTTACAAAATATAACAGTTGAGATTTTGTTTTTAATCTACAGTGTATATGAATTGTGTGTAATTATTTCTACTAGGTAAATTACATTTTGTATTGCATTTTAAATTTGTTGGTCTGCTATTATCACCCCCCCCCCCCCCCCCTCAGAAGAAGAAACAAAAAAACACAAGTGTTTTGGGCAAGGTAAGTCAGTCTCTTGACACTGCAACAATAAACAATCAGCCTGTAACACACACAACGCACGCACACACACACACACACACACACCATCAAAACACTGAAGATACTGTACACATAGATATGGTTATACTGTATGTTAAGCAAGGAATATAAACGTTATGTTTGGATGTTTAATCTTGTTTGTCAGCTGGAAGAGGATGACACTTTCAAGGAGTTTATGTCAGTGTATCAGAATCGAAGTCAGGTACCTACCTGGGCAAACGATGTTCTGCAACAAACTGCTGCCCCTGAAACTGCAAAGGGAAACCTACAAAAAGAGAAAAAGAAACCTGCAACTGATGATTACCTCAACTTTGATTCTGAGGAGTCAGAAGGTGAAGAAGAAGAAAACTGTGATGATCAGGGTAG
Source organism: Benthosema pterotum (assembly GCA_039105355.1). Lineage (NCBI taxonomy): Eukaryota > Metazoa > Chordata > Actinopteri > Myctophiformes > Myctophidae > Benthosema > Benthosema pterotum. The sequence goes on along the minus strand of CM076972.1, from coordinate 33,311,780 downwards.
GTAATATTTTTCCCCAGTTTTGTTTGTGATACTGCTCTGAATATGGAGCAGTATTATGGGACCACCTTATGATGCTGTTATTTTTAATTTCCGAATTTATTACACACTCTTGTAGCTTAATAATGAGTTTTAGATGTCATCATCTAGAAATGTAAAATGTGAAAATTATAAAATGTGTCTTTAGAAGTATACTGGTAGAAGAAAACTATAACAAATTGTCTTTTCAGAGGCCACCAAGGAAGCACTGAAATCTGATTTGTCTGATATGGATTACCTGCGCTCCAAAGTGGTCCAGACACAAGACAGCATGGATCATGGTGAAGGGGATGATGTTGAAGAAAATGAAGATGAAAACAAAGACGATAATGACAAAGATGATGTACAATGCCCTTTGCCTCAGTCAGACAGTGCATATGAGAGTGGGGACAAAGACACAAAGACCAAAACATCTGTATCGTCCGTGGATAAGAAGCAGGGAAAAAACAGCAAAACTGTAAAACATGAGGTAATCGCTTACTTATACAAGGCATTGGCATAGGTTGAATTAATCAATGATATGCATTATTTGTAGAGTTAACTTAATGCTACAATGTGGATGATGTTGTGTTTCCTGGTTCCTGGACTGTGTTTTGGTGTGATGTCGGCCATCCATTTTAGGATGGCCATCCAGTATCCGACCTATGTTTGTGCTGGTTAATTAACACTGCTGCTGCCTTCCTTAGACTGAACCTACCACAGACTTCCAAGTAAAACTAAGAGGAGCTCCTTTCACAGTTAAAGAGGTGAGTGAATAAGGAGATACACTAATGAAGAGGTGAGTAGTGGGGAGACATTGATTTATACATACCTTCTCAATGTGTGATGTCAACAGCAACAAGTACGAGAGTTCATGACCCCTCTGAAGCCTGCCGCTATCAGAATCGGGAGGAACGAAAGTGGCAATAGAACTGGTATGAGAGTGACAGCATTCATAAGCAAACTAATACTAATTACGTTCCTGATCATTTCTCTCGTTTATAAGATCTATGGATTATGTGGATAATTGTCAGATTTTGTAATGTACTGTATGTTTTAGGTTATATATATGTGGACTTGCACTCTGAGGAAGAGGTGGAAAAGGCATTGAAGAAGAACAAAGATTATATGGGTGAGTAAACATGTTGTACTCTTTGTTTTGTATATTCATAGTCAATCTGGAGCAGATTTGATGTCTTCTGTTTGGTCTCTGTGTGCTGTCAGGGGGGCGCTACATTGAGGTGTTCCGGGTGAATGTGCAGGGTAAGGGTTGGAGGGATAAGAACCCGAAGGAGATTGACAGGGACTTCACCAGAAAGCTGAAGGATGATGAAGAAGAGGAAGATGTTGCAGAGTCAGGACGACTTTTTGTGAGAAACCTTCCTTACACCTGCACAGAGGACGACATCAAAGACTTGTTCACTAAACATGGTATATGTTTAAAACACATACAAGTATATGCAAATGTGCACATGTACAGTGCCTGCAAATGCAAACTAAATTGTCATTATAATTGTGTGCAGGCCCGCTGTCTGATGTGCTGTTTCCCATCGACAATTTAACTAAGAAGTCTAAGGGTTTCGCCTTGTAACCTACATGATTCCAGAGAATGCTGTGGCAGCTTTAGCTCAGCTGGATGGACACATTTTCCAGGTAACCCAACATCTCAACTGCTAGTACTGCTTGGAGTACTTCGTTACTGCAGTACATCAGTGCCCCCCTTGGTGTGGTGGTCTTTTCACTTTGTATCCCTTTTCCACCCTAAAACATGAACGTCAGGTGTTATTGTTATGAGGAGGAAGAACCTTTTCAAAAAAGTGTACAGTATTTGTTAAAATGTCATTTTATGTGGGCACCCCACCATTTCTACCTGGTTTGCCTGGTGGGTGGTGATCACCTGAACCAAAGCCACACCCACAGCTTGAGCTATATGTTAAAGGTGATGATTAGGGGAGAGGCTGATGTGTGATGTCAACATATTGCAGTTTTTTTCATGACTAGAAGGGTTCGGCCTCCAGGGAGAAACCCTAAATACAAAGTGGTGACTTCATTGTACATAAAAACACAGTGGTCTAATTAAGTTCTGTCGCCTCTTAAACATGAACCAAATAGGAGAAAATACAAAAATCATGGTACTCTCTCTTTAAGGTTTTTTCTTGAGTCTGAAACGTTTGACAATCAAACCGGGCAATAAAAAAACAAAAACATTGATATACTGATATTGTGACATCACAACTGGTGGGCATATCCACATAAAACGACATTTTAACAAAACAAAAAACACCTGATGATCATGTTTAGGGTGGAAAACATAATGGCACTCCATCGTCAAGTAGCTAAAATGAAAATTTAAAATGAAATGAACTAACTGTGCCCAGATTTAGTCAAATTGTGACCTTTGTGTTTCTGTCATGCTTCCAGGGCAGGATGCTTCACCTGCTTCCCTCCACCGTGAAGAAGGAAAAAACAGATTCGTCAGACTCTGGTGGCCCTGGGTCTTCCTCTTATAAACGACAGAAAGACGCGAAAAATAAAGCTGCGAGTTCCAGGTACTGCAGCGACTGGGCCCTCTGGTGGGCCATGAGGACATGACGAATAAAATATTTGTCAAATCAGTAATATTTGAATGATAATATACAGCATAATATAACATTTATTATATAGTCCCTTATATTTCTAATTTACCATCTAGCTCCCACAACTGGAACACTCTGTTTGTGGGCACGAGTGCCGTGGCAGATGCCATTGCTGAGAAATACAACACAACTAAAAGCCAAGTTCTAGACCATGTGAGTTGTGTTCTTTTTGCATACCCTTCTTCATTTACACTTGCCCATGACCCATGTTTGCACCCCATTACAGTATATTCCACCTGGCTCTGTCCATACTTACATACACCCTTAGTATCTAAGGTATGACTCAGTCTCAGATGCATTTTAAAAGTTACTTCATGCCAGTGTGTTTTTTTTCTGTTTGCAGGAATCAAAGGGTAGCGTTGCAGTGAGGATGGCTCTAGGAGAGACCCAGATCGTCCAGGAGACTCGCCAGTTCCTTCTGGACAATAATGTATCTCTGGATTCATTCAGCCAGGTATGCTCCAAGCTTGCATATACAATACATACACATACACAATAGTTTTGTGTACTAAAAGCACTATGTGCTTGTTTTGTAAACAGGCAGCATCAGCCAGGAGTACATCTGTGATATTGGTGAAAAACCTTCCAGCGGGTGTGACGGTATCAGAGCTTGAGGAGCTGTTCTCACCCCATGGGTCTTTGGGTCGGGTGCTGCTGCCTCCTTCTGGGCTCACTGCCATTATAGAATTTCTGGAGCCAACTGAAGCAAAACGTGCTTTCACCAGGCTGGCCTACAGCAAAGTTTGTACTGCCATTTTTACAATGACACAGTAGTGCATTCAGTGTATTGTGTTGATGTTAATTCCTATCATCTCCATTGTAGTTCCATCACATTCCACTATATTTGGAGTGGGCACCTGTAGGAGTGTTTACAGCAGCTAGACCAGAACCAGGTAAATAATAGTGCTCAAAAGGTCACACATGACATTCTCAATAGCTTGTTTCTTTTAAGATAAAAGGGTTCACTTGAATAATTATATCTTTTAGATCTGTCTGGTCCCAAAGACCTCTCAGTACCAGAGGAAGTGGGAGCTGTGGAAGAAGAGGAGGAGGAAGAGGAGGAGTCTGCTCCAGGTTCTACACTCTTTGTTAAGAATCTTAATTTCTGCACGACAGAGGAGAAACTACAGGCGGTAAGTTCAGTTATAATGAGACCAACAGTTCACATGAAATTAAAGACTAGTGATGAACAGTTGGTTCAAAACATTTGGATGAATATACGACACGTGATAGATGTTTTGTTTTTTACAGACGTTCTCCAAATGTGGCAAAGTGAAGACGTGCACCATCTCCAAGAAGAAAGATAAAGCAGGTCCAAAAACTAATCCTTTTTATATTATCATCCTTTTGAAAGTGGGGTTCTATTCGTTGTGCCAGTAGTTGAGTCATTGAATATGCAATGTACGTAACTGTACGTAATCCTGAAACTGTGCATAATCCCAAATGCAATAAATAACCATTTGTGCCATTCTCTAATCTAGGAAAGTTGCTGTCCATGGGCTACGGTTTTATCCAGTATCAGAAGGCAGAGGCAGCACAGAAAGCCATGAGGCTGCTACAAGTAATGATGGCCCCTTTCTCCATTAATATTCACAATATAATTTATATGGGCTCCACCAAAATCCTATGTTGCTTTCCCTCGCCCTTTATAGTCTTTACTGAACATTGTTCCAAATCACAGTGACCTTCCAAAACCACCCATTTACCTGTCTTATATTCTTTTTTTCAATGTCTCGGCAGCATTGTAATGTGGATGACCACCAGTTAGAGCTGAAGATTTCTGAGAAAGCCACAAGGTATGAGATGTCAGATGTCTGCTCCATATCTTAAGATCTAAGGGTTTAGAATTTGAGTTCAGATGTAGAGTTGCTGACCAGCTCCATACTTGCAGATCTAGGCGTTGGTCCAGCCTTCTCTATGAATAGCTATCAAGGGTTTGATGAGATTCATATATGGAGATGAGGTGTGAATCTGTGATGGTCTGGTGGCCATATATTGTAGCGTCATCTATCATGGGGCAAAACGCATTCATTACATTGATAAAGTAAACATTTCATTATTGGATCCTTATTGGTTGTAATTCATGCCATCATAGTCAAATTAGAGCCCCTTTGCTGTTGGGTTGGCTGGTCCAGTTATTTTGTCCAGGTGTATTGTTTGTAGTTTGTATTGTCCAGTAGATAGTTAATATAATAGTGTTCAATTACTGTTATTATCTTTATAGTCCTATGTGCTACTGAATGAAACAGATAGCAGAGGAAGAGGAAGGAAGGAATAGAAATGTTATTATACTGTAGAAATGTTTGTTTTATTTTGTGTGGCAACACTTCATACAACACTTCATATGTACACACGCCTACTTGTAACCCTATTTAAATTTAAAGGTAGGGGAAGTGATTTCACTTTTGTCAAATATCACCCCCCCCCCCCCCCAAAAAAAAAAAAAAATCTGTTAAAATGCTCTATTATAATGTGTGCAGACCATATATGGAGGTTCCCCCTCCCCACGTTAGCAGAGGAGCTAATAAAAGTTCCCCAGGTGGAGGGTGAATTCTCCTCCAATCAGGATCAAGCAGCAGGTTCACATAGTGTAGCTACTCTTGGGCGCCCCTAGTGCACCAGGCTGGTACTACACGATGAATTTCAAATCACTTACCCTACCTTTAAGTGAAATGGGTGGAAAAAATAGGCTTGAAGCGGCAAAAAACATTCGTCCATGTGGCGCTGCAGCTACGGCCCGGCCTCAACCAAGCTCTGCTTCTAGCGGCCCCAAGGCAAATTGAGTTTGAGACCCCTGCTTTACTGAGTCATAAACATGTAGGGTACAATTCATTAATCCACTTTCTTTTGTTTTTCGCATGGTATTGTGATTACCGGTAACTGACTTTGATCATCACCTTTCTTTCCTTTTTTGTGCATACTTGCATAATAAAGACAAAATACACCTATTACAAGCAAGAAAGGAAATAATTAAAAGGAAGAAAGAAATAGGCCCATGTTAAACTAAATCTTAAGTCACTTAAGTCATTTATCTGTAGACCTATAGGAGCAACTACATTTAATACAAATAAAAGATAACCCTTCCATTTCATTTTTCTTTCTCCTTTTTTCTTTATATACTTTAAGTTACTAATTATTTAGACTAATTTAGTCTAATAAAAAGCCTGGTCTAGCCCTCAATGATTTTGGCCTTGGGGGGCGGGGGTGTCGTGGGATCCACACGGCGGAAGTGCTGCGCTCTGATTTGATCTCACTAACGTGTCGTCATCCCCGGCCCCTCCCGCGCCCGTCCACTGCTGTTCTACGTCACATTATTTAGAGCGACGCCCACACCGGAAGGTTCACTCCCACTTGAAGGCCACTTTCCAACGTGCGTTAGTCCAGGCTTTCCGTTTTCGCGCAAGGCGAACGAAAATGAAAGCCTGGGTGTCGAGGCTAATCTTAGTCTAATAAAAAGCCAGTAAGAGCTTCCAAAGTATGTAACATGCATTATTTGTTACATATACAAGATGTTGTATTTGATAATGGATATGTAAGGTGGCAGCTGGCAGGGGCTGTAAGTTAGTTACTTATTATATAATATTTCATTATATTCAGGTCTGCTGATGTGTCCCACAAGAAGAAGCAGGAGGCCAAGAAGCAGACAGGATCGAAGATCCTTGTGCGCAATGTCCCCTTCCAAACTACTGTCAAGGAAATCAGAGAGCTCTTCTGGTAACACGCACACGCACACGCACACGCACACACACACACACACACACACACACACACACACACACACACACACACACACACACACACACACACACACACACACACACACACACACACACACACACAGTTAATGCAAGCGTGTTAATTGTGTAAACTAGAAAAAAGTGCCCTGCAGGCCTATGATATGGGACTCCAGTTTGAGCCACGGCCCAGGCCACCAATGTGACTTAACGGATGTTTAAAAAGTTAGGATAGTTAAAAGCATGAAAGTTGAATGACCCAAGCCATGCCTTCTTTGAGCTAAGTTTGGAGATAATTGCATGACGAGAGGCACCAGACACCAGACGCATTACGGATTCTAAATAAGATTTCCTCCTTTCCTGCAGTACATTTGGAGAGCTGAAGACAGTCCGTCTCCCTAAGAAAGCAGCTGGATCAGGAAATCATCGGGGCTTTGGCTTTGTTGACTTCCTTACCAAACAGGATGCCAAGGTGTGTGCATACAGGATTACCGGTATCTGATTTTCGTGAACCATCCCATCATATAGTCATGAAATGTACCCTTATACTGTAGGCAATAGGGCAGTAATTCTATAGCTTGTCCATAATAACCTGCACTGTTGTGGTCTTTATAGAAAGCATTTGCTGCACTGTGCCACAGCACCCATTTGTACGGAAGACGTTTGGTGTTAGAATGGGCTGACACTGAAGACACAGTGGAGAAGTTGAGACGAAAAACTGCTGAACATTTTCATGGTAACACCAACCTCAGATACTACGCCACAGGTTGATGCATGCTGCATCACAACAAACTGTCTTTAACAGAACCCTTTTCTTTCCCCTCAGTGGTTCCCAAAAAGCGTAAACAGGCAGAGGTCTTGGAAGGAATTATGGAGGCGATGGAAACTACAGGAGCTGAAGAAGATTGAGATCACTTGTTCATTGTCATGATCTCAGACAAACTGGGCGATCAGAACTGTAAAAAATGCAGACGGTGTGGAGGAAAATATTCAACCACCTCTGGATCACAACCCTGTAATTTTTAGATTGCACCTCAAACAGAGAAGATTGGACTATTGTAATACATGCTATATATATAAAATTAGAATGTATGCTTTTTGCTTTACACAATGTTGTCTTTTCTGATATGTGAATATTTTACTATTTGTTTATCTGAAGTGTCTGAGCTCTTATTTTGAAAGTGCATCCTCCTAGGTTGTGGTCACATGATATTGCCCAACAATCACATGACACACGAAGTAGAATCGGAAGAATCACATGACACTCTGAAAACATGGCGGCCAGCCATGGGAAGATTTTAGCAATGATGAAAAAAATTATGGTATTATACGTTTTTTGCTTTTCTTTTACCTCAGTTCGAGCAGAAATACACAGTGCGATTATTGATAAGCAAACTGGACTTTTGTCCATCGTTGAAGGACACAAAGCCGATTTTGTTGCTTGGGCAAACTTTACTGATGACATCAAAAACTCGGGGTGAGTTGATATCCAAGCGAGTTGTGTTGTTACCTAAATGTTGACGTTGATTGAACTCAGAGGAGAGGACCACAAAAACAATGAGTTTTCTATGGAATAATGTCTCGTTTTTGTTTCTTCTAGCATCTTTTGTATACATTTGTACCACTGTACCTTTTTGTGCAAACTGTTTCAATCAATCAATATAAGGGGACATTATGAAAACGTTCTGGTATCAATTTTTCACAGTGGAACTGAAACTTATTTTTTCATGTCCTTTAATTGTTTCGATTCGATGTCGGCTGAGAGAGAGGTGCTGTTTTATAGTCTACCAGCGTCTATTTAAACGTGCTTGTGTATTTTGATTAAAAGGTTATTTCATTGCAAACGTTCTTCTCAGCTGGTCGTTCTTGGAGGTCACTACCAACAAGCAGTACAATGACAGTATCCAGGCTTATGCTGCAGGTGCAGTGGAGGCTGCTGTCACATCACAGGTCAGACACTCAGCATAATAAATCGTGACTTATTATTTTGCGTTCGAACGTCATCCGCAAAATCACATTACACAGTTCGCATTTTAAAACGTTTGTTTCAGCTGATCTACATGCACTGGATGAATACACTAATGGGTTATTGTGGACCCTTCACTTTTGAGTCGGGATATTGCCAGAGACTGAAGTCTTACATCAATAAAAACATGCAGTGGATACAGGGACAGATCAAGGATCAACCAAATTCACCCTACTGGTACCAGGTACTATATTCATACTGGACAATATCACTGCTTGTTATTGAATTATTTGTTTTTAAAGAATAACCCAATTGGATACGGACACTATAATTGTCCTTTTTGTGCCTTTACATCAGGAGTTTTAGTTTGTCTAATCATGTAAAAGCTGACAATCCTTTTCTGAATATAAACTGCCATTCAGCCTTCATTTCCCTGGTTCTTGTATTCAGGTACGTCTGGCTCTGCTGCAACTGAAAGGACTGGAGGACAGTTATAATGACCAGTTATCATTTCCAAAAGGACCCTTTTCCATTGAACCATTTGGCTTCCTGTGAGTGTTAATTGTTTATTTATTTTCCAGATCATACCCCTTGAACGTGTTTTTTCACAATGTCAAACATTTTGCATCCCTTTCTACTAGACTGTTCCAAATGGGTGGGGATCTGGAAGATTTGGAGTCGGCTTTAAATAAATCCAGCAAAACACGGACTCTGGGATCAGGCTCTTGTTCTGCTCTGATTAAGCTGTTACCAGGCAATAAGGAACTGCTGGTGTCACATGATACTTGGAACACGTATCAATCCATGTTGCGCATTATGAAGAAGTATAATTTTGCCTTCAATGTGGCCCCAACAGGTACCCCATTCCATGAAGTATTATAAAATGCTATTCACAGTCACAGTTTATATTATTTGCAACCCACAGCTCTGTGTTTCATTTATACAAATATGTCCTCCTTGAACTATGAGTCTGTTCCGCTTAGCAAAAATATATTATGTGGTCTTCTCAGACAGTGAATAAGAGATGGGGCCCGCACACCACTGGTACAAAAGACTATCTTTATTGTTAAAAAAATAAAAATAAATAAACAATAAAGATAGTCTTCTGTACCAGTGGTGTGCGGGCCCCATCTCTTATCCGCTGAAGTCTATTTTAGCCCAGCACCCAGTCAATGTGCGTATTCTATGTTCACTCCTTCTCAGACAGTGAGCCACTTCCTGGAGGAACCCAAGCATTCTCTTCTTACCCAGGATCCATCTTCTCTGGTGATGACTTCTACATCCTAAGCAGTGGACTGGTGAGAATCATAGACAACCAGGAAAGCTTGTACATAGCAATTTCTTAACATGGAAATTTTGAAAGAACTACTAGTTTGGAGGCATTTATAGAATCGGCCTCAGCAGGTATTAAACATGTTGTTTTTACAATTGAGAAATGCATTTAGTTGTCAGTTCCTGTTTTTCTCTAGGTTACTTTGGAAACCACTATTGGCAACAGCAATTCTGCTCGCTGGAAGTTTGTACAGCCTCTAGGAGCAGTCATGGAATGGCTGAGGAATATTGTGGCCAATCGATTGGCTACAACTGGGAAGGAGTGGGCAAAGATCTTTAGCGAGTACAACAGTGGAACGTGAGTCTATACATTAATCTGGTGCCTTTATTTTTCATTCTTATTGCCAGCACATGTCCACACTCCACAGAGGAATATTGTTCCATCTTTACTGTAAATGCCATCTCAAAATGTTCAGAATCCATCAAATAATATTATAATGTCTTTAGAGCATGGAATGTACTATGTAAGAACTGGAGCAAAGGGGAAGTACAGAGTCGGTGTACACAATCACACACATGTTGTCTGTTCCCCTGACTTATCACAAAACCTGTTAACACAGTTTTAGTCTGACCTGTTTCCAATATGCAGTACAAAATGCTGAGTGTTAATTTAACAGAACTATGGATCAGCTGGGGCACCTTTACACCCTTAGTCAAATGAACATGCAGTGTGTGTGTTTGTCTCTGTTGCAGGTATAACAATCAATGGATGATAGTGGATTATAACCACTTCACCCCAGGAAAGACGGATTATAAAGAACAGCTGTTTACTGTCCTGGAGCAAATTCCGTAAGTCTTCACACCGCCATTTTGAATGGCCACCACCCTTGACATTTGATGTTTTATAAATTGTCTCTGGAAGGCTAGAGACATTTTTTCACCCCATCTTGCTATAGTGCCACCATGAGGCGTACTTTTGCAAAACACTTAATATTACTAGAGATTTTGGTCAAATCTCACCGCAAATCAGTACACATTAACTCTGGTCGCATGATTAAGAAGTCTGATTTTCTTCTGTGTGTTTTCTGACAGGGGGATGATTGTTTACACTGACAAAACGGATGAATTGCTGAAAAAAGGCTATTGGGCAAGTTTCAACATTCCGTAAGTATGCAACGTAGGCCTACTAATCTTTTCACAAACTTCTCACTAAATCTGTGCATGATTTCATTTGTGTTCATGTATTGCCTTTTTTAGATACTTCGTTGACATATTCAATGCCAGTGGCTGCAATGAGCTGGTTGAGGAGTTTGGTCCTTGGTTCTCTCTGGAACAGAATCCCAGGGCTCAGATCTTTAGACGAAATCAGACAGATGTTACAGACTTGGATTCAATGATCCGACTCATGAGGTATGGTCTTCTAATCTGGATTGTTGACATGTGCATACTGTTACTGTATATGCATGTATGTATGTGGAGAGAGAGTGAGAGACTATATCTATATCTACGGCCTTTCAGGTACAATAACTTCAAGGAAGACCCGCTGTCACGCTGTGATGGCTGTGATCCACCTGCCAATGGGGAAAATGCCATTTCAGCCCGCTCAGACCTGAATCCAGCTAATGGTACATACCCGTTTGGTGCCCTGAAGCAGAGACCGCATGGAGGAACAGACATGAAGGTTTGTCTCTTTCTCATCTTTCCTCATCAAATGCCCCAGAGAATTTTGGAATAATGCTGATTAATTATCTGTTCTCTTGGCATATTACTCTCAGCTGCTCTTAAAGATCTTAGAGAAGCGTGCTAATTACAGGCACATTTTTCATGTTCCAGGTGACCTCATACAGCATGTTTCGTGAATTTGGTATGGTGGCAGTGAATGGACCTACCTGGGATCAAGTTCCACCGTTCCAGTGGAGCACTTCTCCATACAAAGACCTTGTACATATGGGACACCCTGATGCTTGGACATTCAAGCCTATACACGTCACCTGGTCGCCTTAGCCTACCTTCAAACTCGCCTATTTAGGTGGCTCATACTTGTGTACTGTATGTGTAGTACAAGATATTTTCGACATTTTTAGAAAAGGGAATATATGCCATGAACAAAGGACTCGGAACAAGTTTTTCTTAAGCCTCATGATTGTCACAGGGCATGGGATGGTATCTACTCTTGGGACACGCAGCACAATCTTTGGCAATCGAAGTAATGCACTATTCAGTGTTTTCCCTAGGCAAAAGCTGATGATGTGGAGGTAGCTTTTGCACATCCTTGCGCGCACACAGGCATTTCTTTGGGGCTCTTTTTTTGCAGTCTTTTGTGGTTAATTTGCTTATTTACGGCCACGAATCAATGCTGTGGTGGCCCACCACACAATATGCATAGGAGAAACACTGATGCACTACTACTATTTGCATAAATGAATACAAAAAATATTCTTAGGCTAGTGATTTGGAGGTAATTGTACTGTAACCAAGTCAAACAAAGAGCCCTTGCTGCTATGAATTAAAACCAACCTAGTAAAATCAATTTTAGTGATTGATTTTTTTTTGCAAATAAACATTTTCCAATGAGTGTACATTTTTCAAGTTGTGTACCTGTTTTCTCTATCAAAAACGATATTGTGACCCGGACTCATAGATATACGTATTATAGTCTCTCTGTGCCCTGACTGATCGAGCGTCTTTTCCAAAGGGGCGGGTTTGTTGTTGCACATAACATCCAATAGGAGAGCGAAGAATCACTCTGTTTCTACCAATCGGAGACAGTACAACAGGAAGTATTTTTGATGACTAGATTTGCCGTTGCAGTTTGCAGACAGCGGGCAGAATGTTTCTTCAAGTTGTCAATTTTATCTTTACCAAGCATTTTAAATGTTAAGTCCAGTCGTGCGTTTACCTATTTTCTGCTAACGTGAATTTGATAATTGCGTGAAAGGTAGGTGGTCCGCATTATAGCATGGTGAATGTTAACCATACCGTTATCTATGAAAGATAGTGTTTGTGTTGGACTTCAGACTTCTTATGTTGAAGAGGGAACGAATGGTGACTAGCATAAACCTTATGCAGCAATTGCATTTTATTAAAAAACTGTTCACGTAGACGGGTTATTTGTGAACTTGTCCACAGCTGCACAACATGGGGAAATATGCCAGTTTGTGATCAATCATCTCGTGTTATAAACTATATATGGTTAGCCTATGTGATGTTTCTTTGCTGTTCTATGCTGTGCTTTTACAGGTCACGCACACTCCGAATTGCATCTGGAATTGGTGATGGGGTTCTGGCAGCCACTAACTACTCTGAAAGACTTCGTAACCCAGAACCCTCCCGTAGTTACCTTCTTTATTTGTCTGTTGAGTCTGGCTCTATCCTTCATCGGCTTCAGTTTATATGGCCAAACTCACACCCTGCCTAACCCAGACATTGCACAGGTTGGTACCGCAAAAACCTATGACCAAATTTCCTGTTAAACACTGTTATCTGGACCGAACTGGAAAGAACCAGACCATTTTTGCGAGGACTCCCATATGGACAGAACTCTTGAAAGTTAATCTAAAAAAAAAATCTAAAATGATGTTTTAGATTTTATAAATGTTAATCTAAAATGAACAACAATTACTATCAATAAGTACTCATTAAATAAGATAAGCAAAACTTTTCATTTTTTGGCTCACATTTGTGATGTGGTCATGTTTACATTTTAAAAAGGGTTTGTTTACAAAGGTGAACACTTCATGCAAATAGTCTGTAATAGTGTTGCACCAATGGATCAGTTCATATATCGGTTTGGCCAATATTTGCTGTTATTGTTTATATTGGTATCAAATAAAACTGGCACTAATCAATGGCAGTAGCCAATGTTTTTCTGTTGTTGATAAGCACACATTTTGCATTGGCTATGTTGGTCATCTGTAGTCTACCAGGCTTTAGATTCTGAATGTAGTACTCATGTAGTTCTTGTATTGAGGATGTATTTGTTTCGCTGACACAAACGGAAGAAATGGCAAAAACTAAATAAGCATATCTGTATTGGTATCGGCTAAACTGATATTTTAAGCATCAACCAAAAAATTCCATATTGGTGCCTCCCTAGTCTACGTTGATGTAGGAGCGATCATTTGTATACGTGACGTGTCATGAGGAAATGATGTCAAATAATTTGTTGTTTCCTCTCCTGTTAGGACTGGAACCACATCTTGTCTTCGTTAGCACAGTTTGAGTTGTGTGTAGGCCTACCATCCAATGTCAGCTCAGATGACCTGGTCTATCCGAGCACCGCTCCTCTGATGGACCATGGTGCAACTGGAATGACATCACTTAGTAGTACAATGAAGCCTCATCCTGTTACTCAACTGCATCTGAAGGTTCCGGTGGTTGTGACATGCAGTTCAACCTGTCAGTCTCTGAAAGACGTGGGACTACACAGCACTCTTGTGGCCAGTCAGTTGGGGTTTAAAGGTTAGTGTTGTTATGGAAGATGTAGTGGTACTGTGATAGTTTTGTTGGTTAGGGAAATTGATTAAATTTCAGCATATGATTTGTTCCCTCGGCAGACAATGCAACTGTGAATGTGACTCTGCATCTGCACTCTACATCCCAGCCACATGGAAATGATACTTATACCTGCCTTACTATAAGTGCTCCTAAAGACATTCTACCCTCAACTATGTGAGTTTACATATACAGTACATTGTGCACACAAAGCCTGATGACTTGGTTACCTCTGTGTGTTCTGCATGTGTAAGCCTGATTGTTTCTGAGATTTTTTTTTGTCCAAATTTGTACTGCTCCGAAGACTTCCTCCAGCTTGTCCAGTCAATGAAAAAAAGATTTCCACGGTCCAAGTGGAATCTGTGGAATCTTACAAGAAGTCACCTACGACTTCACGCACCTGCTACAGTTTACAGTGGAACCATGACCCCACACTAACAGTCATGTTAACAAAGGTAGAGTTGAACATGAGTGAAATAAGATTATTCTGTAATTCAAGATCTGCTGTTAAGCCAACACATTTCTTCTTTTTTCTACTAGGATGAACTGCGAGTGGCAGGGCGACATCTGGTGGAAGTGGGCGTATGCCTGTTAGGGATATGTCTAATGCTTTGTTTATCAGCTATTTTGACACACTCATCATCTCACCGCTACAATGAGAATGATCTGCAAAGGGTAATGTTTACTTCTATTTTGTATGTGTTGGTTTATTGTATTTGTGTCAAATAATGGTGTCTAATTTGTTCATTTTTGACTCTTCACACATGGAACTAAATGTTTTGCGTCTGTATCATTTATGACCGTCAGTCACTCATATGATCTGTTTCTAGTAACTCATCCAGTAGAAGTAATATTCGTGTTTTCAGTTGATTCTTCATATTCATATGAATGTGATGGCCTGGATGGGTTTGTTTATATTTCACAGTAATCTCCCTATAGGGATTACAATGAATTAAAGACATGAAACCGTTGACTAGCGCCCTCTACCAATACATACACATACTGAAAAAGAAAGAATAATTGATTGAAATGAGAATAGAAATTTCAATATTCAAAATGCTGTGAGTGACACCCCGGATTATTTAGTGTAAAACCACCCAGTAAACTCTACATAAAGAGTTCCAGGAGTATGAATGGCTAACACAAACTGAGATGATTTTGGTGCATTATCTTTTTCAGAGCTGATCTTCTTTCCCAGTAAAAACTAATACAAACCAGACAGTCATATTTTCGCTGTAGATGCTACAATGAAGTTGACTAGCAGTCCTGACGGTGCTCACACAACGTGCTGTGTATCCAGTACAAACAAACCCTAACCTTCTTGCTGCTCTTGAATTGCAGGAACCTCTGATAGACTCATGAACATGGATAGCTCACTACGTCTAGAAGACGTGAAGTTGCAGAAGGACAGAAGAGGGTTTCACACTTAGCAGGGGAAAATTAACAGGGGCTGTGCCAGGCATAGCAGGCAGGAAACTGTAATGTATACGATTCCTGATAAGACCAACCAAATTGGACCAACACTTCGATTGACAAAAGAATTGGTTATTCTTGGTGTTTAAATCTCATTTACATATTGCATTGATGTATCCATATATTTAATTTGATTAATTCATCCAACCAACACTGTTAATGTTTCCTATTCTGGGAGTAGCATTATAATGTAGTCATGGGTCTTACGATACGATTAAAGTTTTCATTTCATTTTATTAATCAGTATTTTGTTTCATGTGTCTTTATTTAATTCCATACCCAAGTAGAATTGGAATTCTGCACCAGAATTTGTGAGCTTTACTCACTAATTACTGAAGCCAGTTGGGTGATTGCGGGGGAAACTCCTAGCCCCTATCAGTGTGCTGATCTACTCCTGTCTACTAAAACAAACTGACAAAGTCTGGTCAAACTATGTCAAGTGACTCGACTTTTTGGATGTGGACAAAGTTGTAGATTTCCCAATCGTTAAAAAGGTTGGCTGGTGGGATATATGATTGAACGGCCAATCTATTGATCTATCTATCCATCCCAGTATGTGTAATGACAAAAACCTCTCACACTGGATTTATTGATTGATAGAACAGTTTATTGTCATGAAAGTATAAATCGGTACAGGGTACAGTCAGACATAAAATAAATCAGTACAGGTACAATCAAACAGCCAATGGCATCACCGACATTATGTTGCCAATCAGATCCTGTGTCCAGTTCATAATCAAACAAATCATACAAGGTAAAAAAAAACTACTATGTATGTAGTGCTTGTATTACTAATGTGATTATTACTAATGAGATTACAATGTAAGCCTGGTTTACATAGTTACATCGTAATCTCCAAAAAAACAACTTGAGGGTCTTGAGCCAAAGTTCCAAACCATAGATTTATGTCAGCTAAGATCTACCTCACCTCTAACAAGTGGGATCCGTACGGATCCGGACCAGAGCCCGCCTACTCCTACACAGTTTCCGTATCCTCTCCAGAACGGATACACAAACCACCAAAGCCCTTGCTAGCAGTGTCATGGCAACAACCAGCCAATCAATGTACGAGTGTCTCCACCGGTCTATGGGATGTGAACTACCTCAGCAGCAAACCCTTGCACTCAGAGGACCTCTGGATCGAGGGGCGGACTGTCTTCTTGGCGGCCTGGCTGTGGTCGAATTGCAGATGTATGCATCCGGTATAAGGAAATAAAAGCGCCAATTACTTTTATTTTTCATCGAAAGGACGTATTTGCGCCAACGCATACCAGTCGAAGAAGTCGGCGTTCTCTTCTACTGGATTGCAAAGTTGGTGAATGTTCATTTTAGGTGGTGGCTACACCCGCAACGTTCTTCCCCAGTCTTTAGCTAGCAAGCAAGCTAACATTACGTTAACAGACGCTAGCGTTAGCTAACAAGCTCGCTAAGTTGTTGCACACAGGAACAACAGTAGTCCAGGTTGGGTGGAAGACGAATGTTTATGAGTTTTTATCTTAACACGTTTAGACACCCTTTTCCTCCGTTGCACCACATTAACTGGCAAGAACTCATGTCTTAGGTGGTGGAAATAAGACTACTGCCAGAGTGGCAGTGGTGGAATAAACTGGCAAAAAATTGTGTGTCAGTCTCTGGTGCAAACATAAATACGTGACCTTACGACAGGCCCAACCACGTGAGTGAGTGGCAATCATTTGGAGGGACAGTGGGTGGGAGTGGGGGGTGTTGTTTTGACTATCTGAAAAATGATTCCAACCGGATGGACTGTCTGTGTGCAGAGCTAAGCGTGTCCCCATAGATGTATTTTAATACCTCTATAGCAATGGTTTTCAACCTTTTCCATACCAGGGCCCACTATTTATACTGCATTTAGCCACGGACCACCGTTTGTTGTTGAGTTTAGTCTTTCGGGCCCAAAACTAAGGATTTTCAAGTTTGTCTCCACAATTTAGAAGAGATAAACTGTCAAAATGTTGGGCAAACTAACACTTCTTCTACATTTTCTAATTGTAGATTATTGAAAATTAAGTAATTCAGATGTTTAAATAACTTTCATCCATTTGGCTACCAACTGTCTATCATTTAGCTGGGGACCATCTGGAATCTTCTCAGGGACCACTGGTTGAAAACCTCTGCTCTATGGTGTTCCCCGTATTGCTGTTGCTTTGTCTCTCCTCCACACCTCCACTGACTGTTCTGTTTCTTTTAGGGTTTCAGAAATAGAAAAGGGCTTAACCATGGTCTAAGAGAAGACACAAGACCAAGAAGGAAGACAGTTGCAGACAATGGCTTACTCAAGCTACAGCACCCTTAACAGGGCTCAGCTGACTTTTGAGTACCTGCACACCAACTCGTAAGTACAGTTTATGTACTATATAGACTATATTCCTCCACTTGTAATACAGCATCTGTGGACATTTTGATATAAACACCACATAATCCTGTTAAAACCAATTAAAATGCAAATGTTTTTGTGTTGTGCTCAAAGGTTTAGCATTACCATTACAATGCATGTCAGAAATGCCACAAATACAAAGATTGCATCTCTTACAGTTGCAATGCCACCTTTAAAGTAGGAATGTTTCCGCCTTGGATGGGGAATGGAGATAGTGCTAGAGACAAGCTAACATTACATTTACATTATTGACAGATAGTAATGGTCTCCATGGCCCCTCAACCTCATTCATTTCCTATTAATGCATTCTATCTCTTGCATGCATGCACATGACATGCACACCAGTATGAGACACAGACTGAGTAGGGGAGAATGGTTATTCATCATGATTGTTAGTGAAGGCCAAATAAACTAGACTACATAATTTTGGAAACCTAGCTTTGGGAATGAGCCCTTCTCAAAACCCCACCCAATGCCAATCCAGATACTTTAGCAACAGTTGCTATCCAGGTCAAGCTTTCCTGGTAAAGCCTTTCAATTCTAACCTGCCTATTGGGCAAAACCGGATTGAGGAGGGACTTAGTGAAGGTCTCATTATCTCCAACTTTAGTAATACCAATCAGAATTGCATGTTATATCGTTTTAATCGTTGATTAGTCACCTTTAATTCAAGACATGGATTGTAGATGTCGGACATTTCTGTCATGAGTAACATTGGTAAATGTTACTGATGTGGCAAAATGAAATGTTGTTCTGCTGCTATTCACGGTTGTTTTGAATTTGAAAGTGCTGGCAGGAGTGACACAGTCACAGTTTGTGCCACTCAGTCACACGTGTGAGCCAGGCACATACACACACATGGGTCCTATCACTTTATTGAATTTATGCTGTTTATGACCCATATGTTCATAGTCTACCTCAAAGCAAGGTTGAATTTGCAATGTTTTTGAGGGTGTAACCCACACATTTAGCAGTGCTGCTCATTCCCATTTACCTTTGCCTCCACCCCTTGAGTCATTGATATGCATGGATTCTGCAACATTTAAATGATACATTTTATTTTAAATTCATGGTGGATCCACTTTAACATTTGTTTACACAGTTCTATCAGTGATCAGTATACAGTTCTACCACAAAATTGTTATTTATTAACCTCTATTGCAGCACAGATAAAACATCTTTATAGTTCTAGACAGTCTGTCGCAAGTTCCAGTTCTTAAAATTAAATTACGTTCAGGCCAACTATCTTTTTTTTCTCTGTATTGTGAAGTGTACTTTACTGTACATTGCCAGTTTGCAACCAACACCACACAACACATCACTAACTGTCAATTCATAGCTATTACAGTTTATACAGTATCTGTACTCTGCATTCACAACTCTTTATTTTCAAAGAACTGATTAAGCTCTGTGTTTTCAGGACAACACACGAGTTCTTGTTTGGAGCCTTGGCAGAACTTGTGGATAACTCCAGGTATGCGTAATGGTTATAGATGTGTGCAAAGATTGTTGTGCCTTGATAATACCAGAGAGGCAGAAACCATTCCATACTTATAACTGTAAGTTATGTCTGTTAATTAGTTGACGTTTTTTACTCCACAGAGATGCTAGTGCCACAAGAATAGACCTCTACACAGGTACACATCAGTCACACTTGTACACAGTTAAGTACACAATACACACTAGTGTTGTATCCTAACCAATATTCACCACATTTCCCTGCCTTTTCCTGTTTGGATGCAGAAAAGAGACCTGAACTACGAGGTGGCTACATGTTATGTTTTCTCGATGATGGCAATGGAATGGATCCCAGTGAGTGCTGCACTTGATCCCATAATACTATTGTTACTAAACTTTTCAAATGTATTATAGATGTTTCATGATAATTCAACATGCTTGAGTGACTTGAAAGGTACTGATACAGATTCATGTTTGTCTTAATTAGATGAAGCAACCCATGTGATTCAGTTTGGAAAGTCCAGTAAGCGGACCCCGGAATCCACTCATATTGGCCAATACGGAAATGGATTAAAATCGTAAGAGTCCCAACTGATTCTGGCACTAATCGGATCTACTTGCATAATACAACTTTCAGAAATTATTGGAATAAGTATGTTATGTGTACGTGTATCCACAGGGGGTCCATGCGTATTGGGAAGGACTTTATCCTTTTCACTAAAAAGGAAAACACGCTGACGTGCCTTTTTCTATCAAGGACGTTCCACGAAGAAGAGGGACTGGATGAGGTCAGAGTTGAATCTTTCTTTTCAGAGATTATGCAATACATTCACACACTGTTGCCGTGGGAACCATGCAAGGCACCAATGTGGTTTCAGAGTCTTGCCCAAGGACACTTTGACACTAAGCCTGGGTTCGAGCTGGGAAACTTGCAGTTTAACTCTGGTAACTCTACTGCTGAGCCACTGGTTAAGGCGTGTACCATATACAGTATAGGCATATACTGTCAATTTCCACTGTACCATCAAATAAACACAACAAGCCTCGCCACCTCCCCCCAAAAAATGCAAAAGGCATTTGCTAAGATGCAGAACTACGTACATTAGGCAAGAGCAAAAAGCATGGCATTACATCACATGCATAAAAAGTATTTATCATGGATCATACGAAAGCTGAGAACGTAACACTGGAATTTCTGTATAATTAAACTGCATATATACATTACCTGCTGTATCTACATAAAATGTTATCTAAGTTACGTAAGGGCGTTGCATATGCTGGTATGCAGGGAGGGGGCAATAACAGGAACCGGTCTTCAGCTCCTAAATACAGTAAATAGAAAATGCATTTTTAGACACAGGGTTGTCAGGAGAGAATAGCCATTGATCATCTTAAATGTGCATTCTGTTTAGAGCTGGAGAGACAGGGAGATCACTGTTACTGAACACAATTCTAGCAACCATTTAGCATGTTTCTTGACAAAAGCGAATAACCTATTGTACTTGAATATTTCTTGAGTGGGTGTATTATGTGTTGTGTTCTAATATTAACTTTTTCTCCATGTTCAGGTGATTGTACCCCTCCCAACCTGGGACCTAAAGACACAGGAGCCGGTTACTGCTGACCCTGAGAAATATGCAATTGAGACGGAACTAATTTTCAAATACTCTCCATTCAAATCCAAACAGCAGCTGATGGACCAATTCAAGAAAATTGAAAGCAGCAGTGGTAAGTGTGTTTTATGTGTCATTGTGTGTACTCATTTATCCGATGATTGAGCATTGATTTGATCATTCATTATTCGTTTCCTAATTTGGATGTGTGTTGTCTGTAAAGGTACTCTCGTTATCATCTTCAATCTGAAGCTGATGGACAATGGCGAGCCTGAGTTGGATGTAGAGACGGATCACCAGGATATTTTGATGGCTGGGACATCTGCAGAAGGCGTGTAAGTACTGCCTTTTTTCTGTGAAATAAGCCCCCAAGTCTTCCAAGCCGGATATATGAAACTGGCCAGGTTAGACCCGACGAGGTGGGCCGTTGATGTCGATGGGGGCAAACTACATCCATCCAAAAAATGTGTGATGTTGTAATGTATGTATGTCACAGGAAGCCAGAGAGGCGCTCGTTCCGAGCATATGCAGCTGTGTTGTACATCGACCCTCGCATGAGAATCTTCATCCAGAGCCACAAAGTCCGAACCAAGAGATTGTCCTGCTGCCTTTATAAACCTAGGTAAAGTCTGCAGAGGAAAATGCATATAATATACATTCTTTCTAAGACTATCTCATTCCGAAGTGCAAAATTTTCCATTGATTCCAAAATTCCATGATTTTTGTTTATTAGGGTTTATAAATACACATCGACTCGTTTCAAAACTCGTGCCGAGCAAGAAGTAAAGAAGGCAGATCACCTTGCCAAAATTTGTGAGTTCATTGAAACCTTATCTTCAATGTCTGTTTAAGCTTTGTTATTCTGTCTTGCATTCATTTAAGTCACTAACTTAATGATTTTGTGTGTTTGCTTCAGCTGAGGAGAAGGCTCGTGAGGCAGAGAGTAAAAGAGTGGCCTTGGATCTTAAATTAGGGAATGACCTATCAAAAGAGTCACGGGTAAGCATTCATTCATAACTATTTTTTATGTGCACTGCTGTTAGTGAGCCTTTTTTAAGCCAGATGTTTGAGGCCCTCGAAAACGACAATCAAAATCACCTTATTCCATCATGTTAATCAACCCTCTAACCTCAAAGTCTTTGTAACTTGTGCATAACACATACTGGCCAACTACTTATTTGACTTCCTTTTTTGCAAAGTGCCCCCAGGCCAAACATGTGTTTGACTTCTTTAAAGGGGCTTAAATTGATAACATTATAATCATGACCTAACACAACTCTTGTTGTACAAAAAATAGAACAAATCTACATTGGCCTGTGCTGAACTGTTTTTATTGTTACACTACCCTAATTGTTTCCAATGCAGAGATGGGCACTTCTTTTGTTGATTTTAGTGAGGACTTGGGATTATTTCTTCCTTACAAGCAATCCATATTAAATGTATAATACTAATGCAGAATTGTATGCATTTCATTGATCTGGGGCCGATATGTTACAAGTTTCATGACATGTTTAAATGGGCAGTACACATCACCTGTCAATGGATATTTACAGGTCATTCATCAGGGAGATATAAACTCGGTCTGGGTTGTACCTTGCTAATTCGATTCTATATGGAACTTGTTATAAGAAATGATAATAATTTTATTCTAAAACCATAATTTGTTAACATGCAGTCCTCTGTCTCTTACCTTCCCTGCCCAACTCTAGGCGCTTGTAAGGAAGGCACAGGACACTGCAATGATGCTTCGGCGGGATGCTGACATGAAGAAGAAGATCCATGAAACCAAACAGAAGTAAGGCTCACAGTTTGCATATTGTTCCTTGTAAACGTCACTGCTCTGTGCACGTAAAGCTGAACTGTGGTTTGCATAGTGGCTTGGTTGTACAACCTCATTCTCATTCCTTCCTTTTCTTCTATCTCCTCAGAGCATTAAAGGAGCCCAAGGAGCTGAGCTTCATATTTGGGGTGAACATTGACCAGAGGGAGCTTGATGGGATGTTTGTGTACAACTGCTCTCGCCTCATCAAGATGTACGAGAAAACAGGTCCCCAGCTGGAGGGAGGCATGTGAGTGAAACACACACAAAATTACATTGTGTTTTTCCCCCGTTACCCACTCACTTTTCAGGTGAGTGGGTAATTATTTCATCATTTGTGTTTTCCAGGGCCTGCGGAGGTGTAGTGGGAGTAGTAGATGTTCCATATCTAGTACTTGAACCTACTCACAACAAACAAGACTTTGCAGACGCTAAGGAGTATCGGCATCTTCTGAAATCTATGGGAGAGCATCTCGCCCAGTACTGGAAGGATAGTAACATTGGTATGTTGACTATGTTTTATGCACACACAAACTCATAATGTCTTTATTTTATTTGATGTAGTAAAATCACCTCATGTGAAGTATGTGGTGCAACAGTGGCACCCGATGGTGCCATCGGGTGCCACTACTTCCGCAGGGTGCATTAGCAGGTTTGACACAACATGGTCTGATGTGGAGCACTGGAGAAACATGCGATGCATTATGTCGGAACTAAATACTACCTTTTTAGACTTTTCATGCTCGGACATACATACACACAAGGCTACTTAATGAAGTGGTTACACAGTTTATGCCTTTTAATTTAGTATATCGAGGAAGCAAGTACAAAAGTGACAACGTTTCAATGTATCAGTCACATCTTCATCAGGTCTATATACTAAATTAAAGTCATAAACTGTCAGAGTTGCTCCAGTGCCTCCCTCTCTACTGCTATATGCCCTGCTCCTGAAATGCAATAGGCTGGCTTGCCATAGGTTTCAGGTGTGGTTGGAACTCCCTGTTGTTCATATCACCTTAAAGGTAGGGGAAGTGATTTCACTTTTGTCAGATATCACCCAAATATTATAAGGTGTGCAGACCATATATGGAGTTTCCCCCTCCCCCACGTTAGCAGAGGAGCTAATAAAAGTTCCCCAGGTGGAGGGTGAATTCTCCTCCAATCAGGATCGAGCAGCAGGTTCACATAGTGTAGCTACTCTTGGGCGCCCCTAGTGCACCAGGCTGGTACTACACGATGAATTTCAAATCACTTACCCTACCTTTAAATATCACCTTAAAACTTAATATCGCCTTAAAACCACTTGTGGTTTCTGAGGCTAATGACAGCAGATATGGCAAAGTCAGAGTTGTTAGCTAGTTGGTTAGATACACTTAAATCAGCTTCCCCTGCTCATCTAACACATACATTACACAACCATCCTGTATTCAGTATTAACTGTGATGTTTGTTTATTTTGCAGCTCAGAAGGGCATAGTGAAGTTCTGGGATGAGTTTGGCTACCTGTCTGCGAGCTGGTCAGCACCTCCCTCTTCAGAGCAGAGGTACAAGAGACGTCGTGCCATGGAGATACCTATTACTATACAGTGTGGTGAGTTACAAACAAAGCATGCATGTCCAGAGAGCACACAGTCCAGAGGTACAGACTTGCAACACATTTCTTCCTCCCTCTCTCCATAGATAAGTGTTTAAAGTGGAGAACGTTACCGTTCAAGATGGATGCCGTGGACAAACGCTATCCTGACAGCTGGGTGTGTTTGATGAATCCTGACCCCACCCAGGACAGGTACGCGGTGAAATAGAGCTCTCCCTGCTCTGTTCTTTGTATCCCACACCCAGCTGTGAAATAGAGCCCCCCCTGTCTGAAAATCCCTATACATGGGTGGTGACTCGTCTTGGGTACCGTGAGCGATACCGATACTGGTATCGATTGGGACATAGCGGTACCTAGTGGGATCGATTCACTTCAAAATGAACGGTGCCTCGTTTCGATACTTTCCACTGTCATTCTGCAGCAAAGAGCGAGCAGAAGCACTGTCGCTGACGAGATAAAACAGCTGTCCTGTTTGACTAATTATGACAAAGACGTGTCATAAGCACATTGTTCTTTGACAAAAGTTTCATAATCACTACGCATGGAAATGTTTTGCTGGTCAGTGCTGCCGCGCAGCACAGCGCAACGTCCCCTCTGTGTGTGCACACACACACACACACACACACAATTCATCTCCGTTTGCTTTGTGTGCGCCGCGCACAGAGAGAGAAAGAGACACGGAGAGGGAGGGAGAGAGAAAGAGGGAGGGAGAGAGACTAGAGAGAGAGCGACAGAGAGAGAGAGAGAGAGAGAGAGAGAGAGACTCTTCCTGTTCTTTCGATAGAATATATTGCCATACACTAGAGAGCAGAGCAGCAGACAGGGAAAGAGAGAGAGAGAGGTGGCCTTACCTTTTCTCAAATTGATCATCAAAGTATAATCCTTCAATTTTGCTTGTAAATCCAATGCATAATCCCAGCAGAAACGTTGCAAGATATAGCCAGGCAGGAGCGACACGTAAAACTACATCTATAATCACGACAGCATGGCCAGCAGTAGTGTTGCCAACTTGGCGCATTTGTAACTATATTTAGTTTTTTTCCAGACTCCCCTAGCGCCAAAATTATTGAGAAACTCCTGGTGGAAAATCTAGTGCTTTTCAGCTGGTTGAAAACCACTGCTCTAGCTACTTCTAGTGCATTTTGGAAGTGCCACTAGTGCATTTTGGATTTTGGCAGTTGGCAACACAATTAAGCCTGTTAAGCACCTGCTAGAGGGGGCCTCCCTCCTCCCCTCCAAACACAGCTCTCCTCTCCCACAGCCATAGGGTATTTTTTATTACCTGGAGTATTGTTGGCACAAAGATATAAAGTGTTTTCCCCTTTGAAAATAATGAAAAGGCTGATATACTGTAATGTAGCAAGGGGAAAGCTATTTTTATTTTATTGCTAATTAACTAAAAATCACACCTGTGTGAAGTGAATCTTGCATCTTACATCGACCAACATAGTTCTTTTTTTTAAGCAGTGTTTAAGGCAGGTGTTCTCAACCTGTTCGTTGTGACCCCTCAGTGGTCCTGAAATTATTTTGGGGGGTCCCCAGTAAAAAAAAAAAAGAAAAAAAAAACTTAATAAATTGTATATATTTTTGCTGATTTTTTTCCCTTCTTTTTGTTAAAAGTATCGAAACGGGTACCGTTTCTGGTATCGTATCGGTTCCCAGGTATCGAGTATCGTATCTGTTCAAAGGTGAAAGGTACCCATCCCTATACATGGGTGGTGACTCTTACTGGATGGTCTGATGCCTGTTTTCTGGGGAGATTATCCGGAGGCAATGGTCTGAACCTACTGTATGCATATGTTAAACTTCTTCTGATGAAACTCCTCACTGTAGAGAGAAAATAAGTGCCCTGGTTTATGGTGAAGAGACATTTTGTCTATAGTGCAATCCACAATGCAATACTTTGTTTGCAAGTATTGTTTTACAAACATTAGTCGCAGCATTTCAACATTTCATAAAGAGAACCCTTCCAATATCCCAAAGTACACTCAATTCACTATATATTTTTGGGTGCTTAGATCTTTTTGAGCTTGTCAAGCAGTTCTCAAGTCAAAAAAGTGGGCAGATCTGGATTACACCTTCCCCAGGCAGTGATGGGGACCACAGTCAGTAATTCATAATGAAAATTAAGGCTATATTAAAAAAAAAAGGAAATGCTCTTAGACAGGCCGCTTTCGATTCCATCTCAGGACCATTACAGGCAGCTGGAGCTTATTTATGAAAGAAATTGATCTAAATACATCTTGTAGTGGGGTTTCGTCTCCATGTTAAATGTAGATGTCATTTACAACTCTTGTAAAAGTTTCACTTTCAGTCCTAATTTGTGGTGAGGGTCTATAGAACCATTTTGGTTCGAGTGGCCCGCGCACAAATGACATAATTGGCCTGTAGGGGGCGTAACAAGGTGCCAACCCTATCAAAACATGTAAACTGTTGTAACTATTTATCAAATTGTCCAATCTGTACATATGGGATATCTATGAATTCACAATCAGGTGTAGCATTTGCTACCTAAACCTAATATATAATAAAATATATTTTTTCATCCATTATTGGTGTATATCCACAAAAATAGCAAGCAAAACAAGCTAAAATTAGCTAAGACCGAAGTGAGTTTCCATCTCCATGTTAAATTTAGTTGTCGTTTACAACTTTAAAAGTTTAACTTTCAGTACTAAATTCTAGGTGAGGTCTACAGAACCATTTTGGTTAGAGTGGCCAGCACGCAGATAAAGATTATTAGGGGGCCTTCCAAAATATGATATGACTGTCATAACTTATCCAATCTGAACATATGACATAAGTATGAATTCACATTCAGAAGTAGTATTTAGTCATTTAGACCATATTACCCCCCCCCCCCCCTCCCCGCTCCCCACCCCCACAAACTGGTGTATATCCACAAAAATAGCACGTAGTCAAGCCTCTATGTGCAGTATTTTGATGATAATAGCATGAATTTTGGAACACAGTTGAGCATGTCATTAGGAGCATCGTTGGCTATGGCACAGTCACAGATTTGTCCCTTGGTAATCCTGACAGCTATTTTCTAAAATCTTAATTCTAGTAAATAGTCCCACATTGTCAATGATGAGGAATTCAGTGGTACTATTTACATTTGTCCTGTGACCATGGTAGATATTTCTCATAATGGCCACCACCTGCTGATATTTTAACAGTAATTTCAATTCTCTGATCCTGATTCTGGTAACTAATCCTACGTTTTCAAGGACGAGGTCTAAAGGATGAGGTGGGGTGAGGGCTTCCAGACAGAGTTTCTCCTCACTTCTTATGGCCTCAGTGTTCTGGGGCTATGTCAACTATGTCAATGCCATTGTCTTTGCTGAAGGTTTCTTTCAAAGTCTCTAGCTCAGCCCTGCAAGGTCCAACCCAGACTTGTGCAGATGGCTGCTGGCTCATCTGGCGGCCCCAGTTTGTGTGATTAGGTGGGGTTGACTGCCGCAATCAGGATTAGGGGCTTGACCCTTTCAAACTGTGGCAGTCTAGCCAAGTGTCTGCATTTGCTTTGGAGGCTATATAGAGGAGACAGTTGCTCTCCAGCACCAGGTGTCATGAGGTGAAGGCTCCTTCAATTGACATGATGGGGACAATGAGAATGACACTAAGGGCACTCCAGTGTATGCACATCCTGCCTGATAGTTATGAGGGCCAGATCTTCAGGTGTTCTGTTGAGTCTTCATGGGGAGAAGCATTATGCATTCCGAACAATCTTCAAGAAGGACATGAGAGTCGAAAATAATGGTCACCATGGTGCAATATGTAACTACTTTGAGTATGACTATTTTCCTGTCAACTAGCTTGTGTGTTAGGGTACAGAACTTCAGCAGTGGTTTTCACAAGACAGCTTTTACTGTATGGATCTGGATGGGGATCTGGCTAGAAGTACACAGACTGGTGTTGGATCTGGATGGGGATCTGGCTAGAAGTACCCAGACTGGTGTTGGATCTGGGTGGGGATCTGGTTAGAAGTACACAGACTGGTGTTGGATCTGGATGGGGATCTGGCTAGAAGTACACAGACTGGTGTTGGATCTGGATGGGGATCTGGCTAGAAATACACAGACTGGTGTTGGATCTGGATGGGGATCTGGCTAGAAGTACACAGACTGGTGTTGGATCTGGATGGGGATCTGGCTAGAAGTACACAGACTGGTGTTGGATCTGGATGGGGATCTGGCTAGAAGTACACAGACTGGTGTTGGATCTGGCTAGAAGTACACAGACTGGTGTTGGATCTGGATGGGGATCTGGCTAGAAGTACACAGACTGGTGTTGGAACTGGATGGGGATCTGGCTAGAAGTACACAGACTGGTGTTGGATCTGGATGGGGATCTGGTTAGAAGTACAGAGACTGGTGTTCTGACCTCACTGGGTACTGGTCAATCGGGTAGAGCTGGTTTGAGTTGGAGTGAGTAGTGAGTAGAATATGTCAGCTGATTTCATGGGCTCACTTGATTTTCACATATAGGGTAGAAGACATGAATTTACTGCCTACATCAATACATCAATATTACACATTTTGATGATTTGACTATTATCTAGCATTTTATAATAAAAAAAAATCATAATCCTTGAAAACATTTTGTCATCAGAATCAAGATTGTATGTTGTAGAAGCTGAATCGGTAAGATAACAGCAGATGGTGGCCACCATAGCTGTCATCACAGACCCATAGCCAAAACAATTCCTTATGGCAGGCTTTAACTTTGTGCCAAATGTCATGCTTTCATTGAAAAGTGCACAATTTTTACACATAGAGGCTGGGATATAAGTGGGTATGTCTAACTTTAGTCCCCCCAATACTGTATTGTTTCTATTTATTTACAATTCATATCATTACTCATTCATGATAATATAGGTAGGCACTAACTTCATCCTTCTTCTAGGTTCAACAGAATTTAAATTAGGTGCCCTTTGAAGTAATTTGATGTACATGGGCGTCCATTTTTTCCATATCATATTCCAAACATTAATATTTGAAATCCAGTTAATTCCTGGGTTAGTATTGACTTGACATAGTAAAAGAAAACAAAGAAAAAACTGCAATTGTGAGAAAATAAAGACTTTTAAGAAAAACAAAAATCCGATTTTGGCCAATTTTGAAATTGGGCAAAAAATGCATATTTTTTTCATCTGCAGATGGGCCACTCGAACTAAAATTGTTGATCATCTACAAATTAGAAGTGAAAGTCAAACTTTTACAAGAGTTGTAAATGACGGTGTGTCGTGGGACCCCACTATTGTATTATGTACCACATTTCATGATGACTGCCTGCCCCTAAAACCCATTCTTTTGACGAGTGTTTGGTCCTGGGTGCATTTATGTTGCTGGGAGTGGGGAGATTTTGATGGCATTTGTTTTGGTTTACATTTTACTTTCAGCTCCATGTAAGAATGTTGCTGTAGTGATTGTTGTTACCATGCGAGCAGTCACTTCAGCAGTATGTTGTTTCAGGTGTGACGCTCCAGAACAGAAACCGAACCTGCCATGTGGAGTTCTCAGGAAAGATAAGCCCTCAGCCGAAGACAAACAAAAAGAACTCACAGACAAAATCAAACAGCAGCAAGAGAAACTTGAGGCCTTGCAGGTATCTCCATTTATAATCAAACAAACATTCTCATACTACATTTGCATACCAGAGAATTTATTCAAGATTTATCTTCCTCTTAGAAAACCACCACTATCAAATCTGCTGCAGATGTGCGGAAGCTACCACTGGAGGTCAGCGCGAAGCCATCTGAGAGTTCTTCACAGGTACCAAGTATTATTAAATCCACTTTGTGTGAGATCTGCTGATGGTACTTTTGAAACGGCATAACTTCTGTCTTGAATAACATTCTAATATTTATGTTTACCTGATTTAATTAAAATTGATGTCAATAATCATTTTAAATATCCCTTTCCAATGTAAACGGAGGTTATTTCACGCATTCACAAGTTTTTTTGTTTTGTTTGTCTGTGTTTGTCCCCAAGGCCACCAGGTCCTCAACACGTCCCCGTTCTCCACCTCTCCCAGCTCACCTGAAAAATGCCCCCGTTGCCCCTCCGACACGTGGCGCTGCTCAGCGCCCCACGAGGACACCTGCAGCGCCTGCTCCTGCTCAGAAGGTTGACCTGTCCAGACTCAGAGCAGCAGCAAAGGCTTCTCCTCCTCCAGCCAGGCCTGCCTCCAAAGCCCCCGCTAAACCACCCCCACCTGCACGCAGCTCACGGGTAAGTTGTGTTTTTGTCCATGGCGTCCCACTTAGCCCACTACGGTCACACATAACCTTTGAGGTTTTCAGCTGAGAATAGTTATGTCAAGAGGCTACCATTGCTGGGAAAGATGTGAAGCCATTGTCAACATCAGGTCAGTTATTTACACCATTAGGAATGGACATTTTATTGTGGATCTCCCTATAACACAGAAGTCTGACATCATTGCCACTTTGTAGTGGTTTTCCACAGCGGAATCTGAGATCTGTTTGTTTTTGCTTTTTTTCCCATATGGAAAGACATTTTGTTCTGAAAACACGGGTAATAGTTTAACACCTTTACAGTTTTCCCACGCGAAAAAGCGTGATGTAATATTCTGTCCCCTGTTTCCCACGCGAAAACGCGTGTTGTACTTTTTTAATCTATAAGCATAGATTAACTTGCAGACTATCATGCCATGTAGTCACTTAGGGGTTAATGTCACTAAAATAGCCGAAAAAACACTGGCGCATGTGATGTGGTATCAGTCCGCCCCATAGAGAGCCATTAGTTTGGTTGGTGTTGTTGTTGTTGTGCCATGTGGCTACAGAACAATGCTAAAGGGACTCACCGCTCTTCTCCTTCGTTGCATGCATTGGGCGCACGTGAGTGTGTGTGTGTGTGTGTGTGTCGTGACGCTTTCTCTTTCTCTTCTCCTCTCTTCTCTGTGTGTGTGTGTGTGTGTGTGTGTGTGTGTGTGTGGAGGGGGGGGGGATCTGGGATCGTGTTTCTGTTCAGTCAAAAGCAAACGATGATGGATAGGTCAGCTTTTTCATGCATGCTACCTTTAGATGGCGCCATCTCCACACTGGAACATGTCAGAAAGTTTTTTTTTTTTTTTTTTTTTTTTTTTTATTGTAGCCAACCACCTGATCTTTAAAATGGTATAGGCATATGGGCATCTACTTGAAGCAGAAAAAAGTTATATGAAAGATAAAACTTTAAACCTGATTATTTCATAACTAGTCCTGGAGGAAACGCCAGTGTGAACAACGGGGCCCTTTTGTACAATTTATATAAAAAAAAGAAAACATATTATCGAGTTGGGCTATTTTTTCCCTTAAAGTGGACACCTCAAGCTGTCTTTGGATACCATTGGTTTGCACAAATTCATAACAGAGGATTTTCTATAAATCATTTTGTTACTATTGAGCCCAATGGGAACAAGACTAGCTTTTTGCCTGATCATTTTGTTAAGGAGTTTAATATCCTAAACTACATTCACGTACCTGATAAATGGTTGGATTGGGGGTAAGTCCCTGCGACATACTTGTGTCATGTCCAGAGGTTGTACTTGTACATCAACCTGCCTGACGCTAGAGAAACAGGAGATAGGCTCCTGACCCATATGGCCCTCAATGACTTTGCCGGGCCTCAGGACATCATGGCCTAGCTAGGCTACTTACTTACTTTACATTCGCGTCCCTGACCAAATGTCCCAGCTGATATTTGTTGGATATTTAATATTCCCCTATGGGAATTTGGGAAATCTAATACGAGAAAAATGATCTTACCCAGAGCTAGTACCTTGATACTCTATTAGCACCTTCCTAAGCATGGCAATTGTTCTTGTTCTTTCCTGGTGTCTATCACACCCAAATACAAATCTCATACACACAACACAACGTTCAATACTTCACCTACAAATATTAAGAAACTGTATCACTGTACATTTCAATCTAAATGTGAATGGGGCCACCCATACTATCTTACAATTTTAAAACAAAGCTGTCCTGTGTGTCAGTGATGTGATGGTTCTGTATTTGTGATATTCCTCAGACCCCACCCAAAGCAGCACCTGCCAAAACACCTGCAAGCCAACGCAAGAGAATAATAGAGGAGGAGGACAGTGAGGAGGATGAAGAAGAGGAGGACGAAGAGGAGGAAGAGGAGGAGGAGGAGGAGGACGAGAGTGAAGAGGATGAACCGCAAATAAAGAAATCCAAGATGGCTGCAGCAGCTGGTACCCGAGGGAAACCTGTAGAGAAAGCAACGACTCTCAAACGTGGCAAGACTGAGGTACGTACACCAAAAAAGTTAAAAATGGATCCATTTCATAGTATGTTGGATAGGAAGCCTGACGAGCTCTGAGTTGAGCTTCCAAATCCTACTGTAGGTCCACAAGGGGTTCAAGTTGTTAAGAGGTACAGTTTTAAACCACCGTCCTCCCCATCACCCTAGGAATGCAATGGATATACTGTACCTCAGCTAGCTTTGTCCTGGTAGATTTATTGTTCTAATTCAGGTTCAAATTGACTGGAGTTGTCCAGGTGGTGTCTGTTAGGATTGGGCGGTATGTCGGTTTTGCGGTTTGATATGGTTTAATTACATCATCACAGGTTTTGTCGGGCAAACCGACCAAACCGTTTAGGCTGAAATGAGAGTGTTGGGTGCCTGTGATTATTGTTTATGGAATCAGTACAGAATGGCAGCATCAGATAACACTAGTTTCCATTATCCATTAGACTGATTTATCCGTCCATCTTGTGTGTCTCCCCCATGCCCCCCCCTGTAAAAGGAGCATGATAGGCAAGTGAGGCAATGGTAGGAAGGAAGACAAGTGCCACAGCAAGCGCTATATGAAAACGACCTAGTCAGGTCTGGTGTATGTATGTGTGTATGCTTTCCATCAAGTCACAAGTTGCCCAGTCCCTTGTTGCCCAGCCAGCCAGTTGCAAAAGTGATTGCTGAAAGCTACTGCATATATTCAGATTCTTTGCAGCCAAGCATCGCCAAAATGTTATTCTTTCTGCAAATGTCTGTCTGCCGTAAACTAAACTGGTTAGTTACGCTTATAATGTGATTTGACGGCTGCTCCAGTCCGACTCTGTTTACTCCATGTTCCATTCCCAGGCTGGATACCTGACAATATAACTGTAATATATGTCTTTGATTAACAAAATGTAATAATGCAAATGCAGAGCCATGCTAATTAGATAATAAATCAGGGAACCGTGGTGTTTCGGTCAACCGGCGTTGCAAACTGTCCAAAAAGTTTTCTGGGGAGAAAAAAACATTTACTGTATATAGCAGCATCATTTTTTACCTTTAAATACTGTACAGTACCCCAAGAGGGGTTCCCTTCTAGCAGGGGTAGAATACCAAAAGGAGTTCCTGGTTTCCACTCAAAATGGATTCAATGGCAAAATAAACACTGTTCAGAGCAAGGGATGTTCAGCAGCATGTCTCTCAGTGCAGTAGACAATATGTGATGATTTGCCATAATAATAATAATTATTTTAAAAAAAATGTGCTGGGGGGTGTGTCAGCTAGTTTAGGACGTAACAGGCTGCATACTGAGCCACAAAGGTCTGGGATACGCTGTGTTAAGGCAATCCACTAAATACCGTGTGGTGGTATGGGCCTTCAGACATCTAGATGTAGCCCTTGGATAAAGGACAAAGATAAATATATGCGCCATTTTTATTCATCATCAATATAATTGCTTCTCTTGGATGATGACGACAGGTACGCTTCAATTCACTCCATTCAGAGCCCCTTTGTGATGTTGACATTGCAGGTGGCCACACCCCCTCAGCCAGAGAAGAAGGGTGTAGGCTCCTCAACACGACAACCCCTCATACCACCCTCCTCTGTACCCAAATCTGCCTCTCAGGCCAAGGTAGAATATAAATATACTGCCCGCCCGGTCCGACTACTACTAACCCACTCTCAAGTGGAGCCGTGTCGCCTCTCGCAAGGTTCTAAGGGCTTTTCTCTGTCATCTGTTCTAGATGTGCTGCCTGACTCTTCCAGCTAATCTCTCTTTGGGTAGACCCTTTGAGTAAAATTCTCATTTCTCTAATAAAGCATGTCATTCACACCTTACTACTCCAGTCCAACGAGGCCTACCACTTTTTCATTGCATTTGTATAGGAGTCATTGCTATTTATTCTTTTGGTTTCTCCACCTCGCCACAGATTTTTTTTTTTACTTGTAATGGCAGTGTTGACGATTGTTTTTGTCTGTAGGCATCTGAAAAGTCTGCAGTGGAGGATGCAGAAAAGGATCCTAAGAATGGTAAGACATGGGTCTCCACTACTTTACTAAATCAATCAAGGTTATATATCAGCTGCAAAAACCGCAAGCTGCAAAAAACACTATGATGTGAAACTGTGGATTTTCCCCCTTCTCTAGATAAAGGGTTGCTGGTTGAAGTGCGGGTGAATAAGGAGTGGTTCACGGGAAAAGTGGTTGCTGTGGAGGCCAACAAGCACAATGTTCGTTGGAAAGTGAAATTTGACTATGTTCCCAGAAACACACCAAAAGACCGCTGGTAAGTTCCTGTAATAGCCCCCAGAAGGCTTTCTTACCTTTTATTTGTAGTGGAGTTATTTCCAAAAAATGGTCCAGTTGCTATTTTGTGGGAAAAAAACAGACAAAAAATCCTTATTGGCTGTTTCCCCTACTCCACTGTAAGCTTAGAATGGGGCTAAGCGATGTTAAAATTTACCTATTTCGCACCCCCCCCCATATAATGTCTCTCCACCATGCCAATAGTGTGTTGACACTCGCTTTCACTTTAACTTTTGGTTCAGCAGTGGGTTGGCCATAAACCTGACCCAAAATGGCTTTTTGGAACATTGGAAATAGGTGGAAATGGAAGCAATGAAAATAGGAAACGGCAAATATGGAGTTTTATCACAAGATGACAACTGGACAACTTTTTGTGAACTAAATAAAACGACTGCAAATAAAGTTAGAAAAGCCTTCTGAGGTGGAATTCTCTTTTTATTGCTTATTTTTAATTAATGGGCCAATTGTGCTGTGATATTTGTGCAGGGTGTTCAAGGGCAGTGATGACGTGCGGTTGATGCGGCCTCCGTCTCCAAACTCTCAAACCCCGGACACCCAGCAGGAGACTGAGAAGGGGCCAGCACCTATGGAGCCTGACACCACCCAACCAGGAACCAGTCGAGAGGTGACTGGCAGCCTGGTCACCATGATCAGGTAAGCTGACATCTGTCCCTAGCTACACTGAACCACGATTCTAAATACGAGGCTAGAAATGATGCATTGTTTTAGAAAATGGGTGATTCTTTTTTTCATTAAGTGTGTGTGTGTGTGTGTGCGTGCGTGCGTGTGTGTGTGTGTGTGTGCGCGCGCGTGCGCATGTCTGCACACACTTGTGTTTTCACCAGAAACCTGCTGCGCTATTTCTTCCCTCCTGACTTTCGGATCCCAAAGGATGATGTCAACAGCATGACAGCAGAGGAGTTGGTGGCCTTTCCACTGGTGAGTCAGATCTCTGATTTTGAAGTTTGATCTTCAACTCAGAATTTTCTCAAACATGGTTTTCATTTCACTTTTATTTAAAACATCTATACCTCTATGTATAAAAACAGATTTTGGCCAGTATGATTCAGACTTGCCATTAATTTAGTTACTTGCAATAGTTCAGTTGTAATAGTGGCAGTGTCTCATGGTATATTTGTGTTTTCCTCCCCTGTCTTTAGCAAGAGTATTTCAAGCAGTATGAGCTTGGTCTCCAGTCGTTGTGTAACTCCTACCAGAGTAGAGCTGACGCCAGAGCCAAAGCGGTGGAGGAGAAATCCAGTAACGCTGAGATCAAACTGAAGGAGGCAGATGAAAAGCTACAGAAATTGCGAACCAATATCGTAGCACTTCTGCAGAAAGTACAGGAGGTAAAAATGAAAGAAAGAAAAGGGAAACAGCCTGCTGGCTATTGTTTTAAACCCCACTTTTGTGATTATTTTAAACCCCACTTGAATTACACTGTATACTTTCAATCAGAGAGATTGTTTTATTGTTTATGTACTGGGGTTTGTTTGAAATTTCATTGCTACAAATTTTGTGCTCCGACACTGAATGCAAGTTACTGTATTTTTATGTCTTGGCACTAAGACACACTAATATGCAAATCTGATACTTCTAGGACATTGACATAAACACGGATGATGAACTAGATGCCTACATAGAGGACCTTCTTACCAAAGGCGAGTAAAAAGGATGGGAGAGAAGCGATTGAAAGGGAAGAAGAGAAGATATGCACATAAATGTACCGAGTGGACTGGACTAACAGTTGCACCTGGGACTTGATAGTTCTCTAAAGACTGGATATTCTTTCATGCATCTGAGTTGGAGGGACATGAAAGCTCCCTAAGCACATCTGAGGATGTTGTCAATATGTGACTGTCCCGCTCGTTTCATCAGAACTTTATCTTGAGCTTTTGGTTTCAGTGTTTTAGTTAGCACCAGCATGCTCTCTGAGTTTTGGAAAGTCCTGCATTGGTCTGGTTGAAACAAGCCTTTTGGGCAGGGCCCTTTGTCTCATTTTTAGTCTTTTTATATACTCACTTCTGTATGTTTAATGTGTTAAACTCTACAACCCCGATTGATGGTGACAAACTGCTATGTTTAATACTGTTTCTGTTTCATTTCATATGTTGTCATGATTATTTTTATTCTTCGTTCTTATCTGTGATTGGATTAAAAGAATTTACCAGGCACTCAAATGAATAATAATCAAGATGCGTTCAACTTCACCGGTTGGGTTTCTTCAGTTTAGTGCATAATCGATGTCTTTTCACTTTGTGCGATTCGCAAAACACTATCAGACCGTGTTGCATCTTACCTTCTGTATCCATGCTGGGTGAGACCTATGCTGTAGAGTCTTAACAGCGGAAGTTGCAGGATTGGCGGAGTACCGCAAAACCCGGGGGTAATGCATCTGGCTGACGGATGTTCCAACAGACACTTCCGCTGACAGATTCTCTGCGTTGGGTGGCGCCCAGGCTTTTCTCTTTGCAGACGAGTAAGCCTGGGGACTGAGGCTATTCTGTATCCTGGTTCTACAGAGTACACCCCAGTTTGTGTGTGGGTGAGACACCCACAAGTCAATAGTCCTACTGCGTTTTATCAGTATGGTTATTTCACATAAATCCCTCCTTCCAGTTATGTGATTTGTGTTTATTTTTTAAATCAAAAAGAAAAAAAAAACATTTGTGGCAAGTTTTCAATTATGTTCAGTTATTTTTCATTTATGTTCAAGCTTTGTTCATAATTATACAGTACAATGATGGAAGAGATTTTAAAATAGTTATGGGATGTTCTACTGTATTTTTGACACGCTTTACATGGAACAATAAAACAAATACAATAACCACTCTAAAAAGTATCAATGCTTTTAGAGTGATGTGTGTTACAGTAATTTGCACTATTTAATGGCTACACATACGGTAGGCCTATCTATAGTTGCCGACGTTGTCTGTGTCCGTCTCCGATAGGGGGGGCATGTGTCGGCTCCAAACGCACAGGCTTTTATTTTGAAGGCAAGAGTTTGAGCTGTGAAGAGAAAGGAAACGGAGCCATCGGTAAACACAGTAAGGTAATTTTTAAAATTGTCTCAACATGATTTCCTAACTAGTAGCAGCAATGACTTAGCCTCAATGGTATTGATTTCAATGATTGTAGTTGAGAAATTAACTGTTTTCTTGAAAGTTGTCAGACGAAATGAGGCGTAAACCAACGTAGTTTCATATTTTGCGCAAAGAACAGTCAAAACGTCGTTATGTGGCAATATTATCCCAAATACCGGTAAATGTATTGCGAACCATGTTAAAATGTTACCATTGCTGTGCGTGCGTGCGTGCATGGAAAAATGCCACTGAGCAGTGCGACGTGAACTTTGACACAGTTTTGATCACAATCATGGTCTTGAGTATTACATTACTGGATCTGTTCTACAATACGCTGTTAACTTGACACAATGCAGCAATATTTTGTCGTCATTACATAAATTACAAATATGGTAAAGGTCATGTTTCAGAGCTAGGTGGAGGGTGAAGGCATGGTTGTCTAGAATGTTTATGTTTATTCACCCATTAAAGGGTCAATAACATGAAATTCAACTTTTTAATATTTTTTCGTGTTTTTGGTGCTCCTGTCTTTTCTATCGCCTAAATAAATAACATTATCATAGGCCTATTGGAGCTTTAATGGAAATTGTTCTCAGGAACAGCTTGTTTGACTTTGACCTCATAATGATGTCATCAATGCATCCTAATTGGACTGTATACTTCCTCCTCTGCTCCAGTCTTAATTTCCAAAGTTGCATTTCACTTTGTTTACAATGTCCATCATTGTTGATTTTCCAAGTTGACATGGAATTTAAACAATCCTGGTTTTAGCTAACATCAGTATTATATTTACAAATACTCACCACCTCAGGACATTGTGGTACTGCAGCTAAACTGCTTTCAAAATCCAGAAAGAAATTACAAGGATTGGTTATATCAGAGTGGTGATCATCCTCAAACCATTACAGCAAATAAGCGGTACTTATACAATATGATATTAAGTATTAAAAACACTTTTGGAATGCATGTTATTTGCACTTTAAAGGTTTCCCTGAGAAATGTCAGCATGTCCAGCACTCAACTGCTACAGAGGTGCAAGCTGTTACCTGTCAGGTTGGAGGGTGCACAGACCACTCCAGCACACAAGATCAAGCAGTGCAGTACAACACGGCAGAAGGACTCATGAAGACAAACTCTGGGAGGCAGATGGTCATCCATTATTCGCTAAAGCCAGGATAGGGCCATTCTTTCAAGTCAAGCCAGTGCTAAAGAATCCTTTTCTAGAAGACGCCCTACTGAGAGGATATTTGAGTAGAAACCTGCCCCAGGAACAGAAGGAGGTGAGTGAGGGCCATGTGTTCAAATACAAGCTACTACATTAAGGTCTCCATTTTTGTCACATGGTAAACCCCTTATCCCTAACTTGTGTTTTTTACTATTTTGAAAACCCTTTTGGAATCATTAAACATGCCAATCTATTGACATGACACATTGTGAGCTTGTAGACTGGCCATTTTAACTATTGAAAAATGTTTTTTTTTTTTTTTTATATATATTTTAAAAAGGCAAAGAAGTTAAGGGATAAGGGTTTAAACTGTGACAAAAATCTAGGCCCAACACTACACTACTTGCCTACTAATGTCTAATATTTGTGATCATTGAAGGCATTTCTACATGACCCTGTGTCTCTGTTCATCTGACACAGGCAGTGTTCTCAGACTTGCATGCTTTTGGAATGAGGATAGCAAGTGAGGTGGATGTGTGGGGTCGGGAATGTGAGGTCTCTCCTCCACGGCTGGAACACTTTGACCCGTGGGGTGGCAGAGTGGATCACATCATTACTTCTCCTGCCTGGAAACTGATGAAGGACCTGTCTGCTCAGGAGGGTCTGGTTGCCATTGGCTATGAGAAGACCTTTGGTGAATGGAGGTGAGGGGGCTTCCTATTACAAATAAGTATAGCTTGTGGGTGGCATAAGTTTATGCATGGGCTTGGTCTGGTTAAGG
Organism: Benthosema pterotum; assembly: GCA_039105355.1. Taxonomy (NCBI): domain Eukaryota; kingdom Metazoa; phylum Chordata; class Actinopteri; order Myctophiformes; family Myctophidae; genus Benthosema; species Benthosema pterotum. The sequence continues at coordinate 33,271,730 of CM076972.1, read as the reverse complement.
TTGCCTTGGGGGGGCAAGGCAACCTTAACCACAAAGTGTATTTGTTGTTGAGAAACAACATACAAAAGTGTATTTGTTGTTGAGAAACAACAAATACACAATGTAACTAACATAGTCAAACTAGTTTTGTGTGTATGTTTGTTCCAGCCGTGTATACCAAATGAGTAAGCTGTATTTGTACTCGCCTTCCTCTGGTCTCTACACATGTCCTCTTGCCATGACGGATGGAGCTGCCAAAGTCATCCAGGTAGGTCAGAAGAAGCACAACAATTCAATAATTACAAGTATCTTTCTCTCTTGTTTTTTTTTTTTTTTTACTTTCTTTTTATTGGGGGTTTTCTTTAGTTGAAAACAAGAGTTAAATAAAAGGAAACAAAACAAAAAATAAAAACACACACATTCATTCTTATAACCATATACAATCAAAAGGAACAATTACACATCTCCTTTCAACATGTTATATACGGACCATTTTTCTCATCAATTTTATATTATATTAATATTATATTTTTAATTGTTTTTATTGATAGTCTTTTTTTTCCTGTGATCGAAAAGATGCTAACCAGATACTGACATTGTGGATGAAACGTCCCCTCTGAATATCCCAGATGCATGACAGGACCAGTTTAGGTACAGCATAGCCTCGACACCCAGGCTTTTATTTTCGTCCCTGTTGCGCGAAAACAGAAAGCCTGGACTAATTTGTTACCCACAGTGGCCTAGAGGGGGAATCCACCTTTCGGGTTGGGTGTCGCGCCAAATGATTATTATTATTGCAATCTCTCCAAAATGGTTGTGGAATTCCAAGTTGTTTACTTTTGATTTTGGGGGTAATAAAATATTGAACGTGTATTTTCCAAGCAAATTCCCTCCATCCTTTGGATTGAGTTGTTTCTCGGAGACCTTATTCCATTCCACTCCCCATTTGTTTTTAACATATAGTATACAGTTGAGATATTTTTGAGCATGTGTATAGAAGAGATATTCAGTTAATGTAAGTACCTCTAGTTTAAATATTATACTTTGAAATAATTGATCATAGTGATCACTGTGTGTTTATAGTGTCTAGGTGTGTCATGGCCAGTAGATGAAGCTTATAGTCGCCTGACATCACGTGACCCTGAACGTTTCTGGACGTCTGGACAATGGATGACTGAACGAAAAGGAGGGTCAGATGTTGGTCAGTGATTTATCCTGCCTACACTGTTTGTTCCTTATTTTGCCCAGAAATACAGAAAATCATCATTCTCACACCTTGTCTCTCCCCTGTCTGCATGTCTAGCTAGTGGTACAGAGACGGTGGCTGTGCCTCAAGGAGATGGTTCGTACAAACTGCATGGATTCAAATGGTTCACCTCTGCTACAGATGCAGACATGACTCTCACACTGGCCAGAGTCCAAGATGGAGAGGGGGCAACTACACCGGTACAACTTACTCCCTGCATGTGCGTGTGTGTGTGTGTGTGTGTGTGTGTGTGTGTGTGTGTGTGTGTGTGTGTGTGCACCATTCTTATTAACTACTGGTTGTTTTCATGTTTCCACCCTTCAGGGCAGCAGGGGGTTGTCTCTCTTCTATGCAGAGGTGAGCCGGGACGGGGCAGGGAAGTTAAAGGGTATAGAGGTCCAGAGGCTAAAAGACAAACTGGGCACCAGACAGATGCCCACTGCTGAGTTACTACTCGATGGCCTGCCAGCACACAGGGTAAGTCATTAATCGTCTCCAAGGGCAATTACTATTGTAGGATACACAGAAAAACAACGTACAAGGGTTTTATTTTCACATGTCTACAAGATGGCACTCACAACATCAGATCGTGTACTTCCTTAGCATTGTGGATAAAAACAATAATGTGACGTATACTAACAAACATTACCTCTCCTTTATTTACAGTTGTCAGATGAAGGGAGGGGCGTGGCCTCCATAGCTAACATGTTGACTGTGACCAGAATCCACAATAGCATTTCTGCAGCAGCAGCCATGAGAAGGTATGTTTGTATATGACCAACCTGGATATTACTACTGTGCGTGCGTGCGTGCGTGCGTGCGTGCGTGCGTGCGTGTGTGTGTGTGTGTGTGTGTGTGTGTGTGTGTACCCAATGTTCTGGGTTAACTAAACATGCAATCGTGTCTCAGGGTGGTCCATTTGGCTCGCGATTATGCCACTCGTCGCACTGCCTTTGGGAAGTTCCTTGCCGACCACACACTCCACATGCAGACCCTTGCTAGAATGGAGGTAAGCTGGCAGTAGATATTGACCAATATCGTTATTCCAACCAGTTCCTGTCCCCTCCATCAGGCACCCCGGCTGGCCAGGGGGAGGCAGTTTAGAGCCCAGGATAAAAAAAAAAAGATATTGACTAATCATCATTTGCGTCATGGACAAACTGGGCGAAGGCCACTGGGAGGTATTTCAATGGCATCATAAATGTCCTTTAAATTCTCAAGATCTACAGCATCAACATGTTGTTTGAGTTTACCCACTGGGGCTTTGTTGACAATACCTTGTTTTACTTTTTTGGATTGGCTTTTCCAGTGAGTGTGCATAAATCATAAAGTCATATAACAGGATAAAAAAATATATATTGACCAATAGTTTATTTCTCGTCTGATGACAATCTCAATTCTGGATAGTCCTAAAACACAGATGTTTTGAGTGATTTCCTAATCAATTTGAAAAACGTTCACAACTGTCCACAAGTTACAGTAATCTCCCTTAACTGCAGCATATTTAAAAGGTAATAGAGGCAACTTTAGTGTGTACAAACACTGTGTTTGTAAACAGATTTGTTTAAAAACAGAATCTACCTCCACCTCCAACAAAGTTCTGGACCCTGGAAATGTAAATAATATATATCTATTTTGATTTTTGGCTAAAAAGTTGCCTCTATTGCCTTTAAGAACAAAACACAGACAATGAGCTAGACCAAAGAACTTCCATTCGTTCTGCCTCTTCCCCTGCAGGTGGAAACTCGTGGGGCATTTTTGCTCCTGATGGACGTGTGTCGTCTTTTAGGCCGAGAAGAAGCTGGTCTGGCGTCCCAGCTGGACACACACCTTCTGCGCCTGCTTACACCTGTGGTCAAGCTCTACACTGGGAAACAGGTGCAAAGAAATCATACAAATATACATTGACGTTGTACATCATCATACAGAGAATAGCGAAAGTAGACAATCTAAAAGCTCACAATGTCTCAGAAATTCTGTTGAGGAAATGTAGATTGCTGTAGTAATACTTTCACTCCCAATCATGTCTTAAGAATGATGGTACCTATGCAGGCTTTATTTTATGCTTTCTTACAAAGCCATCAACAACATAAAAACTGTCACATTAGAACAACAAAACATAAAATCCATAAAGATGAAATGATGCACAGTAGTGCACAGTTGCATGTGGTTTCAATGAAACTCATAAACAAATGCAACAAACTCAAATATTCATTGACAACTAAATCTTTAACACAGAAACAAAACAACCCTTTAACTTGTGTAACAATCCTCAAACAAACATTCTGTCTGCAGCACAGACAGAAGCATAATGCCTTTGAATAAAGCACACAGTTCCTTTTCCCTTTTAATCCTTTGACCTTTAAACTTGAGTAGTCACATGTTCTCTTGGTGAACAAATGTAACTTGTGCATCTTATCATTACAAGTTTGAGCCAAACCATCTGTGTGAATCAATTGGTTTTCATTAAATCAAATTGGCTGCTTAGATTGTGCTTAGAGTGTCATGGTCATAATGATTGCCGTCACACTCCCACCAAAATTAACCTTGATTTACTTGTGTGCTTGTAGCAGTGCAATCCTCATGAGCAAATACCACATTCAAATGAAAATACATGAAATACCTGCAATAAGTATAAAACAAATTCACCTTAAAAATGAACAAACCCAATCATGCAATAAATCATCAAGTTTTTAATCATCAAGTAAAATCTGTCAATATGTATAAATATGCCAACCTTCTGACTCACAATACTTCGTACTTTAAAAGTACCCCTCTTTTCCTGAGCTCCCCGAGCTTCATGGTTTCCTTTCTTTGTGATAGTTTTCCATTTTCTCTCCAGTTATTCGTTTTATTCCCTTGATTCTTCCACTTTGACTTCCTTGCATTTCTAGGCCCTTTGCCCCTCTCGTTGCCTACTTTCTTTGGTCTCTTAAGGCTCAAACATATTCCAGGGTGAATGAGTTTAGTTGATGCGTTTTCACCACAGTGTAGTTTTTAAGGCTTCATCCTGGAGTATGTATAAGCCAGGTTGAAGTCTATAAAAACTACACCTGAAAACTCTTCACCTAAACTTACTTCACCCAGGCCTGGAGTATGTTTGAGACTTTAGGCTGAGTCTTTGAATGGCTGTGGATGGGAAATAAAAATGGCCAATGCACCTCGAAGAACAAACAAATGCGTGTTATGTGGCAGTGAATAATTTTTTTTAAATGTATTTTTTTGTGGCTTCCGCCTTTATTCATTTTCATAGAGGGATAGATAGTAGGCTGACAGGAAGTGGGGAGAGAGATGGGGGGGTGACATGCAGTAAAGGCCGTCGGGATCGGGAGTCGAACCCGCGGGCACTGCCAGTGCTGGATTACCAGCACTGGCAGTGCTGGTAATCCAATCCAGTCCAATCTTAAATAGGCTATTGACACCAACCAATGGAACAGAACCAGCAAGCAGCTCCTCCACTGTGCATCCATCTAGTTGAAGAGTTGCGACATTGCGGGGGCAGAAAACAGCTTGTGCACTGTTTATGCAGCTTTGAACTGCGTCCAAAAGACGCAATTCACAGTCTAGTGTGCCCATGGTTTTAGAGTACTTCTTCTGGCCTTTAGCTCATTTCTTGATTGTTGCGGGCTTCTTTGCTGCCACCTTCTGTTTTTTTTAAACAACGTTTTTAGAGCAACAGGTTTCTCCATCTCTTCAGCCTCCTTGTTCACCATGAAAGAGTCAACACTATTTCTCTGGGGACCTTCAGCATCCAGGCTCATGATGGCAGGATCTGTTTGCTCAACAAGCTGCTGAGATGAAGACAGCAGACCTTGTGTAGCTACCAAACCTTTGATCACCTCCAGATGCACTGATTCTTGCATGATTCCTTCCATGTTGTTGGCAGGTGAGACGCTCTGCCTCCGGTCCAGTTGCTGTTACCTTTCTTTGTGTTGCTCTTGCTCTGCCACAATAATTAGAAACTCTTCTGCGGCATTCATCTGTCATCATTTGCATCATAGACAACCCGTTTTGTGATGTGCACAGATTTGACCAGTTTCTGGCACAGGCCACTGCGAGGTATTTCAATGGCATCATAAATGTCCTTTAAATTCTCAAGATCCATTTCTACAACATCAACATGTTGTTTGAGTTTACCCACTGGGGCTTTGTTGACAATACCTTGTTTTACTCTTTTTGTTTGGCTTTTCCAGTGAGTGTAAACACATCATAAAGTTATATAACAACCTCTCTTGTCACTCAATTGGTTCCATGGTGGTTCTGATTAGTGCAGTTTCCTTTATTTGTAGGAAAAAAGGTCCTTTTTTAGATGTCCTTATATTCTTTTACACCATTCCTTTACACACCTTTTAAACCATACACATTAAATTCAAGCAATTCAAATAGTCCCATGAGTGTCAAAGGTTTGCTTTTAATTCAAAGGTTAGCTTTAGATTTTCTTTCCTTTTACAAATGTCACACAGTTCGTTCCTTGCCCTTTAATCCTTTGGCATTTAAACTTTAATCGTCACATTTTCTCCTGGTGAACAAACGTAAATTGTGCTTCTTGTCATTCCGAGTTTGAGCCAAAGCATCTGTGTCAATCAATTGGTTTCCATGAAATCAAATTGACTGCTTAGATTGTGCTTCTGGCTCTTTAGATGCACGGTCTGGCCACCATGGCGGCTGCTTCGCTGTGCAGCTGTCTGGTGACAGTGGGTGGATCTGGACAAGCTGGAGCTTCCCTCGGTGGGGTCATTTGCGGCCGAGATTTTACTTTCACTCCTAATGATGTCTTAAGAACGATTTAGTCAGTTGTTCTCTGGTACTGATGCAGGCTTTATTTTATGCTTTCTTACGAAGACATCAACAATGTAAAAACTGAACAAACAGTAATCAGACATTAGAACAACAGCAAAATATACAGCAAAACATAAAGTCTATAAAGATTAAATAATGCACAAACAAGTAGACTGTTCACCTCACTGGCTGCATCATAGGGAGGGAATGGCTTGGGACCCATAAACTCAACCATGCAAGGCTGAAAAAAACCCAATCCAATTCAATCAATGAAATTCAAACAAATGTAACACACTCAAAAAAAAAAAAAAAAAAAAAAAAAAAAAAAAAACTGTGGCACACTCCTCAAACAAACATTCTGCCTGCAGCACAGACAGAAACATTTTGCTGCTACATCATGCTTTTTGTGAGTCATGTCTTGGCAATATAACACATAATGATGATGTCACAACCCTTTCTTTATCCTCTATGTTCAATGTCAGGCGGTTGCTGTGGTTTCAGAGGGTTTGGAGAGTTTTGGTGGTCAGGGCTACATTGAGGACACAGGATTGCCTGGAATTCTTAGAGATGCTCAGGTACAGAACATAAATAAAGTTATTTCCGGCAAGCCCCATCCTCATCAGTTAATGCTCAGCTGATTCCCACCAGTCTGCCTCATCAGCTGACTAAGCTGTTAGCTAATGCTCAGTCTATTGTTGGCTTTTCACATTGTGGATTGCTCTTTATTAACTTAATGTTTAGCATTGCTTCATCTTTCACGCATACCCAACTGCAAGCTGTTGTTAGATTCCCTTTTTAACGCTTGCCTAAGTGCAGTTGCATTGTACTGTACTGTACTGTACTGTACTGTATGTCTATTATGTGTATATCTGTATGTTATGAAGTCTCTCTCTACCTCTGTCAGGTGTTGAGTATATGGGAAGGAACCACAAATGTTCTGTCCCTAGATGTGCTGCGATGCATTGCTCGTAGTTCAGGACTGGTTCTTCAAGCCTATTTCACCCACACCAAGGTCAGCAATAACAAAAACAATGTTTATAATGACCTATGCCACTCTTTGACTAGTGCAGGAATTTAATGTGCAGCTGTTTTTTGTAGTCCCTACTATCAGGAGCTTCCGGTGTTCCATCCCTGACCCCAGCCATTAAAGCAGTAGATGGCGCACTTTCTGGACTGGGGGATTTTGTACAGGCTGCAGCTACCAGACCCCCCAGCTACCTAGAGCTGGCAGCTAGAGATCTGTCATACAGCCTGGCACGCATATACATGGGTATTTAATACATACAATACATTACACACATACAAGCAGAACGTGTGTTATACATTCTTTACGAACGTCCTGTATCTTCATTCTCAATAGTGGACTACCCAAGCACTGTGTAATTTTGAGGTATTTTTTAGTTAATTTACAGATATTATACTTTTACTCCACTTCATTATTTGAATACATTCATTAATTTGTAAATTTTGAATATTATACAGTCATGAAAATAAAATAGCCAATATACAACCTCACAATGCATGGCGTCACATTGTGAGCTTGTAGATCTAAGATACCATAAGTCAATTTTGAATTCTGAGCTTTTACTTGCTGCAAAAGAATGTTTCTACATGCAGAATTGACATTTACTATGTTTTACAACACTGTTCATTTCAGGTGCTCTGCTCATAGACCATGCCTCTTGGAAAGGAGCTTCTCCGTCTGATACCTATGCTGCTCTCAGGTACAAAGAAATCATTCATCCATTGATTTTATTAAAATGAAACTTATTTTTTTTCTTATGAAGGAACAATGGAATGTCCGCACATGTCTGCTCTATGTCCTATTAATTTTAATCTAATTAACCAACGTTTTGCCCTTCCGGCTTTCTCAAGTTGAGAAAGTCTGTGGACATTCCCTTTTTTCCCAGCACTGTATAAAACTGTGGGATGTGCACATCCCACAACCCAAATTATTTTATTTTTTGCCAAAAAGACAATTGCCTGCATTTGCAACTCTAATTAAATGAATTGCTTTCAGGTGGTGTGAGCAGGACTTATGCCCAGTGATGACCAATGAGGCCAGAAACTGGTACAGTGGCAAGACTCCTTCACAAGATGCTGCATTGGTATTTGAGCGACCAACTCCAGAATGAACACACGTCCAAGAACCATTCATACTATAGCCTTGTAGAAAATATGATCTTTTGCTGTAGGATCTTAAGAAGACGTCTACTCAACACTGAGTGCATTGTTAATAATTAAATATTTGCAACCTTTACCTTTAATTAATAATTAAACTGCTACTGCTCTTCTTCTCCAAGTTTGCATATCGTTTGTGTATACAGAATTATTGTGTGATTTTGACTTTGTACACCGAAGAACACTGGTATATATATATATAATATATACATGGGCTTAAATTAGGCTATATTAGGCTTTTACTGTTATCTGTCTGCAAACACCAATGTCCTTCAAGGGAAAATAAACTAACCTTGATTTATTATATTAAGATTATCTGATATTTTTGCCTTTGTAATAGTACAATAGACTTTAACTTTGATTGATTGATTGAGTACTATCAATATTAACAGTTTGCAAAGAGGCAGTGGTATGACTACCTTTATAGAATGGTACTTAAAAAGGACAACACAAAAAGACATGAGCGTATTTGGTCTTGTTTATTCAATTCATGCATAATTATAGTTACTTGCTTGCCAACAATTGCTCAAAGCATTTTTTATGGATCTAGAAGTGATATTTAACCATTTACATTAAGGAACCCCAGTTTGACCTGAAGGCTACTTGAGTATATTGAACAGTGTGTGTGTGTGTGACTGTGTGTGTGTGTGTGTGTGTGTGTGTGTGTGTGTGTGTGTGTGTGTGTGTGTGTGTGTGCGTGCGTGCGTGCGAGAGCGAGAGAGACCCAACCACTGCTCCAGGGATTTTTACAGCTCTGCAAAGGAGACAGTGGGCGGGGCTGAGCTCTGGCATTGCAACGTCATACGTCAAGTGTACTAGTGGGTGAAGCAGGCGGGGTCTCAATGAAGCAGGGCACTCTTCGTTTGTGTACATAATGTACGCGGACATTTGTTTATACAGAGTTTCGGTCTCAGAGAAGCAGGCTAGGACGGCTACAACACGTCTAGGTAGTTACAGATTTAAAATGGAGCAGCAGCAGATTGAACACACGGACATGTTTCGCCTGGAGGAGCACTAGTGCAGCTGTTCTGTATTTAAAGGGAATGGAAGCGGCTCCCGGATGAAGCGAATTATGACTTCGTCACGGATTTTACTCTGCGTTTTGCTGGTGTTTTGGTGTCAGCAACACCATGTGTCGTCAGAATCCACTGACAGCAACACGATCCATGTTCTCACCAAACGTTCTGGTGTCAGGCTGGTTTGGACCACCGCAGACAGACCCGCAGTGATGGTTCAAGGAACGACGGACGAGGTTAGTGAAGAAATCAAATTAGACTTGTTAGATTAGATATCCCAGCTGAAATTGAATTGACACGTTTACTGATGTACGCTTAATTGCCTAAGGCACATTCGTTTTGTTTATAATGAACCTTGCGCAAACCACTGGCAGGTTGTCAAGTGTTTTTCAGAGCAGTCACGTGGGGTGGTGGTAGGTGTCCCCAGCAGAAGTTCAACTGTTGCCACTTGTGTTTATTTATTTCTGTGAAATGGCTCAGTATAAATGCCCTGGAATTACTCATAGCATACTCATAGGGGTTTCAACCTTTTTCATACCAGGACCCACTATTTATTCAGCATTTGAGCCACTGACCACCATTTGAGAACATTATAGCCTCGCAGACCTCAAAACTAAAGATTTCTTTTGCTTTTGTCCACAATACCAGACTGGATTTGGGAAACAAAACAGGCAAACATACAGATTAAAGTGACCATTAATCTGCTACATTCTCTAGTTAGAGATTTAGGCCAATTTAGTTGATGAATATTTTTAACTGTTGAGAGTGTAAAATTAAACACTACTTTAACAAATAACGTGTGTGTGTGTGTGTGTGTGTGTGTGTGTGTGTGTGTGTGTGTGTGTGTGTGTGTGTGTACATATTTCTCCCCCCAGTGTGACCGTGTAATGACCCTCAATGCTACAGAACGCTGTTGGTTTGTGAAAACCACGCCAGACTGCTCTTTGGAAGACGGTTTCATCAACTACCTCCAACTGGCCTTTTGCCTATTCCATAATCCTGACCTCACACCTCTCACCATCACTCTCTGTGTAAGGTGTGTGTGTGTGTGTGTGTGTGTGTGTGTGTGTGTGTGTGTGTGTGTGTGTGTGTGTGTGTGTGTGTGTGTGTGTGTGTGTGTGTGTGTGTGTTGCGGGCGAGAGAGGGAGGGAGGAAGAAAGAGAAAGAACGAAGGGATGGTCTGGGGTGGGTTGTCATCCACATTCCTTATAGCAGTTGATTATCCATGACTATGAATTTCTCTTGAGTACACAGCAGAAAATGACTGCGGTTGGCCATAAATTGCCCTGCTGTGTTCCAGTCATGTGCTCGCTTGCTGACTAATGAATTTGCGAGTGAATGCATCAATTTCCTTGAAACCAACACACAGGTGGTGGAATTAAATCTAGCTTTGACAATGACAAGTTTACAGAAAAGAATCACACTTATAGCGAAAGAGTTTAAAACCTTTATTTTCAACCTATGTGAGCTACAGTGCAGTGGGCAGACATCTTCGTCGACATTTCTTGTCCACCAGTTAAAGGTATAGTAAGTGATTAATCCTCCCTACTATAGAGTTGAGCAGTCACGCCCCTTGTGACGTCGGCCTGGCTCCAGAAATGGATTCCCTATTCATTTTCCTCATAGACTTTTCGAAAATGATCTGTATAAAGATGATTATGCCGTGGACAAAGCCAAAGGGTGACGTCACAAGGGGAAAGTGCAGTGGCCATATAAGGAGTTCTTCCCTGTCCCGAGTGAGGGACGGTAGTTTCAGTTTGGACTTTAGGAGAAAAGCCTTACATCCAGTCAGGGCGAGAGGGGCCTTCCTCCAAACGGCATGGTGTGGGGGTGGGCTTGGTGTATGTGCCGTTGTCCTGTTGCACTCCCCCATTGTAGAGTGTGTGCATGTGCACATCTTGTCACGGGGGACCAGAGTTTTTTTTCCCAAATCACCCAAATCACTGAATGTTCCCTTAAATTGATTTGTGTGATGTAGTGGGGGTTCGAGTCCTCCTGCATGTCACCCATCCATCTCTCTCCCTCGCCCAAGATTTGGACTCTCATAGAGAGGCTAAGAGTTACTTAGAAGCAGAAACGGCAAAATATTTCAAGGAAATACGATAGCCGATCTTGGACTCTCGTTGAGTGATCATGTCAGAATAGCAAACACCTCTCTATACGAGAGTCCAAATCTTGGGCTACTCTCTCCCAATTTCCTGTCACACACAAGTATGTAAACATACTGTATCTGACAAATATGTTACACACAAAGATTGTTGTACTTAGCCTTGGATCAGACACTACACCTGAGTGGCAGGGAGTTCGCATACAGGAATTCTCAGTTCTTGTTTTCTAGTACGTCAATGAAACTTGCTGAGGAGAGCAGAAGTTGCTGACATTTATCTTCCACTCCTTGCAGATTATCTGGCTGTTCTTCCTGTTCATTATCCTGGGACTCACTGCATCTAAGTTGTAAGCATCTCTTTTGTTTCTGTAATTGTACTTGTAGTTGGGGTTTTGTGCGAGCGCATGCCCCTACGTCTGCAAAGAACAATATATACCCAAAGGCACAGCCTAATGCAATATTACATTTCCATTGATTTGTATATTGTGGTGTTGTAAAGTCTGCTGTGGTCCAGTGACTCCTGCTCTCTCTTTTATTGCTCTCGTGCACACCCTAGCTGAGCCCAAAGTTGTGCGTAATCTTTAGGGCTGCTTTGTAATCACATGGAGACACATCATATGACTGCAGTGAAAGTTCTTTGTCGTCATCAAACTATTTGAATTGTAAGAATGCTATAACATTCCCACAAAGGGACAAACACACAGACAATATCATTATTGATTGATTGGTTACTTTTAGGGCTGCTATAACACAAATGATTTTTTTTCCTCCTGTTTGTATGTGCACTAGGGTTTATTGTCATTTGGTTGGCTAGAACAGAAATGTTCTGTGATGCAAAAATTAAGCGTGATTAAAATGTGTAGAGTTATTAATCGTATTATTTGTTCGGTAATCTAAATTAATCAGATCAAGTTTCAGTCCTAAATACTTTATTAGACAGAAATGCAAAATGCACAAGATGCCGTCAGGCATTTGTGCTGAAAGGATAACGCAAAAAAGCCCTGGGGAAATAGTTTCCATTGTGGTATAGTATGCTCCTTCCTTCATCATCAGACCTACAGTAGGCCTACAGGCCATGTGTACCATGTAACTTGTACACTGAGCTTTTGCTGTATACTCCAGGTAATTGGATTTGGTCAATAAATACTCAATATGATGCATTGCTGCAGAGTAGAATCAGCAATGTTAATTTTTCAATATGTGCTCCAAGAGTGTACCGTGATTCATTTGATGTTTCTCTACAGTTTCTGTCCCAATCTCTCAGCTATCTCCACTTCCCTGCGACTTACTCACAACGTGGCTGTATCCTTTTTATGCTTGTGAAAAAGCAACCATTCCTTTATGATGCCATACTTCCCACATGGTAGTTCCTCTTCAGTGAGTGTAGTGCAGTAGTGTAATTGTTGACTGAACGTCATAGTTCCTCTGTCGCTCAGTTAGAATTTCTCGGATTACTGTCTTACTTCTCCATAGCACTCATGTTTGGAATCTGATGACTGTAATTTGTGCATTTTGCTTGACTGGTATGGCTGTTGAGGGGGTGACATTTCTAGCATTTGGAAATGGAGCGCCAGATATCTTCAGTGCCATGGCGGCTTTCGGGCGCCCGCATACTGCCGGACTGGCTGTTGGGGCACTGTTCGGTACGCAAAATACACACACACTCTCACACACACACACACACACACACACACACACACACACACACACACACACACACACACACACACACACACACACACACAAAATAGCTGATGTGCAAGCTCACAATGCTTCACATTGCAGTGTGGACAGAGTTTGGAGCTGTCCTATTTTGACCTATAATGACAAGCCCAAAACAGGGATGCCAGTGTTTAACATACTGTATGTCCTGTGTGTCCCGTTTGTCTCGTCCCTGTCCATGTGCAGGAGCTGGTATATTTGTTACCACTGTAGTCGCAGGGAGTGTGTCTTTGGTCAAGCCGTTCACTGTGGCGTCACGCCCCTTCCTGCGTGATGTCATCTTCTACATGGGAGCAGTGTTTTGGACATTTGTCATCCTCTATAGAGGAACCATATCAATGGGAGAGACAGTGGGTATGTGCATACAGACACACACATACCATGACCCACCATTGTTGACAAAACATTGCTTCGGATTTGGTTTGAGGCCTGGAATGTTGTACTTTCTTGCTGTAGGATACCTGGGCCTCTACGTGGTTTATGTGTTGACCGTTATTGTCAGTGCATACATCTACAACCGACGAAAATACCCTGGCAACGGCAATGTTCGCAGTGCAACTGTGGAGACACAAGAACCAGGTGAGAGAAACACACACACATACACTGTGCCCAGCCCGCAGATACAGTATGTGAGAGACAAACCAATGTGCAGGGGGTCAGGGATCCCCTTCTTCACCTCCTTCAGACAGTCAACACACGTTGAGCGAAGAGGTGTCTACTAATAACACCATTTACTTTCTTCTTTAGAGATCCAGTCATCAGACTCTGATAATGAGATCCCCTATATGGGTAATGGGATTGGGAACATCCAGCACGAATATGGTAGGTATAGTATTATAGCCGTTGTGTCCAGATTTCACCAATCAGGCTTTGTTTTTGAAATTGGTTTCGAAAAAAGTTTCAAAACATGGAGATCTGGCTGGGCTAGCATTCTTCCAAGCAACTAGGCTGCTAATAGTATTGCTGGTTTGACTCCTGACCTTGCCAAAGTTTGCTGTGTCACTCCCCATCTGTCCTCCCATTTCCTGTCAGCTTACTGTATGCTATCAAATAAAGGCAGAAATATCTTCAAATAAGATCTGTAAGCTCCCAACGCAGTGCAATACAATGTGATGGGAACTTGTAGATCTTCTATTTACTAGCTCATAGAAGCCATGCGCTTAGTTTCTAGAAGCCTTGTATGGATCAAAGCGTCACAGAGGAGGCCCCTGTGAATTGATTACTTCCACTTCTGTATTTGACACAGTAGCACAGTATTGCTGTTGAATGGAAAAGACTGTTCTATACATTTATCAAGAGTTTATATTTGGCACATTCAAGTATTGCAGTTGCAGTGCTGCTAACACTTTATTTGAAGGTTGCCTTTATAATGCATTATAATACCTTTATAATGCAATACAAGACTCGTTATAAATGTCGTTATAGATAACCATGTATAACTCATAACTACATTTATGATGTATTATAACTCATAATGCATTATTATGCTCAAAGGAACAGCACGTTATAACTACCATCACTTAGGCAGTTATAAACACACATGTATAAATGATGTCATGTGTCATAACACGTTATAACCAATGGGTTTATTAATTGAAATAATGTCCTATTAACGTCACTAACATTAATAATACATGGCTGGCATCTTATAGCATGTTATTGACATATATAAGACATTATTTCATTCAATAAACACATTGGTTAGAATGTGTTATGACACATTATATAATTTCTATATGTGCCTTGATAATTGACTAAGTGATGGTTGTTATAATGTGCTGTCCTTTGAGCATAATATTATGAATATGGTTATGAGGAGTTATACATTGTTATGGACATTTATAACAAGTCTTATGAATAACTAAGATGAGTGTATGAAACATTATAAAGGCAAACTTCAAATATATTTTTTCTTTCTCATTGCTATTACCTTGCTCGTGTGCATTTCAGATGCAGAATATAGGCCTCTCCTCCCCTACTCTGAGTCGACCTGTCAGATTCTGCTGAGCTCCCTCAACCCGGTGGACAACATGAAGTGGAGGAGGAAACCCTGTTCCTGGAAGGTCCTTAAAGTCATGAAGGTTTGTGGATATCAGGTGATGCTGAATGTTTGTATGTGTGACGCTGCGATGGGAAATACTTTGCTCTACAGACCCAGCAAAAATAGGTTTCTGCGTCAAATGGTGAGATTTATAGCACCCCTATGTGTTGAAGTAAAATTGCTTTGGATGCTGTGTTTAGAGGCGCTCCTGTAATTCAAATTTAAAGGTGTAGTTAGGTAATTTGTTATCGATGTTAGCTAGTTATAGCACCACCATGAGGCCAATTTAAAAAAAGAACAACTAACATGTCATCATGTATAACTGGAATTTTGGTTTGTTATTTAATTCCCTTTTAGGTGCTGCACTGGACTAAATGCATGGAGTTATGATCAGTTGTACTTCAGAGTTTTTTCTGAGTTACTGTGACCTTTTGTGGGCAGAGTCTTTTTGAGCTGACGGCTGTTAATAGCCACCCGATAGTAAGACTAGGCAGTGTGATAAATGTCTGCCTGGATAGCCTCTGTTGCGCAGGTGTCATTGGCAGAGGGCGATGTGTGAACCAGAACAATGTTCAGCAGTCAAATTCATGTGGAACATATCTAAACAGTTCGATGTCATGTGAACAGTATGAGGAGTTTGTTATGGTTGATATTGCACAGCAAAATAAACAGTTAAAAAAAAGAGAAGTTAATGTAACTGAAAAGTGTACAGCTGTTATTGTGTTAAGCTATAACCGTGCCCTTTATCCACCAGACGCCACTGGAGTTTCTACTTCTGCTGTGTGTCCCTGTCGTCGATCCTGATAAAGAAGACAGGAACTGGAGACGGCCCTTAAACTCCCTCCATCTGATCACCACTCCAATGGTGTGTTTGCTCACTTTCCGGTCTGGATTATGTAAGTTCACTGTTATTACCTTTCTGGAAAAAACATACTTCCATAGCCCTTAAGCACTAAGCCCTAACCCTAGCCCTCTGATGTGCTCTGCCTTGAGCCAGTAACTAACTAATTTTCAGTGACAATTTGACATGCCATAAATGAGTAATCCAAATGTTGGTATGGTGACACGATTTCTAGATAATGTTTCATTGAGGACTTACTGGATTCCAGCATAAATTCCTATATGGTTATGGGTAACTTCATACTGGCACACAGAAGCGCTTAAATGAAACAGATGCAGAATCATGTATCACACATACTCTAATGTGTGTCAAGTGTCATCTTTCCCCTCTGTACTGATATAGATTAACTGCCTTAAAATAAGTATTTTTCCAAAAACTACATGAAATTGTGTGTGGGTCTGACATGGTAATAGTGAAACACTAAAGTAGCCTATATTACCTCTAATATCATGTTCTCCCTCCATCTTGCTTTGTGTCTAGATTCTAACTATATGATCCAAGGGCAATTCCCCCTCTGGCTCCTGATTCTTCTCCTGGGCATGTTCCTCTGTGCCATCATTTTCTGTACCACCACAAACGACTGTCCTCCTGCCTATCACTCAGTAAGTAATATGGGCTTTGGAAGTGGGTAAAGGTCTCATAACGTCTGTAGCATTAGCCTGGTGTACCAGACTTCGGGCTCCATTTTCATCTCATTGCCCTTTATACGCAATTAGAGCATCTAGCATTGGAGAAGAGGCATTCCCATGCTGAAGTTGCTATTTTTGTTACCATCCTATTTCTCTTAAACACCTCCTAGACCTGTTACATTATGCATATGTGTGGTTTGGGTGTTTTTAGCTTTCATCCAATCTGTGTTGGTCTTGCTATTGGCTTTAATTCATCCCCTGTCTTTACCCGTTATGCCTACTGCTAAATGATTCAAGTACTTAACGGCTGGCACATGGCTGTCCCCTCAGCCTTGCGGTTTACTCTCATGTTACAAAAATCGTGCCCTTGAAGTTCAAATACATGGAGCCTATCTCCACAAGTGGGCGTGGTTTATGAAGTTTGAAGTGCTGTCAAGACTTCTGATTGGTCTCTGAAAAAAAACAATAGTTTAGGCTCGTTGAAACAACATCCAATCAGAGACAATAAGAGACAAATGAGGTTGGTTCCAGGCTAGTTAAGCATAACAAAAAAAAATGTTGTCTTTTGATGACCGTTGCTTGACAGAAATAAATGATCGGCTGGTGGTCCAGCCACACGCTCCTTGTGAAATGCCAGGACGTGTTTTCTAGTCTGAGGCCCTTTGTTCCCCTTTGGTTTCCTGTAGAAAGTAGAAACTCTAGTAGTGCAAACAAATGCTATGCTAAGTGTTGTGTTTATAGTGCTCACTGAGTATGAAGGCCTATTCATAGTTTGATTTTCGGTGACCGCCGCAAGCACCGCTCTTTCTAGCCCTCCTCTCTGATTTTACTAAGCTAAGCACTGCAGCTGCGCTCACTGGGAACGCCCACCAAACAGAGCCAAACCAATCACATTGGCTGGGAGCCGCCGGACATCGTTGATTGTTTGGAGCACCGGCTGCTTGTTTTTAACGTCTGGAGACGTAAAAAAAAAAAAAAAAAAAAACACAGCGCGACAGGCTGGAGGAGACAATGACATAAATATAATAGGAAATTATTAAAATAAACATAAAAACAGCAGCAATTATTATAATTGAGGCAGGTAGGAAGTAAAGAGAGAAAAGAGGCGGAAATAAACAACAATGGATGTGAGGAGAATGGGAGAGGAGAGAGGGGAGGAGGGGCGAAGTGCTGGTAGTGGTCTACGAATAGTGGTGGTCGCGGTGCTCAGAGCGGTGCTCGTGGTGGTCACTGTCATTCTAAACTATGAATGAGCCTTGAGTATGACATGCTTTCCTATGCTGTTTTTTTTTTTTTTTTTTTTTTAGCTGTTTGCTCTTCTGGGTTTTGTGGTGAGTGCCATATTGATCAGCGCAGCAGCATCAGAGGTGGTCAGTCTTCTCCACATGCTGGGTGTTGTGCTGAGCCTCAGTAACACTGTGCTGGGACTCACCCTGCTGGCCTGGGGCAACAGCATAGGAGGTAAGATTAACAAAGGATTCGGGTTGGGCGAAATTGGAAGGTGAAGTTGTCCTCTGTCATACGAATTAATGAGCTTTTGATGTGCTGCACATTCAATACCACTTAACTCCTATACATTTCATGAAACAGACCTGTAAAGAGCACATTTCATGAGCTATTAATTTCACTTGTGAACGTTCTCCCCAGACTAGGGATGCTGATTCATTTAAGCATATATTGATGATCACAATAATAACATTAATTGCAATTATTTGTGACAAAATCGTAACATAATTTTTCATATTGTCTCATCCCATCCTTAAAGGCATGCTCAGTGCACAAAAACACATCTGGGATTATAATGAACTCAACTGATGATCTTCTATTGTTTGGTATTAAATGTCTTTTCAGATTGTTTTTCTGACATCACCATCGCGCGTCAGGGTTACCCAAGAATGGCAATATCTGCCTGCTTCGGGGGCATCATCTTCAGTATCCTTTAGTATTAAATATATATTTGTATTGAAATATTACCTGTTGGAGGGCTTGACACTAACACTTGCCCGCTTGCCCGGGGCAAGTAAAAAAAATGGTGGGGCAAGTGAAGACTGCTACCTGGTTGCCCAATCGGGCAAGTGTGCAACTTAGTGCACTATAACACAACACAAGATAAATTTGTCTTGAAGGCAGTCATTGCACTCTGCCTCTGTGTCTTTCTCTGCTTTCTAGCTATCTCTACCTATCTCTCTCCCAGGTTCATTTGGTTCCAAACTATGATTTTGCTGGGGTCAGGGACCACTGGGTCTGTGACCACTATGGGCTAATTAAGATGATGAATTTTAACTCTTGAGAACGTGAAAATGAAACCAAATGGACCCGCAAGGGTTCATTTGGTTTCATTTTTATGTTCTCAAGAGTTACATCTGGTTAACCAACTTAGCTGGGGATGACCTGGAACCCTGGAAAATGTCAAATTTACAATATATATTTTATAAGTGACCATGACCTGAGGGCAAGTAGAACCTGACTTGCACTTGCCCGATGGGCAAGTGCCCCAGAGACCTTAGTGTCAACCCCTGCCTGTTGTACACAAACCTGTGGTATATATTGCTGTCACCCTTGACTCCTTTCATCAGATATGCTGTTTGGTGTGGGGCTGGGTTGTCTAAGGCAGATGATTATAAGCCATTCTGAAGTACAGGTATTGTCCCATGATCACACTCCTAATCTGTAATCTTTTATGACTCGCGTCACATTGCAGGCAGAATTTACCAAATGTATAGAAAAGCAAGTTGTAGCTACTTGTGACATGCATTTAGGTTAAACTGTGTTGAACACTAGACAGACAGTACATTCACCTGTTTATGATGTTTTCTCTTCTGCAGTTGGAACCAGAGGGTTTGCTGACATGGATTCTTGCAGGTTCTCTGGGATTGTCGTTAGTCCTTTCCTTTGTTATTGTTCCACTGTGTCGATTCCATTTGGGTCAGAAATACGGGATCTTCCTTATCTCCTTCTATGTTGTCTTTCTCGTCGTTGCACTGCTTACAGAGTTTGGAATAATCCATCTTGTCTAGTCCAAAACAATGTCTTGTACGTCTACTGGTGGACACACTGGAGCAGGTGTCCATGCTATTTGTGGACACCTTATTCTCTCAGATGCACATTGTTTATTCTGGGATGACAAGTACTTGTGGAAATCCATGCATACCTGTGTTCTCCACAATTGTTGTGGGTGGTTCCAGTAAGCAGAAGGATGTACCCCCCTTCCCCTTTAACCAGGTTTGTCCCATTGAGATCATAGATCTATTTTTGCGAGGGAGACTTTTGGAATGACCAAAAGGCTATTTCAGAACAGCTTGGTTCCGTCATGAACAATTTGAGCTGATTTTCAGGGCACTGATCGTTGTTACATGAGGAAAATGGGGACGGTCCTTGCAACACAGCCAAAAGGATTTTCTCCTCAGGGAGCATTGAACCAGATCACAATGTGCCTGTACTTTTGTTTGTATTGACCAGAGCTGCTGTAGCACCTCAACAAGAGAGTGGACTACTCTTGCCATCATGGCTATGAAAAATGTGGAGATGAATATTCAGTGTTGTTCAAATTAGTTTGAATGTAATAACTGTGCTTTACATCAACTGTAATATTGAATATTCTAGCAACAAAGCTGCTTTTTTACTTGTAAATAATTATTTACATGTTGAATAAATTACTTTTGGTTCAATATTAACCTCTGTTTTTTTGTTTGTTGTTTTTTACTGTTGTCAAACAGCTGAATGAGTAGACAACCAAAAGTTTTTTTTCTAAGTGAAATATCCCTTCGTCTTGTCTTCTCTCATTTGTATGCACTGATTATTTTCTACAAAGGTATAGTGATTAATAGAATAATAAAACAAATGTTTGTTAATGCCGTTTTTTATGACAACATTAGAATGCATTCATTCGTTTGTGTTTGTGTTTGAGTGTCACTATTCCCTCCCCCAGCGCAACACAGTATCACAGGAAAAAGTCAAATAGTGACTTTTTTCCAGACCCCACATAAAGTCACTATTTGACTTTCCAAAGTCAAATAGTGACTTTCTAAAGAGGGCGTGGCTTTCCTTTTGTCTTGCAAAAAAAATAAAAAATGCATCAAAACAGTAGCGGCACTGATTCGAACCACCAACCTACTGACTACTGGCCAACCTGCTTTACCTCCTGAACCACCGCGCCCCCTGCTGATTTCAGCATAGTTTTACTGAGATTAGGGTTAGGCATAGTTTTACTGAGGTTAGCGATAGTTTTACTGAGGTTAAGTTTAGGCATAGTTTTACTAAGGTTATGGTTAAGTTTAGGCATAGTTTTACTGAGGTTAGGTTTAGGGTTAGTTAGGGTTAGGCATAGTTTTACTACGCCTAACCATAATATCAGTAAAACTATGCCCAAACAGCAGGGGGCACGGTGGCTCAGGAGGTAAAGCAGGTTGGCCAGTAGTCAGTAGGTTGGCGGTTCGAATCAGTGCTGCTACTGTTTTGATGCATTTTTTATTTTTTTTGCAAGACAAAAGGAAAGCCACGCCCTCTTCAGAAAGTCACTATTTGACTTTGGAAAGTCAAATAGTGACTTTATGTGGGGTCTGGAAAAAAGTCACTATTTGACTTTTGACATGTGATACTGGGTTGCCCAGCAGCACTAGTCCCTCCCCCAGGCCACCATTGGATTTGCCCCATGAAGTGAACAGAGTTGTCAGAACTCTGTCTCTAGATGGCTCTGACCCTCTCTAGCATAAGACTGACAGCTCTCACACTTCCACTTCCTCTTTCCCCTCCACCATTCCAAGATGGCCGATTTGTTTGAGAGCAGAACAGCAGCAGCTCTGCTCTCTGACTGTGGATTAACTTTACTACACTCAGCGGTGAGTTAAAACACACATTGGTTCTGTTACTTTGAGGTTCTGTTTGATCTATGATAGATTTCATTTTGAGGGATTTAATTTAACGTTTTGGTTGAACCATGGCATGAGTGAGATATGCTTATTTTGTTGAATATAATATAAAACTTGCTTCTAAAATTAGAAGCATGCTAAAATGGTTTGAATTATTGAATATTAAAAGGGTGCCATTTCATTAAATGTAATGCCTTGATCCTGATCACTAGCCACAACAATGTAGTTGCTGCTTTAGATTCTTTTATAATTGGGCTGAAATCTGGAGTTGCAATTCGGTACATCTCACATAACAATTCTCAACTGCGATTTGCTTGTATTAAACAAAGTTAAATTCAACATTGCATGTGTATTGAAAGGTTGAATTGTCCTCTATCTGCAAAGGCTTTGTTTGCTAAAAAATGCACCATAGACCAGACCTGTTTATGAGCTACTTTCTGTCGATGGAAAAAATCACTGTCAGAGAATAGAAGTAGTGGAGTTTGGAAGCGCTAATCATCAATCAGTGGCCTGTGTAGCACCTGTTTAGAATTTGCATAATGCATTAAAGGGGAATTCCACCCATATTTTCCACAGAGGATACAAATGTGAACCAAATGGACCCGCCAGGGTCATTAACATGGTGAAATACATTTGTCATTAGAAGTACTTCACCATGTTAATTTTATCTGACCTCCATTTTTAGCAAATACAGAATTGGGGGAACTTTTTTTTATTATCCCCACACAACATCTCTAAGGTATATTAATGCCATATTAAAATGTTAAATGGGTGGAGTTCCCCTTAATACAAATGCGTGCCTCCCAAGTCCAGCACTTCTATTTACTGACTGAAAGAAGCATGTCTATGGTGGATTTTTATTAAATGCTTTGCATTGTGGCTAGCCACAATGTAGCTCTAGGATGCTTTTATGATTGGTCTGAATCTAGAGTTGCAATTCTGTCCGTCTCCCCCATAGCAAGAATTTCATCTGCGATTCGCTTGTATTAAACAACTTTCCATATGGGAAGGTTGAATTAAACTCAAACATTGCAGCTGCATGGGAAGATCAATCTGCAAAGCATTTGTTAAAAGTCCACCATAGACATGTTATGAACTACTTTCTGTCAATAAATTCTTAGCCTCGACACCCAGGCTTTCATTTTCGTCCGCCTTGCGCGAAAACGGAAAGCCTGGACTAACGCGCGTTGGAAAGTGGCCTTGAGGGGCGTGTCAATCTTCCGGGGTGGGCGTCGCTCTAAATGATGTGACGTAGAACAGCAGTGGACGGGCGTGGGAGGGGCCGGAGATGACGACACGTTAGTGAGATCAAATCAGAGCGCAGCACTTCCGCCGTGGGTATCCCACGACACCCCCGCCCCCCAAGGCCAAAATCATTGAGGGCTAGACCAGGCTAATAAATTCTCTACAGGTGGTTCTTTTTCTAAGTAGGCCTAGCCTACTGGAGTTTGGAAGCGCTCATCATTGGTCACTGAACGGCCCTCTGTACCACTTTTTTTTTTTTTTTTGAATTTGCACATAATGCAGGAGGCACCAGCCCTGACCCGTTAATACGAACTAGTGCCTCCCAGGTCCAGCAAGTAGATCATAACATGTCTACTGTGGATTTTTATCAAACAAATGCTTTGCAACACTAACATTGTTTAATACAAGCAAATCGCAGATAAATTCTTGCTATGGGTGAGTCGATGGACCAGATTACAAATCTAGATTCTGTCCACTTATAAAACAATCTAGTTTCATTGTGGCTAATGCCTGCCTAGTGCCTACGCACCTGTCCTAAAGACTCGCAAGTGTGCATTGGACCTTTTTGCCTGGCAATTTTAAATCTAAAATTGGGTCTATTGTATAAATAAGAGTTCTATATAGGCTGTGTGTGACAGGCAATATGTGTACATATCGAATTTATATCTCTTTCTTTTTTAATTTCCAGTATGGAGCTGATGGTGTAGATGTCCAACCTGAGGATTGTCCTGATGGTCTCCTGTGTGGTTCCATCCGGTGAATAAAGTCTCAATACACTTTATGCCACTAAAATGGCACCAAAACACAATTTCCTCAAAATAATAAAACACAAAATTCACAATAAAGTCCAATAAAATGACCTCAAAACCACAACCCCATCCTGACTGCCCAGAGAATGAGTGTTGGTTGTAAGATGTGGATGTTATGAGTGTTGCTATAGAGGATACATGTCATACTCAAGGCCTAATCAGGCCTGTGACTGAATTATATTCATCCTGTGGGATGATATTTGATTACTATTAGTACTGGGCCTCTTGTATATTGATATTTGATTACTATTAGAACTGGTCCTCTGGTATTTTGATATTTAATTACTATAAGTGGACCTCTTATGTTGTATAAATTATAATTACTACTAGAAGTGGCCGTCTAGTAGAATGATGTATAATTGCTACTAGAAGTGGCCGTCTAGTAGAATGATGTATAATTTCTAGTAGATGTACAATTACTACTAGAACTGGACCTTTTGTATTTTTATATAATTACTAATAAAACTGGACCTCTGGTAGATTGATGTATAATCACTACTAGAAGTGTCTGTCTAGTAGAATGATGTATAATTACTACTAGAAGTGGCCGTCTAGTAGAACTATGTATAATTACAACTAGAAGTGGCCGTCTAGTAGAATGATGTATAATTACTGCTAGAACTGGTCCTCTTATATATTTGATTACTGTTATAACTGGTACTCTGGTATATAAAAACGACTGCAACTCATTTTACTGAGATTTTATAATGCATTCTTGGTGCAAGCAGTTTCATCTCTGCATTTATCTTGATATTTAAGGAACAATGACTCCATGTGACATCCCGGTAAACCAGTGTCCATGTGTTGAAACAAAGTCTGGTGGCTGTTTGACCGTCGACTTCTATTTTCCACTTTTGGCCCGTGGGCCGCTATGAGCTTGAGTTTGACATCCCTGCTATAGAGATAAGCATGACTGAAGATGAATGGATGATGAATGAAGCATGGCATATCACTCCTACCCGGTGGAACAATAATGGGGCTTGATATGAAAAAGGTTGAAAAACAACCGGTATAGCACACTGTGTGCTAAACGCAAATAAAATGCACACAAAGTCACAAATAAAATGTCTCCATACACCTCAAAGACTAAAAGTGCTGCTAAAATGTCACCAAATCACAATTTCCTCAAAATAATAAAACACAAATTCACAAGAAAGTCCAACAAAAGGACCACAAAACACAACCCCATCCTGACCAGAGTGTTGGTTGTAAGATGTGGATGTTATGAGTGTTGCTATAGAGGATACATGTCATACTCGAGGCCTAATCAGGACTGTGACTGAATTATCTTAATCCTGCGGGATGATATTTAATTACCATTAGAACTGGGCCTCTTGTATATTGATATTTGATTACTATTAGAACTGGTCCTCTGGTATTTTGAGGACCAGTATTGTATTTAATTACTATAACTGGACCTTATGTTGTATAAATTATAATTACTGCTAGAAGTGGCCGTCTAGTAGAATGATGTATAATTACTACTAGAAGTGGCTGTCTAGTAGAATGATGTATAATTTCTAGTATATGTACAATTACTACTAGAACTGGACCTCTTGTATTTTGATATAATTACTACTAGAAGTGTCCGTCTTGTAGAATGATGTATAATTTCTAGTAGATGATGTATAATTACTACTAGAACTGGTCCACTTGTATATTTGATTACTATTATAACTGGTACTCTGGTATATAAAAATGAATGCAACTCATTATTTTACTTTCTCATTTTACTGAGCTTTAATAATGCATTCTTGATGCAAGCAGTTTCATCTCTGCATTTGTCTTGATTTAAGGAACAATGACTCCATGTGACATCCTGGTAAACCAGTGTCCATGTGTTGAAATATAGTCTGGTGGCTGTTTGACCGTCGGCTTCTATTTTCCAACTTTGTCTCGCGGGCCGCTATGAGCTTGAGTTTGACATCCCTGCTATAGAGAAGCGTGACTGAAGATGAATGGATGATGAATGAAGCATGGCGTATCACTCACTTCTACCTCCTACCTGGTGGAACCACCAGTGGGGAAAATAATGGGCCTTGATATGAAAAGGGTTGAAAAACAACTGGTATAGCACACTGGGTGTGCTAAATGGAAATAAAATGGCACAAGAAAGTGACAAACCTTCACAAAATCACACACAAGACCTGACTATGCACCTCTATGGTACCAAGGGTTTATTTGTCAATCTGTCTGATTACTGTGCCCAAAAATGTCAACTAAACGGTGAAGCAGCTTTTTGCTTCTCTGGGCTGACGGTGTGGAACAAAGCACAGCTCAAGACCTACCTTTATGCACTTGCTTTTAACTGATGTTTTACTGTATTGCATTAATGTTTTATGTATTTCATTCTTTTATTGTCATTGTATTGCATATTTAATGTTTTGCCTTTTTGTATTTTCTTTCATGGATTTTGCTTTGTCATTGTGTTGCCTTTTTAATTTTATTTTTGTTATATTTTGCTTTCTTTTTGTCATAGTATTGCATATTGTTTTGCCCTTTTAAATTATATTTTCATTCATGTATTTTGCTTATGTCGTTGTATTGCATATTTAATGTTTTGCTTTTTTTATTGTATTTTCATTCATGTATTTTGCTTATGTCATTGTGTTGCCATTTTTATTTCCGTTACATTTTGCTTTCTTTTTGTCATAGTATTGCATATTTAATGTTTTCATTCATGTATTTTGCTTTCTTATGTCATTGTATTGCATATTTAATGTTTTGCCTAAATTGTGTTTTTGACTGAACGCCTCTTAAGACAGATTCCCACCAGTCCATGAGTAGTCCCAAGAACAGGCAGGACACCACTGCTTATCCCCGGTGGCGGGGCTTAAGGGTGGGTGCAGGGCGCCAGCGGTGGAGCCGGCCCCGTGCACAGAAATATTTTCAAACTCAATGAGTAGTCCCAAGAACGGGCGGTCCAAGGGCCGTGGGACGCCACTGCTTAAACCCCGGCGGCGGGGCTTAAGGGTGGTGGTGCGGTGGAGCTGGCCCCGCACATGGCAGAGTATTTTCAAAACCCATGATAGTCCCAAGAACGGGCGGTCCGAGGGCCGTGGGACACCACTGCTTAGCCCTGGCGGCGGGGCTTAAGGGTGGTGGCGGTGCGGGTGCCAGTGATGGAGCTGGCCCCGCATATGGCAGAATATTAAGTCAGAATAAGTCCATGAGCAGTCCCAAAGGGTTCACGGGACACCACTGCTTATCCTCGGCGGCGGGGCTTAAGGGTGGGTGCACGGGTGCTGGTGGTGCAGAGGAGCTGGCCCTGCACGCGGTGGAATATTTTGAAAGTCTATAGGTGGTCCCAAGGGGCGGGCGGTCTGCGGGCTGCGGGACACCACTGCTTACCCCCGGCGGCGGGGCTTAATGGTGGGTGCACGGGCACCAGTGGTTGTGCGGTGTAACTGACCCTGTACACAATGGAATTTAAAGTCCATGAGTGGTCCCAGGAACGGGCGGTCTGAGGGCCGCGGGACACCACTGTTTACCCCTGGAGGTGGGGCTTAAGGTGGGTGCAAGGGCACCAGCAGTGGTGGCACTGCACGTAGTGGAATGTTTTCAAAAGTCCATGAGTAATCCCAAGGGGCAGCAGTCCAAGGGCTGTGGGACAACACTGATTAGCCCCGGCGGTGGGGCTTAACGGTGGATGCACGGACGCCAGCGGTGGTAGTGCTGGCTCATTTCGGGTTTTAACCATGTTGACCATGTCATTGTGTTTGGAAAACACAAACAACTTTTGGCACCGGTGTGGGACTTCTGGTTTACCGGAACGGGGTTCAATTCCCTGTGGTGCCCTGCTCAATTTGTTTGTCTTGGTGCATTTTCCCTGCTCATCTTTCCATTCCATAGATGCTGACTCCTGGTTTCTTAACTGTTAGTACTCAATACAGTTGCGTTACCATTTGTTATGTCTGCAACCACCTGCAGACTGTTGTCACTAAGGGCCTAACCTGAAATGACTTTGGCCGGGGGGGGGGGAGGCTGACTCTCACTTCTAGGCAACCGTGGCTAACAAATTAGTCCAGGCTTTCCGTTTTCATGCAACGCAGATGAATGGAAGCATGGGTGTTGAGGCTACTAAGGATGTGCATGATCTCAATGGTTGTCTGTACCAATTACAACGTACATTTGTCTGTACCTGGTACCGATTACAGTTGTGTCTGACTGTACCCTGTGCATGCCAGTATCAATTAATTCCAGGTATTTCCTTATTTCACTATTTAATGAAAAAAGCAGTTACCCGATCATGTTGCCTACTGTTGTCCCCAGCGTCACTCATCCCAGAGCCATCTCCTAAAATCTAGCTCTCCTTCCCGGAATCTCCAAACATTTGGTTGGCTTGTATAGAGCACTTGTCTCCATTTGTATGTTCATGCAGTGAATATATATTAGAAAATATACCTCAACATAAGTACAATGAGGAGTAATGATCTGGTGTTCAAATGGCAAAAAAAAACTTCAGAAAATGACCCTGATGGCATTTGAAGAAAGTTCATCTGATTTTTGACGTGCTGAATCCATTTCTGCCGTATGCCAAGAGATTAACCGTTTACTCAGGAATTGAGTAATTGGCATAATTATTAGTGTGGCTGCCCAGACTAATAATTTCTAGTTGTCAATCGTGTTTAATTCCGTTTGCCACCTGGCTCTCCTGCAGAACTGGTATTAGTGGGGAAGGTACCAAATGCTGGAGGGGTGTCTGTGTCTTATACTGTATGTTCTATTTATCTTGAAGTTGTGTTGTACGTAATGTCTCTATCTATTGGAATGGGTTTAGTAAAACCAGGTAATTGTGTGTTACGTTAACTTGTGGGCTGTAGTTGGCTATATGTGAAGTTAAATGGCTGTTCCTTGGTATGGTCTTGCCTAGTATAAGATGGAGACTGCAGTTAGTCAGTTCAGTTGGTCTGGAGACATCCATAAGGTTACACCCAGGGAGAACTGCTAGGGGGTCCATGATGGAAGGGTTTACTGCCTAATACAGCTTACCAAGTTCTGGGTTTGTTTCTGGAATTTGTTTTCAAGTAATTGTCTGGCTTTTTCTAAATTTAGTTTTCGGTGTTTTGGTCTTGTGTTAAACTTGTAAATTTACTGCATCTGGGGAAAAATAAAACCTTTTTAAAGGTATTTCTGGACCGATGTCACTTTTTGGAACGTTGCTGCTCTGGCAACCTTACAGAGATCATATCATTACGTCGCCCCTTAACTAAATGTGTACATGCATGCCAAGTCAGTCTACTGTAGGCTACCTTTACATTTTCTACTCTATTACTTATGCAATTATTGTACTTTTCACTATACTATCACTATACGATTATTTGAAACCCATAGTTGATTATTACCACATCAGACTCTGGCTACTTGAAAATAGATCTACAAGCTCACAGTGCATTGTGAGCTATTTTTCAAAGGATTATCATGCAATAGGAATGTTGTGAAATGAGACATTGGAATGATTAACAAGTACTTTTACTTTTAGTTCTTGGATATGGCTTTGATGCTGATACTCCAGGTACATTTTGAATACTGGTACGGTACTTTTTCCACATTATGGTATTGCTAACCACGGTGCAGGTTGACCTGCACCCTACTTTTGTAATTTGGTTGAATTTCCATAATCTCCATGGGCTATTTATTCATCCATTGTGGACTAATAATGAAACATGATTATCAGTGATGTTGTAGTCTATCATCACAGACTAAATGTGTCCTGTCACACATTTTGTCAAACCATTCAACTGGTTCAATGGCCCTTATGCAGCCAAACACTTCCTGGTTGTGCTGGCAGTAATGGATCCTTCCTGTCGGCAGACTCCCATTCACTGTGCATGTATTGGTTGTGATTTTGTATGAATAAAGTTCACTTCCTTAATTTCATTTGATAATACCATTTCCTAGTTCTTCATAGTTTGTTTTATTTGTGGTGTGCTATTGACATGATCACATGAGTTAGAAATGTCTAAAATCTTCAGTTAAAATCATGAGTACTTCATGGATTTCTCCAAGTGTTGCCATGTCCGCTTTTTATAAGCAACCTTTTTCAGTAAATCTGCTTGCAAGTAATGACAGTTTACTAGGTAGATTTTTAAGGCTTGTTCCATATCTGTGATTCTGCTCAAATGAACAATGAGTCAAAGAGCCCCCATGTTCCATGCATCTGTGCACACCGATCCCCATCTGTATTTTTTTGTGCCAAGCCAGGTTTTTATTTTTCATCTGTATAAAAGAAGAATTATTTTGGAAAATATCAAATCTATCAGATCACAGTGGCACACTTTGAGCTTTTAGATCTGCTATTCTCAAGTAGCTGCCAATATATAGTCTTAGAGTATAATGCATAGTATGTAATGTACAGTAGATGTATAGCTCATGATTGACTGATTGCTTACGTATCTCTCTCACACAATCTGGCAACACCGGAGCAAGTGCATTGTTCCAGATTGTGTGAGAGAAATAAGCAACCATGGTCTATGACATGGGGTTTCAACTGATTGTGAACCAGGGACCACCAACCTGACTTAGAATCAACACGGGGACCACCACAGTTACCCTAAATCCATTCTGTTACTTCATTCAACCTAGAGAGAAAATATCCGCACTCACATAGTTCACGAGTTGTTGTTTTTTATTTCATTTCAGAGTTTCATAGAGAAATGAAATAAAAGAAAACTCATGAACTATATGCGAGTGCGGATATTTTCTCTCTACATTGATCTGCAAGAATCTGCACCCATCAGCCATTGAGAATACAAGTTGGACTCTGAGTAGAGTGCGCCTACCTAACGATATACAGTAGCCTAATGATAGTGTAGACATATGGCATTATTATTCCCACAGTGATGTAAGCTAATTATGATAAAATCAGGCAAACTTTCTTGAGATTCTAACACCCATTTCTGTGGATTTTCTTATCCTCAATCAGACTTTCAGTAACTGACAAGGTTGGCATGCTTACTGTACATTGCACAAAGCTTTAGTGTGCTGTTCTATGGAAGAAAAAATTGAATACCTTTCAGGACCACAAGTGGTCCATGGAACACCAATTGAAAATACCTGGACCTGGACTATGAAAACCAAATTAGCTACTATATAATTACTCTTTAAGACTTTCTTTAAGGCTCTTTAAGACAAGAACTTGAGATTTGTTTTTCATCTGGGGTTTGTGATCCAGGGACATGGGATCCTTTATGAAAATGTTTGAGGAGAATCACAGGTTTAAGCAACATTAGGGAACAGGCTTAAATAAAACATGCCGCTAGTAACTACCATTATTTTCAAGCAACTTTACTGAAAAGGCTTGCTTATAAAAAGTGGATATGGCAACACATGGATACATCCATGAAAAACTCCCGGTTTTAACTGAAGATTTTAGACATTTCTTACTCATGTGATCATGTCAATAGCACACCACAAATAATACAAACTATGAAGAACTAGGAAATGGTATTATCAAATGAAATAGTGTGGTTTAAGGAAGTGAACTTTATTCATACAAATTCACAACCAATACATGCAAAGTGAATGGGAGTCTGCCAACAGGAAGGATCCCTTACTGCCAGCACAACCAGGAAGTGTTTGGCTGCATAAGGGCCATTCAAGGGGCCAAACCACACCAATGGGTCAACATTGCAAGGAGTTGCATGGTGACCCGCCGTTGGTATCATTTGGGCTTTGCCATTGGGTTCTTTCTTTGCTTTTTATCAAACAGCTCTGTTGATTGCTTGTGTTCTTTACAAATGCTACACTGTTTTAAAAAGTAAACAGGCTTTCCTGTAGTAGTTTAAATGTGATCTAGTGATTTAAATCACTGTACATCAACATGCATTCACTTACGCACAAGTACTTGGTTTTAGGATCATCCCTTGTAACTATGAAACAATAAGCCAGGCAGAAGTCCATGCAAAGAGGGTCCATCTTTGGTCTATTTAGTCTACCGGTATTTATTTGGTATGAATGATTTGCACAAAAAGAAAATGGATAACATTCATGTCATGCTACATGGATGAGCTGCACAAAAAAACATTAATTTCAAAATCAAAATACACCATAGATCTGTAATGTATGTATGATGACATATTTAAACCTTAGAAAAACGGTTACATATTTGGTCCAACTAAAAAGATCTGCTATATTATTATGCATCGTTTACTCTTTAACAATCCAATCAATTTTACACAGCAAAAAATGTGTCTTTGCTCTTCTAGGACCCATTCAGTCAGCATGAGAATACCAGTTATTCTACAGATACCTCCAAATTCAAACATAATCAATGCCTTGTTTTCAATCATACTTTTTAGCGATTCCTTACAAGTCTGTTGAGAATACTTATATATTATAATATTTCATTTTTTTTAATTATATATTTTTATATCATTTTCCAAGAAAAATATTAAAGATTTTGCATAAAATTGGGGTAGGGTCAGATTTGTGACTTTCTGTGTCGTCTATGATGACAATCCACCCCACTAAATTTACATATGACAACTGAGTAGTATACCTACGGTCATATTGATTGGATGACATAAGCAGATTCAATTGATGCACTTGCATTATACTTGCAGTTTGCAATCCGACATACATTATTTTTATTGAATTAAGATGTTTGTGTTCTTATCATTCTGTACTTTTTTTTTCTTTTCAAAAAAATAGTTAAATTGATTTTGTTTTGATCTACTTTAATTTATTTTGCTTTTTTGGCTTGAAGTATAACTTTCCTCCCTCTATTCCCATATGGAAAAATATATATGCTAACCCTTGAAAATGCCACTTTTCATACAATCCTCATATCAGAGAATGAAGTTAATATAACAACCATAGTATATTTTTTTGTAAAGTGGAATGTATAGTAAACATAATGTTTATTATATATTTTATATTTTATATAATGGAAATTTCTCCTCTGGTCCCAGATCAGATGATCTGACATGCTGCTACAGCTTGTCAGTAAAGGTTCTGTCCTTCTTAAGGATCTCTATCATTTCAGAGCTGGTCTTTTGTCTCTTTGTCTCCCTTACTCCGCACTATGACATTGCGTGCCATTTCCTTCCTTCCCTTCTGTTCTCTGATGAAGTCCATTTCATCTTTGGTGATGGTTTCCTTGTGCAGGAGTTTGTCCTGCAGATCATACAGGTTGGGCTCTGAGACTGTCAATGAACTCCACCCTCAAACCCGACAGCTTCTTCGCAGCACCTTAAAATGTAAATGGTAGATTTTACTGTTAGTCCTAATTGCAGTGGTTTAGGTGCAGTGGTTTAATAATGTTTCAGTACTCATATTAAGTTGTAAATGAAGTTGTGTTGTATACCTTCAACAGAATGGCTGGTGCTTGCGCTCTGTGGCGTAGTTTGTCCTGTGGAAGAGATCAATGAGGCTTTTTTCATTGAGCTGTTTGTTTACGAATGCCAGATACTACAAATCCTTTCAACGACATTTCAGGTGGACAAACGGCTTCTACATCAGCGCTGCTGCTCCTCCAGCAGCGCCATTGCCCTGGCGGCTGGCGCACAGGAGTGAACGGGAATATCGCAACTCTCCCACTAGAAGGCTCTGGTTGAAAGGTAAAGGAGGAGGAGTTAGGGGAGGAGCTGATGTGTGATGTCACTACATTACAGCCTTTGTCATTGGCACATTTGACTGGAAAGGTTTTAGCCTCCAGGAAGAAACCCTAAATACAAAAGGAAGACATCTAATGAAGTACCATCACCTCTTAAACATGTACAAAATTGGAAAAAATACAAAAATCACGACATCCTCCCTTTAATTAAATAAATGGTAA
Source organism: Benthosema pterotum (assembly GCA_039105355.1). Classification (NCBI taxonomy): domain Eukaryota; kingdom Metazoa; phylum Chordata; class Actinopteri; order Myctophiformes; family Myctophidae; genus Benthosema; species Benthosema pterotum. The sequence goes on along the minus strand of CM076972.1, from coordinate 33,238,429 downwards.
CAGGAGAACTCGGGCCGGCAGGAACCCAGACCAACGAAAATTGCAGAGAACCCGGACCAATCGGGAAGAGACCCCGGACCAGGCCTGTGGGGAACCCGGACCTGCACACCCAATCTTACCATAGACATTCATTCTCTAGTCTAGTGCATCTCAGGCATTCAATATTGTTTTTTATATATGTTTTAATATGGAAATTGATAACAGAGTTGTGTCAATTAAACAATCTTTATAGCCTATACCTAAAACAAACATACAGTAGATCAAAATGACACTTGGACCCTCTCTGGTGTGAATCAATCCGATCAATAGACATGCATACCAGCAATTATCAATCAATCATCTCATTTTTGCTGGGTCAGGGAAACAGTAGATCAAAATGACCATTAATCTTTTACATTCTCTAGTTGTGTAGTCTAAATTGGACAAAATATTTTTTGTATAGAGATCAAAATTGTTAACGGAGTTGTGTCAATTAAACAGAATAGGGCTATTTGTGAATGTGCCAGCTAATTTTATTGTTTTGATTTAAAAAAGATAATTCTCTTGGTGTTTAAGATGACTTAACCTAACTATTCTCTCTGAGTTTGGATCTTTTGGAGGTCGGACCTTTCGACACACTTGGGCCGACCTCACTTTGCGATTTGGGCTGGGTTCCCAACAGCCGAGTTCTCTGGTATTCTTTTTAACAGCTGCAATATGCCTCTTATAATATGCCGCAGGACAGTGTTACACGTCTACAATTACAGATTCATAAGCTCTTAAAGCTCGTAAAACTTCCTCTGCTGTCTATGTAAAAACGTGTTTAGCTAATAATTGCCTAATGGATTATATTCATGTTAAAATTGTAATTTGAATGGTTTTAAGGGCAGATGATGAAGGGTTTAATGCTATGGTTGTACACATTTTTATGTACCTTCTCTGGTACATTTCCCAAAAGACCTGATCTACAAGCTGCACCGTATGACAATCCTCATAACCCCCCCCCCCCCTCCGATTTAATATAAAATATATTGAATGGTTTAATCATGTGAAATGATGTGAATATGCACAACACACCGGTGGTTGGTACTCCTGCGAGCCTCTAGTTCCAGGCACAGGGTTCGAATCCCTGCGGTGTGAGCTTGTTTCACATTTTGTCCTATATGTTTACATATAATGTCACTAGCAATCAATGCATTTATTTGGAATACCAGAATGCACTTTTAATTACACTTCATCAAGCATGGAGGGCTTTGATTATCAGTTAAAGGGATATTCCACTTTCAAAAACTTTTGGTCATTTTATTGTCTACTCAGTCTCATGTGAACACACCAGACAGTTTATAAGTTACTCCTTTCAGTACTAGAGCATTAGCTCAAAATGTAGTCAAACCCGGAACAAATTAGTAACAAGCTGAAAATTTCAGGATATGTTCAGAATACCTTTAGGAATGACATACTAAAAGTCCCCGTGAATCCCCCTTGTGCTCTCTGAGATATTCAAGATGGCGTCCAACTTGCCTATTAGATATAATGGCCCTAAACGGGGGTGAAAAGGGCAAAATTTTAAACTGAGAGATATTTCTACGAAAATTCACAGGTTGATCAATTGTATAAATACAAGCATTTTTTGTATTGGAACTTTCCATGAAATCCAATATGGCTGCCCAATATGGCGACCGCAATATTAGTGTATTGGCTATTAGTTATAATGGGGGGTGAATAGGGCAAAAATTTAAACTGAGATATATTTCTACGACACTTCACAGGTTGATCAATTATATAAATACAATCATTTTTTGTATTGCAACTTTCTATGAAATCCAATATGTCCGCCCAATATGGCATTCTTAATATTAGGACTAATACTAATACAGGTACACTAATATTCTGGTCGCCATATTGGACGGCCATATTGGATTTCATGGAAAGTTCCAATACAAAAAATGTTTGTATTTATATACTTGATCAACCTGTGATTTTTTGTAGAAATATCTCTCAGTTTAAATTTTTGCCCTATTCACCCCCCATTATATCTAATAGCCAATACACTAATATTGTGGTCGCCATATGGGGCAGCCATATTGGATTTCATGGAAAGTTCCAATACAAAAAATGCTTGTATTTATATAATTGATCAACCTGGGATTTTCGTAGAAATATCTCTCAGTTTAAGATTTTGCTTTTTTCACCCCCGATTAGGGCCATTATATAATAGGCAAGTTGGACGCCATCTTGAATATCTCAGAGAGCACAAAAGGGGATTTACGGGGACTTTTTGTATGTCATTCCTAAAGGTATTCTGAACATATCCTGAAATTTTCAGCTTGTACTAATTTGTTCCGGGTGTAACCCTATTACTACTGGACTATTTCAGTATTTAGATATTTGTTCATTTGACATTTCAGCGTATCCGCCTCCTTCCTATACAAACCCATTATAACTTAAAACTCAATTTTAACCATGACAGATTACTCGAAAACACCCCATGTTTTTTCTGGTGACTGATATTGTCCTCCTAATAGGGTGAGAGGGCCATGGAATTTCATTTACAGTTTTCATCATTTTTTTTTAAAAATATTGTTTTATTTATTTGGGTGGGCAAGCCCAAATATGGAAGTTGCTACATTTTTCCAAAACCGTATTTTAAATTCATTTCTCATTTCATTTCTCATTTCTAAATCCTCAGAATGAAGAAAAACGGCAGGCTGTGCAAGACCGTGAGGCTATAGCCTTACTTTTTTGCCAGGTTTCTTCATTTTTCAAAAATCATCAAAAATCATCAAAATGATGAAAAACCGTAAGGCTATAGCCTTGCGTTTTTTCGATTTATTTATTTATTTATTTTTTTAAAAAAATCTACATTTTTTGAAAATCCTAAAAACAATGAAAAATGACATGCTGTGCAAGACCGGAAGGCTATAGCCTTGCGTTTTTGCCAGGTTTCGTCATTTTTCAAAAATCCTCAAAAACCCTCAAAATGATGAAAAACCATAAGGCCTTGCGTTTTTTTTTTCTTTTTTTTTTTTTTCGAAATTTCAACATTTTTCGAAAATCCTCAAAAATCCTCAAAACGATGAAAAACGGCATGATGTGCAAGACACTAAGGCTATAGCCTTGTATTTTGGCCAGGTTTCGTCATTTTTAGAAAATCCTCAAAAATCCCCGAAATGATGAAAAACCGTAAGGCTATAGCCTTGCGTTTTTTTTTTTTTTTTTTTTTTTTTTGAAACTTAGACATTTTTCGAAAATCCTCAAAAATCCTCAAAACGATGAAAAACGGCATGGTGTGCATTGCAAGACCGTAAGGCTATAGCCTTGCATTTTGGCCAGATTTCGTCATTTTTCGAAAATCCTCAAAAATCCCCAAAATGATGAAAAACCGCATGGCTATAGCCTTGCGTTTTTTCAAAATGTCGACATTTTTCGAAAATCCTCAAAAATCATCAAAACGATGAAAACCGGCATGCTGTGCAAGACCATAAGGCTATAGACTTGCGTTTTTGCCAGGTTTCGTCATTTTTTGAAAATCTTCAAAAATCCTCAAAACGATGAAAAACCGTAAGCCTATAGCCTTGCGTTTTTTTTGGAGGGGGAAATTTTGACATTTTTCGAAAATCCTCAAAAATCATAAAAACGATGAAAAATGGCATGCTGTGCAAGATCGTAAGGCTATAGCCTTGCGTTTTTGCCAGGTTTCGTCATTTTTCAAAAATCCTCAAAACGATGAGAAACCATAAGGCTATAGCCTTGCGTTCTTTCGAAATTTCGACAATTTTTCGAAAATCCTCAAAAATAATCAAAACGATGAAAAACGGCATGCTGTGCAAGACCGTAAGGCTATAGCCTTGCATTTTTGCCAGGTTTCGTCATTTTTCAAAAATCCTCAAAAACCCTCAAAACGATGAAAACCGGCATGCTGTGCAAGACCGTATGGCTATAGACTTGTGTTTTTGCCAGGTTTCATCATTTTTTGAAAATCCTCATAATCCTCAAAAAACCTCAAACGATGAAAAACGATGAAAGAAAAGGCTATAGCCTTGGGTTTTTTTTCGGGGGCGGGGGGGGTACATTTTTCAAAAATCCTCAGAAATCATAAAAACGATGAAAAAGTGGCATGCTGTGCAAGACGTAAGGCTATAGTCTTGCGTTCTTGCCAGGTTTTGTGATTTTTCAAATATCCTCAAAACGATGAAAAATGGCATGGTGTGCATTGCAAGACCGTAAGGCTATAGCCTTGCGTTTTTGCCAGGTTTCGTCATTTTTTAATAATCCTCAAAATCCTCTTGCACAGCATGCCGCTTTTCATCGTTTTTCGAAAAAATGACGAAATTTCTGGGGAACAAAAAAACGCAAGGCTATAGCCTTACGGTTTTTCATCGTTTTGAGGATTTTCAAAAAATGACAAAAAATTACAAAACCTGGCAAAATCGCAAGGGTATAGCCTTATGGTCTTGCACAGCATGCCGTTTTTCATCGTTATGAGCATTTTTGAGCATTTTCGAAAAATGTCGAAATTTTGAAAAAATGCAAGGCTATAGCCTTAAGTTCTTTCATCGTTTCGAGGATTTTCGAAAAATGACAAAAAATGATGGAAACTGGCAAAATGCAAGGCTGTAGCCTTACGGTCTTGCACAGCATGCCGTCTTTCATCGTTTTGAGCATTTTTGAGCATTTTCGAAAAATGACGAAATTTTGAAAAAACGCAAGGCTATAGCCTTACGTTTTTTCAAAATTTCGACATTTTTTAAAAATGCTCAAAACGATGAAGAACAGCATGCTGTGCAAGACCGTAGGCTATAGCCTTGCGTTTTTGCCAGGTTTCGTCATTTTTTGAAAATCGTCAAAATCATGAAAAAACCGTAAGGCTATAGCCTTGCCGTTTTTTCGAAATTTCGACATTTTTCGAAAATCCTCAAAATCCTCAAAAATCCTCAAAACGATGAAAAAAGCATGCTGTGCAAGACCGTAGGCTATAGCCTTGCGTTTTTGCCAGGTTTCGTCATTTTTTGAAAATCGTCAAAATCATGAAAAACCGTAAGGCTATAGCCTTGCCGTTTTTTTTCGAAATTTCGACATTTTTCGAAAATCCTCAAAATCCTCAAAAATCCTCAAAACGATGAAAAAAAGCATGCTGTGCAAGACCGTAGGCTATAGCCTTGCGTTTTTGCCAGGTTTCGTCATTTTTTGAAAATCGTCAAAATCATGAAAAACCGTAAGGCTATAGCCTTGCCGTTTTTTCGAAATTTCGACATTTTTCGAAAATCCTCAAAATCCTCAAAAATCCTCAAAACGATGAAAAAAAGCATGCTGTGCAAGACCGTAGGCTATAGCCTTGCGTTTTTGCCAGGTTTCGTCATTTTTGAAAATCGTCAAAATCATGAAAAACCGTAAGGCTATAGCCTTGCCGTTTTTTCGAAATTTCGACATTTTTCGAAAATCCTCAAAATCCTCAAAAATCCTCAAAACGATGAAAAAAAGCATGCTGTGCAAGATCGTAGGCTATAGCCTTGCGTTTTTGCCAGGTTTCGTCATTTTTTGAAAATCGTCAAAATCATGAAAAACCGTAAGGCTATAGCCTTGCCGTTTTTTTTTTTTTTTTCGAAATTCGACATTTTTCGAAAATCCTCAAAATCCTCAAAAATCCTCAAAACGATGAAAAAAAGCATGCTGTGCAAGACCGTAGGCTATAGCCTTGCGTTTTTGCCAGGTTTCGTCATTTTTTTGAAAATCGTCAAAATCATGAAAAACTGTAAGGCTATAGCCTTGCCGTTTTTTTTTTCGAAATTTCGACATTTTTCGAAAATCCTCAAAATCCTCAAAAATCCTCAAAACGATGAAAAAAAAGCATGCTGTGAAAGACCGTAGGCTATAGCCTTGCGTTTTTGCCAGGTTTCGTCATTTTTTGAAAATCGTCAAAATCATGAAAAACCGTAAGGCTATAGCCTTGCCGTTTTTTCGAAATTTCGACATTTTTCGAAAATCCTCAAAATCCTCAAAAATCCTCAAAACGATGAAAAAAAGCATGCTGTGAAAGACCGTAGGCTATAGCCTTGCGTTTTTGCCAGGTTTCGTCATTTTTTGAAAATCGTCAAAATCATGAAAAACCGTAAGGCTATAGCCTTGCCGTTTTTTCGAAATTTCGACATTTTTCGAAAATCCTCAAAATCCTCAAAAATCCTCAAAACGATGAAAAAAGCATGCTGTGCAAGACCGTAGGCTATAGCCTTGCGTTTTTGCCAGGTTTCGTCATTTTTTGAAAATCGTCAAAATCATGAAAAACCGTAAGGCTATAGCCTTGCCGTTTTTTCGAAATTTCGACATTTTTTCGAAAATCCTCAAAATCCTCAAAAATCCTCAAAACGATGAAAAAAGCATGCTGTGCAAGACCGTAGGCTATAGCCTTGCGTTTTTGCCAGGTTTCGTCATTTTTTGAAAATCGTCAAAATCATGAAAAACCGTAAGGCTATAGCCTTGCCGTTTTTTCGAAATTTCGACATTTTTCGAAAATCCTCAAAATCCTCAAAATCCTCAAAACGATGAAAAAAAGCATGCTGTGCAAGATCGTAGGCTATAGCCTTGCGTTTTTGCCAGGTTTCGTCATTTTTGAAAATCGTCAAATCATGAAAAACCGTAGACTAAGGCTATAGCCTTGCCGTTTTTTGTTTTTTTTCGAAATTTCGACATTTTTCGAAAATCCTCAAAATCCTCAAAAATCCTCAAAACGATGAAAAAAAGCATGCTGTGCAAGACCGTAGGCTATAGCCTTGCGTTTTTGCCAGGTTACGTCATTTTTTGAAAATCGTCAAAATCATGAAAAACTGTAAGGCTATAGCCTTGCCGTTTTTTTTTCTCGAAAATTTCGACATTTTTCGAAAATCCTCAAAATCCTCAAAAATCCTCAAAACGATGAAAAAAAGCATGCTGTGAAAGACCGTAGGCTATAGCCTTGCGTTTTTGCCAGGTTTCGTCATTTTTTGAAAATCGTCAAAATCATGAAAAACCGTAAGGCTATAGCCTTGCCGTTTTTTTCGAAATTTCGACATTTTTCGAAATTCCTCAAAATCCTCAAAAATCCTCAAAACGATGAAAAAAAGCATGCTGTGCAAGACCGTAGGCTATAGCCTTGCGTTTTTGCCAGGTTTCGTCATTTTTTGAAAATCGTCAAAATCATGAAAAACCGTAAGGCTATAGCCTTGCCGTTTTTTCGAAATTTCGACCTTTTTCGAAAATCCTCAAAATCCTCAAAAATCCTCAAAACGATGAAAAAAGCATGCTGTGCAAGACCGTAGGCTATAGCCTTGCGTTTTTGCCAGGTTTCGTCATTTTTTGAAAATCGTCAAAATCATGAAAAAACCGTAAGGCTATAGCCTTGCCGTTTTTTCGAAATTTCGACATTTTTCGAAAATCTTCAAAATCCTCAAAAATCCTCAAAACAATGAAAAAAACCATGCTGTGCAAGACCGTAGGCTATAGCCTTGCGTTTTTGCCAGGTTTCGTCATTTTTTGAAAATCGTCAAAATCATGAAAAACCGTAAGGCTATAGCCTTGCCGTTTTTTTCGAAATTTCGACATTTTTCGAAAATCCTCAAAATCCTCAAAAATCCTCAAAACGATGAAAAAAGCATGCTGTGCAAGACCGTAGGCTATAGCCTTGCGTTTTTGCCAGGTTTCGTCATTTTTTGAAAATCGTCAAAATCATGAAAAACCGTAAGGCTATATTCTTGCCGTTTTTTCGAAATTTCGACATTTTTCGTAAATCCTCAAAATCCTCAAAAATCCTCAAAACGATGAAAAAAAGCATGCTGTGCAAGACCGTAGGCTATAGCCTTGCGTTTTTGCCAGGTTTCGTCATTTTTTGAAAATCGTCAAAATCATGAAAAACCGTAAGGCTATAGCCTTGCCGTTTTTTCGAAATTTTGCCATTTTTCGAAAATCCTCAAAATCCTCAAAAATCCTCAAAACGATGAAAAAAAGCATGCTGTGCAAGACCGTAGGCTATAGCCTTGCGTTTTTGCCAGGTTTCGTCATTTTTTGAAAATCGTCAAAATCATGAAAAAACCGTAAGGCTATAGCCTTGCCGTTTTTTCGAAATTTCGACATTTTTCGAAAATCCTCAAAATCCTCAAAAATCCTCAAAACGATGAAAAAAAGCATGCTGTGCAAGACCGTAGGCTATAGCCTTGCGTTTTTGCCAGGTTTCGTCACTTTTTTGAAAATCGTCAAAATCATGAAAAACCGTAAGGCTATAGCCTTGCGGTTTTTTTTTTCGAAATTTCGACATTTTTCGAAAATCCTCAAAATCCTCAAAACGATGAAAAAAAGCATGCTGTGCAAGACCGTAAGCTATAGCCTTGCGTTTTTGCCAGGTTTCGTCATTTTTTGAAAATCGTCAAAATCATGAAAAACCGTAAGGCTATAGCCTTGCCGTTTTTTCGAAATTTCGACATTTTTCGAAAATCCTCAAAATCCTCAAAAATCCTCAAAACGATGAAAAAAAGCATGCTGTGCAAGACCGTAGGCTATAGCCTTGCGTTTTTGCCAGGTTTCGTCCATTTTTGAAATCGTCAAAATCATGAAAAAACCGTAAGGGCTATATCTGCCGTTTTTTTCGAAATTTCGTCATTTTTCGAAAATCCTCAAAATCCTCAAAAATCCTCAAAACGATGAAAAAAAGCATGCTGTGCAAGACCGTAGGCTATAGCTTGCCTTTTTGCAGGTTTCGTCATTTTTAGAAAATCGTCAAAATCATGAAAAACCGTAAGGCTATAGCCTGCCGTTTTTTCGAAATTTCGTCATTTTTCGAAAAAATCCTCAAAATCCTCAAAAACGATGAAAAAAGCATGCTGTGCAAGACCGTAGGCTATAGCCTTGCGTTTTTGCCAGGTTTCGTCATTTTTTGAAAATCGTCAAAAATCATGAAAAACTGTAAGGCTATAGCCTTGCGGTTTTTTGAAATTTCGACATTTTCGAAAATCCTCAAAATCCTCAAAAATCTCAAAAACATGAAAAAAAGCATGCGGTTGCAAGACCGTGGCTATAGCCTTGCGTTTTTGCCAGGTTTCGTCATTTTTTGAAAATCGTCAAAATCATGAAAAACCGTAAGGCTATAGCCTTGCCGTTTTTTTTTCTCGAAATTTCGACATTTTTCGAAAATCCTCAAAATCCTCAAAAATCCTCAAAACGATGGAAAAAAAGCATGCTGTGCAAGACCGTAGGCTATAGCCTTGCGTTTTTGCCAGGTTTCGTCATTTTTTGAAAATCGTCAAAATCATGAAAAACCGTAAGGCTATAGCCTTGCCGTTTTTTCGAATTTTCGACATTTTTCGAAAATCCTCAAAATCCTCAAAAATCCTCAAAACGATGAAAAAAAGCATGCTGTGCAAGACCGTAGGCTATAGCCTTGCGTTTTTGCCAGGTTTCGTCATTTTTTGAAAATCGTCAAAATCATGAAAAACTGTAAGGCTATAGCCTTGCCGTTTTTTCGAAATTTCGACATTTTTCGAAAATCCTCAAAAATCCTCAAAACGATGAAAAAAAGCATGCTGTGCAAGACCGTAGGCTATAGCTTGCGTTTTTGCCAGGTTTCGTCATTTTTGAAATCGTCAAAATCATGAAAAACCGTAAGGCTATAGCCTTGCCGTTTTTTCGAAATTTCGACATTTTTCGAAAAATCCTCAAAATCCTCAAAACGATGAAAAAAAGCATGCTGTGCAAGACCGTAGGCTATAGCCTTGCGTTTTTGCCAGGTTTCGTCATTTTTTTTGAAAATCGTCAAAATCATGAAAAACCGTAAGGCTATAGCCTTGCCGTTTTTTCGAAATTTCGACATTTTTCGAAAATCCTCAAAATCCTCAAAAATCCTCAAAACGATGAAAAAAGCATGCTGTGCAAGACCGTAGGCTATAGCCTTGCGTTTTTGCCAGGTTTCGTCATTTTTTGAAATCGTCAAAATCATGAAAAACCGTAAGGCTATAGCCTTGCCGTTTTTTCGAAATTTCGACATTTTTCGAAAATCCTCAAATCCTCAAAAATCCTCAAAACGATGAAAAAAAGCATGCTGTGCAAGACCATAGGCTATAGCCTTGCGTTTTTGCCAGGTTTCGTCATTTTTTGAAAATCGTCAAAATCATGAAAACCGTAAGGGCTATAGCCTTGCCGTTTTTTCGAAATTTCGACATTTTTCGAAAATCCTCAAAATCCTCAAAAATCCTCAAAACGATGAAAAAAAGCATGCTGTGCAAGACCGTAGGCTATAGCCTTGCGTTTTGGCCAGGTTTCGTCATTTTTTGAAAATCGTCAAAATCATGAAAAACCGTAGGCTATAGCCTTGCGTTTTTTCGAAATTTTGACATTTTTCGAAAATCCTCAAAATCCTCAAAAATCCTCAAAACGATGAAAAAAACCATGCTGTGCAAGACCGTAGGCTATAGCCTTGCGTTTTTGCCAGGTTTCGTCATTTTTTGAAAATCGTCAAAATCATGAAAAACCGTAAGGCTATAGCCTTGCCGTTTTTTCGAAATTTCGACATTTTTCGAAAATCCTCAAAATCCTCAAAAATCCTCAAAACGATGAAAAAAAGCATGCTGTGCATGACCGTAGGCTATAGCCTTGCGTTTTTGCCAGGTTTCGTCATTTTTTGAAAATCGTCAAAATCATGAAAAACCGTAAGGCTATAGCCTTGCCGTTTTTTCGAAATTTCGACATTTTACGAAAATCCTCAAAATCCTCAAATCCTCAAAACGATGAAAAAAAGCATGCTGTGCAAGACCGTAGGCTATAGCCTTGCGTTTTTGCCAGGTTTCGTCATTTTTTGAAAATCGTCAAAATCATGAAAAACCGTAAGGCTATAGCCTTGCCGTTTTTTTCGAAATTTCGACATTTTTCGAAAATCCTCAAAATCCTCAAAAATCCTCAAAACGATGAAAAAAAGCATGCTGTGCAAGACCGTAGGCTATAGCCTTGCGTTTTTGCCAGGTTTCGTCATTTTTTGAAAATCGTCAAAATCATGAAAAACCGTAAGGCTATAGCCTTGCCGTTTTTTTCGAAATTTTGACATTTTTCGAAAAACCTCAAAATCCTCAAAAATCCTCAAAACGATGAAAAAAACCATGCTGTGCAAGACCGTAGGCTATAGCCTTGCGTTTTTGCCAGGTTTCGTCATTTTTTGAAAATCGTCAAAATCATGAAAAACCGTAAGGCTATAGCCTTGCCGTTTTTTCGAAATTTCGACATTTTTCGTAAATCCTCAAAATCCTCAAAAATCCTCAAAACGATGAAAAAAAGCATGCTGTGCAAGACCGTAGGCTATAGCCTTGCGTTTTTGCCAGGTTTCGTCATTTTTTGAAAATCGTCAAAATCATGAAAAACCGTAAGGCTATAGCCTTGCCGTTTTTTTCGAAATTTCGACATTTTTCGAAAATCCTCAAAATCCTCAAAATCCTCAAAAACGATGAAAAAAAGCATGCTGTGCAAAGACCGTAGGCTATAGCCTTGCGTTTTTGCCAGGTTTCGTCATTTTTTGAAAATCGTCAAAATCATGAAAAACCGTAAGGCTATAGCCTTGCCGTTTTTTCGAAATTTCGACATTTTTCGAAAATCCTCAAATCCTCAAAAATCCTCAAAACGATGAAAAAAAGCATGCTGTGCAAGACCATAGGCTATAGCCTTGCGTTTTTGCCAGGTTTCGTCATTTTTTGAAAATCGTCAAAATCATGGAAAAACCGTAAGGCTATAGCCTTGCCGTTTTTCGAAATTTGACATTTTTCGAAAATCCTCAAAATCCTCAAAAATCCTCAAAACGATGAAAAAAAGCATGCTGTGCAAGACCGTAGGCTATAGCCTTGCGTTTTTGCCAGGTTTCGTCATTTTTGGAAAATCGTCAAAATCATGAAAAACCGTAAGGCTATAGCCTTGCCGTTTTTTTCGAAATTTTTACATTTTTCGAAAATCCTCAAAATCCTCAAAAATCCTCAAAACGATGAAAAAAACCATGCTGTGCAAGACCGTAGGCTATAGCCTTGCGTTTTTTGCCAGGTTTCGTCATTTTTTGAAAATCGTCAAAATCATGAAAAACCGTAAGGCTATAGCCTTGCCGTTTTTTTGAAATTTCGACATTTTTTCGTAAATCCTCAAAATCTAAATCCCCATCAACAAATCCTCAAAACGATGAAAAAAAGCATGCTGTGCAAGACCGTAGGCTATAGCCTTGCGTTTTTGCCAGGTTTCGTCATTTTTTGAAAATCGTCAAAATCATGAAAAACCGTAAGGCTATAGCCTTGCCGTTTTTTCGAAATTTCGACATTTTTCGAAAATCCTCAAAATCCTCAAAACGATGAAAAAAAGCATGCTGTGCAAGACCGTAGGCTATAGCCTTGCGTTTTTGCCAGGTTTCGTCATTTTTTGAAAATCGTCAAAATCATGAAAAACCGTAAGGCTATAGCCTTGCCGTTTTTTTCGAAATTTCGACATTTTTCGAAAATCCTCAAAATCCTCAAAAATCCTCAAAACGATGAAAAAAAGCATGCTGTGCAAGACCTTAGGCTATAGCCTTGCGTTTTTGCCAGGTTTCGTCATTTTTTGAAAATCGTCAAAATCATGAAAAACCGTAAGGTATAAGCTATAGCTTGCCGTTTTTTCGAAATTTCGACATTTTTCGAAAAACCTCAAAATCCTCAAAAATCCTCAAAACGATGAAAAAAAGCATGCTGTGCAAGACCGTAGGCTATAGCCTTGCGTTTTTGCCAGGTTTCGTCATTTTTTTGAAATCGTCAAAATCATGAAAAACCGTAAGGCTATAGCCTTGCCGTTTTTTCGAAATTTCGACATTTTTCGAAAATCCTCAAAATCCTCAAAAATCCTCAAAACGATGAAAAAAACCATGCTGTGCAAGACCGTAGGCTATAGCCTTGCGTTTTTGCCAGGTTTCGTCATTTTTTGAAAATCGTCAAAATCATGAAAAAACCGTAAGGCTATAGCCTTGCCGTTTTTTTTCGAAATTTCGACATTTTTCGAAAATCCTCAAAATCCTCAAAAATCCTCAAAACGATGAAAAAAAGCATGCTGTGCAAGACCATAGGCTATAGCCTTGCGTTTTTGCCAGGTTTCGTCATTTTTTGAAAATCATCAAAATCATGAAAAAAACGATGAAAAAAAGCATGCTGTGCAAGACCGTAGGCTATAGCCTTGCGTTTTTGCCAGGTTTCGTCATTTTTTGAAAATCGTCAAAATCATGAAAAACCGTAAGGCTATAGCCTTGCCGTTTTTTCGAAATTTCGACATTTTTCGAAAATCCTCAAAATCCTCAAAAAATCTCAAAACGATGAAAAAAAGCATGCTGTGCAAGACCGTAGGCTAAGCCTTGCGTTTTTGCCAGGTTTCGTCATTTTTTGAAAATCGTCAAAATCATGAAAAACCGTAAGGCTATATTCTGCCGTTTTTTTCGAAATTTCGTCATTTTTCGAAAATCCTCAAAATCCTCAAAATCCTCAAAACGATGAAAAAAGCATGCTGTGCAAGACCGTAGGCTATAGCCTTGCCTTTTTGCCAGGTTTCGTCATTTTTTGAAAAATCGTTCAAAATCATGAAAAACCGTAAGGCTATATCCTTGCCGTTTTTTCGAAATTTCGACATTTTTCGAAAATCCTCAAAATCCTCAAAACGATGAAAAAAAGCATGCTGTGCAAGACCGTAGGCTATAGCCTTGCGTTTTTGCCAGGTTTCGTCATTTTTTGGAAAATCGTCAAAATCATGAAAAACTGTAAGGCTATAGCCTTGCGTTTTTTTGAAATTTCGAATTTTTCGTAAATCCTCAAAAAATCCTCAAAAATCCTCAAAACGATGAAAAAAAGCATGCTGTGCAAGACCGTAGGCTATAGCTTGCCTTTTTGCAGGTTTCGTCATTTTTTGAAAATCGTCAAAATCATGAAAAAACCGTAAGGCTATATTTGCCGTTTTTTCGAAATTTCGACATTTTTCGAAAATCCTCAAAATCCTCAAAAATCCTCAAAACGATGAAAAAAAGCATGCTGTGCAAGACCGTAGGCTATAGCCTTGCTTTTTGCCAGGTTTCGTCATTTTTTGAAAATCGTCAAAATCATGAAAAACCGTAAGGCTATAGCCTTGCCGTTTTTTCAAAATTTCGACATTTTTCGAAAAATCCTCAAAATCCACAAAAATCCTCAAAACGATGAAAAAAAGCATGCTGTGCAAGACCGTAGGCTATAGCCTTGCGTTTTTGCCAGGTTTCGTCATTTTTTGAAAATCGTCAAAATCATGAAAAACCGTAAGGCTATAGCTTGCCGTTTTTTCGAAATTTCGACATTTTTCGAAAATCCTCAAAAATCCTCAAAAATCCTCAAAACGATGAAAAAAAGCATGCTGTGCAAGACCGTAGGCTATAGCCTTGCGTTTTTGCCAGGTTTCGTCACTTTTTTGAAAATCGTCAAAATCATGAAAAACCGTAAGGCTATAGCCTTGCCGGTTTTTTTTCGAAATTTCGACATTTTCGAAAATCCTCAAAATCCTCAAAACTGCGATGAAAAAAAGCATGCTGTGCAAGACCGTAAGCTTTACCTTGCGTTTTTGCCAGGTTTCGTCATTTTTTGAAAATCGTCAAAATCATGAAAAACCGTAAGGCTATACCCTTGCCGTTTTTTCGAAATTTCGACATTTTTCGAAAATCCTCAAAATCCTCAAAAATCCTCAAAACGATGAAAAAAAGCTTGCTGTGCAAGACCGTAGGCTATAGCCTTGCGTTTTTGCCAGGTTTCGTCATTTTTTGAAAATCGTCAAAATCATGAAAAAACGTAAGGCTATAGTCTGCCGTTTTTTCGAAATTTCGTCATTTTTCGAAAATCCTCAAAATCCTCAAAAATCCTCAAAACGATGAAAAAAAGCATGCTGTGCAAGACCGTAGGCTATAGCCTTGCCTTTTTGCCAGGTTTCGTCATTTTTTGAAAATCGTCAAAATCATGAAAAACCGTAAGGCTATATCCTTGCCGTTTTTTCGAAATTTCGACATTTTTCGAAAATCCTCAAAATCCTCAAAACGATGAAAAAAAGCATGCTGTGCAAGACCGTAGGCTATAGCCTTGCGTTTTTGCCAGGTTTCGTCATTTTTTGAAAATCGTCAAAATCATGAAAAACTGTAAGGCTATAGCCTTGCGGTTTTTTTTGAAATTTCGACATTTTTCGAAAATCCTCAAAATCCTCAAAAATCCTCAAAACGATGAAAAAAAGCATGCTGTGCAAGACCGTAGGCTATAGCCTTGCGTTTTTGCCAGGTTTCGTCATTTTTTGAAAATCGTCAAAATCATGAAAAACCGTAAGGCTATAGCCTTGCCGTTTTTTTTTCTCGAAATTTCGACATTTTTCGAAAATCCTCAAAATCCTCAAAAATCCTCAAAACGATGAAAAAAGCATGCTGTGCAAGACCGTAGGCTATAGCCTTGCGTTTTTGCCAGGTTTCGTCATTTTTTGAAAATCGTCAAAATCATGAAAAACCGTAAGGCTATAGCCTTGCCGTTTTTTCGAAATTTCGACATTTTTCGAAAATCCTCAAAATCCTCAAAAATCCTCAAAACGATGAAAAAAAAGCATGCTGTGCAAGACCGTAGGCTATAGCCTTGCGTTTTTGCCAGGTTTCGTCATTTTTTGAAAATCGTCAAAATCATGAAAAACTGTAAGGCTATAGCCTTGCCGTTTTTTTTTGAAATTTCGACATTTTTCGAAAATCCTCAAAAATCCTCAAAACGATGAAAAAAAAGCATGCTGTGCAAGACCGTAGGCTATAGCCTTGCGTTTTTGCCGGGTTTCGTCATTTTTTGAAAATCGTCAAAATCATGAAAAACCGTAAGGCTATAGCCTTGCCGTTTTTTCGAAATTTCGACATTTTTCGAAAATCCTCAAAAATCCTCAAAACGATGAAAAAAAGCATCCTGTGCAAGACCGTAGGCTATAGCCTTGCGTTTTTGCCAGGTTTCGTCATTTTTTGAAAATCGTCAAAATCATGAAAAACCGTAAGGCTATAGCCTTGCCGTTTTTTCGAAAATTTCGACATTTTTCGAAAATCCTCAAAATCCTCAAAAATCCTCAAAACGATGAAAAAAAGCATGCTGTGCAAGACCGTAGGCTATAGCCTTGCGTTTTTGCCAGGTTTCGTCATTTTTGAAAATCGTCAAATCATGAAAAACCGTAAGGCTATAGCCTTTGCCGTTTTTTTCGAATTTTGACATTTTTCGAAAATCCTCAAAATCCTCAAAAAAACCTCAAAACGATGAAAAAAAACCATGCTGTGCAAGACCGTAGGCTATAGCCTTGCGTTTTTGCCAGGTTTCGTCATTTTTTGAAAATCGTCAAAATCATGAAAAACCGTAAGTCTATAGCCTTGCCGTTTTTTCGAAATTTCGACATTTTCGAAAATCCTCAAAATCCTCAAAAAT
>CM076972.1:33215085-33221508 GCA_039105355.1 Benthosema pterotum | reverse complement strand
ACTGTGAGGTCGCGCCGCTATCCCACAAACACCGGCGGGCGCACCAGTCCCCTGGAGTCGACTCCTCCACACTGACACACTTCCACACAGCCTGCGTCTCTTTGAGCAGCTGAACAGGATGACCGTTGAGAAAGCCCCCCCCCCCCCCCCCCCCCCACTCAATACACACAAACACACACACGCTCATGCAGATAGAGGCCCAAGATTACACTGGGGGTATTTCATGGCAAGGGGCAGGTGTTAGTACAAATCACACCCTTGTGCTGCTGTGGCCACATCCCCAGCCACTGTCACACATTAGCATTCCCCTATGGTTCTATTATCAGCAGGGCCTCACTATCAACATGTCTATCTCCAAATTCAAACCTTTGTACAATAGGTTTTCATATCTTTCCTATTAATGGGCCATTCCGCTTACATAAAGCTGAAGTCCCAACTGTAGACCTCCTAACAAAATGCGTAATGATTATAGTAACAGTACAATATTATAGTTATTGATCAAAAATGTGAAAAAATGACATGGCCTTGTATACCTGGGAAAATAATTCAAGCTTTATCTATATAATTAACTTTATCGTACGGCAGTGAAAACATCTACAAGCTCACAATAGGATGAGCAAATTGGTTAGATCATGTTACTGAAAAAATAACAACTCATCACCATACATCATCTCCCAGCCAATCAGAATTTTCGTCCTCACCTTCGTCTTCAATGTTTGTGTTGTGCAATGTTTGTGTTTACACAAACACTCACAGTTGTCCACTCATTGTCAAGCGCATTTAATGTTTGTTTTAGGACAAAGTTTGTGTTTACACACATAAAAGCTGCACATAGGAGGGTCTATTATAATATATTACTTTGTAACATTTTCATCTATAAAGACATGCCACCAAAGAAGTGCGTAAGGTGAATAGGTGCCAACAAGCGTGACTACAGCATACAGGGTTCCTCTAGACAGAGTAACTGAGAAGGCTGAACAGGAGATTCTGTGCACGAGGAAAAGGGCAAAGGCTGAAATAATGCTGCATTGACAAAAGCTAAAAAAGAACTTGTTGACTGAAAACTAAGCATATCAAATGCAAACCCCATGCAAAAAAACACATCTATGCATGTTTAAACCAGAATAAAGCACTTTACTAAGGATGATAGCAGGCATCAGTCACTTCCAAAAGAGCACAATATTCTAAACTTCTTAACAAAGTTGATTAATAAGATAAGCTTGTCATAATATATATATATATATATATATATATATATATATATATATATATATATATATATATATATATATATTAATATATATATATATATGACAAGCTTATCTTATTAATATATATACATACAGTATATATATACATACAGTATATACTGTATATACACAAACATTCGCACGCATGCACACACACATGCGCACCCCTTTTCAAACATGCACAAATGACATCATACATGCCTGCGACCGCAACATGCAACAAACAAACTGTACAATCAGCAGCCACTCCCACTGGATGAAGATATTAGATGTGTTCTTTTCTGCCGAGTCATCCTCAGCCAGCATGACTGGCAAACAGGTACAATATGTCTAATGTAGTATTTCCGGAGGCAGTGGGCCAGTGATATAGCTGGATTCCAGGCCAGGTCCGTTCTTATGGGTGAGGTAAAGAGGCCTGTGGTGTGGAGCTGCTGTCGGGCTGTGCTCTATAGTCTGTGCAGGCTCTAATGGCTGTGACATTTCTCAGTAGCTCCTCCTGACTCCACTGCACTGCTGTCGATGGGGCGTGTGACTCACACGCCATACCGTGTGCACTCCGCACCCAGTGAACCCTCACTATCTACATACTGTCAATGTATAGACGTACAGTACAGTGCAGCCCCCTCCACGCAGATACATCATCCAGGCAGGCACACCCAGAGTTCCTAGTTTCCTACTCAAGCATTTTTCATTCACCACCAACCCACTGTACAGCTGAACCACACTGAGCACTGTTACCCCACACAGGGCAACAGACACAACTAAAGACGGAATTGCAAATGAATAGTTTGCCAATTATGTCCCTGGTTTATTTTATATGCTAGCAATGCATATAGGCTACATATACGGATTTGCAAAACATTGGGTGAGACAGACAGTGGGTAAATGCCTCTGCCTGACTTGTAATGAAGTGATAAACCTGGTGCACTCTGAAGCTATGACTCAGTATTGAGCATTAGTCATCAAGGTGAAGCACATAAACTAGCTCAAACCACCAAAGCAGGAATGAGCTCCAGACAACAGCAGCTGGACATCACAAGTAGCTCTCCAGAACATTTCTTTAGACCGGGAGATAAAGCACTAGAGTTATGTTATGGAATAAACGTGGAGTAGCTACCAAGTCCATATCTGCAGCTACAGTGGATTATATAAGTGTAATTTCATTCAGTAATTCAAGCCTAACTGACTGTAAGTCTGTTAAGCTTTGGTGCAGCTCCAACAGTTTCTCCAGTGAGATATTCATGGATGATACAGCAGAACGTTATTTCTGTTGTTCGTGGATGACTGTTGGCTGCACCTCTCATTTCCATCTATCATTTATTGATTCTTTTTTTGTCATACTCCTTGTACAAAACTTGTTGGTACTGTACAGCAGAGTGCTGAATCTGTTCATATCAGTGACAGACAGTGATGGACACCCATTTGGATTTTGATACCATCATTGAGCAGAAACCAGTGACATGAACAGCACCTAGCTACATAAGCAACATATGAGATGACACAACAGCTCTGTTGTGTTGTGTGATGGTACCGTACTGGTCAGGCTGCCTACCACCGAGGCTAGATGTTGAGACGAAATGTACACAAACTAAAACATTTGTTCTAGAATACTGATATGGCTTTAGTTTGAGTAACAGGTGGATACCCTGGAAAGGCCTGCGTGCCATCTTGAATACCAAGATCAGGTTACTATTACAAAGATGCACAGTAGCTAATCATTTGAATGGTGTTTAGGGGTGAAAATGAAGATTTTCTGATTTGTAGACTCAGAAACAGAATTTCAAAATAAAGAGTAGCGCCTTACCTTTGAACTCAAGGAGTGGTCTAAAGTGAGGGTAGAGATGCAATGTTGCATTCCCCTGTGGAAGAGACAACAGGGAGAGAAATAACAAGTGGCAGATTATATCTATGGTTTTCTGGAGCAAGCAGCCAGTTAGAGCTGAATCTTCTCTCATCTTTGCACATCATAAAACCCGTTGTCAGGTGCTCTGTTGAGGCTGGAAGTGCCTGCTTTAGGCTCTTCCTGTAGTGTATATAGCCAATAATCCTTCCAGCACAGTCCTTCCCTGTAATTATCTTATTCATCTTCATCTCTTTCACACAAAAAGGAGTGTAGATAGAAAAAGAAATGCAAAGGAAAATGAGAAAGGAAGACAGGGACAGAGATTGTTCCAGAGCCTGCTTAGTATATGTAGTGCTGCAGAGATGCTGTGTGCGCGATGTCAGACTCTGTGTATGTGCGTGTGTGCGTATGTGTGTGTGTGTGTGTGCGTATGTGTGTGCGCGCGTAACCCAGCCCCTCGCAGGAGCGGCATGCAGTGAGACATCGCTACAGTGAGAGGGAGTGTCTTCCATACACACAGGCTAGCAATGTATCTGTTTACCAACCATTTTGATTGGGCTAACATGAGATATGGTTCTTTCCTCAAGAAAAATGTTTTCTGAGTATACAATATATAAAATAGATAATAATAGTTAAAAGTAATTAAAATCTAGAAAAACAAAATAACAATTACAACATTGCCTTATTACCTATTACATGACTATTGCCATGGAGTTACTTTTACTGCAGTATGGTTCTCTCTAAAATAATTATTTGCATGATATGATCATAAGTCTTAGGCTTATAAACCTCACAGGGTGAACACGAAGTATGTAAGAAGCTTCAGGAGGCTAAATGCTCCTCTTACCGTCAATGATTCTCTTTTACGCCCACTGGTGATGAAGGTAAAGCCCTGTGTTTCAATGGCAACACCTGTTTTCTGTATATGTTCCTCAGCATACCTGAAATAACACCGTGGAGTCAATATTAAGCCAGTTTTATGGCAGGCACTTCAGGAAACTCACCGAATAGTTTACAGTATACCTCTGCAATACCAATTCATAATTTGTTGTATAACAGCATAGTGCAAATTTTCAGATCTGCAATGTGAGCTTGGTATTTTTGGCATGTGACATTGTGACATCGTTGTACAAGACAGTATAAACTCAGCATTAATGGCACCTAACTGCTTTTATTGTGGTTCACTGCTTACCCATATTAGCCACAGTATACTATATACAGTATATACAGTATGCTTTGTTGTAATGTACCGGTACTGGGTATACCAATGTCACTTGCTAACACATTTCGAACAGAAACGTAAATCACCATCACATTTTAATCAAAGATCTGATACAAAGATGTGGATTTAATTCATACATGCCAGCTTTTCTTTTTTTGTGTTGTATAGCCAACAGATGGTAGGCAACCTCAAGAACACATGTATTGCCATGTTGATTTTCTTGATTTTGCAATCAAGAATCAGTACATACACGTACGACCATTTCAAAATGTTTTGAGAAAACATTCAAAGCAATTCATATGTCCAGAAGAAATTCTTTCTCATTCAAATACTTCTTTTTTGAGGGCCACTCCCTGCCACTCCTATGCTCAGCTTTGTCTTTTGTAGTGTACCCCATAGCGATGATTTGGCTGGAAAAAGATTGAGTAAAGGAAGGACATAATAGGTAAGTGGGGACCAAATTGTGATTGGCCGGAATGAGAGGGTGCATGATGTATGACTATAAGAGCACAGCTCACTTCACATGTGTGATTTATTTTAAAATTAACCTTTATTTATTTAGAATTTAGAAATCTCTCTCTATTGAGGGAGTCTGTCTAGAGTAGCACTGCAGCAGCAAAATGGTCACCAGCTTGTGTTGTTGTGTGTTTTAAATGAACAATAATCAATTTACCAGTTGATGAAGGAACTCTTTCCTGCCGAATGATTCCCCATTATCATTACTATGATCTTCTTTCTAGGAGGTAGGAGACGGACACCCAGGCTGCTGGCAATCTTCACCAAGCCTATGCACACACAGACGCACAGACGCGCACACACACACACACACACACACACACACACACACACACACACACACACACACACACACACACACACACACACACACGCACACACACACACACACAGATTGCAGCGAAAGCCATGCCAGGCATCAAGCAGTACACCAGGAGCAATATTGGGGTTCAGTGTCTTGCCCAAGGACACTTTGACATGTAGACAGGAGGAGCTGGGATTCGAACCGCCGACCCAGGCATCATTGGACAACTTCCTGTCTCATGAGCCACAGTTTGGCAGTTTCTATACCAAGACTAGGGGCCATTTATAATTATAGCCATCTACAGGTATATTTCAATTCAACGAGGATTACATCTGACCAAATATGTTCCTCTGCATTTGTGTGATAAATGGTACGAAAGCCACTAAAGGCAGCATCATGTACTGAACGTTTAAAATAAATAAATAAATGAGGTAGTCAGTCTGCAAGTAAGTATGCATTGGGTGAATGCACGTATTATAGTCTGATACTGTACTCAGCAATTTATTACTTTATGACAGTAACCCTGTGTAGATAGTAAGCATGGCTATCTAAAAAGGTCGTAGCCGTTGGATCATAACAGCTATATATACTGTATATATAGAACATTTATAGGCTGTATGACTATTTTTGCATTGAGTTGTGGTTGAAATGTACTGTAACTCTGCAAACAGTCAGTCAGCCAATCAATCAATCAATTTAGTCGTACTTTCTCAGAATCTAAACCCATCCCGAATACATGTCTTGGCTTGCACTTGCAGACAGTTATGTTCAATATGTGTCACTGTCAGTCAGACAGTGCCTGGTGGTGCATGAGAATAGAGGCGGTAGGTGCAGCAGCAGTCAGTCAGTCAGTCCCCGGGGGGTAAACTGCCAGTGTCACAAGGATTAGATACAGGGTCAATGCAATGTTATAACCAAACAGACAACAATGACACCAAAGGCAGCGAGTGGTTCTTAACTGTATATCACGTTAAACAACAAATATACCCTATGTAGCGTGTCGCTTTTGCGTTCTAGTAAAGTTTAGAATGGGTCTTGGCGGGGATTAGTTTGTAACCTTACATAACATCGTAACTATTCATGGTTTTGTTTCCTCCATGGTTGCAGAACGTTGAATTCATAATGCATAATGTATTTAGCTATTTACCGTTTTTGCTGTCCACATACAAATTGTGGCATTCTTTCAAAATTCGCTCACTGGGTGTGGTGATCGCAGATTCCAGAGGGTTTGCCACCGACCGGGGCTTTCTGCCCGACATTGTGAAAAGAAAGTACCAACTAGTACCTG
>CM076972.1:33182585-33212585 GCA_039105355.1 Benthosema pterotum | reverse complement strand
CCAGAAGTATGGATGTAATGAAGGACTGTACTTATGCTGCGTGCTGTATTTGCTATTTGTTTTGCTATAATGCCCCTCTGCTCTGTACTTGTACTGCTCTGTATTGTCTGTAATTATTTTGATTATTATGTCCTCTGTCCCATGTAAAAAAAAAGAACTTTTTATTGAAAGTAGCACCTTTTGTACAAGCCATTTAAAATACTATGGACCTTATATCTGTTTTGTATGTCATATAATTCTTATAAATTACAAAATTATATGTTTCACTTTTCCAAAAAATACTATGGATCCTTTATATTTTTTGAATATCATATATAATTCTTAGAAATCACAAAAATATATACTGGTATGTTTTATATATGTGTCACTTTACAAAAGCATACAATGGATCTTATAATAACTATATCTCTTTCATGAATAGTTGGTTTATTTTGGTGCTTTGCAATTACCTGTCAAATACATCACTAATTACGAATACAATGAGGATTGTATGAAAGGTGCCATTTTCAAGAGTTCGCATATACGTTTTCCATATGGGGTGAGTCAGTGAGTTTACTGTGTGTATTGATTTTTTTGTGTTCAGCCCCAGGGTGGACCGTAGTTTACAGAGCCAGATGTTTTTGTCTTGATTAAGAGACTCTCCAGTTTGTCAGGTTAGGTTTGTTTGTTGCTACCAGAGGAGTCTGGACACATTGCTTATTGCTAAAGGATTACTGTTTGCTTCTGTGTTTGGACTGAGCAGCCTTTTCTGTAAAGGATTTTTAGTACAGGATTTAAAGGGACGAAGAAGCCTCATTGCATTCTTACTGAGCACATCACCACTAATATCCCAACCAGCAAAATATTTTGTCTACACTACAAAAGGTCTTTCGATCCGGATAAAGTGACCGTTGTGGAAAAGCAAAGATGATTACAACCGACAAAAGTGGAGTTACTCAGCCGGTCGACACCCACCCAAAGCACCAGGTACGTCCACCCGCATGGCTTGCTGAGTATGATTATTCTCTACCCACCTTCGATAGACCCCCCTCAGGTGACCGAAGAGGAGCTGCTGAGTAAGTCCTCCGAGTCCTGGTTCATTCCACACCACATGGTGAGTCATAATGAGAAAAATCTGATTGTATTTAACTGCTCCTTCACTTACAAGTGTAGGTGAAGGAGCAGACCTCAAGCCTGCTAGGTGTCCTGATATATGAGAGCATGTTGTTGCCATCAGCAGTGACATTAAAGGCATGTTTCACCAGGTCAGTAGTCTGTAGTACCGTTTACATGTAGTACCGTTTACTACCTGTAGAACTACCTGTAGCCCACGTTCGCACTGTAGAAGCATGATGCAGATGACAGCCATCCAGAGGAGGATGTCAGGGTGGCCATCGAACAGTACTTCTACGTTGACAACCACTTACAAAGCCTCTCCTCCCCCAAAGTAGCCAGGCAGCTGGTCAACAAACTCAAGACGGAACCTGTTAGCCATAGGTGGACTAGCCATGTCCCAGAAGTCATCAGCCGCCTGCTGAAGGAGGCAAGATCGCAAAGTAGTGAGTTGTGGCTCACAGAGTCAATGGCAGATCCACTGGGAGACTGCACTTGGACTTCGATGGCACTGTGCCTCAGACAACCTCGGCTAGTGCCACCTCACCATTCCGACCATTCCCTGTCCACAAGGAGAGAAAGTGGGATGATCCGTCCCTGCCAGAGGACACTCTCAGTGCATGGCTGACCTGGGAAGATGAGCTACAACATCTGCCAAACATCAGTCTACCACGATGCTACACAACACCTTCTCTGGGCCCCACCCCAGCTCTGTGAGAAGCCTCCACATATTCTGTGACACATCTGAGAGAGTCTATGGCTCAGTTGCGTACCCGCGCACCAAAGGCCATGATGGGAAGGTGGAGGTGGCTTTCCTGACAGCATGGCCAGGAGTTGCTCCCAAGCGGCATTTGGAGTTATGTATAGCACTGACTGGTGCACAGCTGGCTCCTCTATTGCAGTGCGAACTGACACTGGTGCTTGACGAGGTGGTTCTTTGGACAGACTCCACCACTGTTCTCACATGGCTGCAGTCTGACTCTTGTCAATTTAAAGTGTCCATGGGGACGAAAGTCACTGAGATCTATGCCGCTTCATCTCACACCGGGGGGAAACCAGCAGAGCTTTTATCGGACCAGGGCACAAAGGTGGTGAGAGGGAGCTCTACGACTCAGTAAAAGCCCTGCACCCTACTCTACGTTCAGATTCAACTCTCCCAGAGCACCTCACTTCGGGGGAGCTTGAGTTAAAGTTGATCCACGCTGCCTATGCTACTACCCAGATGCAGACCATAACCGAAGAGGTTCTGTGCACTGTGCTCATCGAGGTTGAAGGCATTGTGAACTCGAAACCCCTGGTTTATGTTTTCCAATGATGTAGCGGACCCAGATCTGGTAACCCCAAACATGCTCTTGATGGTGCGGCCCGACCGATCGCTGTTGAACCGCCACTGTCGAGACACACACAGGTCCTTGCTGACCAATTCTGGAAGAAATTCATCCGGCTCTACCTCCCAGCCCAGCAGTCCCTCACCAAGTGGCAGAAAGAGACAACCCCTATAAACTGACGTGGTCGCTATGATCGTAGACCTGCAGCTCCCACGAGCGCTTTGGCATATATTGGCTGCATCACCAAGGTCATTCCTGGGGCAGGTGGGAGGATTCGAACAGTGAAGTTCCAAGTGAACAAGAAGACCTACACCAGACTGGTTGCCCGTCTCATCCCTAGCTGGCACCCTGGCGACGGCACCAGAGGCCTTCAGTCCTTCTTGGGCTTAGCAAAATCGACTGCCATTTTGGGCGTGGCTGTAATGAAGGACTGTACTTAAGCTGTGTGATGTTCTAATGTTTAATGTTGTATTTGCTGTTTTTTCTATACTGTTTCATTATTTTGATTATTATGCCATCTGTGAGCCAGTGAGTTTACTGTGTGCATTGATCTTTTGTGTTCAGCCAATGAGGCCTAGTTCACAGAGCCAGGTATTTTTGAGCCTTGATTAGGGACTTTCCAGTTTGTCAGCTCAGTTTTGTTTGTTGCTACCACAGTGAGAGGACATATTTCTGTTTGCTAAAGAATTACTGTTTTCTTCACTGTGTTTGGACTACTCATTATCTACTCATTGTTTCTCATTTGCAACAGTGCTGTTATTGAGCAGCCTTTTCTGTAAAGGATTCTTATTAAAGGATTTAAAGGGACGAGGAAGCCTCATTGCATTCTTACCAATGCACCACAGTGGTCACTACTATCCCAACCAGTGAATATTTTGTCTACGCTACAACGAAAAAATAGCACTGAAATAGACACAGCCTTAACAGGCTTCATTATTCTCTTGTCTAGTTTACCACGCCTTTGTGGTTTTTGCACTCCCACTGGGTCACGCATGAGACTTATCAATTTTATCCACTACAGTTCCTTTACTACTCTATGAATCGTCTCGTTCATAGAGGACTTCCTGTTTAAGATGACACCGTTGTGAAGAGAGCTTTGTGCTACTGTGAGAGAATTGAGAGACATGGATTTAAATCTAAATAAGTTAAAGAAATTAATCGTGGAAAGATTCAGGAGAGAAAACGGAGATGAATATCATCCTTTACTTTTAACTACCAGAGAACGTAAAAGGAAATATCAGGTATGTATATGTTCAGGATTAAATGTACTGAGGGGTGGAATACTCATGTCAATAATGCAATAAATAACAGTTAAGTTACATTAGCCTCGGATATTGTAGATTTCTGGATACTGCCAGTGTAGAATACTGGTTATGATTCTTCAGGCTACATTCAAGTGTTGGAAATGAAAACAGAACAAACAAGGCAGGGTGTGACATTACATTTAGATTGTAATTAAATCACATTAAACTAAATTGTAATTTTCATTTGAACAAGAGCACAGCCAATTCTCATCTCAGCCAAATTAGATCTCATTTAGATCAGAAAGATGCAGAAGTTAAGTACATTACTTCTGAAAGTAAATCAGAATGGTGCATCAATGATTTTAACAATCATTTACTCCAGTTCTGGCAATTTGAATTTAAAGTTAAGTTTTATTTGTCACAAACACCCCCTCTAATTTTCTGTTCCAGAAAAAACACTTTGGTCTTAACTTACAATAACAACATCTCTTACTGTGTTTTGAAACCTATTTCTTTAATCTACCATTTAAATAAAACTATTTTCATGTCCATAGCTCTTTACCGCCTCATAGCTGTTTACTTTAAACTCAGATTTATTTGTATTTTTCAAATTGCTATTTATTAATTATAATGTTTGTATTTAATATTAATTAATATTACAGTATTGTGTCTTTCTTGGTTGCAGTTACCAAATAGAACACTTCTACTGGCTGCTAGTGCTGCTGGCATTGGAGGGGCCTTTCAGTATGGTTATAACGTTTCAATCATCAATGCACCCACTCAGGTAATTATGACCCTATTTGACTGTCAATCACTCTAGGAGAATGACTATAGCTTTAGCTTATATGTCTATATATTATACTGTATATGTTTAGGAATAATCAAGCACCAAAAGACAAGTGTTGACCCCAATGACACCCACAGTCTCTCTCTCTCTCTCTCTCTCTCTCTCTCTCTCTCTCTCTCTCTCTCTCTCTCACACACACACACACACACACACACCACACACACACACACACACACACACACACACACACACACACACACACACACACACACACACACACACACACACACACACACACTCTTGGTGATATATATTTAGGATTTCTCAAATTATTATTATATACCATAAAACAGCTCATTAGTTCAGTCCAAATGTTACACGTTGATATTTTCTTTATTTCAGTCTGTGCAGAATTTCATTAACCACACCTGGCAAGAACGTTATGAGACAACCATCTCAGAGCATGCTCTCACACTACTGTGGTCCACTATTGTATCTATATTCACATTAGGAGGGTTTTGTGGAAACAGTATTGGTGGAGTGTTGTCCATTAAGTATGGGAGGTATGACTTTTTATGGTTTATACATTGTAATATAATATAATATATATACAGTATATATAACAAATGTATATATATATTTTTTTTTACAAATGCCTTTGAAATGAAGTTTAAATGTATACCCCTTTGAATATGATCTGTTGCAGAAAAGGAACAATGCTGGGTAATAATTTGTTGGCTATACTCGCTGCATTGATATTTTTCATGAGCTACCACAGGAGCATTTGAACTACTTGTATTGGGACGTTTTGTCTCAGGCCTAAATGCAGGTGAATATTTCAGAAATACGCTCTTACAACAGTTATTATTCCTATCTTTATAGTCATTTAAACGACACCTACAGTATGTCTTTATGTCAGATAACTACACATCTCAAGGATCATGAGAAAATACATCTGTGCCAAACTCTCAAGAAAGAATATTGGTATTAAAACTTCTCTCTTTTGCAGGAATTGGTGTATGTGTTCAACCTCTTTATTTAGGGGAAATAGCACCGACGGCTCTACGTGGTGCAATGTCAATGGGTACCTCAATTTTCATCACTGGTGGGATCTTCGCTGGTCAAGTAATGGGCCTCAAGTGAGAACTGAATTTTATATTAGCGTTACCATATATTACTGTGAATTTGTTTCAACCATTCACCTTGCTATCATGTGATTTTAACAGGGAGTTACTGGGTAATGAGGAACACTGGGCCTTTCTGCTCTCCACAACTTGTATCCCAGCATTCCTGCAGCTTTTCATCTTGCCCTTCTTCCCAGAGAGCCCACGTTACCTATTGATTGACAAGGGGGATGATGTGGGTTGTAGAAAAGGTATTATGGCATCAAAAATGCTCTTGTACTTTTGTAGTGTAACACAAATAATGTATACACAAATATTGATTTAATGTTGATAGTTTAAAGTCCAGCAATGCACTGCAAATCTTGATTTCACATTGTGCACATGACTGCACGGCTGAATAGATAGACTGCACGGCTGAATAGACAGAGCGAGTCTTGTATTATCTCAGACAGTCAGAGACAGAAACCCAATTTGTGGAGAATTGGTAAAAGTTCAAGCATATAGCATGATAATGTGCAAGACGTCATTGAGCAGACATTAAAAGGTACCGTGGAGGTTTGTAGAAGGATCCTACACAGGTTGATCTGTCAGGTGAATCCGTCATGTGCGCAGAACGAATGCAGTACAGTATGACTGGCGGTCATGCGGCAGTGAGATTATTCACAATCACACGTCTTGTGTTTCCCGGCTGTAGCCCTGAAGCAATTGCATGGGGCAGGCAACTATGATGGCGAGATGGAGGATATGGAAAGAGAGAGGATTGCTGCACTAGGGGTCGAAGCCAAGAAACCATGGGAACTGTTCAGTGACAAGAGTCTGCGCTTGCAGCTTGTGTCTGTCATCTTGATCAATGCTGCGCAGCAGCTCAACGGCATCAATGCAGTATGTCCAGTTTTCCACCAAAACTCTGTGTTTTCTCACAATGATGATTCTAATCCAGAATGGTTATACAATGCTCAAAAAATACAGCCGTTTGCATGATATTCGATATCCATATGTCTAAAGTCATAATGTATTTT
The DNA here is from genome assembly GCA_039105355.1 of Benthosema pterotum. Lineage (NCBI taxonomy): Eukaryota > Metazoa > Chordata > Actinopteri > Myctophiformes > Myctophidae > Benthosema > Benthosema pterotum. The sequence goes on along the minus strand of CM076972.1, from coordinate 33,205,991 downwards.
CTTTGTACAGCACATTTTATTTTTATTTTTTGTCTCTACGTCTCTGCAGATCTATTTCTATACAGATTATGTATTCCAACAATCTGGCATTCCAGATGAAAGAATACCATACGCAACAATAGGCACAGGTGCCTGTGAGTGCATTACTGCTTTAACCTGTGTAAGTATGTGAGATGTTTATAACTATATTATTAACTACTGTATATATCATGAAACCAATATGGATTGGTTCCATGTGCTATACTAGTGCAATATGTTGTGTCACACATTGCAAGCATATTATGCCTCCCTCTTTATTATGCTCTATTCTGATCCTGTGGTGTGCATCCATGTGACGTTGTGTTTTCTTAGGGCATGCTCATAGAGCGTCTGGGAAGGAAAGTACTAATCTTGGGAGGATATGCTCTGATGAGTATCTGCTGCATTTTATTCACTGTGAGCCTCACCTTTCAGGTAATTGAATAGCTTAACATTTTGTTCTAAACTGTAGCCTATAGGAAGCACATGTTAACTGGTATACTAGCCTACTTGTTTTCTTGTTCTTTCTTTTTACTATGTTAACCAAATCAAATTGACAGAATTATTTCCTGTGTTTCCCTGTAGGACTCCAGCCCGATCGTGCCTTATATAAGTATGGCGTGTGTTTTTGCTTTTATCCTAAGTTTTGGCTTAGGACCAGGTAACTCAACTCAGAAAAACAAATCGTTATATTTCATCCATTGATCTTAAAATTCTGTTAAAAGCTATTTAAATAAGACCTCTTATGTTGTTCCTTTGCCCTGAAGGTGGCGTGACTAATATCTTGACCACAGAATTATTCACACAAACCACGCGCCCTGCTGCATATGTGATTGCAGGTTCTGTGAACTGGTTCAGCTTCTTCTTCATAGGCATGGTCTTTCCATTCATTGTGGTAGGTGTCTATTATGCCACAATCCTTATCTTCTATTGCTGGGTTGCTAGCACAGCTAAAATGTTAATGCTTACCAGCAGGAAGTTTATAACTGTTTAATGAGGCTCATCTAAGATAATAATACTATATATTCTGCCCCCACAGACTGGACTACAGCAGTACTGTTTCTTGTTTTTTATGGCAATTTGCCTGTTTGTGGGAAGCTACATATTCTTTGTTGTTCCTGAAACCAAGAACAAGACATTTCTACAAATCCACAATGAATTCCAAAGGAAAGACAGGAGGAAAACTGCGATTGTTCACAATTATCCACTAGAACCAAGGACGTCACAGTTTACAAGCTCTTTTTGAAGTACAGCTCATGGAGGTTTTCACCAACACATATTACAAAGTGTGTTGTCTGTGATGAGGAATAACCTGCTGCCTCAACTATTAGGTGAACAAATGTCAGCATGTTTGGACTTTGCCAACACCATGGTTGACCTATTGTGAAATGTCCTCTAGGGCTTGTCTTTCTTTTTCTTTTCTCTTCTTTTTATCAACTCCAGATTTTAGATTTAGATTCTAATCAACTTGCTACTGTGAGACTCTGTACATCATCTACACAGTACTCAGTGTAAACAATGTTTAATAGTTCATATTTGACTTGATACTATTGAAAGGGGGCTCAGTTCAGTTATAAGATATAGTAGCTAACCAACAGCTTGCTTTGCAGTCATGCTTCCTATAGGAGGAACCTGATAAGCTGTATTCCTTTCCTCTAGTAGTTGAATAGGCATATTTTGTTTTACTGAAGTTAGGAAAAGGCGAATAGGCATATATAATTTTACTGAGGTTAACTTTACAAATATATGTTTTAGACATAGTTTTCTTTTAGGAATCAGGGTAGGTTTTGGGTTTATGTATACTTTCACTGAGATTATGTTTAGGAATGGTGACTGTTCTTTGGTTGTCATTGACTTGGGGCCAGGGAGTTTTAGGGTGAGTGGCCTTGTATATTCATTTGTTATTGGAAAACATATTTGTCAGTGGGGCAACCATCTTCTTTAGACTATTCTTGGACCAGCAGGTGGTGTCAAAAGCCTTTTGGAGTTCCAGCATGTCCATGCTGCAATGTGTGCCACTGTTGTCTAGTCTAGCATCAACCTCAGCTCAGACCAGTGTTAACATAATGTAACATGTCAGATTGGAGGATGATTGTGGTGATGCCATGGCTTTAAAAGCATTTGTTTTCTGTTTAAAGGAACAAAAAACATTAATCCTCTCTCAATTAAAAGCACAAAGTAGTGTTTTCTTTTTTTTTTTTTTTTTTTTTTTTTTTTTTACAAACATTGCTTAAGAATGTTTTACCATTACAGCTTTATTTTATTTTATTTTATATAAATATTTGTTTTTCAAAATGTATTTATGAATTGTATCCCAATAATTTGAGATGAGAAGTAAATTCTAAATCAGAGACATGAATGCAGTGCATCAAAGATTTTAGTTCTCATGTGGCATGAATGATGCAACATAATCATCAGGGAAAGCAATGCTGCTGATTCTCATTGTACTCTAAAGTACCTGTCTGTCTGTCTGTCTCTTTCTGTATGTGTGTTTACCGGTATGTGGGTGGTGTTTTTATGTGTGTGCGTGCATGTGCGAGAATGTCTTTGTTAAATATTGTAGATGATTTTCTTTTACATTATGAATAATAATAAATAAAGATGACCTTTATTGCCTGTGAGCTAAAAAATGAACTTTTAAATGAACTTTTAAATAAATTGATATTGTGCCAGGGCATATACAGCAGCTGCCTAATTGTAAGAGGACCACATGCTCCATGCACGGTTTTAATATTCTTGTATTTGTTTTACTGAAGTAAGAAATAGGCGAATAGGCATATTTTTACTGGGGTGAACATACAAATAAATATAGGTTTTAGACATAATTTTCCTTTAGGAATCAGGGTAAGTTTGGGGTTTACGTATACTTTTACTGAGATTGTGTTTAAGAATGTTGACTGTTGTCAATGACTATGGTTGTCATTGACTGGGCCAGGATGTTTTAGGGTGAGCGTTCTTGTACATTCATTTGTAATTGGAAAACATACTTTTGAGTGGTGCAACCATCTTTAGACTATCCTTGGACCAGCAGGTGGTGTCAGAAAAGCCTTTTGGAAGTCCAGCATGTCCATGTTGCAGTGTTTGCCAGCATCCACATCAAGCATGGACCACATCAAGCATGAAGTCTTGATGTGGTCGCTCAAGTAGAGAAGGCACGTGTCAGTGGAGTGGGTTGTTCTGAAGCCAAAATGGAATTAGTACATTAGTTTTTTAGTAGCAATATATTTTTCAAGCTGTTCATAGACTACTTTTCCCACCACTTTCGAGATGGAGCTTAGAAAAAAAAACGTAAAAAAAACATTAAGTGTCTAAAAAGTTCACACCATGCGATTTGTTCTTAAATGTGTGCTGTCTGTAAATTTGGTTTGATGATTTTATGATTCCACAACCTCTAGAAAAGTGAATACCATTGTGGATTCTAATACGTGTTAGCCCTACAATTCGGGCATTATACTGCTATGACTTATGGGACAGTATGAGCACACTGCTGGATATGTTTCGTTTATGGCAGAAAAACTAGAGCTTGTCCTTAAGGGCCGGACCCTCAAGTGGAACGCCCTACCAACAGTCATTAAGACATGCAAATTCACGGACTCCTTCAAAACAACTCTCAGAATGATAGATTACCTGGCTGCGGACAGCTGCAATTCGAAACTTTTTACTCACAGATGGTCAGGGGACTTGTGCAAGTGATCCTTGAATTGGATCAATAGATAGATGGCGGTAGTGCACCATAAACTGGATGTTGCCAACTATCGTAAAACAAAAAGAAGAAGAAGAAAAAAGCACCGCCCACTCAAAATGGCGTCCTAGGGAAAGTTCCATGCTTGTTTGTTGACATCTGACGTCCACGTATAAATACAAATTTATGTTTATTGTATGAATTAAAAAAACGCTACCATGTCAAGGATCATCGTTAAAAACCTCCCCAACGGGGTAAGCATTTTATCCGTTTAAAATTGACCAGATTTATTTCCCACGAAATATAGGATGGTGCTATGTAGCCCCCCTGATCCGTTCTTGTGCCCCTGTACGGAATACTGTAATACTACAGTATTTACAGTACAGGAGCGATATTTGGGAGTTGCGAAATGGCTTGGTGTAATGGTGCATGTAGGAAGATTACTCTGTTGCAGTTAGATTCGATGGGTCCTGTGGGCTTTAGAATTTAGAATGTCTGCATATCTAGCATAAAATTGCAGATTGCAGATCGATTTTACATCATGACTATCATCACACAGAGACTGACTGAGTGGGTCAAGAAGACTCACTCTAGATGCCTTCAACCCAGAGCTAATCGACATTCATAATCGATAAAAAAGACACCTTCGAGTCTTGATTGATCCAAGACAAACAAGTGTAAAGATTTTACAGTGCATGTGAAAGAAAAAAATGTATGTTAAGAAAAATGTGGACAAATTTCAATTATTTTGTTATGGAATGAAGCAATACTGTCCATATTCTGGCTTTGGCCCTTAGCTCCACTGCTGTCCAGACAGTGAATATAATGACCTCAACATGATGATGTTTTATTGTATTTTGATCAAAATGCAAAAATCGATCTAAACAATGGGTTGCAGTCTCTGCCGAATCTAATAATCTCAATCTGCAAGTTGCAAGTTGACGTAAGACCTGAAAATGTTGATCTGTCCCTGTAGATGAAGGAGGATAGATTCCGGGGAATGTTTGCTGCCTTTGGGACTCTGACAGACTGCACCCTGAAGTTCACAAAGGATGGCAAGTTTCGAAAGTTTGGTTTTGTTGGATTTAAAACCGAAGAGGATGCAAATAATGCCTTAAAACACTTCAACAAGAGTTTTGTTGACACATCCCGAGTGACGGTAAGCTGGGTGAATCATCAAACCATTGGTTTCATCATGCCATCAGTTTCAGCCCTGCCTTACCACATCTTGCATTTTTTCTTATCTTCCATCCTTTTCTGCAGGTGGAGATGTGTAAATCTTTTGGAGACCCCACTAAAGCAAAGGCCTGGAGCAAGCACACACAGAGCACAGGCCCAGCTACACCAGATGTTAAAGAAACCAGTGAAAAGGTACTATAGAGCACCAGCAATTTACAAAATATAACAGTTGAGATTTTGTTTTTAATCTACAGTGTATATGAATTGTGTGTAATTATTTCTACTAGGTAAATTACATTTTGTATTGCATTTTAAATTTGTTGGTCTGCTATTATCACCCCCCCCCCCCCCCCCCCCCAGAAGAAGAAACAAAAAAACACAAGTGTTTTGGGCAAGGTAAGTCAGTCTCTTGACACTGCAACAATAAACAATCAGCCTGTAACACACACACGCACACACGCACGCACACACACACACACACACCATCAAAACACTGAAGATACTGTACACATAGATATGGTTATACTGTATGTTAAGCAAGGAATATAAACGTTATGTTTGGATGTTTAATCTTGTTTGTCAGCTGGAAGAGGATGACACTTTCAAGGAGTTTATGTCAGTGTATCAGAATCGAAGTCAGGTACCTACCTGGGCAAACGATGTTCTGCAACAAACTGCTGCCCCTGAAACTGCAAAGGGAAACCTACAAAAAGAGAAAAAGAAACCTGCAACTGATGATTACCTCAACTTTGATTCTGAGGAGTCAGAAGGTGAAGAAGAAGAAAACTGTGATGATCAGGGTAGGTAATATTTTTCCCCAGTTTTGTTTGTGATACTGCTCTGAATATGGAGCAGTATTATGGGACCACCTTATGATGCTGTTATTTTTAATTTCCGAATTTATTACACACTCTTGTAGCTTAATAATGAGTTTTAGATGTCATCATCTAGAAATGTAAAATGTGAAAATTATAAAATGTGTCTTTAGAAGTATACTGGTAGAAGAAAACTATAACAAATTGTCTTTTCAGAGGCCACCAAGGAAGCACTGAAATCTGATTTGTCTGATATGGATTACCTGCGCTCCAAAGTGGTCCAGACACAAGACAGCATGGATCATGGTGAAGGGGATGATGTTGAAGAAAATGAAGATGAAAACAAAGACGATAATGACAAAGATGATGTACAATGCCCTTTGCCTCAGTCAGACAGTGCATATGAGAGTGGGGACAAAGACACAAAGACCAAAACATCTGTATCGTCCGTGGATAAGAAGCAGGGAAAAAACAGCAAAACTGTAAAACATGAGGTAATCGCTTACTTATACAAGGCATTGGCATAGGTTGAATTAATCAATGATATGCATTATTTGTAGAGTTAACTTAATGCTACAATGTGGATGATGTTGTGTTTCCTGGTTCCTGGACTGTGTTTTGGTGTGATGTCGGCCATCCATTTTAGGATGGCCATCCAGTATCCGACCTATGTTTGTGCTGGTTAATTAACACTGCTGCTGCCTTCCTTAGACTGAACCTACCACAGACTTCCAAGTAAAACTAAGAGGAGCTCCTTTCACAGTTAAAGAGGTGAGTGAATAAGGAGATACACTAATGAAGAGGTGAGTAGTGGGGAGACATTGATTTATACATACCTTCTCAATGTGTGATGTCAACAGCAACAAGTACGAGAGTTCATGACCCCTCTGAAGCCTGCCGCTATCAGAATCGGGAGGAACGAAAGTGGCAATAGAACTGGTATGAGAGTGACAGCATTCATAAGCAAACTAATACTAATTACGTTCCTGATCATTTCTCTCGTTTATAAGATCTATGGATTATGTGGATAATTGTCAGATTTTGTAATGTACTGTATGTTTTAGGTTATATATATGTGGACTTGCACTCTGAGGAAGAGGTGGAAAAGGCATTGAAGAAGAACAAAGATTATATGGGTGAGTAAACATGTTGTACTCTTTGTTTGTGTTTGTATATTCATAGTCAATCTGGAGCAGATTTGATGTCTTCTGTTTGGTCTCTGTGTGCTGTCAGGGGGGCGCTACATTGAGGTGTTCCGGGTGAATGTGCAGGGTAAGGGTTGGAGGGATAAGAACCCGAAGGAGATTGACAGGGACTTCACCAGAAAGCTGAAGGATGATGAAGAAGAGGAAGATGTTGCAGAGTCAGGACGACTTTTTGTGAGAAACCTTCCTTACACCTGCACAGAGGACGACATCAAAGACTTGTTCACTAAACATGGTATATGTTTAAAACACATACAAGTATATGCAAACACACATGTGCACATGTACAGTGCCTGCAAATGCAAACTAAATTGTCATTATAATTGTGTGCAGGCCCGCTGTCTGATGTGCTGTTTCCCATCGACAATTTAACTAAGAAGTCTAAGGGTTTCGCCTTTGTAACCTACATGATTCCAGAGAATGCTGTGGCAGCTTTAGCTCAGCTGGATGGACACATTTTCCAGGTAACCCAACATCCAACTGCTAGTACTGCTTGGAGTACTTCGTTACTGCAGTACATCAGTGCCCCCCTTGGTGTGGTGGTCTTTTCACTTTGTATCCCTTTTCCACCCTAAAACATGAACGTCAGGTGTTATTGTTATGAGGAGGAAGAACCTTTTCAAAAAAGTGTACAGTATTTGTTAAAATGTCATTTTTATGTGGGCACCCCCACCGTTTCTACCTGGTTTGCCTGGTGGGTGGTGATCACCTGAACCAAAGCCACACCCACAGCTTGAGCTATATGTTAAAGGTGATGATTAGGGGAGAGGCTGATGTGTGATGTCAACATATTGCAGTTTTTTTCATGACTAGAAGGGTTCGGCCTCCAGGGAGAAACCCTAAATACAAAGTGGTGACTTCATTGTACATAAAAACACAGTGGTCTAATTAAGTTCTGTCGCCTCTTAAACATGAACCAAATAGGAGAAAATACAAAAATCATGGTACTCTCTCTTTAAGGTTTTTTCTTGAGTCTGAAACGTTTGACAATCAAACCGGGCAATAAAAAAAAAAAAACATTGATATACTGATATTGTGACATCACAACTGGTGGGCATATCCACATAAAACGACATTTTAACAAAATAAAAAAACACCTGATGATCATGTTTAGGGTGGAAAACATAATGGCACTCCATCGTCAAGTAGCTAAAATGAAAATTTAAAATGAAATGAACTAACTGTGCCCAGATTTAGTCAAATTGTGACCTTTGTGTTTCTGTCATGCTTCCAGGGCAGGATGCTTCACCTGCTTCCCTCCACCGTGAAGAAGGAAAAAACAGATTCGTCAGACTCTGGTGGCCCTGGGTCTTCCTCTTATAAACGACAGAAAGACGCGAAAAATAAAGCTGCGAGTTCCAGGTACTGCAGCGACTGGGCCCTCTGGTGGGCCATGAGGACATGACGAATAAAATATTTGTCAAATCAGTAATATTTGAATGATAATATACAGCATAATATAACATTTATTATATAGTCCCTTATATTTCTAATTTACCATCTAGCTCCCACAACTGGAACACTCTGTTTGTGGGCACGAGTGCCGTGGCAGATGCCATTGCTGAGAAATACAACACAACTAAAAGCCAAGTTCTAGACCATGTGAGTTGTGTTCTTTTTGCATACCCTTCTTCATTTACACTTGCCCATGACCCATGTTTGCACCCCATTACAGTATATTCCACCTGGCGCTCTGTCCATACTTACATACACCCTTAGTATCTAAGGTATGACTCAGTCTCAGATGCATTTTAAAAGTTACTTCATGCCAGTGTGTGTGTGTGTTTTTTGTCCCTGTTTGCAGGAATCAAAGGGTAGCGTTGCAGTGAGGATGGCTCTAGGAGAGACCCAGATCGTCCAGGAGACTCGCCAGTTCCTTCTGGACAATAATGTATCTCTGGATTCATTCAGCCAGGTATGCTCCAAGCTTGCATATACAATACATACACATACACAATAGTTTTGTGTACTAAAAGCACTATGTGCTTGTTTTGTAAACAGGCAGCATCAGCCAGGAGTACATCTGTGATATTGGTGAAAAACCTTCCAGCGGGTGTGACGGTATCAGAGCTTGAGGAGCTGTTCTCACCCCATGGGTCTTTGGGTCGGGTGCTGCTGCCTCCTTCTGGCTCACTGCCATTATAGAATTTCTGGAGCCAACTGAAGCAAAACGTGCTTTCACCAGGCTGGCCTACAGCAAAGTTTGTACTGCCATTTTTACAATGACACAGTAGTGCATTCAGTGTATTGTGTTGATGTTAATTCCTATCATCTCCATTGTAGTTCCATCACATTCCACTATATTTGGAGTGGGCACCTGTAGGAGTGTTTACAGCAGCTAGACCAGAACCAGGTAAATAATAGTGCTCAAAAGGTCACACATGACATTCTCAATAGCTTGTTTCTTTTAAGATAAAAGGGTTCACTTGAATAATTATATCTTTTAGATCTGTCTGGTCCCAAAGACCTCTCAGTACCAGAGGAAGTGGGAGCTGTGGAAGAAGAGGAGGAGGAAGAGGAGGAGTCTGCTCCAGGTTCTACACTCTTTGTTAAGAATCTTAATTTCTGCACGACAGAGGAGAAACTACAGGCGGTAAGTTCAGTTATAATGAGACCAACAGTTCACATGAAATTAAAGACTAGTGATGAACAGTTGGTTCAAAACATTTGGATGAATATACGACACGTGATAGATGTTTTGTTTTTTACAGACGTTCTCCAAATGTGGCAAAGTGAAGACGTGCACCATCTCCAAGAAGAAAGATAAAGCAGGTCCAAAAACTAATCCTTTTTATTATCATCCTTTTGAAAGTGGGGTTCTATTCGTTGTGCCAGTAGTTGAGTCATTGAATATGCAATGTACGTAACTGTACGTAATCCTGAAACTGTGCATAATCCCAAATGCAATAAATAACCATTTGTGCCATTCTCTAATCTAGGAAAGTTGCTGTCCATGGGCTACGGTTTTATCCAGTATCAGAAGGCAGAGGCAGCACAGAAAGCCATGAGGCTGCTACAAGTAATGATGGCCCCTTTCTCCATTAATATTCACAATATAATTTATATGGGCTCCACCAAAATCCTATGTTGCTTTCCCTCGCCCTTTATAGTCTTTACTGAACATTGTTCCAAATCACAGTGACCTTCCAAAACCACCCATTTACCTGTCTTATATTCTTTTTTTCAATGTCTCGGCAGCATTGTAATGTGGATGACCACCAGTTAGAGCTGAAGATTTCTGAGAAAGCCACAAGGTATGAGATGTCAGATGTCTGCTCCATATCTTAAGATCTAAGGGTTTAGAATTTGAGTTCAGATGTAGAGTTGCTGACCAGCTCCATACTTGCAGATCTAGGCGTTGGTCCAGCCTTCTCTATGAATAGCTATCAAGGGTTTGATGAGATTCATATATGGAGATGAGGTGTGAATCTGTGATGGTCTGGTGGCCATATATTGTAGCGTCATCTATCATGGGGCAAAACGCATTCATTACATTGATAAAGTAAACATTTCATTATTGGATCCTTATTGGTTGTAATTCATGCCATAGTCAAATTAGAGCCCCTTTGCTGTTGGGTTGGCTGGTCCAGTTATTTTGTCCAGGTGTATTGTTTGTAGTTTGTATTGTCCAGTAGATAGTTAATATAATAGTGTTCAATTACTGTTATTATCTTTATAGTCCTATGTGCTACTGAATGAAACAGATAGCAGAGGAAGAGGAAGGAAGGAATAGAAATGTTATTATACTGTAGAAATGTTTGTTTTATTTTGTGTGGCAACACTTCATACAACACTTCATATGTACACACGCCTACTTGTAACCCTATTTAAATTTAAAGGTAGGGGAAGTGATTTCACTTTTGTCAAATATCACCCCCCCCCCCCCAAAAAAAAAAAAAAAATCTGTTAAAATGCTCTATTATAAGGTGTGCAGACCATATATGGAGGTTCCCCCTCCCCCACGTTAGCAGAGGAGCTAATAAAAGTTCCCCAGGTGGAGGGTGAATTCTCCTCCAATCAGGATCAAGCAGCAGGTTCACATAGTGTAGCTACTCTTGGGCGCCCCTAGTGCACCAGGCTGGTACTACACGATGAATTTCAAATCACTTACCCTACCTTTAAGTGAAATGGGTGGAAAAAATAGGCTTGAAGCGGCAAAAAATGTTCGTCATGTGGCGCTGCAGCTACGGCCGGCCTCAACCAAGCTCTGCTTCTAGCGGCCCCAAGGCAAATTGAGTTTGAGACCCCTGCTTTACTGAGTCATAAACATGTAGGGTACAATTCATTAATCCACTTTCTTTTGTTTTTCGCATGGTATTGTGATTACCGGTAACTGACTTTGATCATCACCTTTCTTTCCTTTTTTGTGCATACTTGCATAATAAAGACAAAATACACCTATTACAAGCAAGAAAGGAAATAATTAAAAGGAAGAAAGAAATAGGCCCATGTTAAACTAAATCTTAAGTCACTTAAGTCATTTATCTGTAGACCTATAGGAGCAACTACATTTAATACAAATAAAAGTTAACCCTTCCATTTCATTTTCTTTCTCCTTTTTTCTTTATATACTTTAAGTTACTGATTATTTAGACTAATTTAGTCTAGCCTGGTCTAGCCCTCAATGATTTTGGCCTTGGGGGGCGGGGGTGTCGTGGGATCCACACGGCGCAAGTGCTGCGCTCTGATTTGATCTCACTAACGTGTCGTCATCCCCGCCCCTCCCGCGCCCGTCCACTGCTGTTCTACGTCACATTATTTAGAGCGACGCCCACACCGGAAGGTTCACTCCCACTTGAAGGCCACTTTCCAACGTGCGTTAGTCCAGGCTTTCCGTTTTCGCGCAAGGCGAACGAAAATAAAAGCCTGGGTGTCGAGGCTAAATTTAGTCTAATAAAAAGCCAGTAAGAGCTTCCAAAGTATGTAACATGCATTATTTGTTACATATACAAGATGTTGTATTTGATAATGGATATGTAAGGTGGCAGCTGGCAGGGGCTGTAAGTTAGTTACTTATTATATAATATTTCATTATATTCAGGTCTGCTGATGTGTCCCACAAGAAGAAGCAGGAGGCCAAGAAGCAGACAGGATCGAAGATCCTTGTGCGCAATGTCCCCTTCCAAACTACTGTCAAGGAAATCAGAGAGCTCTTCTGGTAACACGCACACGCACACGCACACGCACACACACACACACACACACACACACACACACACACACACACACACACACACACACACACACACACACACACACACACACACACACACACACACACAGTTAATGCAAGCGTGTTAATTGTGTAAACTAGAAAAAAGTGCCCTGCAGGCCTATGATATGGGACTCCAGTTTGAGCCACGGCCCAGGCCACCAATGTGACTTAACGGATGTTTAAAAAGTTAGGATAGTTAAAAGCATGAAAGTTGAATGACCCAAGCCATGCCTTCTTTGAGCTAAGTTTGGAGATAATTGCATGACGAGAGGCACCAGACACCAGACGCATTACGGATTCTAAATAAGATTTCCTCCTTTCCTGCAGTACATTTGGAGAGCTGAAGACAGTCCGTCTCCCTAAGAAAGCAGCTGGATCAGGAAATCATCGGGGCTTTGGCTTTGTTGACTTCCTTACCAAACAGGATGCCAAGGTGTGTGCATACAGGATTACCGGTATCTGATTTTCGTGAACCATCCCATCATATAGTCATGAAATGTACCCTTATACTGTAGGCAATAGGGCAGTAATTCTATAGCTTGTCCATAATAACCTGCACTGTTGTGGTCTTTATAGAAAGCATTTGCTGCACTGTGCCACAGCACCCATTTGTACGGAAGACGTTTGGTGTTAGAATGGGCTGACACTGAAGACACAGTGGAGAAGTTGAGACGAAAAACTGCTGAACATTTTCATGGTAACACCAACCTCAGATACTACGCCACAGGTTGATGCATGCTGCATCACAACAAACTGTCTTTAACAGAACCCTTTTCTTTCCCCTCAGTGGTTCCCAAAAAGCGTAAACAGGCAGAGGTCTTGGAAGGAATTATGGAGGCGATGGAAACTACAGGAGCTGAAGAAGATTGAGATCACTTGTTCATTGTCATGATCTCAGACAAACTGGGCGATCAGAACTGTAAAAAATGCAGACGGTGTGGAGGAAAATATTCAACCACCTCTGGATCACAACCCTGTAATTTTTAGATTGCACCTCAAACAGAGAAGATTGGACTATTGTAATACATGCTATATATATAAAATTAGAATGTATGCTTTTTGCTTTACACAATGTTGTCTTTTCTGATATGTGAATATTTTACTATTTGTTTATCTGAAGTGTCTGAGCTCTTATTTTGAAAGTGCATCCTCCTAGGTTGTGGTCACATGATATTGCCCAACAATCACATGACACACGAAGTAGAATCGGAAGAATCACATGACACTCTGAAAACATGGCGGCCAGCCATGGGAAGATTTTAGCAATGATGAAAAAAATTATGGTATTATACGTTTTTTGCTTTTCTTTTACCTCAGTTCGAGCAGAAATACACAGTGCGATTATTGATAAGCAAACTGGACTTTTGTCCATCGTTGAAGGACACAAAGCCGATTTTGTTGCTTGGGCAAACTTTACTGATGACATCAAAAACTCGGGTGAGTTGATATCCAAGCGAGTTGTGTTGTTACCTAAATGTTGACGTTGATTGAACTCAGAGGAGAGGACCACAAAAACAATGAGTTTTCTATGGAATAATGTCTCGTTTTTGTTTCTTCTAGCATCTTTTGTATACATTTGTACCACTGTACCTTTTTGTGCAAACTGTTTCAATCAATCAATATAAGGGGACATTATGAAAACGTTCTGGTATCAATTTTTTCACAGTGGAACTGAAACTTATTTTTTCATGTCCTTTAATTGTTTCGATTCGATGTCGGCTGAGAGAGAGGTGCTGTTTTATAGTCTACCAGCGTCTATTTAAACGTGCTTGTGTATTTTGATTAAAAGGTTATTTCATTGCAAACGTTCTTCTCAGCTGGTCGTTCTTGGAGGTCACTACCAACAAGCAGTACAATGACAGTATCCAGGCTTATGCTGCAGGTGCAGTGGAGGCTGCTGTCACATCACAGGTCAGACACTCAGCATAATAAATCGTGACTTATTATTTTGCGTTCGAACGTCATCCGCAAAATCACATTACACAGTTCGCATTTTAAAACGTTTGTTTCAGCTGATCTACATGCACTGGATGAATACACTAATGGGTTATTGTGGACCCTTCACTTTTGAGTCGGGATATTGCCAGAGACTGAAGTCTTACATCAATAAAAACATGCAGTGGATACAGGGACAGATCAAGGATCAACCAAATTCACCCTACTGGTACCAGGTACTATATTCATACTGGACAATATCACTGCTTGTTATTGAATTATTTGTTTTTAAAGAATAACCCAATTGGATACGGACACTATAATTGTCCTTTTTGTGCCTTTACATCAGGAGTTTTAGTTTGTCTAATCATGTAAAAGCTGACAATCCTTTTCATATTCTGAATATAAACTGCCATTCAGCCTTCATTTCCCTGGTTCTTGTATTCAGGTACGTCTGGCTCTGCTGCAACTGAAAGGACTGGAGGACAGTTATAATGACCAGTTATCATTTCCAAAAGGACCCTTTTCCATTGAACCATTTGGCTTCCTGTGAGTGTTAATTGTTTATTTATTTTCCAGATCATACCCTTGAACGTGTTTTTTCACAATGTCAAACATTTTGCATCCCTTTCTACTAGACTGTTCCAAATGGGTGGGGATCTGGAAGATTTGGAGTCGGCTTTAAATAAATCCAGCAAAACACGGACTCTGGGATCAGGCTCTTGTTCTGCTCTGATTAAGCTGTTACCAGGCAATAAGGAACTGCTGGTGTCACATGATACTTGGAACACGTATCAATCCATGTTGCGCATTATGAAGAAGTATAATTTTGCCTTCAATGTGGCCCCAACAGGTACCCCATTCCATGAAGTATTATAAAATGCTATTCACAGTCACAGTTTATATTATTTGCAACCCACAGCTCTGTGTTTCATTTATACAAATATGTCCTCCTTGAACTATGAGTCTGTTCCGCTTAGCAAAAATATATTATGTGGTCTTCTCTCAGACAGTGAATAAGAGATGGGGCCCGCACACCACTGGTACAAAAGACTATCTTTATTGTTAAAAAAATAAAAATAAATAAACAATAAAGATAGTCTTCTGTACCAGTGGTGTGCGGGCCCCATCTCTTATCCGCTGAAGTCTATTTTAGCCCAGCACCCAGTCAATGTGCGTATTCTATGTTCACTCCTTCTCAGACAGTGAGCCACTTCCTGGAGGAACCCAAGCATTCTCTTCTTACCCAGGATCCATCTTCTCTGGTGATGACTTCTACATCCTAAGCAGTGGACTGGTGAGAATCATAGACAACCAGGAAAGCTTGTACATAGCAATTTCTTAACATGGAAATTTTGAAAGAACTACTAGTTTGGAGGCATTTATAGAATCGGCCTCAGCAGGTATTAAACATGTTGTTTTTACAATTGAGAAATGCATTTAGTTGTCAGTTCCTGTTTTTCTCTAGGTTACTTTGGAAACCACTATTGGCAACAGCAATTCTGCTCGCTGGAAGTTTGTACAGCCTCTAGGAGCAGTCATGGAATGGCTGAGGAATATTGTGGCCAATCGATTGGCTACAACTGGGAAGGAGTGGGCAAAGATCTTTAGCGAGTACAACAGTGGAACGTGAGTCTATACATTAATCTGGTGCCTTTATTTTTCATTCTTATTGCCAGCACATGTCCACACTCCACAGAGGAATATTGTTCCATCTTTACTGTAAATGCCATCTCAAAATGTTCAGAATCCATCAAATAATATTATAATGTCTTTAGAGCATGGAATGTACTATGTAAGAACTGGAGCAAAGGGGAAGTACAGAGTCGGTGTACACAATCACACACATGTTGTCTGTTCCCCTGACTTATCACAAAACCTGTTAACACAGTTTTAGTCTGACCTGTTTCCAATATGCAGTACAAAATGCTGAGTGTTAATTTAACAGAACTATGGATCAGCTGGGGCACCTTTACACCCTAGTCAAATGAACATGCAGTGTGTGTGTTTGTCTCTGTTGCAGGTATAACAATCAATGGATGATAGTGGATTATAACCACTTCACCCCAGGAAAGACGGATTATAAAGAACAGCTGTTTACTGTCCTGGAGCAAATTCCGTAAGTCTTCACACCGCCATTTTGAATGGCCACCACCCTTGACATTTGATGTTTTATAATTGTCTCTGAAGGCTAGAGACATTTTTTCACCCCATCTTGCTATAGTGCCACCATGAGGCGTACTTTTGCAAAACACTTAATATTACTAGAGATTTTGGTCAAATCTCACCGCAAATCAGTACACATTAACTCTGGTCGCATGATTAAGAAGTCTGATTTTCTTCTGTGTGTTTTCTGACAGGGGGATGATTGTTTACACTGACAAAACGGATGAATTGCTGAAAAAAGGCTATTGGGCAAGTTTCAACATTCCGTAAGTATGCAACGTAGGCCTACTAATCTTTTCACAAACTTCTCACTAAATCTGTGCATGATTTCATTTGTGTTCATGTATTGCCTTTTTAGATACTTTGTTGACATATTCAATGCCAGTGGCTGCAATGAGCTGGTTGAGGAGTTTGGTCCTTGGTTCTCTCTGGAACAGAATCCCAGGGCTCAGATCTTTAGACGAAATCAGACAGATGTTACAGACTTGGATTCAATGATCCGACTCATGAGGTATGGTCTTCTAATCTGGATTGTTGACATGTGCATACTGTTACTGTATATGCATGTATGTATGTGGAGAGAGAGTGAGAGACTATATCTATATCTACGGCCTTTCAGGTACAATAACTTCAAGGAAGACCCGCTGTCACGCTGTGATGGCTGTGATCCACCTGCCAATGGGGAAAATGCCATTTCAGCCCGCTCAGACCTGAATCCAGCTAATGGTACATACCCTTTGGTGCCCTGAAGCAGAGACCGCATGGAGGAACAGACATGAAGGTTTGTCTCTTTCTCATCTTTCCTCATCAAATGCCCCAGAGAATTTTGGAATAATGCTGATTAATTATCTGTTCTCTTGGCATATTACTCTCAGCTGCTCTTAAAGATCTTAGAGAAGCGTGCTAATTACAGGCACATTTTTCATGTTCCAGGTGACCTCATACAGCATGTTTCGTGAATTTGGTATGGTGGCAGTGAATGGACCTACCTGGGATCAAGTTCCACCGTTCCAGTGGAGCACTTCTCCATACAAAGACCTTGTACATATGGGACACCCTGATGCTTGGACATTCAAGCCTATACACGTCACCTGGTCGCCTTAGCCTACCTTCAAACTCGCCTATTTAGGTGGCTCATACTTGTGTACTGTATGTGTAGTACAAGATATTTTCGACATTTTTAGAAAAGGGAATATATGCCATGAACAAAGGACTCGGAACAAGTTTTTCTTAAGCCTCATGATTGTCACAGGGCATGGGATGGTATCTACTCTTGGGACACGCAGCACAATCTTTGGCAATCGAAGTAATGCACTATTCAGTGTTTTCCCTAGGCAAAAGCTGATGATGTGGAGGTAGCTTTTGCACATCCTTGCGCGCACACAGGCATTTCTTTGGGGCTCTTTTTTTGCAGTCTTTTGTGGTTAATTTGCTTATTTACGGCCACGAATCAATGCTGTGGTGGCCCACCACACAATATGCATAGGAGAAACACTGATGCACTACTACTATTTGCATAAATGAATACAAAAAATATTCTTAGGCTAGTGATTTGGAGGTAATTGTACTGTAACCAAGTCAAACAAAGAGCCCTTGCTGCTATGAATTAAAACCAACCTAGTAAAATCAATTTTAGTGATTGAGGTTTATTTTTTAAATGATTTTTTTGCAAATAAACATTTTCCAATGAGTGTACATTTTTCAAGTTGTGTACCTGTTTTCTCTATCAAAAACGATATTGTGACCCGGACTCATAGATATACGTATTATAGTCTCTCTGTGCCCTGACTATGCATCTTGATCGAGCGTCTTTTCCAAAGGGGCGGGTTTGTTGTTGCACATAACATCCAATAGGAGAGCGAAGAATCACTCTGTTTCTACCAATCGGAGACAGTACAACAGGAAGTATTTTTGATGACTAGATTTGCCGTTGCAGTTTGCAGACAGCGGGCAGAATGTTTCTTCAAGTTGTCAATTTTATCTTTACCAAGCATTTTAAATGTTAAGTCCAGTCGTGCGTTTACCTATTTTCTGCTAACGTGAATTTGATAATTGCGTGAAAGGTAGGTGGTCCGCATTATAGCATGGTGAATGTTAACCATACCGTTATCTATGAAAGAAAGATAGTGTTGTGTTGGACTTCAGACTTCTTATGTTGAAGAGGGAACGAATGGTGACTAGCATAAACCTTATGCAGCAATTGCATTTTATTAAAAAACTGTTCACGTAGACGGGTTATTTGTGAACTTGTCCACAGCTGCACAACATGGGGAAATATGCCAGTTTGTGATCAATCATCTCGTGTTATAAACTATATATGGTTAGCCTATGTGATGTTTCTTTGCTGTTCTATGCTGTGCTTTTACAGGTCACGCACACTCCGAATTGCATCTGGAATTGGTGATGGGGTTCTGGCAGCCACTAACTACTCTGAAAGACTTCGTAACCCAGAACCCTCCCGTAGTTACCTTCTTTATTTGTCTGTTGAGTCTGGCTCTATCCTTCATCGGCTTCAGTTTATATGGCCAAACTCACACCCTGCCTAACCCAGACATTGCACAGGTTGGTACCGCAAAAACCTATGACCAAATTTCCTGTTAAACACTGTTATCTGGACCGAACTGGAAAGAACCAGACCATTTTTGCGAGGACTCCCATATGGACAGAACTCTTGAAAGTTAATCTAAAAAAAAAATCTAAAATGATGTTTTAGATTTTATAAATGTTAATCTAAAATGAACAACAATTACTATCAATAAGTACTCATTAAATAAGATAAGCAAAACTTTTCATTTTTTGGCTCACATTTGTGATGTGGTCATGTTTACATTTTAAAAAGGGTTTGTTTACAAAGGTGAACACTTCATGCAAATAGTCTGTAATAGTGTTGCACCAATGGATCAGTTCATATATCGGTTTGGCCAATATTTGCTGTTATTGTTTATATTGGTATCAAATAAAACTGGCACTAATCAATGGCAGTAGCCAATGTTTTTCTGTTGTTGATAAGCACACATTTTGCATTGGCTATGTTGGTCATCTGTCTACCAGGCTTTAGATTCTGAATGTAGTACTCATGTAGTTCTTGTATTGAGGATGTATTTGTTTCGCTGACACAAACGGAAGAAATGGCAAAAACTAAATAAGCATATCTGTATTGGTATCGGCTAAACTGATATTTTAAGCATCAACCAAAAATTCCATATTGGTGCCTCCCTAGTCTACGTTGATGTAGGAGCGATCATTTGTATACGTGACGTGTCATGAGGAAATGATGTCAAATAATTTGTTGTTTCCTCTCCTGTTAGGACTGGAACCACATCTTGTCTTCGTTAGCACAGTTTGAGTTGTGTGTACCATCCAATGTCAGCTCAGATGACCTGGTCTATCCGAGCACCGCTCCTCTGATGGACCATGGTGCAACTGGAATGACATCACTTAGTAGTACAATGAAGCCTCATCCTGTTACTCAACTGCATCTGAAGGTTCCGGTGGTTGTGACATGCAGTTCAACCTGTCAGTCTCTGAAAGACGTGGGACTACACAGCACTCTTGTGGCCAGTCAGTTGGGGTTTAAAGGTTAGTGTTGTTATGGAAGATGTAGTGGTACTGTGATAGTTTTGTTGGTTAGGGAAATTGATTAAATTTCAGCATATGATTTGTTCCCTCGGCAGACAATGCAACTGTGAATGTGACTCTGCATCTGCACTCTACATCCCAGCCACATGGAAATGATACTTATACCTGCCTTACTATAAGTGCTCCTAAAGACATTCTACCCTCAACTATGTGAGTTTACATATACAGTACATTGTGCACACAAAGCCTGATGACTTGGTTACCTCTGTGTGTTC
Source organism: Benthosema pterotum (assembly GCA_039105355.1). Taxonomy (NCBI): domain Eukaryota; kingdom Metazoa; phylum Chordata; class Actinopteri; order Myctophiformes; family Myctophidae; genus Benthosema; species Benthosema pterotum. Next base: position 33,185,922 of record CM076972.1, on the reverse strand, counting down.
TGCATGTGTAAGCCTGATTGTTTCTGAGATTTTTTTTTGTCCAAATTTGTACTGCTCCGAAGACTTCCTCCAGCTTGTCCAGTCAATGAAAAAAAGATTTCCACGGTCCAAGTGGAATCTGTGGAATCTTACAAGAAGTCACCTACGACTTCACGCACCTGCTACAGTTTACAGTGGAACCATGACCCCACACTAACAGTCATGTTAACAAAGGTAGAGTTGAACATGAGTGAAATAAGATTATTCTGTAATTCAAGATCTGCTGTTAAGCCAACACATTTCTTCTTTTTTCTACTAGGATGAACTGCGAGTGGCAGGGCGACATCTGGTGGAAGTGGGCGTATGCCTGTTAGGGATATGTCTAATGCTTTGTTTATCAGCTATTTTGACACACTCATCATCTCACCGCTACAATGAGAATGATCTGCAAAGGGTAATGTTTACTTCTATTTTGTATGTGTTGGTTTATTGTATTTGTGTCAAATAATGGTGTCTAATTTGTTCATTTTTGACTCTTCACACATGGAACTAAATGTTTTGCGTCTGTATCATTTATGACCGTCAGTCACTCATATGATCTGTTTCTAGTAACTCATCCAGTAGAAGTAATATTCGTGTTTTCAGTTGATTCTTCATATTCATATGAATGTGATGGCCTGGATGGGTTTGTTTATATTTCACAGTAATCTCCCTATAGGGATTACAATGAATTAAAGACATGAAACCGTTGACTAGCGCCCTCTACCAATACATACACATACTGAAAAAGAAAGAATAATTGATTGAAATGAGAATAGAAATTTCAATATTCAAAATGCTGTGAGTGACACCCCCGGATTATTTAGTGTAAAACCACCCAGTAAACTCTACATAAAGAGTTCCAGGAGTATGAATGGCTAACACAAACTGAGATGATTTTGGTGCATTATCTTTTTCAGAGCTGATCTTCTTTCCCAGTAAAAACTAATACAAACCAGACAGTCATATTTTCGCTGTAGATGCTACAATGAAGTTGACTAGCAGTCCTGACGGTGCTCACACAACGTGCTGTGTATCCAGTACAAACAAACCCTAACCTTCTTGCTGCTCTTGAATTGCAGGAACCTCTGATAGACTCATGAACATGGATAGCTCACTACGTCTAGAAGACGTGAAGTTGCAGAAGGACAGAAGAGGGTTTCACACTTAGCAGGGGAAAATTAACAGGGGCTGTGCCAGGCATAGCAGGCAGGAAACTGTAATGTATACGATTCCTGATTCCTGATAAGACCAACCAAATTGGACCAACACTTCGATTGACAAAAGAATTGGTTATTCTTGGTGTTTAAATCTCATTTACATATTGCATTGATGTATCCATATATTTAATTTGATTAATTCATCCAACCAACACTGTTAATGTTTCCTATTCTGGGAGTAGCATTATAATGTAGTCATGGGTCTTACGATACGATTAAAGTTTTCATTTCATTTTATTAATCAGTATTTTGTTTCATGTGTCTTTATTTAATTCCATACCCAAGTAGAATTGGAATTCTGCACCAGAATTTGTGAGCTTTACTCACTAATTACTGAAGCCAGTTGGGTGATTGCGGGGGAAACTCCTAGCCCCTATCAGTGTGCTGATCTACTCCTGTCTACTAAAACAAACTGACAAAGTCTGGTCAAACTATGTCAAGTGACTCGACTTTTTGGATGTGGACAAAGTTGTAGATTTCCCAATCGTTAAAAAGGTTGGCTGGTGGGATATATGATTGAACGGCCAATCTATTGATCTATCTATCCATCCCAGTATGTGTAATGACAAAAACCTCTCACACTGGATTTATTGATTGATAGAACAGTTTATTGTCATGAAAGTATAAATCGGTACAGGGTACAGTCAGACATAAAATAAATCAGTACAGGTACAATCAAACAGCCAATGGCATCACCGACATTATGTTGCCAATCAGATCCTGTGTCCAGTTCATAATCAAACAAATCATACAAGGTAAAAAAAAACTACTATGTATGTAGTGCTTGTATTACTAATGTGATTATTACTAATGAGATTACAATGTAAGCCTGGTTTACATAGTTACATCGTAATCTCCAAAAAAACAACTTGAGCCAAAGTTCCAAACCATAGATTTATGTCAGCTAAGATCTACCTCACCTCTAACAAGTGGGATCCGTACGGATCCGGACCAGAGTCCTACACAGTTTCCGTATCCTCTCCAGAACGGATACACAAACCACCAAAGCCCTTGCTAGCAGTGTCATGGCAACAACCAGCCAATCAATGTACGAGTGTCTCCACCGGTCTATGGGATGTGAACTACCTCAGCAGCAAACCCTTGCACTCAGAGGACCTCTGGATCGAGGGGCGGACTGTCTTCTTGGCGGCCTGGCTGTGGTCGAATTGCAGATGTATGCATCCGGTATAAGGAAATAAAAGCGCCAATTACTTTTATTTTTCATCGAAAGGACGTATTTGCGCCAACGCATACCAGTCGAAGAAGTCGGCGTTCTCTTCTACTGGATTGCAAAGTTGGTGAATGTTCATTTTAGGTGGTGGCTACACCCGCAACGTTCTTCCCCAGTCTTTAGCTAGCAAGCAAGCTAACATTACGTTAACAGACGCTAGCGTTAGCTAACAAGCTCGCTAAGTTGTTGCACACAGGAACAACAGTAGTCCAGGTTGGGTGGAAGACGAATGTTTATGAGTTTTTATCTTAACACGTTTAGACACCCTTTTCCTCCGTTGCACCACATTAACTGGCAAGAACTCATGTCTTAGGTGGTGGAAATAAGACTACTGCCAGAGTGGCAGTGGTGGAATAAACTGGCAAAAAATTGTGTGTCAGTCTCTGGTGCAAACATAAATACGTGACCTTACGACAGCCCAACCACGTGAGTGAGTGGCAATCATTTGGAGGGACAGTGGGTGGGAGTGGGGGGTGTTGTTTTTGACTATCTGAAAAATGATTCCAACCGGATGGACTGTCTGTGTGCAGAGCTAAGCGTGTCCCCATAGATGTATTTTAATACCTCTATAGCAATGGCTTTCAACCTTTTCCATACCAGGGCCCACTATTTATACTGCATTTAGCCACGGACCACCGTTTGTTGTTGAGTTTAGTCTTTCGGGCGCCCAAAACTAAGGATTTTCAAGTTTGTCTCCACAATTTATAAGAGATAAACTGTCAAAATGTTGGGCAAACTAACACTTCTTCTACATTTTCTAATTGTAGATTATTGAAAATTAAGTAATTCAGATGTTTAAATAACTTTCATCCATTTGGCTACCAACTGTCCTATCATTTAGCTGGGGACCACTGGAATCTTCTCAGGG
>CM076972.1:32986156-33182085 GCA_039105355.1 Benthosema pterotum | reverse complement strand
GTAAGGCTATAGCCTTGCCGTTTTTTCGAAATTTCGGCATTTTTCGAAAATCCTCAAAATCCTCAAAAATCCTCAAAACGATGAAAAAAAGCATGCTGTGCAAGACCGTAGGCTATAGCCTTGCGTTTTTGCCAGGTTTCGTCATTTTTTGAAAATCGTCAAATCATGGAAAAACCGTAAGGCTATAGCCTTGCCGTTTTTTCGAAATTTCGACATTTTTCGAAAATCCTCAAAATCCTCAAAAATCCTCAAAACGATGAAAAAAAGCATGCTGTGCAAGACCGTAGGCTATAGCCTTGCGTTTTTGCCAGGTTTCGTCATTTTTTGAAAATCGTCAAAATCATGAAAAAACCGTAAGGCTATAGCCTTGCCGTTTTTCGAAATTTCGACATTTTTCGAAAATCCTCAAAATCCTCAAAAATCCTCAAAACGATGAAAAAAAGCATGCTGTGCAAGACCGTAGGCTATTGCCTTGCGTTTTTGCCAGGTTTCGTCATTTTTTGAAAATCGTCAAAATCATGAAAAACCGTAAGGCTATAGCCTTGCCGTTTTTTCGAAATTTCGACATTTTTCGAAAATCCTCAAAATCCTCAAAAATCCTCAAAACGATGAAAAAAAAGCATGCTGTGCAAGACCGTAGGCTATAGCCTTGCGTTTTGCCAGTTTCGTCATTTTTTGAAAATCGTCAAAATCATGAAAAACCGTAAGGCTATAGCCCTGCCGTTTTTTCGAAATTTCGACATTTTTCGAAAATCCTCAAAATCCTCCAAAATCCTCAAAACGATGAAAAAAAGCATGCTGTGCAAGACCGTAGGCTATAGCCTTGCGTTTTTGCCAGGTTTCGTCATTTTTTGAAAATCGTCAAAATCATGAAAAACCGTAAGGCTATAGCCTTGCCGTTTTTTTCGAAATTTCGACATTTTTCGAAAATCCTCAAAATCCTCAAAAATCCTCAAAACGATGAAAAAAAGCATGCTGTGCAAGACCGTAGGCTATAGCCTTGCGTTTTTGCCAGGTTTCGTCATTTTTTGAAAATCGTCAAAATCATGAAAAAACCGTAAGGCTATAGCCTTGCCGTTTTTTCGAAATTTCGACATTTTTCGAAAATCCTCAAAATCCTCAAAACGATGAAAAAAAGCATGCTGTGCAAGACCGTAGGCTAAAGCCTTGCGTTTTTGCCAGGTTTCGTCATTTTTTGAAAATCGTCAAAATCATGAAAAACCGTAAGGCTATAGCCTTGCCGTTTTTTTCGAAATTTCGACATTTTTCGAAAATCCTCAAAATCCTCAAAAATCCTCAAAACGATGAAAAAAGCATGCTGTGCAAGACCATAGGCTATAGCCTTGCGTTTTTTCCAGGTTTCGTCATTTTTTGAAAATCGTCAAAATCATGAAAAACCGTAAGGCTATAGCCTTGCCGTTTTTTTTGCGAAATTTCGACATTTTTCGAAAATCCTCAAAAATCCTCAAAACGATGAAAAAAAGCATGCTGTGCAAGACCGTAGGCTATAGCCTTGCGTTTTTGCCAGGTTTCGTCATTTTTTGAAAATCGTCAAAATCATGAAAAACCGTAAGGCTATAGCCTTGCCGTTTTTTCGAAATTTCGACATTTTTCGAAAATCCTGAAAATCCTCAAAAATCCTCAAAACGATGAAAAAAAGCATGCTGTGCAAGACCGTAGGCTATAGCCTTGCGTTTTTGCCAGGTTTCGTCATTTTTTGAAAATCGTCAAAATCATGAAAAACCGTAAGGCTATAGCCTTGCCGTTTTTTCGAAATTTCGACATTTTTCGAAAATCCTCAAAATCCTCAAAAATCCTCAAAACGATGAAAAAAAAGCATGCTGTGCAAGACCGTAGGCTATAGCCTTGCGTTTTTGCCAGGTTTCGTCATTTTTTGAAAATCGTCAAAATTATGAAAAACCGTAAGGCTATAGCCTTGCCGTTTTTTCGAAATTTCGACATTTTTCGAAAATCCTCAAAATCCTCCAAAATCCTCAAAACGATGAAAAAAGCAAGCTGTGTGCAAGGACCGTAGGCTATAGCCTTGCGTTTTTGCCAGGTTTCGTCATTTTTTGAAAATCGTCAAAATCATGAAAAACCGTAAGGCTATAGCCTTGCCGTTTTTTTCGAAATTTCGACATTTTTCGAAAATCCTCAAAATCCTCAAAACGATGAAAAAAAGCATGCTGTGGCAAGACCTAGGCTAAAGCCTTGCGTTTTTGCCAGGTTTCGTCATTTTTTGAAAATCGTCAAAATCATGAAAAACCGTAAGGCTATAGCCTTGCCGTTTTTTCGAAATTTCGACATTTTTCGAAAATCCTCAAAATCCTCAAAAATCCTTAAAACGATGAAAAAAAGCATGCTGTGCAATGCCGTAGGCTATAGCCTTGCGTTTTTGCCAGGTTTCGTCATTTTTTGAAAATCGTCAAAATCATGAAAAACCGTAAGGCTATAGCCTTGCGTTTTTTTTCGAAATTTTGACATTTTTCGAAAATCCTCAAAATCCTCAAAAATCCTCAAAACGATGAAAAAAAGCATGCTGTGCAAGACCGTAGGCTATAGCCTTGCGTTTTTGCCAGGTTTCGTCATTTTTTGAAAATCGTCAAAATCATGAAAAACCGTAAGGCTATAGCCTTGCCTTTTTTCGAAATTTCGACATTTTTCGAAAATCCTCAAAATCCTCAAAAATCCTCAAAACGATGAAAAAAAGCATGCTGTGCAAGACCGTAGGCTATAGCCTTGCGTTTTTGCCAGGTTCGTCATTTTTTGAAAATCGTCAAAATCATGAAAAACCGTAAGGCTATAGCCTTGCCGTTTTTTCGAAATTTCGACATTTTTCGAAAATCCTCAAAATCCTCAAAAATCCTCAAAACGATGAAAAAAAAGCATGCTGTGCAAGACCGTAGGCTATAGCCTTGCGTTTTTTGCCAGGTTTCGTCATTTTTTTGAAAATCGTCAAAATCATGAAAAACCGTAAGGCTATAGCCTCGCCGTTTTTTTTCGAAATTTCGACATTTTTCGAAAATCCTCAAAATCCTCAAAAATCCTCAAAACGATGAAAAAAAGCATGCTGTGCAAGACCGTGAGGCTATAGCCTTGCTTTTTTTGCCAGGTTTCGTCATTTTTGAAAATCGTCAAAATCATGAAATAACCTAAGGCTATAGCCTTTTTGCCGTTTTTTTCGAATTTCGACATTTTTTCGAAAATTCCTCAAAATCCTCAAAAATCCTCAAACGATGAAAAAAAAGCATGCTGTGCAAGAACCGTAGGCTATAGCCTTGCGTTTTTTGCCAGTTTCGTCTTTTTTGAAAATCGTCAAAATCAAGAAAACCGTAAGGCTATAGCTTGCCGCTTTTTTTCGAAATTTTCGACATTTTTCGAAAATCCTCAAAATCCTCCAAAACGATGAAAAAAGCATGCTGTGCAAGACCGTAGGCTATAGCCTTGCGTTTTTGCCAGGTTTCGTCATTTTTTGAAAATCGTCAAAATCATGAAAAACCGTAAGGCTATAGCCTTGCCGTTTTTTCGAAATTTCGACATTTTTCGAAAATCCTCAAAATCCTCAAAAATCCTCAAAACGATGAAAAAAAGCATGCTGTGCAAGACCGTAGGCTATAGCCTTGCGTTTTTGCCAGGTTTCGTCATTTTTTGAAAATCGTCAAAATCATGAAAAAACCGTAAGGCTATAGCCTTGCCGTTTTTTTCGAAATTTCGACATTTTTCGAAAATCCTCAAAATCCTCAAAAATCCTCAAAACGATGAAAAAAAGCATGCTGTGCAAGACCGTAGGCTATAGCCTTGCGTTTTTGCCAGGGTTCGTCATTTTTTGAAAATCGTCAAAATCATGAAAAAACCGTAAGGCTATAGCCTTGCCGTTTTTTCGAAATTTCGACATTTTTCGAAAATCCTCAAAAATCCTCAAAACGATGAAAAAAAGCATGCTGTGCAAGACCGTAGGCTATAGCCTTGCGTTTTTGCCAGGTTTCGTCATTTTTTGAAAATCGTCAAAATCATGAAAAAACGTAAGGCTATAGCCTTGCCGTTTTTTCGAAATTTCGACATTTTTCGAAAATCCTCCAAAATCCTCAAAAATCCTCAAAACGATGAAAAAAAGCATGCTGTGCAAGACCGTAGGCTATAGCCTTGCGTTTTTGCCAATTTCGTCATTTTTTGAAAATCGTCAAAATCATGAAAAAACGTAAGGCTATAGCCTTGCCGTTTTTTCGAAATTTCGACATTTTTCGAAAATCCTCAAAATCCTCAAAAATCCTCAAAACGATGAAAAAAAGCATGCTGTGCAAGACCATAGGCTATAGCCTTGCGTTTTGCCAGGTTCGTCATTTTTTGAAAAATCGTCAAAATCATGAAAAACCGTAAGGCTATACCTTGCCGTTTTTTCGAAATTTCGACATTTTTTCGAAAATCCTCAAATCAAAAATCCTCAAAACGATGAAAAAGCATGCTGTGCAAGACCGTAGGCTATAGCCTTGCGTTTTTGCCAGGTTTCGTCATTTTTTGAAAATCGTCAAAAATCATGAAAAACCGTAAGGCTATAGCCTTGCCATTTTTTTCGAAATTTTGACATTTTTCGAAAATCCTCAAAATCCTCAAAATCCTCAAAACGATGAAAAAAAGCATGCTGTGCAAGACCGTAGGCTATAGCCTTGCGTTTTTGCCAGTTTCGTCATTTTTGAAAAATCGTCAAAAAATCATGAAAACCGTAAGGCTATAGCCTTGCGTTTTTTCGAAATTTCGACATTTTTCGAAAATCCTCAAAATCCTCAAAAAATCCTCAAAACGATGAAAAAAGCATGCTGTGCAAGACCGTAGGCTATAGCCTTGCGTTTTTGCCAGGTTTCGTCATTTTTTGAAAATCGTCAAAATCATGAAAAACCGTAAGGCTATAGCCTTGCCGTTTTTTTCGAAATTTCGACATTTTTCGAAAATCCTCAAAATCCTCAAAAATCCTCAAAACGATGAAAAAAAGCATGCTGTAAGACCGTAGGCTATAGCCTTGCGTTTTTGCCAGGTTTCGTCATTTTTTTTGAAAATCGTCCAAAATCATGAAAAACCGTAAGGCTATAGCCTTGCCGTTTTTTTTTCGAAATTTCGACATTTTTTTTCGAAAATCCTCAAAAATCCTCAAAACGATGAAAAAAGCATGCTGTGCAAGACCGTAGGCTATGCCTTGCGTTTTTGCCAGGTTTCGTCATTTTTTGAAAATCGTCAAAATCATGAAAAACCGTAAGGCTATAGCCTTGCCGTTTTTTTTCGAAATTTCGACATTTTTCGAAAATCCTCAAAATCCTCAAAAATCCTCAAAACGATGAAAAAAAAGCATGCTGTGCAAGACCGTAGGCTATAGCCTTGCGTTTTTGCCAGGTTTCGTCATTTTTTGAAAATCGTCAAAATCATGAAAAACCGTAAGGCTATATGCCTTGCCGTTTTTTCGAAATTTTCGACATTTTTCGAAAAATCTTCAAAATCCTCAAAAATCCTCAAAACGATGAAAAAAAAGCATGCTGTGCAAGACCGTAGGCTATAGCCTTGCGTTTTTGCCAGGTTTCGTCATTTTTTGAAAATCGTCAAAATCATGAAAAACCGTAAGGCTATAGCCTTGCCGTTTTTTTTTTTCGAAATTTCGACATTTTTCGAAAATCCTCAAAATCCTCAAAAATCCTCAAAACGATGAAAAAAAGCATAATGTGCAAGACCGTAGGCTATAGCCTTGCGTTTTTGCCAGGTTTCGTCATTTTTTGAAAATCGTCAAAATCATGAAAAACCGTAAGGCTATAGCCTTGCCGTTTTTTCGAAATTTCGACATTTTTCGAAAATCCTCAAAAATCCTCAAAACGATGAAAAAAAGCATGCTGTGCAAGACCGTAGGCTATAGCCTTGCGTTTTTGCCAGGTTTCGTCATTTTTTAAAATCGTCAAAATCATGAAAAACCGTAAGGCTATAGCCTTGCCATTTTTTTCGAAATTTCGACATTTTTCGAAAATCCTCAAAATCCTCAAAAATCCTCAAAACGATGAAAAAAAAGCATGCTGTGCAAGACCGTAGGCTATAGCCTTGCGTTTTTGCCAGGTTTCGTCATTTTTTGAAAAATCGTCAAAATCATGAAAAACCGTAAGCTATAGCCTTGCCGTTTTTTTCGAAATTTCGACATTTTTTGTCGAAAATCCTCAAAAAAATCCTCAAACGATGAAAAAAAGCAGGCTGTGCAAGACCGTAGGCTATAGCCTTGCGTTTTTGCCAGGTTTTCGTCATTTTTTTAAAATCGTCAAAATCATGAAAAACGTAAGGCTATAGCCTTGCCGTTTTTTTCGAAATTTCGACATTTTTCGAAAATCCTCAAAAATCCTCAAAACGATGAAAAAAAGCATGCTGTGCAAGACCGTAGGCTATAGCCTTGCGTTTTTGCCAGGTTTCGTCAATTTTTGAAAATCGTCAAAATCATGAAAAACCGTAAGGCTATAGCCTGCCGTTTTTTTCGAATTTCGACATTTTTCGAAAAATCCTCAAAATCCTCAAAAATCCTCAAAACGATGAAAAAAAGCATGCTGTGCAAGACCGTAGGCTATAGCCTTGCGTTTTTTGCCAGGTTTCGTCATTTTTTGAAAATCGTCAAAATCATGAAAAACCGTAAGGCTATAGCCTTGCCGTTTTTTCGAAATTTCGACATTTTTCGAAAATCCTCAAAATCCTCCAAAATCCTCAAAACGATGAAAAAAAGCATGCTGTGCAAGACCGTAGGCTATAGCCTTGCGTTTTTGCCAGGTTTCGTCATTTTTTGAAAATCGTCAAAATCATGAAAAACCGTAAGGCTATAGCCTTGCCGTTTTTTTTCGAAATTTCGACATTTTTCGAAAATCCTCAAAATCCTCAAAACGATGAAAAAAAGCATGCTGTGCAAGACCAAGGCTATAGCCTTGCGTTTTTGCCAGGTTTCGTCATTTTTTGAAAATCGTCAAAATCATGAAAAACCGTAAGGCTATAGCCTTGCCGTTTTTTCGAAATTTCGACATTTTTCGAAAATCCTCAAAATCCTCAAAACGATGAAAAAAAGCATGCTGTGCAAGACCGTAGGCTATAGCCTTGCGTTTTTGCCAGGTTTCGTCATTTTTTGAAAATCGTCAAAATCATGAAAAACCGTAAGGCTATAGCCTTGCCATTTTTTTCGAAATTTGACATTTTTCGAAAATCCTCAAAATCCTCAAAAATCCTCAAAACGATGAAAAAAAGCATGCTGTGCAAGACCATAGGCTATAGCCTTGCGTTTTTGCCAGGTTTCGTCATTTTTTGAAAATCGTCAAAATCATGAAAAACCGTAAGGCTATAGCCTTGCCGTTTTTTCGAAATTTCGACATTTTTCGAAAATCCTCAAAAATCCTCAAAACGATGAAAAAAAGCATGCTGTGCAAGGACCGTAGGCTATAGCCTTGCGTTTTTGCCAGGTTTCGTCATTTTTTGAAAATCGTCAAAATCATGAAAAACCGTAAGGCTATAGCCTTGCCGTTTTTTCGAAATTTCGACATTTTTCGAAAATCCTCAAAAATCCTCAAAACGATGAAAAAAAGCATGCTGTGCAAGACCGTAGGCTATAGCCTTGCGTTTTTGCCAGGTTTCGTCATTTTTTGAAAATCGTCAAAATCATGAAAAACCGTAAGGCTATAGCCTTGCCGTTTTTTCGAAATTTCGACATTTTTCGAAAATCTCTCAAATCCTCAAAAATCTCAAAAACGATGAAAAAAGCATGCTGTGCAAGACCGTAGGCTATAGCCTTGCGTTTTTGCCAGGTTTCGTCATTTTTTGAAAATCGTCAAAATCATGAAAAACCGTAAGGCTATAGCCTTGCCGTTTTTTCGAAATTTCGACATTTTTCGAAAATCTTCAAAATCCTCAAAAATCCTCAAAACGATGAAAAAAAGCATGCTGTGCAAGACCGTAGGCTATAGCCTTGCGTTTTTGCCAGGTTTCGTCATTTTTTGAAAATCGTCAAAATCATGAAAAACCGTAAGGCTATAGCCTTGCCGTTTTTTCGAAATTTCGACATTTTTCGAAAATCCTCAAAATCCTCAAAACGATGAAAAAAAGCATGCTGTGCAAGACCATAGGCTATAGCCTTGCGTTTTTGCCAGGTTTCGTCATTTTTTGAAAATCGTCAAAATCATGAAAAACCGTAAGGCTATAGCCTTGCCGTTTTTTCGAAATTTCGACATTTTTCGAAAATCCTCAAAATCCTCAAAATCCTCAAAACGATGAAAAAAAGCATGCTGTGCAAGGCCGTAGGCTATAGCCTTGCGTTTTTGCCAGGTTTCGTCATTTTTTGAAAATCGTCAAAATCATGAAAAAACCGTAAGGCTATAGCCTTGCCGTTTTTTCGAAATTTTGACATTTTTCGAAAATCCTCAAAATCCTCAAAAATCCTCAAAACGATGAAAAAAAGCATGCTGTGCAAGACCGTAGGCTATAGCCTTGCGTTTTTGCCAGGTTTCGTCATTTTTTGAAAATCGTCAAAATCATCAAAAATCATGAAAAACCGCTTTTTCGAAATTTCGACATTTTTCGAAAATCCTCAAAATCCTCAAAAATCCTCAAAACGATGAAAAAAAGCATGCTGTGCAAGACCGTAGGCTATAGCCTTGCATTTTTTGCCAGGTTTCGTCATTTTTTGAAAATCGTCAAAATCATGAAAAACCGTAAGGCTATAGCCTTGCCGTTTTTTCAAAATTTCGACATTTTTCGAAAATCCTCAAAAATCCTCAAAACGATAAAAAAAGCATGCTGTGCAAGACCGTAGGCTATAGCCTTGCGTTTTTGCCAGGTTTCGTCATTTTTTGAAAATCGTCAAAATCATGAAAAACCGTAAGGCTATAGCCTGCCGGGTTTTTTTTTCGAAATTTTGACATTTTTCGAAAATCCTCAAAATCCTCAAAAATCCTCAAAACGATGAAAAAAAGCATGCTGTGCAAGACCATAGGCTATAGCCTTGCGTTTTTGCCAGGTTTCGTCATTTTTTGAAAATCATCAAAATCATGAAAAAAAACGATGAAAAAAAGCATGCTGTGCAAGACCGTAGGCTATAGCCTTGCGTTTTTGCCAGGTTTCGTCATTTTTTGAAAATCGTCAAAATCATGAAAAACCGTAAGGCTATAGCTTTGCCGTTTTTTCGAAATTTCGACATTTTTCGAAAATCCTCAAAAATCCTCAAAACGATGAAAAAAAGCATGCTGTGCAAGACCGTAGGCTATAGCCTTGCGTTTTTGCCAGGTTTCGTCATTTTTTGAAAATCGTCAAAATCATGAAAAAAACCGTAAGGCTATAGCCTTGCCGTTTTTTCGAAATTTCGACATTTTTCGAAAATCCTCAAAATCCTCAAAAATCCTCAAAACGATGAAAAAAAGCATGCTGTGCAAGACCGTAGGCTATAGCCTTGCGTTTTTGCCAGGTTTCGTCATTTTTGGAAAATCGTCAAAATCATGAAAAACCGTAAGGCTATAGCCTTGCCGTTTTTTCGAAATTTCGACATTTTTCGAAAATCCTCAAAATCCTCCAAATCCTCAAAACGATGAAAAAAAGCATGCTGTGCAAGACCGTAGGCTATAGCCTTGCGTTTTTGCCAGGTTTCGTCATTTTTTGAAAATCGTCAAAATCATGAAAAACCGTAAGGCTATAGCCTTGCCGTTTTTTCGAAATTTCGACATTTTTCGAAAATCCTCAAAATCCTCAAAAATCCTCAAAACGATGAAAAAAAGCATGCTGTGCAAGACCGTAGGCTATAGCCTTGCGTTTTTGCCAGGTTTCGTCATTTTTTGAAAATCGTCAAAATCATGAAAAACCGTAAGGCTATAGCCTTGCCGTTTTTTTTCGAAATTTCGACATTTTTCGAAAATCCTCAAAATCCTCAAAAATCCTCAAAACGATGAAAAAAAGCATACTGTGCAAGACCGTAGGCTATAGCCTTGCGTTTTTGCCAGGTTTCGTCATTTTTTGAAAATCGTCAAAATCATGAAAAACCGTAAGGCTATAGCCTTGCCGTTTTTTTTTCTCGAATTTTGACATTTTTCGAAAATCCTCAAAATCCTCAAAAATCCTCAAAACGATGAAAAAAAGCATGCTGTGCAAGACCGTAGGCTACAGCCTTGCGTTTTTGCCAGGTTTCGTCATTTTTTGAAAATCATCAAAATCATGAAAAACCGTAAGGCTATAGGCTTGCCGTTTTTTCGAAATTTCGACATTTTTCGAAAATCCTCAAAATCCTCAAAAATCCTCAAAACGATGAAAAAAAGCATGCTGTGCAAGACCGTAGGCTATAGCCTTGCGTTTTTGCCAGGTTTCGTCATTTTTTGAAAATCGTCAAAATCATGAAAACACGTAAGGCTATAGCCTTACCATTTTTTCGAAATTTCGACATTTTTTGAAAACCCTCAAAAACCCTCAAAACTATGAAAAACAGCATGCTGTGCAAGACCGTAAGGCTACAGCCTTGCGTTTTTGCCAGATTTTGTCATTTTTCAAAAATCTTCAAAAATCCTCAAAATGATGAAAACACGTAAGGCTACAGCCTTACCGTTTTTTCGAAATTTCGACATTTTTTGAAAACCCTCAAAAACCCTCAAAACTATGAAAAACAGCATGCTGTGCAAGACCGTAAGGCTACAGCCTTGCGTTTTTGCCAGATTTCCTCATTTTTTGAACATCTTAAAAAATCCTCAAAATCATGAAAACACGTAAGGCTATAGCCTTACCGTTTTTTCGAAATTTCGACAATTTTTGAAAACCCTCAAAAACCCTCACAACTATGAAAAACAGCATGCTGTGAAGGACCATAAGGCTACAGCCTTGCGTTTTTGCCAGTTTGTCATTTTTCAAAAATCTTCAAAAATCCTCAAAATGATGAAAACACGTAAGGCTATAGCCTTACCGTTTTTTTTTTTCGAAATTTCGACATTTTTTGAAAACCCTCAAAAACCCTCAAAACGATGAAATACAGCATGCTGTGCAAGGCCATGAGGCTACAGCCTTGCGTTTTTGCCAGATTTCATCATTTTTTGAACATCTTCAAAAATCCTCAAAATGATGAAAACACGTAAGGCTATAGCCTTACCGTTTTTCAAATTTCGACATTTTTTGAAAACCCTCAAAAACCCTAAAAACGATGAGAAACAGCATGCTATGCAAGGCCATAAGGCTACAGCCTTGCGTTTTTGCCAGATTTCCTCATTTTTTGAACATCTTCAAAAATCATAAAAATGATGAAAACACGTAAGGCTATAGCCTTACCGTTTTTCAAATTTCGACATTTTTTGAAAACCCTCAAAAACCCTAAAAACGATGAGAAACAGCATGCTATGCAAGGCCATAAGGCTACAGCCTTGCGTTTTTGCCAGATTTCCTCATTTTTTGAACATCTTCAAAAATCATAAAAATGATGAAAACACGTAAGGCTATAGCCTTACCGTTTTTTCAAATTTACACATTTTTTGAAAACCCTCAAAAACCCTCAAAACGATGAAAAACAGCATGCTGTGCAAGACCATAAGGCTACAGCCTTGCGTTTTTGCCAGATTTCTTCAAAATCTTCAAAAATCCTCAAAATCATGAAAACGCGTTAGGCTATAGCCTTACTGTTTTTTCGAAATTTCAACATTTTTTGAAAACCCTTAAAAACCCTCAAAACGATGAAAAACAGCATGCTTTCTAAGGCCATAAGGCTACAGCCTTGCCTTTTTGCCAGATTTCCTCATTTTTGAACATCTTCAAAAATCCTGAAAATGATGAAAACACGTAAGACTTCCAGGGTTCCTATATGAAGCACAACCACCAACCTTTATCATTCTTATGACCTGCGATCCACGTGTGAGCTGTATACTATCCTATTCCCTGTACTCTATACACACTAATGAACTATGAAATTGATGAATCAACAAAAGGAAAGATCATGCATGTCCATATTATCTCTCTCTCTCTGTCTCCCTCCCGCAGGGCCAAGAGATGTTCTAACCAGACACCGCCGGATCGGTCACACTTGACATTCACTCCTCCCGGGGACCCCTCCCCTCCTTGTGTCATGGAGTGTTTAAATAGTGGGCCCTTGGAGTTGTTCGTCCCCGGTGATTGCATCCTCTGCCGTGAGCAGTTGACTTCCGCTGTCCTTACAAGTTCCTGGGAACTCCCATTGAAAGGTACAGTAGCTTTGACGTTGGCATGACGTTAGTTGATGAAAATTTATTACAGAAATGTTCTATTGCAGTGGTTTTCACCCAGTGGTCCTTGAGAGAGTTCCAGGTGGTCCTCGGGCTAAATCATGTAAAGTTGGTTAACTGGGTGTAACAATTTGAGAGCGTAAAAATGAAACCATGTTTCATGTTTACAGTCTCAAGAGTTAAAATATTCATCATCTGAATTAGCCCAAGTCTACACAACTAGAGCACGTAGAAGATTAATGGTAATTTTGATCTGTATGTTTGACTGTTTGGTTTCTGTGGACAAACACAAAAGAAATCTTTAGTTTTGGGGTCTGTGGGGCTAAAATGTATCAAAAAGGTTGAAAACCACGGTTCTATTACATAGGCGTGTGTGTGTCCACAGCAATACTGATAGCCTACACTATATGTATACTTTACTTATGTGCGTGAAAATGCATATTGTGATTCTTTCTTCCTTTCCACCCAGCACCTGCAGAGATGGAGCAGACATTCGTTGCAGACAAGCCCGACGGTGTGATGAGAGGCCTGTGTGGTGAGATCATTAAGCGCTTTGAAAAGAAAGGCTTCAAGCTGGTTGCTGCTAAATTCATCCAGGTAACTGCTGTGTGCACCACTGTAATGCGTAGGCCTGCTCGACCAGCCCTCTATTATGTATATTGTGCAGATTATGATGATCAAAATAAGACTGAATGATTCATCGTGTGTGTGTGTGTGTGTGTGTGTGTGTGTGTGTGTGTGTGTGTGTGTGTGTGTGTGTGTGTGTGTGTGTGTGTGTGTGTGTGTGTGTGTGTGTGTGTGTGTGTGTGTGTGTGTGTGTGTGTGTGTGTGTGTGTTGTTCAGGCATCTAAGGACCACATGAAGAAGCACTATGCTGACCTGGCCTCCATGCCTTTCTACGCTGGACTCTGCAAGTACATGTCTTCTGGACCCGTCCTGGCCATGGTAATGATTAACTCACTGACACAATGCACTCACTGACCCCCACATACACATGCCGTGCTTTGGTACTGCATGATACTGACTACACACAATGATTGCACTTATCGATTCCTTTTTTCTGATTAATTGAATGATAAAGAAGAATGTTTTTGTTTTTGTAAACTTTGAACACCACATGTTTCAGATTGCTCCTTTAAAGGTCAAACATACTCCAGGGTGAAGTGAGTTTAGATGAAGAGTTTTCAGCCTGGATCATACATACTCCATAGTGAAGCCTCAAACAACTACACCACAGTGCAAACTCTTCACCTAAACCCACTTCACCCTAGAGTATGAAATAGCATTTAGAGTCAAGTTGTTTTGGGGGAAAATGTCCCTTTACAGTCTCTGTCACCCTTTACTGTCATTGATCTACTCATGTATTGTATTTTCCGCACTATAAGGTGCACCTTCAAAGAATGGCCTATTTTAGAACCGTCAAGGCGCATAGAATAGAAGCTACTGCAGTCAAGATATAATAGAAGCTACTCCAGTCAAATGATCCATATACATGTATAAGCGTTAGGCTCTGGGTTATAAGGTGCACTGTCATTTTGGAAAATTAAAGGCTTTTAGCTTGTAGTCCAGAAAATACGGTACACTGTTCAATTTCTACTCACACCTCTCATTCCTCTCCTGCTTGATCGAGGAGTACACAGACATGTATGCATTGTGCAGATACAGTAACACTGCTATCATTAATTTAACAAAATACATCTCCTTCTCTAGGTGTGGGAGGGACAGAACATTGTGAAGATGGGCAGGCTGATCCTCAGTGAGACCGACCCAGCTAAGTCTCAGCCTGGCAGCATCCGTGGAGACCTCTGCGTCAACATTGGCAGGTGAGCAGCACCCCTGAAAAAACAAACAAAATTAGCCCTTCACTAAGTCCCTCCTTGTCCAATAGGCACATTAGCAGTGTAGATGTGTAGATGATCATTGATAGATAGGGCTGGTCGACGCTAGGGGTGTTTATTTCCAACTGTCCTCATCTCTCTCAGGAACATCATCCACGGCAGCGACACCGTGGAGAACGCCAAGATGGAGGTGGGGCTGTGGTTCAAGCCTGAGGAGTTTGTCACCTACCAGCTCCCTGCACACGCCTTCATCTACGAGTAAACTGAACCAAACACCTGCCATCTCAACTGGACCATTTTTATACTGTACTCTACATCTCTCATTTCTTACAATCCTCACGTTGTTCTCCACTCAGCAGTCACTCAAAAACCTGCATCACATGTCAATAAAGTTCCTTTTGTGAGAGAGTACCATAATTGTCTCTGACTTTCTCCTGGGATGCTGTAAACAGGCCCCTCCCACCCACTGTGGATGCAGACTATCAGGATTTTATATAGACATCCTCTGCCTCTGTCCGTACTTGTGTTTGTTTGTCTTTTTACATGTCTATGGACGATGCATCTTTAATGAAGTTTGACTGATTGTGAAACTTTTGACTTACGATTCAAGAGTTTCAGGCCAGAATGAGCTGCATGTCGCTGTTGACAAATTGCCCTACTTGCCCCAGTTCAGGGATAGAAGCAAAAACATTTACATCCATTAGGGCCGTTTCTGTTCCTCTATAGTACCATGAGGCTGCCCAATAATTCTAAGTTAAGATTTTTCTTAAGACAAGCACATTAATCCCGATTTTTCTGGTCAATTCGACGTAGGTCTATGGCTCATGTAAGTGCATCAAACACTAGACGGAGTAGCATGGCAGTGTTACATGCTGGAAAAGACACAGCTATGTAATTAAGCACCGCCCAATACACTGCAAAAAACTGAACTAAACAAGACTTGTAATCTTAAATCTAGACTTAAGTATGATTGCTCTTGTTTTAAGAAGGATGTACTAACCAAGAGCAAGTTGTATAAGATCAACCTTGTTTTTAGAACATACATTTAATACAAGAATTCTTACCAAGTACAATTCACTTACCCCACGGACACATTATTTTGCTTGTTTCTAGCACTATTACACTCATATGTATATTTCTTACATGTAGGACAGCATTTTTGCAGTGTAATATTGACTTAGCCATTTCCTGCAAGAGTATTATTCATAGTACATAATTATTCCCATTTAGACGACGCAATATGCTACAGTCCCTTACAATAGACTTGTTACAAACACCGTAAAACAATCTGGGGGTTACCATCTACTGTATATACAGACCATGCAAATACAACATTGAGCAGGACACTGCAGGGAATTGAACCCCGTTCCGGTAAACCAGAAGTCCACACCAGTGCCATAGTTTGTTTTGTTGTAATTTACAGGTCCAAAAGTCACTCGCATTGATTGACATTTCAACCGCCCCGACAACAAAACGGTACACACAATGAACATTTCTACATATCATTGATAACAGTATCCTCGGGGGGGAAAAAAAAAAAAAAAAAAAAAAAGTCCATGAATGACAGTAGCATTTATAGCTTAATACACAAAATACTAAGAAAATATATATTTTTCCGTGCTCATAAAGTGCTACAAAGTGCCATAAGTGAAGAGTGCAGCAGCAAACACTAGGGTCATAAGCCCATCGCCAGTGCCACGATGAAGTTTTAGCTACAAATTGCAGCATACATAAATCCAGTCAACCAACATCACATTCCTAACCCTAACCTAACCCGTGTGCATTATGTGATGCTGGCAGACATGAATCTTTACACAAGTGTGTAATGACATAAACACACATCAAACACCGGGCCTGTGTTCATGTTTGATGTGAGGTTACGTGGTGAAACCTTACTTGCAAATTAGAGCTGGGATAACACCAACAATGGTCTTATGACCTAGATGTTTGCTGCTATACTTCTCACTTTAAGCACTTTGAGCTCTTTATGAACACAAAAGAAATAGATTTCCTTGGTCTCAAGCAGTTTACCTTAATATTTTCGTGGAGTGATTGCTATGAAAGAACACAAAATCAAATTCACACAAGGAATTGAAACAATTAAATACACAACCCAATTCACATAGGCAAGAAGAGGTTACTTTAAAAACGATCAATAGATTCTGAGACAACGAACAAATAACGTCATTAAATCAAATACTTACGCCTAGGCAAGAACACTTCAGCATCTCGATCCTGGGCCAAAGCTTCCAGCTGTCCCCACAGCAAATTGGTTAAAAAAAAGCTTGCGTAGAAATCCACTTGCAAATTACACGAAAAGAAATTGCGCCACAGCATTTGTCAATACTATGAACATTAGTACACAACAGAAGAAATATGCCATGATCGATGCGCCTTCTCAACTGAAGTGGAATCCAATCCATTCAACATTATATATATAAAAAAAAGACATAGTAAAATGTTGAAAAGGGCTGGAAATTCCCCTTCAGAGTTTACCTCTCCTGAACAAAACGACGCCAACGTGAATGACAAGTTATGAAATTACATAAATGCACATCGCATACCGGGCCTGTATTCATATGTGATGTGAACTCACGTAATTGATGATTTATGTGCAAATAGCACAACGCAAATAAAACATTAACTTGACGCAATCCGATTCACGCACCACATACTAGTGAAGGACTAGTGTGAAAGGTAGGAATTAGAAATGAGTTCAAAAGCGAATAAAATAAAAGCGATCAAGGGAGTCTGAGACAAACAACAAATAACTTTATTAAAGCAAAGATTAAAGAGGAGAAAGGAAAGTTAGCTAGAAATCTTGTACATCCCAAACAGAGCTACAAGGTTTCTGCCCAACAGATAAACTACGCTCACTTACCTTCAATATCAGCCACTAATCTCACACCACACACTAACCAAGGAATCAAATGACATAGCCATCATTTGCTTCCTCCGTTAGTTTGCCAGAAGGAGCGCATGCAATAACCTGCATTGGCATTGCCGGCTTAGCCATCACATTGCCAAGGGTTTGGGTTGCCGGCCAACACTACCGGCTGCACTGGCTCTTCCTCGGACGCTGCCACTGCCGGTGATTGCATGGAATCGCTCCCTCTAGTTTGCACAGACTTCAACACAACATTAAGCAGGCTACATGCTACCACAATGACACCAGACAAATCGCATAACCTCATCACATGTGTATGCACAAAGTAGAGTAGTGAAGAACTAGGGCAATAGATAGGAAGGAAGGAGATGAATATACTTTAAAAAATGAAATGCGATTAAAAACTCTGAGACAACCAAAACAGATAACTTTATTAAAAGCAAAGAACAGAAGAGAAAGGAGACCTGACTCTACATACATACACATGTGATGTTAACCGATTCAACTGTACAATGTTAAATAAATCAAATGCTGCCACAAACATCACATGGTCCCATAGTGGCATGGGACATGGTCTGGCATTATATACTGTAGATGAATTATACCCGGCACGCATGACAACCTACGGTATGGTAGCATGTAGCTCACTTACACAAGCGGTTCACTAACCTTCCACTGCTAACTATGGGGAGAGAAATGGGACAATATTATCTTCACACGAATGCGTTCATACGAACGCGTTTTGAAGTTGTACAAATCCTTTACGATATTTGACAAAAGTCTTTTCACATTTTGCAAAAGTCTTTTCACGATTTGCAAAAGATTTTTGTATTTTTACAAAAAAATATTAGATTTGTGTGTGTGTTAATCCTTGAAAAACATTTGTAAATCCTCAATTCTGCTTGTGAATTCTAAAAAAACACGTGTCATTCCCTTTTCTTTTTGAATCATTTTGACCCAAACATCATGCTCGTTTATGATAGTTTTCACAAATGTATTGTAATTATTCTGCGATTTACTAGTTTGTCTTCAAGATTTACTAATGTTTCTCTGTGATTCACAAACTAAATTCCATGAATGACAAATATCTCTTCGCGATTCACAGATGTTTTTTGTATCTTTACAAAAAAAATATAAGATTTGTGTGTGTGTTAATCCTTGAAAAACATTTGTGAATCCTCAATTCTGCTTG
Organism: Benthosema pterotum; assembly: GCA_039105355.1. Classification (NCBI taxonomy): domain Eukaryota; kingdom Metazoa; phylum Chordata; class Actinopteri; order Myctophiformes; family Myctophidae; genus Benthosema; species Benthosema pterotum. Next base: position 33,163,959 of record CM076972.1, on the reverse strand, counting down.
TGAATTCCAAAAAAAACACGTGTCATTCCCTTTTCTTGTTCAATAATTTTGACACAGATGTCATGCTTTTTATGGTGATTTTCACAAATTTAATGTTGTATCCACAAAAGAAATTATGATGGAATTACAGGCACTTTCATCATCAAATATGTGTAAAGCATCAACTCTGTGTGTTGCCACCAGGTGGCCACCATGCATTTGTGAGTAAATCCCAGTCTTTTGTGAATTTATTTAAGACACAAACACACCAAGCACGCTGGGATTATTGTGTCAAAAAGATTGATTGGCTGCCTCGTTTCTAGGCTACCTCTAGGCCAATGGGAGACTTGACTTGCCATAAAACCCATAGTCTGAAAGACGCTAGGGCCATTATTGAGAATGGGGACAGAAGTAGGGACAAATGGACTGAGTCAGGCAACAGTGCAGTTGTAATGATCTTAAATCCTTTTATTAGAGCTGGTTTTGTTGTAAACAGCATAAACACAACACTTTAGAAGCCGAAAATAGCTCTTATTTGCGCCGCCCTCGTTGAAATCAACGCATTTCCAACTCCAGTTTGCCCCTATTCTAGCCGAACAAGGCACAATGTGCCTCGGTTGTCAGCCAGACAGTGTTGCCAACCTGGCACATTTGTCACTATATTTCGTTTTCTTTCCAGACCCCTCTATCGCCAAAATTAGTGAAAAGCTCCTGGCGGAAAATCTAGTGCTTTTTTGGCTGCTGAGTTGGGGTGAAATTGATTGACAGGCGCCATAAATAAAACGCTCATTTTCCCCATTTTCCTCCTATGACAGTGGTTTTCATCCAGTGGACCCAGGCTAAGATGGACAGTTGCTTAACCACATGTAAATCTTTGAGAGCGTGAAACCAAATGGACCCTTGCAGGTCCATTTGGTTCCATTTGCAGTGTTGCCAACTTGGCGCATTTGTCGCTATATTTAGCGCTTTTCCAGACCCCCCTAGCACCAAAATTAGTGAAAAACTCCTGGCGGAAAATCTAGTGCTTTTTGGCTGGAGAGTTGGGGTGAAATTGATTGACAGGCGCCAGAGATAAAACCCTCATTTTTCACCATTTTTCCTCCTATGACAGTGGTTTTCAACCAGTGGTCCCCAGGCTAAATGATGGATAGTTGGTTAACCAGATGTAACTCTTTGAGAGCGTAAAAATGAAACCAAATGGACCCTTGCGGGTCCATTTGGTTTCATTTTTAGAGTTAAAATATTCATCATGTGAATTAGCCCAAGTCTAACATGATAATCTTCTACATTCTCTAGTTGTGTAGACTTGGGCTAATTCACATGATGAATATTTTAACTCTTGAGAGTGTAAAAATGAAACCAAATGGACCCGCAAGGGTCCATTTGGTTTCATTTTTACGCTCTCAAAGAGTTACATCTGGTTAACCAACTATCCATCATTTAGCCTGGGGACCACTGGTTGAAAACCACTGTCATAGGAGGAAAAATGGTGAAAAATGAGGGTTTTATCTCTGGCGCCTGTCAATCAATTTCACCCCAACTCTCCAGCCAAAAAGCACTAGATTTTCCGCCAGGAGTTTTTCACTAATTTTGGCGCTAGGGGGGTCTGGAAAAGCGCTAAATATAGCGACAAATGCGCCAAGTTGGCAACACTGCAAATGGAACCAAATGGACCTGCAAGGGTCCATTTGGTTTCACGCTCTCAAAGATTTACATGTGGTTAAGCAACTGTCCATCTTAGCCTGGGTCCACTGGATGAAAACCACTGTCATAGGAGGAAAATGGTGAAAATGAGGGTTTTATTTATGGCGCCTGTCAATCAATTTCACCCCAACTCAGCAGCCAAAAAAGCACTAGATTTTCCGCCAGGAGCTTTTCACTAATTTTGGCGATAGAGGGGTCTGGAAAGAAAACGAAATATAGTGACAAATGTGCCAGGTTGGCAACACTGTCTGGCTGACAACCGAGGCACATTGTGCCTTGTTCGGCTAGAATAGGGGCAAACTGGAGTTGGAAATGCGTTGATTTCAACAAGGGCGGCGCAAATAAGAGCTATTTTCGGCTTCTAAAGTGTTGTGTTTATGCTGTTTACAACAAAACCAGCTCTAATAAAAGGATTTAAGATCATTACAACTGCACTGTTGCCTGACTCAGTCCATTTGTCCCTACTTCTGTCCCCATTCTCAATAATGGCCCTAGCGTCTTTCAGACTATGGGTTTTATGGCAAGTCAAGTCTCCCATTGGCCTAGAGGTAGCCTAGAAACGAGGCAGCCAATCAATCTTTTTGACACAATAATCCCAGCGTGCTTGGTGTGTTTGTGTCTTAAATAAATTCACAAAAGACTGGGATTTACTCACAAATGCATGGTGGCCACCTGGTGGCAACACACAGAGTTGATGCTTTACACATATTTGATGATGAAAGTGCCTGTAATTCCATCATAATTTCTTTTGTGGATACAACATTAAATTTGTGAAAATCACCATAAAAAGCATGACATCTGTGTCAAAATTATTGAACAAGAAAAGGGAATGACACGTGTTTTTTTGGAATTCACAAGCAGAATTGAGGATTCACAAATGTTTTTCAAGGATTAACACACACACAAATCTTATATTTTTTTTGTAAAGATACAAAAAACATCTGTGAATCGCGAAGAAATATTTGTCATTCATGGAATTTAGTTTGTGAATCACAGAGAAACATTAGTAAATCTTGAAGACAAACTAGTAAATCGCAGAATAATTACAATACATTTGTGAAAATTATCATAAACGAGCATGATGTTTGGGTCAAAATGATTCAAAAAGAAAAGGGAATGACACGTGTTTTTTTAGAATTCACAAGCAGAATTGAGGATTTACAAATGTTTTTCAAGGATTAACACACACACAAATCTAATATTTTTTTGTAAAAATACAAAAATCTTTTGCAAATCGTGAAAAGACTTTTGCAAAATGTGAAAAGACTTTTGTCAAATATCGTAAAGGATTTGTACAACTTCAAAACGCGTTCGTATGAACGCATTCGTGTGAAGATAATATTGTCCCATTTCTCTCCCCATAGCTAACTGCACACAGCAGTGTTATCAAAGCACCTTTCACTGCAAACAGCACCCAGTAGTGGAATCAAAACGCCTCTTACAGCCAACAGCACCCAGTAGTGGAATCAAAACGCCTCTCACAGCCAACTGTGGCAACAGCACCGTAGAGTCTGTACCTCAGGTCAGCTTCACCTTCTGAAACGGCAGGAGGAAAGAAAGAAAATTTAGTTTAGGCTTAAAGGGTGACATTTTGGAATTCATAGCATAGTCTAACTGGGCTGTGTCACCTGCATTTAAACTTCATTAAGAGTTAGTTTTTTGTTTTTAACTTAAGCTGCAATTAACATCCTAGTGTCAAAGGCATTATGTCCAGAGTCCTGTGGTGGAAGTTCTGCTCTGGTTTGGGTGAATATTTTGTGGGATCACAGTAAAATTAAACAAAACTAACATCATTTGTATTGTTGTCAAATTTCTCAAGTATTAACACATCTTCATTTGACTCCCTCTCACAGGGAACAGTTTGTGTCCATCATCACTAGGCCTAAAAAGTAGTTCATGTGAGGTGTGTGGGGGTCAAAAAACTAACAAAGGATGTGCTAATATTTTAGGAATAAATTACAAATTGTGTTAGATTTGTGGATTCATTTACTTTTACTGTGTGACCTCCATACAATAACCAGGACTACTTAGAATTCCCCCAAACCAGAGTAGAACTACCACCATGGGACTGAACATCAAATACAGTTGACACCACCATTTCATACAACTCGATTTGACAACTTTTGCAAAAAGTGTTGCCAACAACAGGAGTGACGTAAAGTTAAATTATCCTTTAAAAAAATACCCTTAAAGGGGGGCAATTTTAATTTAAGCTTTGAATTCAAATTGTGACAGACACTTGTGAAATTGTTTTATGAAACCTACAATCTTCAAAGTCAAACACAATACTTTGTTAAAAGGACACCATATTACATATTAGACCCCCAGGAAAGCGTTTTAAATATTCTACATGTCATTAAAGCTGTACTGGGTAACCTTTTCCAAAACACATTTTAAATTTGATACAGGCTAGCCTGGCATATTTGTCACATTACTCATATCCCGAATTTAAGCCTGCAAAGCTTATTCAAAAGATGTTTTCTAGGACAAGGTGGTGATGGGGTATATCTTGCATTTGTGAAAAAGGCCCAATTTCAGAAAAGGTTCAGAATACCATAGGGTGTAACCACATACTTTGAGGATGTGAATCTCATTTGTGGAAAAGCTTAAGTTTGTATAAAAGTTTGAAAATCAACTCCCCAGTGCCCACAGGGAATACAACAGGGGTATAACCCCTCATACTCACAGGGACCTGAAGTCAGTACAATGACCCTGAACCATATCTAAATTATATGGAAAAAGCTTAATTGCAGAGTGTGATAACAGCAGTGACTAGCAGGGAAGTTGCCCAGTATAGCTTTAATATAACCTTTGTTTTTTGGGGGAAGTAAAGTGTCCCTTTAATTGCAATCATTTGTTTAGCAAATCATTATCTTAGCATGTTGCTAATGGTGACACAGCCCTATAGGTTTTTAACTACAGCCACATGTAATGTAGGTACATACCGCTGGGAGACTTCTGCGGCACGGGTTGAAGACAGCCGGTATGAACAGTTGTGTCGCATCTCAGACAGAACGTTTGGCACCATAAGGTTTAGCCTCAGACAAGTAGACACTCCATTACACCAGCTGTCTCCTGAAGACACCATCCAAGGTCACATGATGAACCTGTAAGACAAAAAAAAAAAAAAAAAAAAAAAAAAAAAAAAAAAAAAAAAACACACACACACACACACAAAAAACTGTTATTTAATATATTCTACAAAATATAAAATGCATTATGTTAAAAATTGGAAAATAGTCTTCAACATCTATATATAAACTAGCCTGCCCTGAATACATAAGTTTGGAAAACTAACTCTAGGAATCTGCTTGTAGAAATCAGACATTCCTGGAATGAGTAACACTGCTAAACATGTGGGTTTTAGCTTTAGCCACTGAAACCATTAGCTTTAGCCACTGAAACCATTAGCTTTAGCCACTGAAAGCAGACACACCACCATTTTTGATAAACTTGTAGACTCTAGTGTCAGATCGAAATGTGTAAAGATCTCAACTTTAATTTATGGCATAAAATGTAACCAAATGCTGGTCTAGATTTGGTTACATTTAAAAACAAACTGTTGAACACGTGATTTACTAAATTTGCATGAAGTCCACATGCAGAATTGTCATTTTGATTTGATTTACCTGTTAGCATTCCAAATGGTAAACATCAGTACAGCATGGAACTATCGACTAAAGCAAAGCTTTAATTTTAGATACAAGGCTAAAAATAATCATAGTCTGACTGCGTGACTTAAAACGCTAAATAAATAATGGACCCTGATATCAAACTGGCTGAAAACACTGCAATAAACAACCAAAACGGTCCCACAACAAGTGTAACAAGTGTTAAAGGTGGATAAAACTGCGTGCTTCTCAAACAAACATACCTTGCTGCCGTGTCCCCAGCGTCACACAACCTGCAGTGTGCATCGCGCCATCTTTTAAACCTAAAGCCCCGCCCACTTGATTACGTCTGGCCCCGCCCATTGGCTGACGTGTAAGCGTGTGTTATGAGGTGCGACATTGGGTCAGAAACTTTTTCTGTTTTAGGGGTTCTTTTAAAAGTATGTAATATAACATGCTGTGTTATTTTATATATTTTCTCTTGCAACTGTATTTATCCTATAGCAAGCAGGAGAAAATCCTCAGCGTTACGTTTTTATCCATTTGTAATGTTAGAGGAAGCAGAGCACAATGATTTTACTGAAGCACTGTGTAGACCTACTGAGTGTAGATTACACTTTCTGTCAGGAGAGGGCAGCATTGTTCTCACGTCTATGAATACTTAATCCATGACCTTACTCCAAAATCAAAGGTAGGCCTACACCTAGCTCTGGTCCAGAGCCCCACTGCTTCTGAGTCTGACTTGTCAGACTCAGAAGCAGTGGGGCTCTGGACCAGAGCTAGCCTACACCTGCATAAAAACAACTGTCTAAGCCAGGGGGTTTCAACCATTTATTCAGCATTTGAGCCACGGATCACCATTTGAGGACATTTTTAGCCCCACAGACCCCCCAAACTAATGATTTCCTTTGCTTCTGTCCATGACCATTAATCCTCTAGTTGTGTAGATTAGGAGTAATTCACATGATGAATATTTTAACTCTTGAGAGTGTAAAAATGAAACCAAATGGACCCGACAGGGTCCATTTGGTTTCACTTTTACGTTCTCAAGAGTTACATCTGGTTAACCAAATTTATTAGCTGGGGACCACCTGGAAGCCTCCTAAGGACCACTGGTGGTCCCCGGACCACCGGTTGAAAACCCCTGGTCTAATCTACTGTAGCCTACACTGGCTTTTTATGCCATATTGTTTTGTCTGCAGCATGCTCGACATAATGTTTACAACAATAATTTACTTACTCTAAAGTAACTGAAAGTAGTGGCACTATTCCCCACAAGATTAGACATCATTCTCCTCACTACCTCCATTGATTATGAAAATGATGTGAATTTCCCTAGAATGCTCTCAACGGCCAGCATGTTTGTTTACAAAGTTTTGCTAACACAGGATGGTGTGAACACAAACCAGAGAAATGCAACAATTTGCTCCTGGATCAACTTCAGGTGCAAAAGACAACGCCAAATGTGGCGACCCATCAATTTCTGTTTCATCCGTTGGCTGCTGGTGTTTTCCAGTGGATGAGGTTTCCAGCATCCGCCAATCATCAAAAGGACACCTATTTCACTGTAACACCACTATGCTGATGGATGGGCAGGCACACGCACGCACACACACACACACACACACACACACACACACACACACACACACACACACACACACACACACACACACACACACACACACACACACACACACACACACACACACACACACACACACAGAGCCATATCTTACCCAAGTTCAGTAGCCTTAATTTTTCCTGACAGTAAAGTGAAATGTTTTAGTATGACCCTGGAAATGTTCATTTGATTCAATGTTCATTAAAGTGGCACTATATATACGTTGTAAAATATTCACAAAATGATGTTTTCCATATTCCACTCTGTATTGTATGTACCCTAGGTAACCCTAATGCAATATAACATGTAGGCCTACAAAGTATTTCTATTGAGACATTTAGACTAGGTTTTGTCAAAGTTCATGCCTCATATAGACACAGGATCACCATTTTCAAGGTTCAATTCATCCCTGATCAAGCAGGCAGCCTTAGGCTCTATTAGCTCAAACAAATCTGTGCTTGTAGATCGGCTATTTTTTAAACAACAGACAGTACATACAATGTGGCCCCTCTGGAGTGAGTGTGTGAATATAGTAGTGGCACCATTATACTTAACAAACTAGTATAGCAGGAAAAGAAACAGAAAAGAGCATTTGAACACTGAACTCTGTCAGTCACAATGTGGGACTAAATGTGCGGGAAACCTGAAAGCCGGGTATTGAAAATGAGGGACTGAACCATGCAAAGACAGACATCTGGTCACCCTAAGCCAATGCAGCCAAACCTTCTATAAAAGTATTAAACATGATAACTACTAGAGCTGCAACGATTAATCAATGAATCGTAATTGAATCGATTATTTTTCGTTTCTTCATAGAAACAACAACAAATTCCACTCATTTTCAACATTTTACTGTCATTAATTAATACACCTTAGAGATGTTGTGTGGACATGATGAAAAAAGAGTCCCCCCATGTTGTGTTTCCTAGCAATGAAGGTCTGAAATGGAGGTCTGAAAATTAACATGGTGAAACACAGATTGATGACATTATCAAAAAACGATAATAAAACAGCAACCACCGTTTCTCAAAGCCCCAGCAGGAAGTCACAAACAGCATATAGTACTCTCTCACCGTAGAGGAACTTTATTGACAAAGTGATGAAACATGTTTGTGGTTTTTAGGTTGGAAAGTATACAGAGGAGAACAAAATGAGATGATCTAAAGACCTGAGAGATGAAAGAATATAAAAACAAAAAAATATGGTCTGGCTGGTGGTTCGGTGGGTGGAAATTAGTCGTCTTTTTTTTCTTATTTACTCGTTGATATAGGCGTGTGCGGGCTGCTGGTAGGTGACGAACTCCTCAGGCTTGAACCACAGAGCCACCTCGTTCTTGGCGTTCTCCAGAGTGTCACTGCCATTGATGATGTTCCTGAGAGAGGAGACCAGGACAGATGTTAGTTAAAATACTGAAACAAGAATTACTAAAAACAAGAAATACTATAACAAGAAATGCCAGGTGCCTAAAATTTTAGTTCATGATGAAACAGCTCATGGCTTTAAATTGCAGCATATGGTATGGCTCTGTGCCGTTTAGACTATGGGTTTTATGGGTAAGTTTCCCAGTGGCTTAGAGGCAGCATACTACTTTGGTCACTGTTAGGCTATGGGCACACTTGCAAAGCATGCACTTGACAAAAAACGCCCCCACTCTGTGTCACGTGATGTTTTTTTGATTGGTCGTCAATGAGACTTCAAGCTCGGCTCAGCTTGAATTTTGCGCTCGGCCACTTTGCAAGTATGCCAGCACTGTTAGAGGTAGCAGCAAATGTAGTCTGGGTGCTTTTCCTGGCAAAAATACCAAACAAATGAATCAATATACCTGTAGCTCTTCTGACAGGAAATAGGCATTAAGCCAAATATGTGCGCAAGGTCATTCCTTTTGCTTGACATTGACTCTCAATATTTAGGCTATGTAAACAACGTAAGACCAAGATAGCAAATACTACTATGTGAATATGGGAGATGCCAGACTGGCATATACAGTAGCTTTGGCTATATATGTATAGCTATTCATCTTCTTCTGTGACGGTTATAGTCTCCCTGGGTGTCTCACCTGCCAATATTGACGCAGAGGTCTCCACGGATGCTACCGGCCTGAGACTTAGCTGGGTCGGTCTCTCACCGAGCAGCATTCTACCCTGCTTCACAATGTTTGTTCCCTCCCACACCTAGAGAGAGAGAGAGAGAGAGAGAGAGAGTCAGTTTATTTGTAGATTAAAAAACAACCGAGGTTGACCCAAGGGGTTCACTACATATGGAGCAAATACAAGGAAAATGTTATACAAAATAGTACAAATGCATTTCTCTGTGGATTCATTGGAGGCATTGGGAAACATTAAAGATCTGGGATGACAAACTCAATTACACAGCGGGCCAAAGTCAAGGCCCAGTTCTAGTATCACTTCATTATCATCCCGCCAAAGAAAGTTCATTCACAGGCCTGATTTGGCCCTCGGCCCTTGAGTTTGAAATACAGTATGTGGTCTAGATGTTCAAGTGACTAGAGGAAGCCGACATAATGGTGCCGACATAGTGCGTGCGTGCAGTGTGTATGTGTGTAACTGTGTATTCATTACCATAGCAAAGATGGGTCCAGAAGACATGTACTTGCAGAGTCCATCGTAGAAAGGCATGGAGGCCAGGTCAGCATAGTGCTTCTTCATGTGGTCCTCAGAGGCCTGAACAATGCACACACACACACACACACACACACACACACACACACACACACACACACACACACACACACACACACACACACACACACACACACACACACACACACACACACACACACACACACACACATACACACACACACACAGACTTATTATGGTGTCTTGTGCTTTTTAATTTGACCCAATCTTAAATCAAATGCTCTACTGTGAGAGAGAGAGAGAGAGAGAGAGAGAGTGTGTGTGTGTGTGTGTGTGTGTGTGTGTGTGTGTGTGTGTGTGTGTGTGTGTGTGTGTGTGTGTGTGTGTGTGTGTGTGTGTGTGTGTGTGCTCATGCCATGAGAACTATGTTCACACAAAATCAGTAAACACAATATCAGTCACAAATCACAGTACACGGCATAAACCAAACAAACAAAAAAAAAACACAAGGAAAAATGCTCAAAACGTGTCCATCAAACAAAACAAGGATAAATTTAATCTAAATAATGTTGTGGAAAGAGGTCCTTGAAGCATGAGTCTCTTTGTTTTTAGAATGTCCCTTTCTTCTTGACTTGAAAGTCTTTTACAACATTAGCAGTGCACTCAGTGTTGCCAACTGCCGAAATCCAAAATGCACTAGTGGCACTTCCAAAATGCAATAGAATGTGCTAGATGCTTTTTATATATAAACATACTGATCAAAATGACCATTAATCTTCTACAGTTGTACATTCTCTAGTTGTGTAGACTTGGGCTGATGAATATTCTAACTCTTGAGAGCGTAAACTAAACATGAAAGCAAATGGACCCGCAAGGGTCCCTTTGGTTTCATTTTTACACTCTCAAAGAGTATCTGGTTAACCAACTGTCCATCAATAGTGTGGTGTGATATGTATTTCCGTAGGATTTTTGTGCTAAAATTTATTTTTTTGCAGATCTTGGTTCTATAGGGTCCAAACTATGGAAAAATGAGGGGGTGCAAATTTTCCCGCCCCCTGACCCATTTCTGGGGGGGTCATCTATTTAGGACCTCCCATAACAGTATGCTAGCCAGTTAATGTCCAATTGTCACAATATTAGAATTGTTTTATATATTTTAAATCATTCTGAGATGTTTTCTTAAACTTCTAAAGTGATCAGAAGAATCTTTTCTGACTTTTTATAGGGGTGTTTCCTCACTTGGGACCTCCCAGACTGACCATTTTAATGAGATATTTACCATATTTGACTATATTCGCGAATTAACTAAATAATTATGTGAAATACAAAATATACATTGCAGAAATGGATTCTATGGGGAAAAATATATAAGGATCAGCTGAGAAAAGTTTGGTATAGCCTTTTATGAATTCATTATTATATTTTTATATGCACAAGTACTTTAATTGACACATGTGCATATAACAGGGAAAATTATATAACTATAAACTATTCAATAAAATGCTTTTTCACAGTTGATCCTTATGTATGTTTTCCTGTAGAATTTATTTCTGCAATGCACATTTTTGTATTGTATATAATTAATTAGATAATTAGCATATTTTACACATGGGTGAAAATAACAGGGAAACCCCTATAACAAAATGATGAAAGGCTCTATCAAACTTTTCTTATCTGATCATTATGAATTTTGCCATGTAAAATCCATTTCTGCAATGTACATTTTTGTATTGTGCATACTTAATGGGCGGAAACAACAGGGAAAACCCTATAACAAATTGATAAAGGGCATTGCCAAACATTTCTCAGTTGATTGTTATGTATTTTGTCCTGTAGATAGATCTATTTCTGTCATGTGTATTGTATTGTGTATAATTAATGATAATTAGCATATTTGACACAGAAATAACAGGGGAATTAAAACCTAACAAAAATATGGGGCAATGGTTTCAGACTGGTGGGTAGATGCAGGAGTGATCACAGAGAGAGAGAGATCATGTGTAGCTGTAGAATGCTGTCACTACTTCTGTGCAATTAGACCGCACATACAGAAATTTGAGGAATTGTTAAGATACAGAATCCAGACGATGGGAGATGTAACACAAGATCAAGACTAGAATTCGAATGGCCTTTGGCTGGTCTCACTCTAGTCATCCAGGTGGCCAGTGTAGTGTACAATACTCTAACGAACTGTACTAGTACACTGTACTGTAATATACTGTATAATGCTGTACTGTATCATGCTTGACTGCTGCAGACTGTTCTGTACCTTACTGTATTGTACTGTACTGCAGCAGGCTGTACTGTACCTTACTGTAGTGTAATGTAACATAATGTACTGTAACATAGTGAGATGTATACCATACTGCATTAGGGTTGCCAACCGTTCCGTATAATACGGAATCGTTCCTTAATTGAACACTAAATGATGCGTTCCGTATTGAATCGATACGGAACGCGGTTTGTTCCGTATTTCCCTAAATGCCTCCTGTGCGATCCGTCGCACAAACATCAACACTGAATTTAACAGTAGTGAACGAAATAAAACCGGAGATATATTTAATACAGCACAATTGCTCTGTGGCGACACTGGCGAGTGCACACAGGACTTCTCACGAGCAGAAACCAAACCAAAACCTCCCCGTGGCTGCAGATCTGCATGTGTGTGCGCGCGGTGCGCTGGTATCGCTTCGCTGCTGCTCTGTGTGCCAATCCTGCCGTGCCCAGAGCCATAGAGTAAGAGAGTTCCACAAACTCCCAGAGCCATAATAGTAAGAGAGTTATGCAAACCCCCCACAACAACCGTCACAGACTCAGTTTTCCTGAATGAAACTGCACCCAGAGATCGATTTGGTATGTTTATATCTTTTTACAAATGTTAAGTACTATTTATTTTTTCCTGCCTAAAGCTGCTGATGTGGGTAGGTATATGCCTATAGCCAGGCTATTTCAGTAGGCTAATATGGTTGACGATTTATTAGTAAAGTCTAATAAATGTGTGCGTATTCAATACAAATTGTGCCCATTAAAAAAAAAAAAACTTCTTTAAAATCGGGATTCTTAATCTTATAAAGAGAATGGACTATACTTGTTCATAATTGATTAACAATTATACAGCACAATAGGCCTACTGGCCTATTCTTACTTACTGACCACAGTAAACAGTCCTTAACTGACCCCAAATGGTAATATGGTATGTGAAATCATCCCTCCATCTTTAACCGCTTATCCGTAGTTGGGTCACAGGGGCAACAGCTCCACCAGAAAACCGCAGACTTTCCTAACCTAATAACCGCGCTGCTTCGCCGCGTGGTCGTAGAAGTGTTCCTTATTCCAAGATCTCAGAGTTGGCAACCCTATACTGCATATACAGTACAGTATTGTATCTTACACTACATTGGCCACCAGGATAGCATGGCACTAGAGTAAGACCAGCTGAAGGACGTTTGAATTGTTGTCAGAATTCCAATGAATGCCTGAAATCTGCTCCAAAGAAGTGATACATCTCCTATCGCCTGGATTCTGTATCTTAACAATGCGTCAAATGACTGTCTGTACAGTCTAATGAGCCCTTCTCAAAACTGCACCGTTTGAGGTGCGGTTTAGTCTCTGTCCAATGCCAATCCAAATAGTTTAGCAACTGTTGCTATGCAGGTCAAGCTTTCCTCTACTAACATGCCTATTGGACAAGGACTGATTGGGGAGGGACTTAGTGAAGGGCTCATTGCGCAGTAGTGACAGTAGTGACAGGCTTCTGTAGCTTGTACACTGATACCTCTGGGATCGCTCCTGCATCTACCCACCAGTCTGAAACCATTGCCCCATATTTTTGAGGCGTGAGGCTGTTATTTCTGTGTCAAATAGGCTAATTATCATCAATTATACACAATACAAAAATGTACAAGAGAGAAATACATAACAATCAACTGAGAAAGGTTTGGCAATGCCCTTTATCAATTTGTTAGGGGTTTCCCTGTTGTTTCCGCCCGTCGAATCTCAGTATGGACAAGTATGCACAATACAAAAATGTACATTGCAAAAATGGATTTTACATGGCAAAATACATAATGATCAACTAAGAAAAGTTTGATAGAGCCTTTCATCATTTTGTTATAGGGGTTTCCCTGTTATTTCCGCCCATGTGTAAAATATGCTAATTATCTAATTAATTATACACAATACAAAAATGTGCATTGCAGAAATAAATTCTACAGGAAAACATACATAAGGATCAACTGTGAAAAGCTTTGTAAAAAGCTTTTCACAAAAACTATAAACTATTGAATAGTTTATAGTTATATACGGTAATTTCCCCTGTTATATGCACATGTGTCAATTAAAGTACTTGTGCATATAAAAAATAATAATAATAAATTCATAAAATGCTATACCAATTTTTTCTCAGTTGATCCTTATGTATTTTTTCCTGTAGAATCCATTTCTGCAATGTATATTTTTGTATTTCACATAATTATTTAGTAATTATCTAATTAAAATGGTCAGTCCGGGAGGTCCCAAGTGAGGAAACACCCCTACCAAAAGTCAGAAAAGATTCTTCTGATCACTTAGAATTTTAAGAAAACATCTCAGAATGATTTAAAATATATAAAACAATTCTAATATTGTGACAATTGGACATTAACTGGCTAGCATACTGTTATGGGAGGTCCCAAATAGATGACCCCCCCAGAAATGGGTCAGGGGGCGGGAAAATTTGCACCCCCTCATTTTTCCATAGTTTGGACCCAAGATCTGCAAAAAAAAAATCAATTTTAGCACAAAAATCCTACGGGAGCTGTTTTTTTTTGACATATCAAACCACACTACAACCGGGAGGTCCGGGACCACCGGTTGAAAACCACTGCCATAGGAGGAAAATGGTGAAAAATTAGGGTTTTATCTCTGGCGCCTGTCAACCAATTTCGCCCCAACTCACCAGCAAAAAAAGCACTAGATTTTCCGCCAGGACCTTTTCAGTGATTTTGGCGCTAGGGGGTCTGAAAAAAGCTAAATATAGCGACAAATACGCCAAGTTGCCAACACAGAGTGCACTGCTTCCGTGCAGCAGCAGGCAAGAATCGGAATGAAACAAAAGTTTGCACCACCTGCACATGACATGCAATCAGGCAAGAACGAGTCAATCAATCAGAGCCTTCAATGAGAGTCCAATGACAGACAGGGGGCGTAGTTCTACCTCAGAAAGCTATCACAGCATGTTTAACCATTTTAATATTTTAACCTCATAAGAAATCAATAATGCACCCGTAGTTATTAAATTGTTTTGATTTTTTTGTTACATATTTTGGTATTTTAAATGACGTCACTTACACACAATCTAAATGCCAGATGGGGGGGGGGGATCCTAAAAAAATAATAATAATAATAAAAAAAATACATCAATGGCATAAGAACCATTTTCACAATTGCCTAGATCGCCACTAGAATGCCACAGCCTGGTGAAGAACTGTGCTCGGAGGGGGAACTTTTTCCTAGTTTATTCGCTTGTTAAGTTGTTAGTCCACGTCATTGTGTACTTTACAGAATATTTCGTGAAGATTCTTGTAAACCATATTTTTTCTGTTCTATGGACCCTAAAGGACACAAAAAAGTGGTTTACATTTTTTCCCTCCACCCTAACATTATTTTATCACCATGGCAACATGGCGTTCAGGCGTTGTGTATCAATCTGTCTGTATTTCTGTCAACATCATTTCTCCAAATCTGCCTGCCCGATTTACACCAAATTTGGTCCAGAGGTGTATAATGTGCTCAAGAACACTCCATAAAAATTTCACCATGATCGGCCCATAGGTGGCGCTACAGTAGCAAATTCAAAACCAAAAATCGTGATTATTCACAAACAATTTGTCTAATTTCAATGAAAATTGCTGGGTTCTTGCACAATGGTCTGAGACACAAGCCCTGCAAATTTGACCACTATCCACCAATAGGTGGCGCTACAATAACATATTTAAAATGACCAATTCGCTACAAAAACCTTAAATAATCGCGCGCAGACAGTGTTTTGTTTCAAATGGAAAAAAATAACTTGACTTTCTCTTTTGACAAAAAGAAATTGCATCCACGATAATTGGACATTAATAATACTACCCCCCACCGTCTATTATTAATAATAATAATCTGAGTGGGTGTAGGAGAAACTTATATAGCGCTTTTTTGAGTACCCAAAGACACATTGCATGGGGGGTGACTACAGAGGTAAAATAAAAAGAAGCAACTTAATTGAGGGGAGTCAGCTTGATCAGTGCTTTATATGGGGCCAGGAGTGTTTTGAAGTGGATTCTTTGTTTGACTGGTAGCCAGTGAAGGTCACAGAGAACAGGTGTGATATGATCTCTGGACCGGGTGCTGGTGAGCAGACGCGCAGCTGAGTTCTGGACATATTGAAGTTTATTGAGGACTTTGGAGGTGGTGCTGTGGAGGATACTCTTGCAATAATCAAGGCATGATGAGATGAAGGCGTGGATGAGAGTTTCAGCTGCAGAAAATGACAAGAAGGGTCAGAGACGAGCAATGTTCTTGAGGTGGAAGAAGGCAGTTTTGGTGACATGGTTGACATGGGGAAGGAATGAGAGGGTGGGTCAAAAAAGATGCCAAAGTTGCAGATGTGGGTGGAAAGTAAAACAATGGAACCATCAATGCTGAGTGAAAAATCCTGCATAGAACTGGTGAGGGAGTTGGGACCAGTGATGATGATTTCTGATTTATTGCAGTTATTTGTTGGTTGGAGTGATGGCTTTGGTGAAGAAATACAACTGTGTGTCATCGGCAAATGAGTGGAACTGAGGTCCATGGTGATGGAGGATCTGACAGTGTGGGAGGATGTTTAAGATGAAGAGCAGGGGACCAAAAACAGAGCCGTGGGGACACCATGGGTAACAGGGGTAGTGGAGGAGTTGCAGTTCTTGACAGAGATGAATTGTTGTCGATCAGAGAGGTAGGATTTGAGCCAGGAAAGAGCAGTTCCTGTTGAATCAATGGAAGATTGGAGACAGGTGATGAGAATGGAGTGACTGATGGTGTCAAAAGCGGCACTGAGGTTGAGGAGGACGAGGATGGAGAGGTGAACGGAATCAGCAGAGAGGAGGATATTGTTGGTGACTTTTGTGAGAATGGTTTCTGTGCTAGGGAATGGAAAACAGATTGAAGTGTTTCGTAGAGGTTATTGGAGTCTATGTGAAACTTAAGCTGAGAGGCAACAGTGTGTTCCAGGATTTTGGAGAGGAAAGGAAGGTTGGAGATGGGTCAGTACTCAGTAGTTGCCCCAATATTTTTCCAATATTGGGGTAAAAGTGGCAAGATGAGAGCAGGGGGAGCTGGCCAGTGGAGAGGGAGGTTTATGATATTGGTGATAAGTGGAGAGAGAACAGGAAGACTGGCAATGAGAGAACAGGAAGACTGGCAATGACCAAGGTGATGGGTATCGGGTCAAGGATACAGGTGGAGGTTTTCATGCCAGAGGTTATGGAGGAGAGGTTGGATGCAGTTATTGCATTAAAGGATTGAGTAGTTGCTGCCGGACTGAATAACAGATGAGTAGTGGGACAACTAAAAAAGTTTTACTCTGATTACATTTTGGGGTTTGGCTATTATAGCCTGTTCAAAATTTGGCTCTCCACATTTTGAGCTATCGAGGTGCATGCACTGTTGAGAGCATTTTTGTATTGTTCCAGATGCGGTTTGTAAGCCTTGGAATGAACCTGTTTTCTTGACAAGCCGTTCCAGTTGACGACCCTGTTTTTTTAGTTGATGTAGATGATCCGTGTCCTAGGGGGCTGAGTGGGTGTAGGAGACGTGCTTGGTCATTGTGGGGGCAAGTTGATTGAGACAGGTTGAGAGTGTGTCATTGTAAACATTGACCAATTTAGTGTTCGGGGTGGGTGTACTAGGGTCAGATATGGTGTAGGACAATAATGAGGACATGGAGGAGGGGTTAATAGATTTGAGGTTCCGGAAAGTTATGGAGCGTTTTTCATTGTTGAGGGGAGTGGGGGTGTCAATGTCCATGATGATGGCTAGGTGGTCCAAGATGGTGGAGCCAAGGTCCATGCTGCAGGTGACATTATGAGTGGTTATTCCTGTATTACAGATGAGATCCACAGTGTGTCCTTCTGTGGGTGGGAAAACGGACGTGCTGAGTAAGATTGATAACGTTTAAAATGTCAAGGAATTCAGTGGCGCTTTGAAGTCAGGTGAGTCCACGTGGATATTGACATCTCCAGACAGAGATATGCATCTCAGTGAGCAGTGTGAGAAATACAGAAAATTGAGAGGGAAACCGGTGGATTGTACAGTCCAGGAATGAGGCGTTACCCCAGGTGAAGGAGTTTAAGTATCTCGGGGTCTTGTTCACGAGTGCGGGGAGGATGGAGAGGGAGATCAGCCGGAGAATCGGAGGAGCAGGGGCGGTATTGCAGTCCCTATACCACACTGTTGTGACAAAAAGAGAGCTGAGCCAAAAGGCAAAGCTCTCTGTCTACCGAGCTATCTTCATCCCTACCCGCACTTATGGTCATGAAGTGTGGGTCATGACCGAAAGAACAAGGTCATGAATACAAGAGGTTGAAAAGAGTTTTCTCCAGCGGGTGGCTGGCATCTCCCTTAGAGATAGAGTGAGAAGTTCAGTCACTCGGGAGAGCCTCTTTTCCTGGAAAGGAGCCAGCTGAGGTGGTTTGGGCATCTGGTTAGGATCAGGATGCCTCTTGAGCAACTCCCTAGGAAGGTCCTCGAGGCACTTCCCACTGGGAGGAGACCCCGGGGCAGACCAAGGACCAGATGGAGGGATTACATTGACTCTCTGGCCTTGGATCGCCTCAGGATCCCCCAGGAGGAGGTCGCCCGGTTGCTCGGGAGAGGGAAGTCTGGAGCTCTCTGGTGGAGTTGTTGCCCCCGTGGCCCGAACTAGGATAAGTAGATGAAGATGGATGGGCAGGTTTGGGCAGTCTATGACTGCTGCGACCAATGGTTTAGGGCCAGACAGTTTGAAGGTGAAATGTTCAAATGAGAAGGGAACAGGAAAATTAACTGGACTGATTTTGATTTGATGGGTTGTTTGTGTATAATGGCTATGCCACCACCACGACGTCCCTCGATGCGGGGTATGGGGCGTGGTCTTATTTAGTGTAAAATATTCCAAGGCTATTGCCTCTTTCTCCCCCAGAGCTTTAAAATTTACTTAAATGTGACAAGAATCACATTGCAATTACATGAAAATCACTGTATTAATATGTGAAGACCATGCATCTGCTTCCTAAATGGGTTACTGTAGCGCCACCCATTGGTGGATTGTGGTCAAATTTGCAGGGCTTGTGTCTCAGCCCATTGTGCAAAAACCCAGCAATTTTCATTTGAATTAGACAATTAGTTTGTGAATAATTGCGATTTATAATTTTTAATTTGGTACTGTAGCGCCACCTATGGGCCGATCATGGTGACATTTTTATGGGGTCTTCTAGAGCATATTATACACCCCTGGACCAAATTTGGTATAAATTGGGCAGGCAGATTTGGAGAAATGATGTTGACAGTAATACAGACAGATTGATACACAACGCCATGTTGCCATGGTGATAAAATAATGTTAGGGTGGGGGGAAAAAATGTAAACCGCTTTTTTTGTGTCCTTTAGGGTCCATAGAACAGAAAAAATATGGTTTACAAGAATCTTCACGAAATATTCTGTAAGCTGGATTTTGCTACACAACTACATAGATTATTCGCTTGTTGTTTGGACTGCCTGCTGGACTGGTAGAAACATCGATCGAACTGTTTGGCGCTCGATGTCCCGCCGCCGCTAAGATGCGAGCAGTCGGAGGCAGACTATGCCAGGCGCTGTGTTGGGATGACGGTACGGTTGCCTAGGCACAAGTGAAGACGTCAATCAGTCAAGCCTCACTCACAGTGCACTGCAGAAGTGTGCTTGTTTAAAAGAAGGACCAACCAGAGATGCCAATTTTCTACTCTGCAGACTGCAATAGCCTGCCATCTTCGGATGTTTGACTTTGATACCGGAAACTCTGAAAGTAAGTAGCCTAATCTATGCTTGAATTCTCCAACAAGTTCAGTTTTGCACGGCACGCAATATTTCCCCCCTAAAACTAAGCCTCACTTTCCCACATGGGTAGAGACTGTAGCTTACCATGTGGCCTACTAAGCGTGCACTTGTTCGTTTTGATCTTTCTGAAATGTAATGCATATGATTCGACTGAGGCAGAGCCAGAGGACCATAGTAGCTGTATTTATTGTTTCCATTGTGAAAAGACCTCATGGTTTGCTCACTGACTTAATTACCTGGGTTCCCAAGGTAACTGACCAAACAACCCATGATCCTCTCTCACAGTCCCCTGCTGGCCAGTAGGTAGGCTGGATGTTGGAATGTTGTGCATGTAGTTTACTACTATAGTTAATGTCTGGGATGACTGACTTCAGACAATGGACATAACCAGAGGCTGCCACGAATCCGTTGAAGAAGAAACTACAATGCACACAGGTGAACTTCCCTTGACAGGTCCGTTTTAGTCATATCATCAACTATGACAATTCATTTTAAAAAATCTAAGCTGACCTTCACATTTCTGTTACAGACTTGGGTGATGATGACCATGGGCTTCGTATGAAAGCCACTCCTATGAAACCGGACCACTGTGATATCCTCCTTGATGCTATAGATGTTCAGCTGAGTCAATTGCAGGTTATTATATTCTGAGAGTTGCCTATGAGAGAATAAGACATTATAAATTCTTAAATCTTAACCAATCAAAAACAATTGCTGCTGCATAAGCAAAAGCATCATCTGTTTTAAAAAAAAGCCTAAATCAGGACAAAAAGTTGGAGTTAAATTTGAGAAATTATGTTCTTGTGGGATGTCAAGGCTAATGCATATTAATTTACATAGAACTCAGTCAATTGGGCTTGTTTGGAGGACGGCTTATCGGGGCTAAGCCTCCACCAGAGGGGGCTAAAGCCCCCCCCTCCCTCGGTTTGATCCCTGGCCGGTCATACCAGTAAAGTAAAATGGGACCCATGTGCCTCCCTGCTTGGCACTCAGCATCAAAGGTTGGATTGGGGTAAGTCCCTGTGACCTACCATAGTGTCATGTGCAGGGGTGGAGATAGGCTCCTGGCTTGCTTACTTACTTACACCTTAATTTGAGGGGCTCCCATGAAGTTTTCCATGGGTTGGAACGAATTGATCAGTGCTAGTTAGTTTAAAGTAAGCATTTATTTTGCAGATTGTTTAAAATGTATGAAAACTTTCCTAACTAGGGCTACTCTCCAGATAGAATGTCATGAATGTGTGAAATGTGAGAAACAAATCTTCTCTTCACCTGGTTTTATATAGACAGACACAACAGTTGCATTTCAACCAAACAGGTCTCCTGGAAAGCAGTCTGTCCATGAAATACTCTGAATACATCAGTATGTACTGTGGTAGACTGGTAGTCTCTTGCACGGTAGACTCACAATTTTCAGCCACTTCCGTCATACTAGCATTCAGAGATTGTTGATTTTTTTTTACTTGCATCAATACTTGCATCATACAGAAATGGTTTAACATTCATTACAAAGAGTCATTACAGGTGTTACAGAACACTCTATTTAACTCTATTTAACAATATCTGTATAATTAATACAGTATTTACCGTTTGTTCAATCTGTCGGAATAACAAAGGATTGTCCAACACAATTTCAATGTATGCAGGTGCAGAGATATGACATTGAGGGGATTTCCAAAAAGCACCATTACACTGAAGCAGGTAGTAGTATGTTGTGTCATACGCTTTGTTTCTTAGGATTATTTTGACATCAGTTATGTGACTTATGTCAACAGTTACCCTGTTTCTTCCCAGTAGCACTTCTTTGCCAGAGCCAATCTGTGAGCAAAGACACAGGACTTGGAAGTACGACACAAACAAATGACAACATCTTCTTACCTGATTTGGGGCTGTTTGAGAACAAGGACCAAAGATCAGGTGATATATTTGAGTCAGCACTTTGGTTGTCATGTCCTCATGACCTCACTGTAATAGAGCTGAGCAGTCCTGCCCCCTCGTGTCATTGCTCCGGCTCCAAAAATGTTTTCCCCATTCATCTACCTCATAGACTTTTCGAAAATTATCCATATAAAGACAATTACGCGGCAGAAAAAGCCAACTTGGGTCGTGACAGATCGTGACAATTTCTAAGAAGAAAAATGAAACAAAAAGTGTGCTATCCTGACGTTTTTTACTTCTTGCTAATTAGATACTGTATGGTAATGTTGTGCTTGTTGTCATGATTTGCCACAAACCAAATTGGCTTTGTCCACCACGTAATCGTCTTTATATGGATCATTTTCAAAAAGGAAAATTAAGGGGAATCCATTTCTGGAGCCGGGGCGATGTCAAGAGAGGGGCGGGACTGCTCTGCTCTATTTTTAAGCTATTAGAAACTTTTAATAATGAAATGAGAAGGCAAAACATCCCCAGGGTGTACTGGATATCTGGACCATGTTTTCTGTGTACTGTAGAGGAACTCTTTCACTCTGCCTGCATCACTTGTCCTGCATGCTTCCGACAACCCACTATGGCCTGGATCATGCTTGTAGACCGGATGTGTCTCACCTCTCCATACCCGTCTCTCTCCTCTGCTCTACCCCCAGAGAGCAGCACAGGCGATCAGGGGGGTCCTGTTGTCCGAAAGGAGATGGAACAGAGGATAGAGGGAGGGATGAGAGAGGAGGAAGGTGTTGAGTCCAGGAGGGAGCAGTTTGTCTGGAGGCTGGAGAGGCTGCTTGGGAACACTTGTTGCGGAGGTGCTGTGGAGGCAACACATCTACAGCCTCCTTCAGAAAGTATCTGCACAGAGGACTTTGTCAAACGCTTCAGAGAGGAGATGGTGGGACTGACTTTGCCAGACGGACGGACCACACAATCTGTCACAGTGGAAGTGACAGGGGAAAGAAGACAGCCAGAGATCTCGCGCAACTCAATGTGTCAGGGTGACCAGAAGAGGGAACGTTACCTTGACACCAGGAATGGAGGGAAAGACACACGTGGGTATGAATGTAGAGACAGAGATAAATCTCATCATCACCAGCCAGAATATCAAAGCCAGAGAGGGGAGCAGGACAAACGCATTGCTGGCGATCGTGGAAAGATGATGTCAAGCAGGAGTCAACCAGAGTTCCGAGAAGGATCCAAAACACCACAGAAGCCCAGAGAGAACTGTGTCTTCTCTCCAGAGAGCCCTGTAGGAGACTGTATAGAACTACCAGGGAAAACACGCTCAAATCTGTCAGTATTATTGCGTGATCCACCAGGTGAGAGGATTTGGGCCATCTGACACAAGTGGGGATGGTGGATGTCATGATGAAGGTTTAGGAGAGCAATGACATGGCCTAGTTGTAAGCAAGTTTGTCACTGTGCCTCATCTATTTGTCTCTGTCCTTGTGCTTTATCTTTTTTTCCTTAAGCTTTGAATGGTTCACTTCCTGGCCCTCCTTGCAGCAGCAGTGAAACAGAAGTTTTGACAGAATCGGAAGGAAGCAGGCAGGATAAGAGCCATTCTCTTAAAGTCAGAAGCTTGGCAGGTACCACAAATAAATTCTGTGCAACTCACTCACTATCACAAAAGAAAATCCACTCCTTGTCAACAGTAATTGGACACCACTTCTTTCCTCTGAAGGAGTCCCAGTGTGCAGTTTTGACACAGTGTCCATTGACAGTGATCTGGACTCTGTCAGTACACAGCAGGTCAGACGCCACATTCACAGTCAGCCAGGTGAGAGATGGGAGTAAAACTACAAGATACAAGAAAAAAAATGAGTATGTTGGAGAGTCTCACAGTGCCTTTTCACGGGCAAAGGCAACTTTGGTTGAATTTGGAACAGCTACGTATATGTCGCTTTGCAACATCATGTCGCGAGTGCATCTGCCCGTGTGAAGGCACCATCAACCACATTTAGTTAACATGAGAAATGTGATCCAATAGGATGGCGTTCAGTCATTCAGTTTGTCAGAGACATGGATGACCAGAGTGACTATGACACACCCACACAGGAGCCAAGTGAACCATATACGTCAGGTAAATATCTAACTGATTGCTAACTTTAAATCACTTTAGATCATTTGGAAAACAACAGCAATGAAACTTACTTTTGATTTTTCATCTAGTCCTGACAACCGCACATAGGCCTACAACTGGGACTGGTGTGAATACATCCCTCCGTAGAACACGACATAATAGAAGAGTCGCTCCCAGGTAACCCCAGTGAGATTAGTGGAATATACAGTAGACTACATTTACAGGTATGGGCTGTCAGGCAGAAACGCCTCATCTCCATATTTGAACTTTTGATGTTTTTGTAAATGAATGCTCCTCTTTGTCATTCTGTCTACAGTGTCATGCCAAATTAGCAAAAGTAGACCATCTGTAGTCTGTACGCTTGAAGCGTGTCACTGCTTTGTTCAGTCCGGTGCTTTTTGACCTTGTAAAGGTCAAAATGCTACTTTTGCTACTTCTGAATTTGAATTCTGAATAGGTTAGTTGGGACATACTGTATGAGATTTACACCCAGCACATCAATAATGTACAATTGGGTATTCTTTGATGCTTTTCTAGATTGGTCCACTCTTTGGGCGAGGACGATGAGGACACAGATGAGGGTTCCTGTTGGAGAAACAGGCGCAGCACTAGGCCTTATAAGTCACCAGTAATGACGTCAGACTGGGTCAAGACAAACCAGTCGCTATCCACCCTCCAACACGTGAGAACCAAACCACAAAGTCTATACTCATAACAGAAATGCCTTTACTCACATGCTACAATTTAAGCTTTTAGTAGACAAGCTTTCCCATACTGACTAACAGTGTAAGTGTGAGTTTGGAATAAGCACGCTAAGCATGAACTCTAGTTAGTTAACAAGGTAAATAATCACATTGTAGTACCTAAAAATAAATTAATTAATAAAATGCCAAGTAAACAACGATTAGCTATGCTAATCCCATTCTTCCCAGTTCCCAGTTTATAACAAACTGGGAATACTATAGACCTTTTTGAAAACAGAAATCTGTTTGTTTTGAAGTGAAAAAACAAATCAAAGATTATGTTGTACTCGATGTTGATAAGAGCTGACCTCACTTGACACAGGTGTTTTTTTTTGTTTGTTTGTTACAGAGAGCGGCCAGTGTGAGTGTGTCCATGCTGGAGAGAGAGGAGATGGAACGACAGCTGGACAGTGCCAAAACACAATTGTTCGCTGAACACAGACACTCAAGAGAGAAGATGGATTTAATGCAAGAGGTAGGGTATTACACTTTGTGTGAATGAAGAAGTTAAATTGGTTTTGTTTCGATTGGAGCTTTCAGTTTTGCTATGAGAAAGGGATTATGTTGTCCTGCACCACAAGATGCCCAGTGCGCACAGGAGTACAAGACACTCACAAATTATGGATGCATCATTCTCCAGTGCAACTGCCATGTTTCCTCTAAGAATTAAAACTGCTTTCTAATATGTGTGGATATATTTGTTGGGAGCAGAAGTTGGAGGAGACTCGTGAGGAGCTCCAGCAAGTAACAGAGGAGGCAATCTCTCTGAGGAGCAGGTGTGCTGTTATAGATGACAAACAACAGCAGATAGAGGTACTATAACCATTACTTTCACCATTACAGTGTGTGTGAATCATCACACAAACATCATTAAAAGTCCATAGTCGATCGACTGCCATGTGACGTAATTTCCTAAAGCCAGGCGGTTGAGGGTCTAGCACCCCTCGAAATAAAACCTTGATATTCATTTTTTTTAAACTCCTGCCACCATCTTGCCTATTACATAGCTGTCAGACTACTCTTCTCTACACTTCTCTGTCTTTTCCTTGTCTCATACCTATGGAGTTTCAATTGCAGGAGACACAGGGACATTTAGGAGAATTCAAGCTTAAGGTAGGAGCCCTGGAGAAGATTTTGACTCAGAAGGAAGTTCAGCTCCTGGACTTCCAGGAGCAACAGAGTCGCCTCCAGGCAGAGAGAGATGGGCTGCAGGAGACGCTACAGAGCATTAAACAGCAACACTGCAGTGCACTCAGAGACGCCCAGGAACAGGCACAAAGGCTGATGGTCAGTGTGTATAGGGCAGAGCATTGGTGCCAAATATATAAAAACCTGTTTATTTTAACCCTGGAACCAAGCCATCCTGGCTCATGGTGAATCGTGACCACAGCGTTTTGATTCCGTGTCAAAGATATTTGAAAACAGAAGAGATTATCACATTTTTCACTGAGCCACAGCTCAGGCCTTGAATTAGCTTTTTATCTGGCACAAAAATGGTCGACATGGCTATGCCCTGTACAGATATTAAATATTTAAACGGTGCCCATTTTGTGAATATTGTCAATAATCAACTCCAAGCAACAAAACAATATTATCATCTCCTTTTCAGGAAACCGAAATTGAGCACTTGAAAGCAGAGTTGGCTTCGGTTCATGAGCAAGAGATCCTGAAGGTAAATGAAGGATCTCAATACTCACTACGCTGAACTTTCAACCTTCAGATGTTTTTGTTTTCAATCCTGACCCTCAGTGTGTGCGCACGTGTGTGTTTTGTGTTTTCAGCTTCAGAAACAGAACAGAGAGGAGAAAGCAAGTGCTTTGAAAGAACAGGCTCTGGTTTTCACACAGCGCATTGAGTCCATTCAGAGCTTTCTTCAGGTTAGATGCAGTACTGTACATAGCGTAAATACGGTTAAAATACAATTAAGCACCAAAGTCCTGACATCACAGAGTCATCAACCTAGGTCACAGATGTTTTTAAAAATAACATCATCATCTCAGGGTGATCTAAGGATCGTCTCCTATAATAGTCGTCCAAAAAACCTAAATGTCCCAGCGCTATTGATAGGAATGTGGGCAGTTTTGATATTTGTCTGTTTCTGGAGAAAATGTCATTAATTAGCGTTTCTCACCGTGAGTCGATGCTTCATACCCATATGAGTCAAACCGTTGTGATCATTTGCTTAGTTTTGGAATTCTTATATGGCGCAATATTAAACCCATCAATGAGAATTCAGAAGGGGGGATGTGACCCAGGTAGGATGCGTACATTAAGTCAGACTTTGGTGGTCTGTACACGTCCCTGTATGTATATATATATATATATATATATATATATATATATATATATATATATATATATATATATATATATATATATATATATATATATATATATATGAAAATGGGTTTGTTTCTCCAATGTAAACCTGTGCTCTGACACCCCCCCCAACTTCACAACTTCACAGCAAAAAGAGAAGGAAGGGAAAATGCTAAGAGAATCTCTTGAGCAGCAGGAGGCGGCAATGAAGAAACATGAAGAGAACCTGCATGAAGACACGCTGAATAAGGCATGAATACTACAATCTGACAAATGGCAAACAAAGGTTTATCTCCTTACATGATATTAAATCATATGTTCACTACCACTCAGGTGCTCAAAGCAATCGAGCTGGAAAGAAGCAAGTGGGAGGCTGAGAAGGAGGAAGCTCTGCGGGCACAGAGTGTGCTACTTCTAGAACAAGCCCAGGAAAGTTTGGACAGCATGAGGAGAGACATGGAGAGAGAGCAGAGGAATGCACTAACACTTCAAAATAAAGTTGTGGAACTACAGACGGTAAGATGGCCCTCAATAATGAGGATCATCATTGCTATTAAAATATACCTCCTCCCACGTCTTATTTACAATATTTCACATTGGTATAAGAAAGTGCAGGATTTGGAGAGTGAGTGCTGTGTGCAACAGAGACAGCAGGAGTAAATGCTATCTGAAATGGCAAGAACTCGTGATGAACTGCAGCAGCTAATTATGGTTCCCATCACAGGAGACTGAGCAAAGGGTATTGAGAATGGAACACTTGGAACAGGCTGTTCAGGTGGCTGAGGAAGAGGCTGGAAGACTCCGCAAGGTGCTGGAAGAGACGGAAAACAGTCAAAAGCGTGCCGCAGCTCATATGGAAAAGCAGCTTAGGCACTGGGCCCAAGAACTAATGTCAGAATGCCAGCACCTTCAACTTGTACTGAAACAGACTGGACGCATAGAAAATAAGACACAATTCCCTCACAGGTACACATACCTCCACAGGTGCCCATCAAACCTGCACCTTGGATAACACATTGTACATTTTAATATGGATATGTCATGGTCATGCGATTTTTTGCTGTTCATTTGGTTGTTTTTGCTTTCATTGGGCAGCCCTACAGTTGCCCAAGCGCTAACAAACCTTCAAGCCCTCACAGATCAGGTAAAGCAATTAATTTACCATCTGCGTCAGGATCTCGAGTCTCACAAGCGAACCACACAGCAGCTGAGCCGAGATAAGGTATAGTTCACTGGATATAGTCTCCATTCAGAATGCATGGACGTTCATGTGTTTATTTAACCTTAGATTTGTTGTTGTTCAGGAGTGGGAGTTAAACATTCAGAGGAAGATGATGGAGATTGAGAAAGATCAGGCATTGGACTCCCTGAAGGCAAGGCTGATTCAGGTACGAGGCTTGACTTTGTGTTATAGCACATTTCTGTTTGGCTGTACCCTGTACTGATTACATTTAAAAAGAGTAAATAAAATAAATAAAGTATTCAATCAAGTACTGTATGTGGAATCTGCAGATCATTAACTAAATACAAAGTATTTCATACAACTGAATGCCAACAAATAAACTATCTCTTTAAACAAAAAACTATTGGAATTTAAATTAAAAATGGTTTCTCTCTCCTAAATGGACAAAATTGGTGTCCCACCTGAAAATATATTTTCTCTTTATTGTCTCTTAAGAAGTTGACTTGAAAACAATAGGAAAATATTTTTTGTCAGTTGTAACTTCATTCAATTGGAACTTCAACCTCTTTTATGAACTATTTTTCATTTCCCCCACTGAGAGCCTAAAGTGTGCCTTTAACACACCAGGCTTTACTGTTATGAATGCACTTGCTACAGCATTGTTCTGTCCCTCTGGTCCCTTATTTCCACAGGAACACATTGAGGAGCTCAGTACTCTAAATCGGTCCCAGATGTGTGACAAAGGGTACGGTGTGGGAGGAGTGGCAGCCTCTCTGCGCAGGCAGCTGCAGGCCAAAGACCAAGAGCTGAGAGATGTCCAGAGGAGCATGAACCAGTGGAAGGAACATACAGCCAACCGCCTGGCACGCAAATTTGAGGAGGAAATGACAACAGAGCTTGAGAGGTAATAGAATATTAATTCAGGTCTATTTATCCTGCTCTAAATCTTAGACCAGATTGTTACTGTTATTAACAGTATAATAATTGAAAGGAATAATGAATACTGTATTAGCAGACAGTACAGGTAGTTTTTGCTAAGAGGATAACGCAAAAATCCACATGGAAACATTCTTTCTATTGTGGTCCATTATTGATAAAATTGAATGTTTATTTTTTAAATGTGTTGTGTTCTCATTTCTGGTTACTTCCCAGGTGCAAGGCAAAGTTATTAAAGGGAAGGTAAATGGTTTTCATAGAGATAGCATGTGTGTCAGGACTAAACTTACACTAGATGCAATACTAACTTGTGCTTTTGTTGTCCTCATGACAAACCATGATCTCATCTCAATCTCCTGCAGCTGCTTACTTACACCATGCGTAGAGTAACAACATCTGAGAGATTGAGATGGCCTAATCCGTCCATACCCATACCTCCACAGCAATGCA
The DNA here is from genome assembly GCA_039105355.1 of Benthosema pterotum. Taxonomy (NCBI): domain Eukaryota; kingdom Metazoa; phylum Chordata; class Actinopteri; order Myctophiformes; family Myctophidae; genus Benthosema; species Benthosema pterotum. The sequence continues at coordinate 33,134,727 of CM076972.1, read as the reverse complement.
AATTTCTAACTTAATGTCTGGATATGTTTGTGCTCCAGAAAGACATCAAAGTCACAAGAGAAGCAGAGCAGCCATGAGATACTTGAAGGAGACATGAGGGTAAATATATAGAATTGTGTGAAACCTGGAGGATAGTGAACATCACACGTCCTCAGAGAACAAATGTTACTAAATGAACTACAGGTCCATTTGGAAACATTTGTACTTGTCTGGTCTCAGACTGATAAAACAATGCAATAATGTTTAATAACGTTAATACTAAACATGGCCTCTCCCAGTCCCATCAGGAAGGCACAGAGTATGGAGCTCAGAGCTCAGCCGCCTCTCCTTCCTTCCACGTTGGGGAATCTGTTGCCTCCCCTGGGCCCACCTCAGATATGGCCTCTTTCAAGCTCTTGCGTCACCTACAGAGCCGAGTCCGGCAGCTCCGTGCAGAGAATCAGGCCTACACTTGCAACTCTCCTCTGAAAAAGATGTCTTTGGATTTGTCTGGGTCCTATCTTGAGACAGTGAGTCACTATCCTTGGTGTGTATCCTAATCTATCCTCATGGAGGGTTATCCAGGAAATAACACGCACACATTTTCATTGGGTCCATTCACAATGATATTAAGTTAATGACTGTAGGACAATTTCTTCTCCTTTAACTACACAAGCTTTAGTTTATAAATGTGATGCACTCGTTTATAAATGTGATGCAACTTGAACTGTACATTTACGTTCTGAGGTAATGAACTTGAAGCTGAATTACAATTTATAATGATAAATGAAAGGTAACCTGTAAACTGTTGTAATCAGACTCCCTTAAGAGGGAACATTTCTTTTAATGTAATTTGTGTATGTTAAAAAACTTAGTTGTGAGCATTTTGTATTATGATAATGAAATAACTACCATTTTAACAGTACTATGGTTCACTTGAATTATATTACGGCTGTCTTTGCTGCTATACATTATTAGCTAAACTGGTTATCTCTGAACTGCTGTAGATCAGACCATCCCAAGAGACTGAAGACGGCGCTCACATTTGGACCCACACCTCTATCAGCAAAGCCTTGAGCTGAATACACCATGTTGGAAGTTCACTATCACATAACAATGTGGACGACTATCTGAAGAATATATATGCCAATATCAGAGCTACCTTAAAATACCTGAATCATCCACTATAACCTATGTACAGTACTTCTTCACGTGATGGGTAATTGACACTTACAGGTCAGTGACACAATGACTTTTACTGCTCGACTTTAAGGTCAGACTATCCAGTAGAGGGTGGATCATGCGAGTTAAGATCATGTGAGCTGCATGCATCAGAAGAACCGTTTCAAAAGGCTGACATTACTCTTATGTGGGAATCCTGACAAAGCATTTGTATACTCAGTTTTACGATTTGACACATTGGTGAGGTTTTTAGTGTGGTATGTTACCACATGTTTTCTGGTTTCTTCATCACACGCTGAATTGTACAAAAGCTTTAGCTTTCAATACTTGTGTTACATTTCATTCAGGTATTTGTACTGTACCACACTACTCATCATGACAGTGTATTGAGAAGTAAAAACGTATCACAAATAAAGTCACATAAGTAACATTTTAATTAAAAACAAGTATACTTGCTCAAGGTTTCTGGTAAAGAACATTGGAGAATACAGCCAAATAAAGAGTAAGATTATTTTCTCATTGCAATATGGTTCACAGAATGCTGGCTTAAGTACCCAGCAAACAGAGTCAGGATGAATTAGTGATGTCTTGATTGTGGCCAGATCAAGACAATCCAATACTAGTCAACTCTAGCCCAGTATATATACCCTAATGTCAACCAACACAAATCCTGTACAGTGTCCACGAAAGACTGGTGTCCCTGGATGAATCAGAGACAGAGTGAGGCCAGAATAACTTAAACAGTGGAGGACATTATCGTAACGTCTTCACCTGTGTGAAGAAACTAGCCTCAATCTGACTCTCTGATTCATCCAGAGACATGTGCTTATAGTGGACAGGATTTGTGTTGGTTGAAATCAGGTGATAATCTGCAACAGATTTGAATACAAAGTAATCTTGGATTGCTTTGATCTGGCCCCAATCAAGACGTTACTAATTCGTCCTGGTCCTGACCGTGTTTGCTGTGTAGACGGAGGCTGATTCCTGCAAAACAAATAAGCGATGCTGTATATGGAACAACACATCCACTCCATAACAGCTACCAACGAGATAGACGGCAAGTTCATAAATGTTTACATATTAAGAACCAAATAACTTTCAAAACCTAAAGCAGTATAAAAATGATGCAAAAATCAAGTGCATTAATCTGTCATTAAAGTACAAAGTCAAACTCATGTACTGAACGTAGGCCAAGCTTCAGACAATTAAAACCATACCTACATATTGTGAAGACTTTAAATAAGTCTGTTCTTTTCCATATACTATGAAACATAGTTTCATAATGACATTATTACATAATCGTGTCTACAGAAACTATAGTCAACATACTCCACTCTACAACAGAAACTAGAGTCAACAAGAATTTTAACAACTGGGAAATTAATATACCCATTTCAAAAGGTCTGCAGCTTTGTGGTCCCTGCTTGCACCTTGTGATTGTTGTAGCTTAATATCAGAAGACCAACCAAGTGATTGTATTGCAAAAAAATATGTGCTGCAAAGTTCGCAAACAATAACAAAATATTCATGTAAACCAAAATGTTTTGCAAAGCTGACAGACATAACAAGGACTGTGCCGTGTACAGCAGCTCACTGTCTCTGTATCTGCAGTCTTACCTGCTTTGCTGTTAAAGGAGCCAACACGGTTACAGTTCCATGTCCTCCTCCCCAGAGCTGTTGGCCACAGGCATGTTGAACAGAGTTGAGTACGTGTGTGCAGAAGAGGAGCTTGTAGGGCTGTTGGAACTGTGAGGGGATGGAGAGGAACAGGGGGCTGGTTGCTGCCGGCATGCTATCTGATGTTTATTACGCTGTCTCTGCTGCAGTGAGTCCCTCATCCTCCTGGACAAGGGATCCTCTGGAGGCCTCCAAACCACCAACTCCATGCAGGAATGACTCCTAGTTAGAGAAGAGGAGCAGGTGAATGGAACAAAGTAATAACCTTCATATACTTTGAAATAAAGAGACAGCACTCTTAGCCTTTAAAAAATGGGAACCTGTTTCTAATTTATTTGTATGGCCCTGGTAAGGTCATGCCACTTGCTGTCAGGAGCAAGTTTACAAGCACACAAATTGCATTGCAATATTTTCGTCTGCAAACAACACTCCGAACAAAGCCGGTTCAAAAGATTATGCCCACACTCTACAAACAAAAACAAATGTCAGCCCCCTGTCCTTGGGCACTGAATCAGGCAAGGAAAAACACCCTGGTAAAAAAAAGAAACCTCATAAAGCATCACAAGAGATGAGACCTCTATTGTGATTGACTTAAACTTAATATGAATGTGTTCGTACTGTTACTGAAGAAGACAAAGAGACAAACACTTACACAGATTGGGCTACTGTGTGGGGGAGGATGTCGCTGATCCCACGTTGTAACCCCTCCTTCAAGCTGTCTGACATCACCAGAACTGGTCGTCGGGGAGCTGGCTCCACATCCAAGTCTTCATCCTCATCATCATCTTCCAGTGTTATTCTGTGAAACAAAAAATAATCAGTTTCCAGCGCAAGTGCGCTGTATCTCTGTTGTATGATAATGGCAAAGTCTCATTGCTTTCAGAGTTTCATGATTGCATGTAAGCTTTACACTGCTCACCTATCCTCAATCTCCTGGAGTTTCCTCTGGGCTGCTTCTATCTCCATGCAGGAACCTTCTGTCTCTAGACGTTCTAGAGTGGAGGAGGATTCAGCCAAGGGAATGTTTTGGCAGGTTTGTGGAAGTACAGGGCTGGACAGTTGTTCAGACGGAGGACAGCTGCTGCCTGTAGGCCAGTCATTACAAATACTGGAATTCTCCAGAAGACCAGATTCTGCCTCTGTCTCTACCATCAGTCTCCTTTTTTTGGCACTGCATCCTCTGGAAAAAGGAAATATAACAAGTGCATGTTTGAGTCTTGCTGATAAACAACAGACAGCTTTATACTCAATGTGTTTCTTTTACATGTTGCACTCACTCATCATCCGCTCTCCTCCTATGCTTTCTAAGGTATCGCCTCTCCCAGCTCCTGTCAGACAAGTACAGAGAAAAAGCCTTATCAAAATTCAATAGCCGTCTGTGGAACTATGACTGTAGTTAAATGTAAAATGATATGTGCATTGCGTGATTCCATGAACTGCATACATGTTAGAAAGTACTCCACTCTGCTGCTGACTGGAGAAGCTTGGACCAAAATCAATCCTCATTTCAGGAAGGCTGGTGAGGGCTGAGAATGCATACATAGCTGGCACACTCAGCTCAATAGGCTTAGCTGCATGAAGATTTGAAGGTAAGATTGAAATAGGGTGGACAACTATCACACAACGTAAGCATAAACAGATGCTACAGACGTAAATATGAGATTAAACATACATGTGTACTGCATATTAATATTATTATTGCGACAAAAACAGGTGTAAAAAACAAAATAGCTAAATTGCAAGGCTATTGTTTATTTTTTATAAACATTAATCGCCTGCCATTAAAGAGTAGTGTAAATAGGAGAAGCTCATTCTTGTGTTAGACAACAACTTCAGTATTATTCTAGAAATGTCGCCAAACTACTGACCCGCCCCTTGGTGTTGTTGATGTTGTGTTGGTCTATTGTTGACAGTTCTATTAGCTGCCATTTCACGTCTGCAGTATCATGTATGGACACCACGGAAACAAATCTACGTTCACGTGCAGCCATACGCCCTTATTTGCTGTAAAACCATGTTTTTGTTTTCCCGAAAAATATACTTTTGACGGAGCTAAACCATTATTCATCTCGATCGGCTCTGTCGCAGTAGAATGTCGTCACAAGCTGCCGAGGCAAGAAATGACGTATCGTTTCATACTATCATTGCGAGGATTTTGGGACCTGTAGTTAAATTATCTGTCTGCGAATTTCACTCATATAAAGCATAAAATGTTAGCGTTAGCATTTAACACTGCTTTTAAAAAACATTAAACAAACAAAATATATATGTGGGGAATGAGTAAAAATATGTTACGGTGGAGTAGCCTACCGCACTACCACAGGCCAGAGCTTAGACCAAAAATAGAGTGACGAAAACCCACCGTTCACTTCATGGCCCCTCGAATGAAAACAATGTATTTCCAACTACCGGTTGTCCCTCGTCCAGGCTGCGTGAACAGCGCTCGAGCGCTCAGTTTCTGACCACTTCAATGTCGCAACTCTTCTACTGGATGGCTCTGGTGCCACTAGCAGAACCAAAGAGCCTTTCACGATCAAGCCTGTTCTTAAAGGGACCGCCACGAAGTTAATGGGTCATGTGACAAAGAAACTGTATGGTCATGTTGTCTGTTTTGTTTCTCTTCACAGCTCAGCTCAGTCAGCTGTCACTGCGGAGTCTCTCTGCCACGGTAACATGATTGATTATTATCTTACGAAAATAAGGGGGAACATGTATGAGTAAAATACATTCTATGTTGTTATTAATGTGTAAACAATGTGTTATACATACATTGGTTGTGATTTCCTTCCCTTTGTTCAGAAAACTCTTTCTATTATGCAATAATCATTTGTGCCGTGCAGGTTTTCCAAAATGTACATATTGATTATTATCTCGGGACTACTGGCTTTTGTCTCCAGCCAACCAGTTGGTAAGTAATTAATTATTCCAGTAGAAGTTACTTTTGGAACCTATTATAGCCTTTCTTCCTGTTTTAAATGTCCAAACTAACTGGCATTTCACAATGTGCCCATCATTCACATGACTCACTTGGTCATTCACTGATGTTGCAATAAGGCTGGATAAGATTATGCTGAGATTGCTTCCTCACCTCATCCTTAGAGGTTGTATTTTTAATAATAATAAAAATGTATTCAGTGACAGGGTTGCAATATTAAGGAGATTAGGAGAAGTTATGGATTCTATTGGTAGGAAATTAATTTGCCTTTCCTTCCTCTTGTCACGTGTGATTGCTGATGCAGCAACTGTGGTTTTGAAACTCTTGACAGTTCATGTTGTTAATACAGTGTTTATTTATCTGAAATCCTAAGTCCTCCTATCCTATGACTGATTCTTTCTTTGATGTGTTTCCCCAGACACTGATGGCTCTACCAGAGCTTTGCTTATTTCACTCAACAAGGAGCTCCTGTACTCTCTGGAAACACAAGAAGGAATCCCTAATCCCAGTGTTCACCTGGCATTGCGGCTTTCTGATCGCCACAATCTTGTCAAGGAGGGCCTACACCTGAATAAACTGAAAACACATTTACACAATGACATCCAAAAGTAATTTTAATTTCTATTGTGTTCTATTAATTGTTGGCGCTAAAAGCTATATAACTGGATTTACAGTATGTTTTCATTTTATTTATATCTTGTGTTTCCATTTTACCTGACCTCAAGTCCTCCTCAATTCCCTCTAGCTCTCTCTCGAATAGTCAATCCGCGGTTGGTCTACTGGCTCTGTACAGTCTGGCTCTGAAGGCCTCATGTTATGACCTCAGCACAATCACGTTCCAAGTCAACAACAGGAAAGAGACTCTGCTGATCCACCTCAAGAGACAGATGGAACAAGAAAAGACCCACATTGCCTGTAAGCTCTTTCTGTCATTTATGCGTTGATTTCTCAGCCTGTTAATTCAGTGGAAGGTTTCAAGTTTAAACTCTTCCATGTGTTATCTCTATTAATACAACAGTTTCCCCCCTTAACATTTATTTCTTGCCTCATTTGCAGTCAGCCATCGTCCTCTGACTAATTATTACCAGTACTCACTGGGTGTGTTGGCTCTTTGTGTCAGTGGCATCAGGGTCAACCAACATGTCAGTCACAAGCTTGTGAAAGCTGTACAACAGGGCCACTTCAGTCATGGAGGTTCTGAGTCTATCGGTGAGTGAAAGCAGAACAAAAACCACAGTATTTTAACCTTTCAGCAAATGTATACTTTGCTGCACATGATAGCAATAGCATTTTTTTTGATCCCCATGTTTTTCATGGGGATTTTTTCAGGAAGAGACATTGTATTGCTTCCATAACATTCAGTTGTGCCAGATCAAATATTGAATTTACGGGGTATACTCATTGAAGATTAAACTATCATATAATTAACTGTTAAAATGACTTGATATTGACTTGACATGTTGTATAATAATCACCATATGTTGTATAATAACTGTTGTATAATGACATGTGTAATAACATGTTGTCTATGTTGTGGGATTTAATGTTTGTGTTCAGACCACAAGAACATTATACACTAGCTGTTTATAGGAGGGGCTAGCGCCCTGCACCCCTCAAAAAAGTGATCTACTGTACATACAATACATACTGTAGCTATGCTCTCTACTTACGGTAGATCATGCTGGTCTGTTTTGTGCTCTTGTTTGCAATATGCTGTTAAAACCTACTGCATATTTTGTCAAATGTTACATAGCTCTCATCCACTATTCCTTTTCTGTCTTATGAGACATGTATGTATAACATGTATAAACCAACAGTCGTGTGTGGTGGTGTTCCTTGTGTTATTTCTCACTATAATGTTACTTTATCCCCTTGTATGTAACTCAGAGACTGCAAATGTAACTGAATAGATATTTATTGGTATATTTGGTTACATGTGCACACTCCCAGAGTTAAATTAACATTAACATTTTAGTTGTACATCTAGTGAGATTTCATTGATTACTTAATTTCTTATTTTATCCCATGTTTTAGACACACTTGCCATGGCTGGAATGGCACTTCAGTGTGTGAAGGATGCTGGCTCCCATGAGCTGAATACAACTGAGCTTGACACAGTCTTGGCCACTGTTAAGCGGAAACTCCTGGCCTCCAAACGGCCTGACGGTCATATGGGCAACGAATTCAGCACAGGGCTAGCAGTTCAGGTAATGGTCGATTTTAAGCTCAAAATATGTTTTTCAACTTATAGAGCTCACATAACCACTCTATCCCCAGCATCCCATTTCTTGGGCAAACATTCGGCTAAAATAGCCACTAGCAGTGTCAATGTCAGTATCTGTTGCTTGCATTTACTGTACTGTACACACCTAGGCCTTGTTGGCAATGGGCAGCCAGGTTGAGGAGTGTGCTGCATCCATGGAGGCCATGAGGGCAGATGCCAGAAGGAACACATATCACAACACCATGGCCATATCCCAGACACTACCAGCTCTCCAGCATAGGTCATACTTGGATGTCAAGAGCAAGGAGTGTACCAATGAGGATGGTAAATGCAGTCTTACCAATTATGTAATTGGTAGCTTATGTTTGCTAGGGCATATGCATATCTGTACACTCTAAAGTTAAAACTTTCTTTCTTACAGACAGTCTTGTGCTGGAGCCCAGACAGCCTGTTGTGGTGACATTACCTAGCCAGACTACTGTGACAGTAAAGGTGGAGGTGGTAAAAATCAGTGGGTCACCTTCTGTCTATTTAGTAGAGGTTCCAAAGAGCAGCACCCTTTTGGAAACCCTGAAACTTCTCCAGAGCAATACTGGCTTCACGTGAGTGAAATGTACAATGTGCATTTTTTATCTTCACTCGCCATGGTGAAAAATCCAGTGTGCTTCATTGAGATTAAATGAATGCATCCGGTGTTGTAGGTTTGTGTCTGAGAGCAGCTTGTGGGGGCCTTTTCTAAGTGTTGTGAATGGAGAACAGGCCAGAATTAGCGACCGGAGGTATTGGCAGACTGCTGCAGATGACACCCCTCTAACTCAGGGTGAGAACACACACACACACACACACACACACACACACACACACACACACACACACACACACACACACACACACACACACATATTGTGACTTACTAACATGGTGATTTTTCAATCCTACAGGTATCAGTGATTATACCATTGAGCAACCTCAAAAGATCACCATCAAAAATACAGCATTGCACTGAAAAACGTTCAACTGGACAGCCTTCTTTCTGATCTTTTTGATTTTCACTTATGAATAATGTTTAATTCAGATATCTATAAGCATTCATTATCTGACGGTTAAGGACCGACCATCATAACTTTATGGTTCACCATTGTTGTCTTTATAGCTGCAGTGTGTGCTCTGACATCCACTGGAGAAATACACTTTAAAACTATATTATCTTTATAGTTACAGTGCTCGGTGCGGATGGTTCATTAGTCTTTAAGATTAGGCCTACTGGGAATGAGTGTGTTTCAAGCAGGCTTTAAAGTGCTTTGTTTATACATTTTGTACACTGTCTCAATCACTGTCCCACACCACAGCAATTCTAGGGTTATATCGCAGAAGCTAATTGTTCAAAGACCTTCTTACTTTTACTTTATATCACCATGTATGTTTTTCACTTTTATAACCAGATGAAAATAAAAATGGCAAAAGACCCAAATTTGTTTTATATAATGTTTAGTTTTTAAGTCAATGATCCATGGGAATGAACAACACATATTTTGAAATGTTTGAAAATAATAATTCAGGCTTTTTAATCCTAATAAATGATCCTTAAAAAACAAGTGATGTCAAAATAACTGATGAGATGTAAACAGGCCAGGCAAATCTAATAAGATAACGATTAGCAATTAGACTTTATTTTGTAGAAATTAGATATTCTCACGATTTTAAGAGGATTTTGCCCCTGGTCTAATGGTAGATCAGAATAGGTAATGGTGGAAATGGACATATTCAGTGGCAAAGGGCCAAAATAATGTGGAAAGCAATAGCCTATGACATTTTAACTCAGAGTTTGGAATTATTTTTGAGTATTGAGTATGTTTAAGCATTCTACACTTTGACACAGATCTCTTCAGTGTCGAAATACTATGCGCTGTATGCAGTTCAAAATCACACAGAAATATCACATCAACGCTTACCAAGCAGTCTGCCATGCTGCCATCGGGCAGATGCATTTACGCGCACCCTTGCCCTCAGGGCGTGTGAATGAATGAATTCATGTAAATGAGTTACAGTACAAGTCAAGTACACACTGCTACAAGACAGATATAAAGCTTGGAGAATTACAGTACAATTCAAGTACAACTACAGCAAATGTGAAAAACTGATTACTTGTCTATATACTACTAGTGTACTACTTTTATACTTGTAGTACACTTTCAAGTATGGGCTTACTTCTTAGACTTACGTATACTTTCATGTATACTCATCTACGCTTACTGTATATACTCTTAGTGTACTAGTTTTATACTTGTACTACACTTTTAAGTATCACCTTACCATACTACTAGTTTACTTGTTATACTTATAGAGACATTGAATCTGGGGATGTCTTCAGAGCTGTTGGGACAATGCAACAGGAACTTATGCTGAAAATATCCTAAGGAAGGATCCTATCATGAGGATTAATTATGCATATTTTAAAAAGTGTATTTCTGCACAGCTAATATTAACGGGATCATAAAAAGTTAAAAAGAACAGCGCACCGGTAATCTTATAGTATACAGTACTATGTATACTGTATATACTTCTAAGTTTACTTTACTTATATCATTCTCATAGTACAATATACAGTTTACTTAGCCTGATATAATGTACTTAGCCTCTGAGCAGTCTATATAGTTCCTGGAGGCCCCACCCACACCACTCAGTCCCAAGAGTGAACAGGGTTTTTAATGTAGCCCTTTACTTAGTATACTAATATCTAGGGATGTCCCGATACTGTATCGATATCAGGAAAAGTATCGGATCGGACTTTTTTTGTCACATCGGTTCATATCGGTATCGGCAAATACTGTATCGGTACCAAAAAAGTATAACCAGTGATCAGACACAGGGGTAAGGGTTTAACACTATGGCAGGTAAATAAATGTTGTGGAATTTGCTTTGGAGTTGCCCAAGTGCACATTTCAGTGAGGAGTGCTATTCTAGTCTGCTATATCATTCTGCTATTTGGTGGACTTCATATAAGATATTTTACTTGGGACAATTTAATTGAGTTTTAGTCCTTTTCTTTTTTCTTAATGCATTTGCAAAATGTATCTGAACGGGAAAAAATATCGGGAATGATCGGGATTGTATCGGGAAAGTGATCGGATCGGGAAATATCGGGATCGGCAGATACTCAAACTCAAATGATCGGGATCGGATTGGGAGCAAAAAAAATGTGATCGGGACAACCCTACAAATATCCCATGTTATTTAAGTCAAGCAATGTTTCTGTTTCCATTTACATTTTTAAGACAGTTAAAATAATATATTTCAACACATTTACTCTAACCTATTAAACCCCAAATCAGACTTTTTACTATGCATTTGAACATGAACAAAACAAAACAAAACAAAGAAGCCAATGAATGTGGGAAATACTTAGTTGAATAGGCCTACATTGAAAGCAGGATCAAGCTTAGTTGACCATATGTCTCAGGAAGTATAAGTAAAGGCCTAGTATTTGGTAATAGAATTGGTAATCAGACTTGTTTTTATACTTATTCAATATGAGCCAAGTAGCCTATACCTAAGTATACTAGTCTTAAGTAGGCTATATATCTATTTGACAAAATATATCTGTTGAGTATATGAAAAGTGTAGTCATAAGTATGTTGCAGCTGTGCTGCATTCTGAGCCTACTGATTTAGCCTACTGAAGGGAATACATGACTCTGTGAGTAATTAAGTGAACAAGCAGTCACGAAGTGACTTGTTCACTTAATTGTTATTGACTGCTTTTCTCCTTCTTTTCCGCCAGAAATAGCTGTTCTGGCTGAACCGTGCAGTCGGTTTTTGCGAAAATTGGTAATCTGGTAGAGGGTGATGCCAAACGGTGATGATGCGAAGCCTGTGACCACTGGTCAAATGGTGGCGCTATAGCACTCAACTGAAATTGCAAACTTTAAACACTTATAACTTATGAACTGCTTGACTCTCAGAAATGTAACTTATATACACTTATGCGTCTGCTTATGCCGAACAACTTTTGTATTCTGACTTTTGACCTCTGACCTTTAGATGAACCGCCATCTTGAATTATATGTAAAACAGTTAAAATGTCTGTTCTCCTACAATCTTTGATCAAAATGCATAACAATGACCTACACATGAACTTTGGAGCCATACAAATATGAAAATAGGTGTGGATTTTGTTTTAAGTGAAAAAATTATGTTTTTACGAGCCAATGAAAATTGCTCGTTTGTGAAAATGATTCTAATGCCCCTAATCTACACATGCAGCGTAATATGCTTCTGATATTTTACAGTTTTGTAGAGGGGGATGCCAAATAGCAGCAAAACCAGTCTTACTCAAATTGCTCAAATGGGGGCTGTTACGTGTATTATTATGGGGGAACAGACAGACAGTGCAGGCAGCATGTGTTCCTCCCCTCTATATTCTGCTCTCCTCTCCTTCTCTCCAGTCTGTCAATCATACTCACAGGTCCAGCCCACTCATCTCCAGTACCAGCCCACTCCTCCACCTCTCACCACCGGTTGGGCCACCACGCATCTGTCTCCTCCAATCACCTCCATCATCAGACTATATAAGGCACCTGTTGTCTTCCACTCACTCTCTTTTCAGCCTGCCAGCAGACAGCAGCTCCAAACCATTCAGTGTCCTAAGCATACCAGTTTTGCCAGTTTGTCCAAATACAAGTCAAATAGTAGTCCTTAGAAGTTGTCCTAAACACAGCCATTTTGTAAAACCAGTCTTTGTTGTTAAAAACGAGGCTATTCGGTAAAGCCCTACTCTAGCCACAGTCTCACAGTAAAAGTACTGTTAAAGTACCGTACTGTACTGTTTATAATCAGAGTACTTTCTTTTGTTTGTAGTTCTAGTATTTAAGTTCAGCCTTCCCATTTTGAGTTAAGTTCTTCAGGGAAGGGACAGGGGAAGACAGGGTACCCTGTACATTTTGCAACACGTAGGTAACTCCCGTGTTTTTTACACCAGGTTAGAGGTGAGTGCCACATGTTGTAATTTCCTTTTTTTGAAGGTAGAGTAGGAATTGTTTGTTTGAGTAATTCCCGATAGGTTAGAGGTTGGGGTTCTAGGTAGGTGTGTTTTTGATTGTAACTTTTTCTGGCACCACCAGTCCCTTCCCTTAGCTTTTTGTATTTTCTGTTCAGTAACCTTACTACTTTAATTCAATAAATTGTAACCCTCAGTTTTCCTTAACCCTTTGTCCGCCCATCATTTCATTTTCCGGGTATTATATGTAAATCCCGTCTGGGATATTACAGGGGCGCTATAACAATTCTTTGAAACTGAAACATTTGAACAACCATAACTCGGGCCTTGTTTGGCCAAAAATCATGGGACTTGTTTCTACATGTTCCTTGATTCATGTGGAACACATCTGTAACTTTGACCGGTAAGCTCCACCCCCAGAGTGTCTGCCATTTTAAGCAGTTTGAAAAATGCTCATGCCTGATTTTCTGCCTGGATTTTTGATCAATTTGCATGACACCTGCTACATGAGAACTTTGGCCCCATCCGGACAAAAGTTCCGAAGCAAATTTGTTTTCATCAAAAAATGGCAACACTGGAGCAAGTATATTGTGCCAGATTGTGTGAGAGCAATAAGCATGTGGAACTTAGGGAAGCATGTGAAATATGGTCTTCCAATTTCCAAGGTGAGTTTTCCATTTTTATATGGCTTATTGTGCATATAGTGCTGTTTGCATATTGTCACACGGTTTGGTGGTCTTGCATGTATCTGTGATGTGATGATGTGTTACGAGCATGTCAATGTGCAAAGTTTGAATACTTGGTACCAAGACATAAAAGCTCCCATCATGTGATGAAAAAAAAAAAATATATATATATATATATATATATATATATATATATATATATATATATATATATATATATATATATATATATATATATATATATATATATATATATATATATATATATATATATATATATATATATATATATATATATATATATATATATAATTTATTTGTGTGTGTGTGTGTGTGTTGCATGTAGCAGGGAGACCTGTCTCCAGACAATCAGAGCCATCTAGTAGAAGAGTTGCGACATTGAGGGGTCAGAAAACCGCCTGGTCACGTGGTTCTCATACTCGAGCCCATAGGCTTCAATGCATTCAGTAACTTCCGGCTGTCACTCTTCATGTCACTATCCAACAGAAGTCTATGTAGACGGACTGGCCCCATGAAGTGAACAGAGTTGGCGTAACTGTCTATTTCCAGGGCTCTGCAGACAATGATCTGTGGCCACTCCCCAAACACTCACCCACTTGCAGGTGGCCACTGACAGCCCCTCCCCCACTATAAAGCCAGGGACTTAGTCATTCAGTCCTCCTATTGCTGTCAACATGCACTGAGTGAGCAAGGTAGGCATTAGGTGTTTTTTATGCTAAACCATCACTCACATTATTGTATGTAGTAAATGGTCCTGTTGTTCCTCAGGTGCTCTCCTCCTAGTTCTGGGCGCTGAGGGACAAGCTCCTGTTGGGTTGTTTGCACTTAACTGGAGGTATGTTTATGCACAAGGAGCTTGTAGATCAGCCATTTCTAATTGACACTTTACTATTTGTATAATTTTACACTGTGGTTCAGTATTCTTCAGGTGACCTCTGCATAAGCCTCAGTACTGCTCAAGAGCCTCTTTTGTTTGTTTTCTTGCACTTAACCAGAGGTATGTTTTAAAGGTAGGGGAAGTGATTTGAAATTCATGGTGTAGTACCAGCCTGGTGCACTAGGGGCCCCAAAAGTAGCTACACTATGTGAACCTGCTGCTCTCTCCTGATTGGAGGAGAATTGTGGTGACCTGGGGAACGTTTATTAGCTCCTCTGCTAACGTGGGGGGGGGGGACTCCATATGTGGTTTCCACACCTTATAATAGAGCATTTTAACAGAAAAAAATATTTTTTGGGTGATATCTGACAAAAGTGAAATCACTTCTCCTACCTTTAAGCAAGGAGCTTGTAGATCAGCCATTTTTAAATGTTCATGTTTGAATGTTTTATGATATATTGTGATTTATGTACTCATATGGGTTTTTGTTACACTTCCAGTGTAGACGGGTGTAGCCTACATGACCTGTTGGTGGACCTGTTGCGTGTGGCCATGACAACACACACACACACACACACACACACACACAGACACACACACACACACACACACTCTGTCTGTCAATCAGTGTCTGTGCTTAACTCCCTCTGTCTCTCCCTCACTCAGTGTGGCACACCCAGCTGGCACCTGCAGCAAGTTCCCCAATCAGCCATGCTCCTCCTCCTGCATAAAAGCCAGCTCCTTCAGTCTGATGGCAGACAGACCAGACAACAGCTCAGCAGCCCAGCTCTGTTCTTGTTAGCCTTTGTTTTCAGTTCTCTTTAGTTAGTTTATTTCTGTTTGGCCTGGAGATGGCCGGCAGCCTTGGTTTTCGTTATGTTTTAGTTCTCGGTTTAGGATTCATTTGTTAAGTTAGGGCGAGGGGTGGGAACAGCTTCGACGTCCCTAGGGGTGGCCTGGGCCCCCCCTCCTGTTTGCGGCATCTCCAGGTCTTCCTTTGTTCTCCTTGTTTGGTAAAGTAATCATGTAAATAATTCATTACAAGTAATCAGATTACTTAAGTATCCCTACCAGTTCAACCAGCAATGCTGCCCTTGTACAAATGTAATCTAATACTTTTGGGAGTGGTTGTTAATAAAAACCGTTAAACCTTGCCATTCTCTTGATGTCCTTCTTTTATGTTGGAGTTTCCATTTTAGCCACCTCACTGCTTTTACAATGGAACTCGCATGGCTCATCAATGAAATGTTTAAATTACTTCGAAAATAATTCATTTGACCATCAAATATATAATGCAGCCTGGCATTGGTCATTTTATGAATCACATTAATTGTTAACATGTGTAGGCTCTTGTTTTGAAGCATTTTTATCATAGATAATCATTGATTAAGGGTAGTTGTTTGTTTAAAGGATACACTTCATAAAAACATACTGCTGTAAACCAGTATACTTTTATATTGTATGTAGAGTTTCACGTCAGGATGTGGCAGATTGTCACACCCACATGTCCTATTGCTTCAGTTTTCTTCATAAACTGATTTGTCTTGTGTTTTGTTTATCCACTGCTGCATGCTGTTGCATGATCTAAAATCCAATTTTAATGCAACGCACCAGAGCCATTTAGAGACGGAGTTGCGCCAATGATGGGGTACACAGTTACATTGGGTTAGTCACGTGATCAGTGGTCACAGTGAGCCTAACGGTGAAAAATCATAGTCTAGTGTCTGAAACACATTGTTTGAAGTGAGTAAGATGAGATGTAAAATGACAGCCGGTTTGAATTATTTTACAGTAACAATTAAAGTCTCTGCAATGTGTATGATTTGCTATTACTTAAAAAGACCTAACATAAAAGGATTCAAGCTGGGCTTTTACTTTGAGTCCAATGCATTTCTGCCTACTTCTCAATAGCACGGAGTTACACTCGCATATCATGAAAGTGACATTCACGGAAATGTCAATTTGTGATTGAGATGATAAAACTCAATGTAATGGTAATGGCACCAACTCAGTGGCCTTGTGGTTAGAGTGTCTGCCCTGAGACTGGGAGACCGGGGTTCGATTCCCGGCCAGGTCATACCCCGACATTCTAGATTTCCAGTAGTAACCTACCCAAAGCATTGTACAAGCCTTGATCATTTCATGTAACAGTGTAGTGGTTAAAACATTGTGCCAGATTATGTTAGATTAACTTCTTGAACAAAGTGGCCATTAAACAACTGTTGTTAACTAGTGTCCAATCACATTTATTTCACAATTTCTTCTAGTTGTACTTGAATTGTACTGTAATTGTCCAAGCTTTTATCAGTTTTGTTGTAGGAGGCCAGGTTGACATGTAGGCTACTGTAGGAATTTTACATTTCATTTATTCATTCACTATTGTATGGACCCGGGGCAAAAGCACCAAAAATATGTTCCTTCTTCTGCATATTGTTCTGACTCCTTATTGCTGCTTGCTTGTTCACGTTTTATTGCTGCTTGCAGCTATATTTATATTATTGTTTTAGTTGTGTTTATTTATTTGTTTGTTTGCGCACTTAAAGAGTAGGCCTACCATACCTACACAACACAAGTGTATCAAAAAATAAGTGCGCTCCCCCCTTTCCCACCTTCGATCGGTATACTAGGCCTACTTAGAGGTAATAATATAATGACGGTTAACCAGTATCTTGGCGCCCAATGCTGGCGGAACCTAAAACAACATCTGTACTGGTCACCCGGTCCCCTCTGTACTCACTCGCATCACCGAATAGTTTTAGCCCTTTATTTTGAAGACAAATCCAACGCCGAATATCCTAATCTCCTACTTCCTCTGGAGAACTGGAGCGACACCAGAGCCTTCGAGTATAGACAGAATTACGCAAACTCCGTTCACTTCATGGGGCCAGTCCCATGGCCGCCGTGGCTCAACTACATGATATTCTATTAAATGGGGACAACGAAATGGGGACAAAAGCGAGGTACGTGCATTGGAGTGTATGGGCTCGCACAAGTAGGCTACACGCAACACGTGACCAGGCTGTTTGACCCTCTCAATATCGCAATTCTTCTAACAGATGGCTCTGATATATCTGACTGAGTGACACAAAAGACGTCAAATCGTCATGGAGTTTCTATACTTATTCTGTTTTTACCGGTTGTACCTCCCTTTCCGTTTTGTGAAACGTAATGATTTCTGTTTTGGTAATTTATTTTTGTAAAATGTCTTTGTGTTGCATTTCCACGGGATATTCTAGAAAGGTTTGAAAAATCGTATACTTCTTTTATTTGGGGCGAAGCGCGGTCGGTTTGAGGCTACATGCAGGTTTTCTGGACTGGTCCCATAGCTCATCATCATAATTTGAGAGATTAATCCAGACTTTGTCGCAGAGGAAGCCAGACTCAAACCTCGGATGAGTCGGAATTGTGTGCGTTCGCAGTGAATTTAAAAGCAGTAGCCTCAGTCAAAACCATGTCGTCCAATGGAGAAAAACAGCGTGCTGCATTTTTCTCACCAGCAGAGCAAGAAGTTCTTATGAGAGCATATCAAGACTACCGGCCTATTTTTTTAATGAAAAGTAATACGACAGTAGCATCAAAAGAAAGAGAGATGGCATGGCAAAAAATTGCAGACAGAGTTAATGCGTAAGATGATCAAGTTGAATCTTGCATTACATTTTTTGAAGTAATCCATGCGAATTTGGACGCAGCTAGCTATCCTACTAACATGTTTTATTTTATTTATTTGTTTATTTTTTAATCAGATCCAACCCAGGTGGTGTGAAGCGCACTTGGCAGCAGATCAAAGTCAAGCACAAAAACATATGTCAGACAGGTATACTTTGCTTTATTGTCATTTTTCTAGGATATTAAAATATATATAGGCAGCACATGGCATTAAAGTTGAATTTCATTTTATAGCCAACAGGAGGAAGTTGGCCAGAGGGCCAGGGTCTCCAACATCACCTTTCAGTCCATTTGAAGAGGAAATCGTAAAAAGTAATGTT
Organism: Benthosema pterotum; assembly: GCA_039105355.1. Lineage (NCBI taxonomy): Eukaryota > Metazoa > Chordata > Actinopteri > Myctophiformes > Myctophidae > Benthosema > Benthosema pterotum. The sequence goes on along the minus strand of CM076972.1, from coordinate 33,116,165 downwards.
ATGGATGCCATCCCTTTCCCAGGGGACAATTCTTCAGTGTCAACTACGCCCCAGCCCCAGGACACAAACTCCTTTATAATCGGTAGGGTAGTGGTAGTAGTAGTAGTAGTAGTAGGCTAGTAGTAGAAGAAGAATAAATGATAATAATATTTTTTCTGTAGTGACTGAAGGAGTCATCAAGACCAGCAATTCTCCTCCTCCTGTGGATGATTCTAGAGGAGCCTGCCTGGCAAATGACTTCGGGGGTCATGATTTGCCATGCAACTCCAGAGACCACCTCAGCTCTGTAAGCTTAATTAATCTCAATTAATGAGTAAAAGCCTTGTGTGTGTGTGTGTGTGTGTGTGTGTGTGTGTGTGTGTGTGTGTGTGTGTGTGTGTGTGTGTGTGTGTGTGTGTGTGTGTGTGTGTGTGTGTGTGTGTGTGTGTGTGTGTGTGCATAGACATATAAATCACTTTATATCTTATTTTAACTTCTTTATGAAATGATTGATCTGCACACTCATTATTACAAATATGTCCATCTAATTCCTGTCCAGATGCCTGTAAATGAGTTATACAAAGTCCATCTGGAGAAGCAAATAAAACATTGCGACCTTGACATGGATCATATACAACTTAAAATCAGAAAAACTCAACTGGAAATTGAATTACTGGAGTGCAGGTTAAAGGTGGGTTTTGTTTCCTTTCATTACAGTGAATGTGTTAAAGGAATAGTTCACTCGCATTAATACTCACCCATTGTAGCCATAAATTCATTTTTATTTTTTGCCATTTTTTCATATTTCATTTCCTGATCTAATATTCCAATATTCAATTGTGCAAGGTCAGTAGTTGGAAAAATTACATGCTATAAAAATAACTCGCATTGTAGCCTAATCAATGGGAGTTCTACTGGTCCATTTGTGTTGCTGTTGTTTGACCTCATTATTTTGGGTGGACAGTGGACGCCACAAATGTACCATACAAACTTGTTAGACGCACTGACTGCTCCAATCCACACTGTGGCACAACACTAAAGGTGTCTGCCAAGATGATACCTTACCCACACCAGTGGCATCCAGGAGTCTCTCATGAAAATAATCGGACCAAAGGCCTTGTGTGGTACACAAGTCAAGAGGCAGTTTACGAGCCCCCAGGCATAGAATAGCCACACAAATAAAACTCATTTGCATACATTTTTGTCCAGACTCATATCCGCTGGAGGCAAATTTATTTACTTCGATTTACACTGCAAGGCTACAGCATTGGCCAGTTGTCAGACTTTGTCAGACTTCAGACACTACACTGTAATTTTAACACGTCAGATGACCATAACTCTGTGAATATTGATCTGATCAGTGGGACTGGATTTAAAATCTAATTTAATTAGACCATTGGATTATTGTCTTAGAAGGCCAGTTCCTAAGACAATAATCCAATGGACTAATTAAACTAGATTTTAAATCCAGTCCCACTGATCAGAGCAATGTTCACAGAGTTATGGTCATTTGAAGTGTTAAACCGATATTGTAGTGTTCGACGTCTATCAAACTGGAACAAAATCTAAATAATCTCTATGAATTCAATGGCTTCTAGGGCGAGTAATTGATATAAGGATTTTTTTTTGCGAACCATCCTTTTAAGAAATTAAAACATGCTGTTTTATTTGTATTTGCAGGACATGAAGAAATGAACAAGTAATTGTGCTAGTAAAGATACTGTAGATGTTTTATTTAAGAACTTGCATTGCTCTGCAGGAGCACATCTATACCCTCTTACCCTCTTAGTTTTGCTACATCATATGCCACAATTATGTCACATGCCCTCTCTGTAAACCTTGTGTGCCTTGTGCAGGGCCTTAAATATGGTTAATTGTCATCTCCAGTGGTGGACACTATAATTATTTTACTTAGACTTTACACATTTGTTTGATTAAAGTTATAATTTCTCTCTTTAGACTCTGTCCACAACTAGCCTATAATACACATAACTTACTACAAACTACTTACACACAATTACTTACAAATTACACACATGTCAGATTTTTTTTTACTGTCCTTTGTATTTATATATATATATTTTCCAATGGTAAAGTCTTGCTTTATTATATTTATTTTTTATCTTATGTTTTACTGTATTCGAATATTTTTTTCTGTTTTACCTGTGGGGTGGGGTGGGTGGCAAGGTGTGGGGGGCACCCTTTTTAACAACAATAAAATAAAAACTTAAAAGGTCAGTGCATTCATCCTGCCTATGTAGTTCCATCATAAGATTAGGGCCAAGGTTCTGTAAATACATTGTGAAGATCATAAATTTGATATAACAAATAAAATGTACTTGCATAATGCCTATCCTGTGTTGTGTTTCTATTCCCTACTTTTCAATACATAGATATTCTTTTTCTTTTTTTAAAACACATTTTTATTTTGAAAGTTCCTACCGGAAGTTTAGTGATGTAAGCTGTTTGAGAGCTCCGGGGGAGGCGGTGCTGTTTGTGGTGCTGCTGCTGCTGTGCTCACAGTTTGTGCATGTGCGTGAGCCAGTGATAATATATTAATACTAACATTAAGAGCGCGTATCACGGAGAGCGAGGAGGCCATTCGATTTTCTAATTTTAATAGATTTTTTTCTCAAATGTAGATGGAACTAGTCGACAGACACACGCAAGCAGTCGCAGACATTTCATAATGTGTTCATTGTGTTGTCGGTTCACTTTGTTCAACTTGGTTTCCAGAGTTATCAAAACCCAGGCATCTTCAATTAGACACGTCGGATCTGTTTATAATCGGCATCAAGAGTGGAGAGATGGACGTGAATTAAGACGTGTTGGACAGTCAGCTATTGGCAGTACAAGTATTAGTAATGTGTTACGTATGGCCAGCAAGGCAAGTAAGCTACGGTCATGTTCAAGTACTGCATCTGGTGGTACTGCATCAACTCTGCATGGAACAACTCGAGTGAAGCGTGTATCAATAGAGGGGAACATCGGTAAGATGTATCATGTGCTGCTACTTAAGCAAGTAGATACATGCAAATAAAGACAAATATGCCTTAAAACACTACACTTTCCTTCTATAACTAAAACATGCAGATAAAACCACCTTCAATACTTTATTTCTTTCATAAATAGAGAATCTTTCACTCAATAGGAGGTGCTCCTGTCGCAGGATGATGATGTCACAGAGCATGTTCATCCATGTATTCCATAGAGCTAGATCACACGTGACATCATCATCCTGTGCCAGGAGCAGTTCCTGTTGAGTGAAATATTCTCTATTTATGAAAGAAATAAGATGCCATTGGTGTTTTTATTTATTTATTTTAGTTATATAGGGAAAGTATAATGTTTTAAGCGATATTTGTCTTATTAGACAGGGATCCTTTTAAGCATGTAAATAAATACAAATATTAAACAGGGCCGGATCTAGGCGTGGGCATGGGTGGCAATGCCACCCTAAATACCCTGACTGCGCCACCAATCCATAATGACTTGCAAAACAACCCAAAATTCAAAGATAGTTCTAATTAAATTTGTTATATTTAAAATGGTTTGAAACACTGCTACTAACTAACTACAATTGTGGCACCACTAAACCAACACCATTCCATCATTCAAGGCAAAAAAAAAAGCTTAGCTTTATGCATGATGCGTGCCTGTTGCAACTTCAATAACAACAGATGCTATTATTGATGCTTAATTGCCTAATAAAAGTCCTGTAACCAAAAATTGTATGGGTGCGACTTCATCTTGTCACGGGCGATGAAGCCGCCCCCATACCATTTTGCCTGGGAAATGTTACATCCGGGCCTGACAAATAAATGGATATCACCTAATAAAATGGCCCCACGCTTGTTACCTTCATCAGCTGTTGGAAAGTCGACCTTTGTGAGGATGTTAGAGTCGGCAAACCAGGACTGGCAGTTGGTCCCTGAGCCCGTGGGCAGGTGGCAGAGCATAGACGGCTGTGGCACAAAGGTCAGATGACAGGTGTTCACATTATTATGCCCAGAGTACTAAATAAATGATCACCAACAAAGTACAGACATCTTTGATCTGATGGCATCTTCCACACTCAGAAAACAGCCAATAACCTGCTCCAGATGATGTACCAGGAGCCTCAGCGCTGGTCGTACACCTTCCAGACATACTCGTGCATGAGCCGCCTGAGAGCACAGCTGCAGTCTCCTCCAGCTGCACTCCTTAGCTCAGAGGGAACACCTGTTCAGGTGTTTGAGCGCTCCATTTACAGTGACAGGTGAGCAAGTGGGAACTAGAAATTCAATAAAAGAAATTGATGTCTGCGTTTGTTGCATAATTAAAGGTTACTTACTTAGATATAAAGCAGTGGTCTTCAACCATTTTCATATACCAGGGCCCATTATTTATTCAGAATTTGGAGAAAACAAAGCAGGCAAACATACAGATCAAAATGACCATTAATCTTCTACATTCTCTAGTTCTATAGACATTGGCTAATTCAGATGGTGAATATTTTCACTCTTGAGAGTGTAAACATGAAACCAAATGGACCCGCATTCACTTATGGGTGCCAGTGATATATGGGGGAAGTGACATACAATACCTTATACATGATGTGCTTTCCTCCAGGTATATTTTTGCCCTAAACATGTTTGAGTTGGGATGTATCAACTCTACAGAGTGGGCAGTCTACCAGGAATGGCACTCCTTCCTAGTGGAGCAGTTTGGACACCAGGTGGAGCTGGAGGGCATTATCTACCTCAGAGCCCCACCTCAGGTATTCATACATTTATTATGTGCTGCAGACTTTTTTACATCAGTGTCAGATGTTGTGAGGTTATCAAAGCTTGTAGAGAAAATAGTTGTGATGTCATTACATTGTCTCCTCAGAAATGTATGGAACGCCTGGGCTGTCGGGGAAGGATAGAGGAGCAAGGAGTGCAATTGGACTACTTAGAAAAACTGCACACTCAGCATGAAAAGTGGCTTATTGAGAAAAGCACTAGGTAAGTGCTAGAGTGTAGATTGTCTTTATGCTGGAATAATAAGCATAATGATAATTCTAGACTAAATAAGACCTCCACTGTTACACACCCTAAAATCAAGGTGAAGACCTTTGAAGTATGGCATTCTTTTCCACCATATTTATTTGTTCCTTTGGTTCAAGAGCAGAACTATGTATACTGCACAATGCACAATACAAATGTATATTACAGTGATCAGTCTAACATATGAACTTGTTTAACGGGCGCATTATATTACACTACTGTTTGAGGCGTAAAAACAACTTTACCCATTAAGGACGGGAATCCATATTTGGATCCTGTACACAGTATTCAAATATTCAATTTGTTTTTATGCTGATATATAAATATTTAAAGTTTTTCAAAAACCTTAGATCAGGCCTAAATGGGACAACATACAGTAATCCTAACCCAATAAGTATAACACCATAAAACTGTGATTAAATTTGTACTCACAGCATTACAAATGGATAAGTCACGACTGAGGACTGTTTCTGTCATTTCAGATTACATTTTGAAAGGTTGGGACAGGTACCTGTATTAATACTGGATGCTGGTGTAGAGTTTGAGAACAACCCAGAGGTGCAGGAGGAACTTTTAACAAAGGTAGGTCAAATTCATGACTGAGGGAAGTAGGGGTGCTGGGGGGCTGATTAAGAGAGGACGTCATAATGCACCTCTTTATACCACAGTTAACCACATGGTGGCACTGTTGTGTGCACTGATCTTTCATCTCTGAATGGTGCAAACTCTGGATATCTGCATTCTGGCATGATGTTTGATGTGATTCAAATGCAGAGTCTCGGATCATCCAAATAGATCCTTTACAACAGCTAACTTATGTTCTGTACTCAGGTGAAGACCTTCTTCGAAAAGTTATGAAAAATCTGCACCAATCTGTTGGATCAAGCTGTGAATGTGCCTGACCAGTCAGTCGTCTGGATGGACATGTGGCTACTTTCTGAAGTTTTCTGAAATGGACTTGATTATTATTTATTTACAGTTGCAATTAATAAACAATTACAGATATTTAGGCAAGTGTACCACAATTCCGATGCACCATAATTTAGTCTGGCACTCTAGCAGCCAATAAGCTTCTTTATTGTTGATTGGTACTTGTAGTCTTGTTTTATTGGCTTAAAGTATATTCTCCGTCCATACATACAGTACATACTGTACATACCTACATACATACATAGATTCCACTTGCCGACCGGCTTTGTTTTGTAGAGAGTTTATATGTGACCATATAACGTCCTATTATTATTATGCTTCATGTAGCATGTGAGATGTCCACAATGAAGGCAAATAATTATTTTGTGGCAGAATATAATCTGAGCTGCCGACAACCTGGGTTGCAGAGTGGGACATTCAGTGTATATACTTATGCAACCCTGGCTGCCAGCAGTTCAGATTGTATCCTGCCACAAAATAATTTGCTTGTATTGTGTTGCTACTGTGAGTAGTTACTTAATATTTACATATTGTAAATTAGTTTCAGAATTATTCTTACGGTGTATAGTAACATTCCAAAAGTCGTTTAATAACCTTTTCTTTTTGCAGCATCACACTGATTTCTATTTTATTTATAATTGTATGATTGCATTTGCAACTCTGAAGAATTAATATTTTACAGCTAACAAATGAATGTTTTGTCTATGAAGCACGTGGCTGTGTATAGTTCCTTGCTGTCAGGCACAACCTCCATGGCTGTATGGTTTCTTGGATGTCAGATGCATAGCTATATGGGTTGTTAGCTGTCAAGTGGCCACTGGTAGATCCTTAGGACTCAATGGATCACAAGGGTAACATGACACCAACACCATCTTGACACTATGAACAACTGGGTCCTTAAATATAGAAAACTGTAAACAGGTGCTCTTTGCAAAGTTTTTTTGTCTTTTGACCTCTACTATTTGGCAAATAAACTCTTATATTGTACTTTTGACCATGTGTTGTGTTTCTGGGTTTAATTGGTAGTGGGTTAAAATACCCCTTGTCAACAACAATGCAGCATACTTTGTAAAGTTAGAAAGCACTTTTGGAGACCACTTCCTAAACCAGGTGCACAATGTTCTCCACCCCACCATGTGCCCACATGGGTTTGGTCTACCTATGAGTGCCTGCTCGTACAGGTGCTCATGTCATCCTAAAAACATGGTGCCCGGATGTCTTGTATTCATCAGTACTATATTTACAATTATTAATCCGTACATACTTTTATATTTTAGTCCTGGTTGTAATAATACATTCATATTGACAGTTTTCTTGTGACAGCACTTATGCTATTATTTTTTGTTTAGCCCATTAAAATTGGGAAAGCATGTCATTTTAGCTATATACAGTGTTATTTATATTTTTAGGATTTTATATTTTTACATGACATTACATGACAACTACATTTTTCAGAAAACGTCTTTAGAAGAGTGATTCTCAATAATGTGTTGCTTGCGGGTTGAACATTTTTTGAAAAATCTTGGAAGTGATTGAAGTGTTAAAACATTTTGAATACACAAATCCTCTGGGGGTCCTTAACTGGCACAAGACATTTTCAGATAGGCAAATACACATTATTTGGGGGGTCTTTTCCTGGCACTTTGAGAACTATTGATGCAGAAGGCATTTATAGCATCAGTCTCGGGTTTTAATGGGCTGAGTTAACGTATTAATCATTTTCTGCATTATAAAGGGATTATGGTCTAGTATGAATATAAAAGCCTACAGTGTGACAGGACAATGACCTTGGCTAAATGTAGTTCTTCCTTGTCTGACATGCTCTGAAGATCAGAGGGCTGTCCAGATGTCTGGAATGGCCAGGGGTCATCAAAGGGCAGCTCTCCAGCCCACTATAAAAGGGGCTGTCTGGGGTCCACTCTACACACAACACCACAGGACAGCATCATTTCAGACTCGGACAAGCTGGAGGAAGGAGCTCATCTCTTACTCTCTCAACCTCATCTTTGTTAGAACTGCTTTTGTTAGCTACTTAGAAGTGACACAGCATGGAAGGTGGTGCACTCGCAAGATTCTGCATTCTCTTGATCTGCGTTTTCAAAGTTGTGTCAACACAGCCCCACAGTTCTCCAAGAGATCTTCAGACACGTTTGGGACTTGTGAATACCCCTCACCATCACACCGGCTTTCCTATGTACATGATGCAATTGTACCACTCCTTAAGGGCAGCAGATTCTCCATCATCCATGGCTTTCAACACCATCAGTTCACATAACTTCAAGCCTTCGCTACACAATTCTGATTCCATATTAAGTGTGATGGCAAAAGGTGAGCTAATTTAACAGCTTTGCATTGTTTTCTTTATATAGGATGAAGATCTACATGTGTACACTGTTTGCTGTTGTGCACCTTTATGTTACTGTTTAGACTACCATTACACATTTGACAGTAAAGTTTTAACATCCCTGGATGAATTTAATTTGGATGCAATCGGATTCAATGTTTTTTTTTTTTTACACTGTTGTGTGTGCATTAGTTTCTCTGTAGCCTATTTTAATGCCTTATCTGTGTTATCAGACCCTGGCCTTTTACAACCCAGAAGTGTCAAACTGCTTATTCAACTTAAAAGGCTTTCTCTGTTTTATGTGTGAGGGAGTGTGTGTGTATTAGCTCCTCAGACGTCTTTGCACTGGGGGTTTCAATACACATCCTGTCCACCCACCCATTCTGGTGTTTTGACATTTTGTCATGGGATATGGTTTGTCTAGAACTGTAAGGAGGAAGATGCCTGGTTTTGTGTCGATTTGTCATACCAATAAACTGCCACTCCTCTCTTTTAGGTTGCCATCAAGTGGGAGCAAAATGGACAGTTACTTTCGACTTATCCTCCATCTCCACCAGCGACCTTGTCCAGCTGGCAGAGCTACGTATCAGAATACCAGCATTCTCTGCCTCCCAGCACGTCACCTTGAACATATATCACTCCCGAAAGCAAAGCTGTGAGGGGGACAGCTCAACGTGCCCAGAGGAGCGCCTTTTCTTGGGGAGCTTTGCTGCATCTCCCAATAGCACAAGTCCATCTTGGAAGGTTTTTAATGTGACCGCCCTTCTGAAATACTGGCTGTACCAGGGAGAGGCTGCATTAAAACATGCACAGCAGGAGGAGCATGGCAGCGGTTCAGGGGATGATAGAGAGGTCATTGGCAAGACCCAATTCAGGTATTTCGGGAGGCAAAAAAAAACAAGCCATCCAACAATGGACCGTGTCATTATGGTCATCTTCTCCAAACAAGAACGGCCTCAGGAAGGCCACGGAGCACACAGTCTCATCCAAACTGTGCAGCACTCAAAGTATGTCATGATGCACAGGCCTAGAAGTGACATGCAAGGCAGACGTCACAAGCGAATGGAGAGGATGCGACTGAGCGGTTCACTTCCTGTTACCAGGCCACCACAAGAAGCCACCCAGCGACCCCTCTGTCGGAAGGTAGACATGTGGGTAGAGTTTGACCAGATTGGCTGGGGTGCCTGGATTGTGCATCCTAAGCGCTACAATGCCTATCGCTGTGAGGGAGAATGCCCAACTCCAGTGGATGAATCCTTCATGCCAACAAACCATGCGTACATGCAGGTGAGTTAAAATATTAGTGTTTGGCACATGTACAGTATTGCTAATTCAAATAAATGCAAGTGTACACAATGACCAGCACATCATACACACTTGCAATATGACATAATAGTTAGAGTATACAAGAAATATTTTGTTTGTTTTTAAATACTAAGTAAAGTTAATCCCTCTGCCTACACACCAGTCTCTGAGTTGAGCAGGTGTGCTTTAAGACTTAAGACTTAAGTTTAATGTGTATTCCTTGAAATCTATTCATTGCCAACATTTTGTATCATTGCTCATGTGCTTCTCATTTATTTTGCAGAGCCTCTTGAAACTTCACCATCCAGAAAGAGTATCTTGCCCATCCTGTGTGCCAACTCGCCTCAGCTCACTGTCCATGCTGTACTACGATTACAATGACGACGACGTGGTCCTACGGCATCATGAGGACATGGTTGTGGAGGAGTGTGGTTGTCACTGACCCCCATCAAGCACAACAATGACTATTGTGGGAAAAACAATAAAAACGTGAAATTACTATAACTGACCTGTTGCCAACACAGAGTTCATTTTCTTATGCTATCACATGAATTGAAAAAGGGACCAGTTTACACAGTCTTTTGAGGTTGTAGCATTTCCCATGCAAATATTTTGTAAATACTGTTGTAAATATTGTTATATATTATATATATTGTTGTACATACGATGTAAAAAATATATATTAAAGCAATTTATTTTTGATCAAAGTTGTCATTTCACTTTCTGGGGTCTAACAACTATCAGAATCAGGTATATCCTGAGTAGCAGGAGTCTCCATGACTATGAAAGCTCTTTAATTTTCATATGCCAATTAGGGGAGAAAACTCACCCATCGAGCACAAGATTTAAAAAACGTCTAAAAAAGGTCTAATGTTAGATTAAACATTGTTTACATGTTTAATCAAAGGTCTATCTTAGATTAGACATTGATTAGACATCTAATCTAAGATTAGACCTCTAAAGAACTTCCACTTTTAGACATATTTTTAGATCTTGTGCTCAGTAGGCACATAGGACACAGATTAAAGAAGTGGAGTCTTTTTCACTTGTCTTCTTCATAGGACCTTAATGGAGACAAGTCCACAGGAACATTTGTGGGTTACCCCATTAGACCAAGGGTAGACTAGTTCTGTTTCTGTCAAGTAGTATTCAATCAAAAGTGATAACACAAGCAAATGAGCAGACAAAGCACCTGCTGTGCTCCTGCTGTGCCGCTTCAATTGTATGCATATCCAATATGTCAGCCATGTAAACAATGAGAAAATGTAATTTACAGCTAAACAATGATTTTGAAAAAATTCAAAGCGAGACATAGATGAGGCAGTAACCGTAAATGAGTTCCATTTTATCACCAATTTAACAGTGTTATGGAAAAGGAAAACTACACTACATTTTCTATCGCCTCAAACAGGTGCCAGTAATATTTTGTATCTTTCATTACTTAATTATTATACTTTATGAACCTTATGTAATGCATAATTATAGATATACATAAGTGTTACAAAGCCTTACAGGTGAAGTGTGATTATAGACCTGGCTGAATTATGAAGTCTTAAATGATAGTGAGAATGATCAGAATAAAGGGCTATTGCGTGCCTTAACCTATCGTTTCCTAGATCCTATAATTATTAGAGGATCTAGGAAAGAATAGCTCAAATAACAACCATTAGTCAACAGTTGTCAGTTGAAGCCATAAATGTGAAGTGGGCTGATGCATTCGAGTCTAATACATCAACCCAGATTGCATATTTATGGCTTCAACTGACAACTGTTGACTAATGGTTATTGTTTGACCAATCACCTAAAATCCACATATTCGTTTCCATTTGTATTATTAGTGAGTACACATACACATCTTAAGGCATTAAGAGCCTAAAAAAGAAAGGTTCAGACTTTATTTTGCTGATTGCGATCAGGCAGACATAGGGAGAAGAAAAATAAAAAATAAGAGCAAATAGGAGAGACAGGCTGATGGATGTTTTTGTTGATTGTGACCAAACAGACGGACAGAGTGGGGGGAAACCAAAAAGATTGAAGGAGACAGCAGTAGGGTGTGTTTATTTTAGGGGGTGTAGGAAGCAGAGGTGACAAGGAGACCGACTAGAGTAGACTATGACTACTAGACTGGAAAGCAATGAGTAAACATCAAGTTGCTGAAGCTACTGTGAAGATAGGGTGGGGTACAATCTATGAACTGTCCAGGCCACCACCACCCATCCATAGATTTATCACTCACATGTGGTCATGCATTATATTGTCATAGAAAACATGATGCTTACTGCTGATAGATCTTTGGAATTTGGGAAATCCAACTCCTCCTAAAATGACTAAATAATGTGATTGTTCTTTTCACCTCCACTGAATTTTAGATAATGGAAATCATATAGAATGTTATAAGCGCGAATGCCAGTATGGAATTTGAGTGTTGAGCTTTAAAATCATGTGTCAGTTCTCACCTGCCCACCCTGGTGGGCAGAGAACTTAATAGATTTACAGCACAGTAATTAGCACCAATTAGTGTTCACCATTTACACTGACAACCAAAGCACCTAGCCCTACATGGTACACTACTCAGGTTTGTATAGTCTCTCCAGCATCTATTGAGGTTAACTGTATACACTTGATACCCTATAAATGTTAAAGTAATGTTTATGCCACCCTGTACAACATCCTGTTCAGCAAGGATGTAGGCCATGTAACAGTGCATGTGAAAATTTTCACGTTTGAAACTTTGAATGTATGTTCTGTACTGTTATGTTCTGTGCCAGTTTTGTTCAACCTACTATATATTGCAAAAAAAAAATATTCAAGCCTGACACGAGTTGTCCATCATTACAAAATGATACAAGTAAACGCTACATAATCTAATTTGCTCAACAGAATTCTTCCAACTATGCAGCCCATGTACGACGTATGTTGATTTTGGTTGTGAATTGGAATAGCTGTATATTGACCTTTCTCCTCCTGGACAAGAAAAGGTTATCAATGGCTGGTGGCCGTCTTTGCGAATTCCATTGGAATAATTTCCACTGTACCAGAAGAGCACTATGGAGGTTTGCTATAGTAGGTCATGTAGTAGGCAACATATTAGTTAAAATACATAAATAAAACCAACAATATACAGGTACTGTATATTTGGTATCTCATCCTGCTTAAAGAGCCGTTTTAATGCCCAAAGACTATCAATGTCAGAATAAACACTTCACGAGTCATTAACTTTCGCAGATAATACTGCACTGAGTAAATGTGTATTTGGCTGACAATGCCAGCTGATCCAATGACACTACCCTGGTTAGTGAGGGTGGGTACGGGGGAAGGGAGGGGATATTCTTCCAGTTTCGCTAGGATAGCTTCAATTTGCGTTAAAATGAAATGACACAAGAGGAAAAAATACAGTACTTTTTCTGTTGCTTTAATGCTTTGTGACCTTAGAAATTGTGTGGAAACAAATGTGTTTAAGCACCATCACAGCACATTTTATGTTCTCTGTATGAAAAGGTGAAAAATATTGCATGATTTACAGTACAAATTATGAAGGTTGTGAAGCATTATGAAAATCTGAAAGCAATATTTGCAGAGAGGTAACGTAAACGGGTAGACATGCATAGCCCCTTAGCTACAAGTCAAAGAATCTCCTAGAATTTACAGGTTTTAACCAAGTCTTCCAAACATACATAATTGTTTAACATAAATGTGTAAGAAGGCACAGCTGATGTCACATTGGAACCAGTTTGTTCCGTTTAGGCAACCAGGGAAATATTACATAAATTGGGATTAAACACACATTCGTACAAAGACAGTACACAGTAAAATCCTCAGCGTTAATTTCCACTCATTCAGGATGTACACATGGAAGCAAATTGACCTGCAAGGGTCACTGAGGATTGTACTGTGTAGACTAGAGAGGTGCTCTGTGGTCATGGAATGAAGGATGGGGACGCAGGAGCTCCTGAGTCTCTCTCCTCTACAGCATTGTGTGGGTAATAAGGCGGCTCACATCTCTTCAGCCAACAGCAAGTTCCAGCTTAGGCTAGATATCCATTTCAAAAAGCTGTGCATCGTCACCTTAGAAATGACAAATGATTCACCCATTTCAGTACACTACGTGTGACACAATGAAGCATAGATGATTCATTACGTGAAAAAGCATTGTGCCTTTAACAGGGATTATACAGTACATACAGCTACTTTGTCATATTGCAATTTAAAATACTGTTCTCATTAATGACAACTCATGATTAAAGGCAATATTTTAATTTACAATTATCCCCCTGTTTGGGACTTCTTTTACCTTTTTTGTATCTTTTTCCAAGCAATACTGAAGAAAAACATTTATAACTTCAAAATACACTTACAACAAAAGTCGATTTATTAGTGATAGTGGCCTATTTTGTTAGTTCAGTTCACAGGGCCGATGCACACATTATCTGGAATACTATCCCATATATCCCAGTTACCAACCTACCCTGTATTTTACTCTGTATTTGACCCTGTAATGTCATGTTCAAATAACACACCTGTGAGAGTTACTTATCATACAATTACACTTTGCATCGTCACTTTTGTATGTTTGCATTAAGGTAATGTTTGTGTTTACACAACAAACACTCAAAATGGCCATTCATTTTCCATGGCCTTGTTTGTGTTTGTGTTAGAACAACGTTTGTGTTTACACACATCCTCAGGATGAGGCCAAAAATCTGTTGATATTGCCATTTTGCTGAAATAATCACAATGGAAAGATGTCGATTTCAGCAATAACATTTGTTTATTCTTAGAGTTAAATTTACACTGAAGATTTTTGTGTGTAGTGTACAAAGCGTAGTCAGTGTAGACCCGTCTAGCCTGTATCAGTGTCTGTGGACTTACCAGTGCTCTTGTTATCAGGTGCAGTGATGATGTTGTTATTCAGTGGTTCTCCCGTATGGGCCTTCTCATTGATGACGTCTTTAGAATTGGGGCTGGTCACCCCTGGAATGTCAGGCAGGCCACGTGGGGGGGTCTTGGTCACTGGGGAGCTACGACACTCCAGCAGGAACTTTCGGTCGTAAATGATCCTGGTACCTTTGGTTGGGATAAGTAAGAAGACATAAGAGGGCTCCCAGAGTGCACATGAAGAGTACTGGGAGTCAGGACATTGCGAGATCTACAGTATAGCAGAGGTTCAGGCCACCACACCTACATCGTTCCCCGAGCCACATTGCTGGGGGTTTTGTCAGAATAACCATTTGATAACATTCAAGCCGGTTCCTCTACAGCAGAAAAACTGATGCGTGCACCCCTTGTGGGGCACATAAAAATAGTAATGGTATGGTAATGGTAAATGGTATTTACTGTACATAGCACCTTTATCCGGGTGCATTACATAATTTACACATAGTCATTCACCGATCGCGGCGGAAGCCATGCAAGGTACCAACTAGCATATCGGGAGTAATTTGGCGTTCAATGTCTTGCCCAAGTACACTTCCGACAGGTAGTACTGTATCAGACAACACATTGCATTGAAATCGTAGATCTGCTATTTGTTGAAGATTTAATCTACAATCTCATGTGGCCTAGTAGTATTTCAGGTTTATGATCCCGTCGAGAGGGGACGGTAACTTTCATCATGTTGTAGTCAATGATTTGTTGTCATCTGGTGAAAAACCACAAGGCGGATTCAGTACTATGAATGGGTACTTCTTATTCTGGCTTGTGGTTTCCTGCCTAATGACTACAAATCATTAGCCAGGGATCCACAGGCCCAAAAGCTCAACAGTTAAGGATTAACTTGTGATGTCCACTCTGTATACCCACACCATAGACAAACATAAGGCAAAATGTCATCATACTTTAAAAAGCATGTGGCAATGTGTCACACTATGGAGTTTTCATGATTCCAAAAGAATTCCAATCATTAGTTTTGCACAAAAGAACGGCCAATGCCTCAGTCACAAATGTGATAAGTCAGCACATTTGGGCAAGTGGATATAGCTGAATTTAGTGTTTTTGTGCAAAACTAATGTAATAAAAATCTATGTTTTGTTTAACACATTTCTATATAAAGTTAAGTGTTGCCTTATATTGGTTGTCTATGGTATGGGTTTACAAAAATGACTGCAACCTCTTTTCGTGATGTTTCCGGCAGAGCAGAGTGACCTCTCATTCTGTGGACGAGGGGTGGACCACTCTTTTTTGACTTGAGAGCTAATTTCAAACTGACCGGTTCAACAAGATCTACACATCAAAAATGTGATTATCCCATTACTGATAATCCATTTCAATGCCCCTGGAAAGTGGGAGCTTTGCAATAGTGGTGATGGTGTTACTTGCTGTTATACAGTGTTTAAAATGAAAAATAGAGGTGACGAATTGGAAGGGTTTATGCTCCTACTGACGTTTGAAAACAAAGTATTTGGGGTGTGAGTTGACAGTTGATCTACCTACACAGCCTGTGTCATTTACTTTTTGAGCACCCCTACTGTGGACCCCTATAATGTCCAAGTGAATATAAAAAACAATAAAAATATAAAAAACGGTATGTCATGACATCACAGGTCCCCTCACATAGCGGGTGCATGGCTCCATTGACTAAGCATACAACATGACATAAATTAAAATTACCATCACACTGTGATTGTGGAACACAGAATAAGATTTACTCGGAGTTGGAAAGCCTGTTGACTCGAGGACAGGGGAGAGCAGACAGGCAGACATTTTGTGTAAACTTTGCAAGGTCAGGTGTGCCCAAGGCCTGATATTCCCACATTTTATAGATAACAGTATAGAAGGGCTAAAGGGAAGCATGGTTGCTGATAGTGCTGCAAACGAATATTCCATATTCAAAAGAATATTGAATATAAAAATGTAAATATTTGAATGTCATAAATTAAGGTTCAAATTTAAAACAAATAATTATGAAAATGCTATGTGACTTCCCACAAGACGCTGGGCCACATAAACATAAACAAGCTGATAGAGATTTATAACCTTATTAAGACCTTATTAAGATAAAATTAAATAAACAATAACACAAATCAAACACTCGCAGTATAAAAGCAGGTTAACTAGAAAGTTAAGTAAATCTAACATAAATAATCAGAATCAAGGTTTAATGGTCCAAAACAGTTGGTGATAGATCGATAGATCTTAGTAGACGACAGGTTTGTTGCAACTGCAGAGTCATTATGATTCATAAATACATGCTATTGCTTGTTGCTGTTATTAATAATCTCTGGCAAGCTGCAAGAGGAAGTGGGCCAGTGGCCACGTTACACACAAATGAGGAAGTGTAAAGTTAAATGCGTACATAACACAAACTTTCAAGTGGGTCGCATACGCTGATGCTGCTTAATGTTTATATCATATGCGCCAGGAGACGAACACAAACAACTTAAAACCGAAAAACTCATCATGGTCATGTTGGCTTTACAGTAAGGTGGTCATAGTTCATCACAGTTGCTGTAGATTGAACACCACCACGGTCACTCCCGCGCGCCTGCCCGATTGCAGAGGTCGGATACACTACAGCAGTGGTTTTCAACCAGTGGTCCGGGGACCACCAGTGGTCCTTGAAAGAGTTACAGGTGGTCCCCAGCTAAATGATGGAAAGTTGGTTAATCAGATGTAACTCTTTGAAAAATAACTCCATTTGGTTTCATTCTACACTCTCAAGAGTTAAAATATTCATCATCCTAATTACGTAGCCCAAATCTACACAACTAGAGAATGTAGAAGATTAATGGTCATTTTGATCTGTATGTTTGACTGTTGGCTTCCCAAATCCAGCCTGTTATTGTGGACAAAAGCGAACTAAATCTTTAGTTTTGGGTCTGTGGGGCTCATCAAATGCTGGTCCGTGGCTCAAATGCTGCATAAATAGTGGGCCCTGCCCTGGTATCAAAAAGGTTGAGAACCACTGCACTACAACATGCGCATACACTCCACTCCTCCACTGATGATTGCTGCTGCCAGCTGTTAAAAATGATGATGGCAAGCAAAATGTGTGTGTGTGGAGTGGACTGTGGGCCAGGCGAATGTTGCATACTGCTGGACGCTCCTTGCATCTTTGTTTTGTTTGACGTATAGCTTGCACTTGTCTGCAGCCACAACATTGCCTCGTTTCAATCTACGAGGCTGCAGCCATCCATAGAGCAATAAGGGCTAACTAACGTTAGCTAAGCTTAGCACAGTTAGCTGGGAATGCTGGCTGGCCAAGCACAAATCAGATTGGCGAAAGTGCTGCTGTTGACAGCCAGGCAGGCGCACCTCGTGCGGGGGGTGGGGGTTTAAATGGCAATCCATTTCCCACGTGACTGTAAAAGTAACCAAAACGTTTGGTTTGCTCGACCCCCCGATTATAACTCATTTCAAGTTCTTTGTGCAAGGCAGTAAAAGTTCTAGTTGTGCTTAAACGTACCGCCGGGGGTCGTGCTAAACAGTGTTCCTCCGGGAGTAGTGCAGTAGTCGTGGGGCATGTGCTCTGCGTCGTTGATAGTCACCCGTCTGGTCGTTGGAATGGCCTTGGTGGCACTGGTCTGCTGGCAGCCTGTAGACATCCTCGGTTTACTTTAATAAACTATAGATCTAGCTAACTAAATACTATCGGACAGAAATAAATTTCCTTTTCAAAGCCTCAAAGCTTTATATAGCGCCTGGCTAGGTTCAGCTTTGGCTGAATGAAATGGCTACTTTCTGATAAATAAAAATAAATACCTCTTTTTCATAAGTGCAAATAATATCTAAGCTTTTCATACTACAACATGCAGACTCAGAAGTGGCCGCAGGTTCTTTGTTAAAAGGACCTGAGCACACGTTCCTCCACTCTATCACTCAATCACTCACTCACTCTCGCGCTACACGTTCACGCAGCACAAAAACAACACAGACCAGCAGACAGGAAAACGCTCCCAGAACTCGTGGGTTTGGCAAAACTAGGGTCACATCGCCCCCTATTGATGTAGAAGTTGAACAGTGTTTTTTTTTTTCCCCCATATCAAGGCCCGTTATTTATTTATTTGGCATGAATTATGAGATTTAACCTGGCAGAGACCCAAATGTTGATCAAATATAACAGTGGATTTCAACCTTTTTGATCCCAGGGACCACTATTTATTCAGCATTTGAGCCACGGACCACCAAGGATTTTCAAGTTTGTGTACACAATTTAGGAGACATAAATGGCAAAACATTGGCCAAAAAACATTTATTCTACATTTTCTAATGTGTATACTTTTGAAAATTAAGTAATTCAGATGTTTAAATATAATTTTACTCTTGAAAGCGTAACATGAAACCAAATGGACCCACAAGGATCCATTTTGTTTCATGTTTTCTCTTTCAAGAGTTACACCTGGTTAACCAACTGTCCCAACTCTCCATCATTTAGGTGGGGCCCACCTGTAACCCTCACAAGGATCAAAAACCACTATGTAGTAAATGAAGCACACCGATTTTAAAACACCCAGGACAGGAGCAAGGGATGTCAGGGTCAAAAACAAAAGGAATGCATTACACTTTTTTCAAGTATCTAAACTAAGCAAATGTGATGGCATAATTTAGCTGAATTTATGAATTTATCTGCTATGTGGGAGAAAATTGGCCATGTGACTTCACACTACAGGTCATGCACTGTGTATGTCAGTATGTTTAGTATCACCTTGTAATCTCTTGTAGTCTGTGTGTGTGTGTGTGTGTGTGTGTGTGTGTGTGTGTGTGTGTGTGTGTGTGTGTGTGTGTGTGTGTGTGTGTGTGTGTGTGTGTGTGTGTGTGTGTGTGTGTGTGTGCCCTACTGTACTCTCAGAGATGCAAACCGTCTGCATATACCACATACGAATCCTGTACTCTTGTGGAATGATGTTTTAAGTGCATTTCATTTTGACATATACAATTAATCATAGCCAATGGACAGAGAATGTACACAAATGTCAATCAAACTTAGACAGGATGACTCAACTCCCTATCAGTTCCTAGAACTTTTTTCCTTCTTTTTTTAAGGGTGGGCTCTAGCATGGTACGACCCAGGGATAGGGACAATTTTTGTTTTTGTAAAAAATAAATAAATAACGTAATGTCTAGTTAGTCATACATAAGCATGTGATGTCACACATTCATATACATTAAACAAAAAGACATTTCATTTCTTTATTAATTTTGTAAATGTTGAGCTGGTGTACAGGGTAAATTTTCAATAGATATCTTCTGATTTCATTTGATTAAAAGTCTTTTACATGTATTTTTTCATGTTGACCTCTCCATAACAATAAAAAAAAGCAAACAAAACAAGTTAAAATACCCACAAGGCCCCTCTTTTTCCCCATGTTGCAGGCATTACCCAGAACTCAACAGTCTCTTGGTAGCTACAGCTGTATGATGCTAAAAGTACATCCATAACATAACTAGAATCCCAGTTGACAAGTAAGGGTGCATAGCATTCTAAGTAAATATATATATATACTTTTTCATATATTCCATATATATATATCTATATATATATAGCCTTTTATGTTAAAAACACTTTCTGTGCATGTGCGCATTTGCATTCCTTAGTATTGAGTAATATGCTATTGCGTTAATAATGTCTTCAATCCATTCTAAACGAATATACATGTGTCCTCTAGTTTTTGCAACAGTAAATATTTTTGCATGAACTCGGTGCATGTCACCAGTAGTCCTTCAGTGCAGGGTTTTCCATTATTACATGTCATTTTGTCTAATGTAACCTCTCTTCTTGCACTTAAATGGACTCCTCTAAACTCCTCTATAGCCGTCACCATGTGGAAGCCTTAGAACTGGCTCAATGTCCTATTCGGTAGGGGGGCAACAATCGATCGGGGGTGGGCTGTGTTGAGGAAAAATGCTTGTCGTCTTGAAAGCCTAGCCAGTGAAGCCACCATGTCGTCCCACAGTGCTATCTAGCCTTTACCTCACCACAAACAGTGGCTGCTGAGACTGCCCTCCTTAAATCTGTACATGTCCCCTATCAGCATTGGATTCGTAGGTTAAGTGGTTCCTGGTTAAACAAAACACATGCACATGGTAAACTGTTCAGTGTTCATTTTAACTGATGTACAAAAGGGATCAAATGTACCCATAACCTCACTTGGTTCCGTTTGTACACAGATTTACCAGTGAAGATTTTACTGCTAGAAGCAAAGGATTTTTATTACAGTAAACATGTTTACTTAACATTTTTTTCCAAACTCTGTGGAGTAGGGAAGATAATATTTGATGAAAGTATATTTCTTAAAATATAACAACCTATTTTGAGGCTACTGCATTTTACTCTTTCCATTTACTTTGCATGGGTGATATGTTATTCTTATGCATGTATGCTTCAGATGAACTTAGAATTAAGACAAATGTTTGAGGAACAGCAGAACCTGAGTTGAAATAATAGAATTGAGAGCCTATCATCCTACTGTATAGTGTATACCTACTAGCTTATACACAGACCTTACATTCATAGTTTCTGGCTACAAAACCTGACTAATCGATGGATATTTATTGCAACATTTCAATGGACTGTTGATGGATTACATGTGTCTCTATGATGATAAATTGGCGATCTAATGTAAAGTTAGGAAGCAATGTGTAATGGTAATAAGAATGGATGGCACACTTATTGAGGTAAATCAACAGTAAAAAAATGTTTTGTGAATCTGAAATATATATTATGTATATTCTGGGAGACTCTTCTGTACACCCACTTGTAATATCACATCATAATCTATCTCTGCATACCCAATACTGAATACATCTTTTTTTCTCTCACACACACGAGCAACGCAAGCACACACACGCACACGCACGCACGCACGCACGCACGCACGCACGCACGCACGCACGCACGCACGCACGCACGCGCACGCACGCACGCACGCACGCACGCACGCACGCACGCACGCACGCACACGCACGCACACGCACACACACACACACACACACACACACACACACACACACACACACACACACACACACACACACACACACACACACACACACACACACACACACACACGTAATATACAACATCATTTCTCTTCTGGTGAATATGAATGTCATTAAGGCTCAAATAAAGTATGAGTAGACGGACACAAATCTACATTGACTAAATGAGTAACAAAACAGATGGGATGGCCAGTATGAAGTTCTATACCTTTAATCCTTTGAGTCCACAGAACACACAGGAATCAAACCCTAAATTCTGCGAGAGCAGCAGTGTCTTACTACAGTATGTTGATTTATGTCTTTGACTAAAATGACTAAAATATATATATATATATTCTTTCCAAACAAGCAAAGTAACAAAGTGTATACTAATGTTCTGACATCATCTCTGATTGAAGTAAAGCTATGATTAACAGATTGAACGCCCAAGCTTAAGGAGATGATGAACTATGACAATGAAATCTTAATCATCATGACAGACGTGCACACACACACACGCACTCGAGCAAGTGAACACACACATGCTTGCACACTCAAACACGCCCACAGTACCCGTGCGCATACACACTCACGCACACGCACGCACACACGAATTCTACTCCTTTTAAGTGTTATTGCTTCTTTTGTAGTGAAGTTAAGACAGTAAATCATGAAGGAGGGCATAACAATAAGGAAAGGACTCAGACAAGAGACAGGTGTTGCAGGGTTTTGGGAAGAGCTACTCGGGCTCACAGTCGTGGGGTCAGTATTACAGTTTCTCATCACAGTGATTGGTGACTGGCTGTCTTTGCTACACTCCACGGAGCCAAAAAAACAAACATGGAACTCAACACATCCACAACACAACGCTCTCCTCTCTCCAGCTGACTCGGTGCTACATTATTCCCAGTGTTTCATCAGTTCCTCTACCCATGCCATATCAAGTGACATCAACTGCCAATGCTGAAGTGGTCTATTGATTCTCTTCATAGGTAATGATGAGGTCATTATGGCCCAACACAGAGACATTGCTACTAAATGAAGGTGATCCTGACCCCTGCTGGAGAAGGACAGGACAGGACTGCTACATCTACTCTGAGAGGCTGCCTGGGCTGGGCTGGGCTGCATAGGGCCGGAGAGGAATAGGCATGGCAAAATTCAAACAGAAGAAGGGGGTGAACACAGATAACAGGTTTTTGTCTCCATCATTTGCAGGTACCATGAGGACACAGTACACATTAACGCAAAGACTTTTAACATTTCACGACACCTGTCTCTCATATCACTCTACACAAAGAAACCTCTCTGGACAGATAGGTAGAATTGGAACACAGATGCCTGCCCCGCCCTCGAAACTCACAGAAACTCACAGTAAATAGCTGAAGCCTGTTAGTGCCCTCTAAACTCCGACATGTCAGAAGCAAAAGGGTGGAAGCACATGGAAATCACAAATCAACAAACAACTTGCCACACAATAAACCGACGGATAAAACAGGCCGAGCGACACAACAGTTTGAATTGTTTGTTCTCATACCCACAAGGACCTCAAGATATATAGAATAATATATAGGTTCAGGCCGAATGAACCAAACGAGAAAAACAGGGAGGAATACCGTAAGTATCTGGAACAGCAGCATCATTGGCATCGCATAGGGTTCTTATAACACAAACGACACGCACGTAACACACAGTCACGTATAGCATTTTAGTGCATACCATATTATGTACAACACCGATAACCTTGGGCGATAGTGTAGCATACTGACATTTTGAGCACTGGGACATTTAGTAGTTTGAAACTTGTCTGTGATGTTGGAGCTGGAAGAGTCATATTAAGCCTAATTCATACTATGCTGTACGACTATGCCTCTGGCCCAAAATGACATATTTCCAAGTGAACATGGACATACAGCAAAAGATAAATTAGGCTTCAGTGTGGCAGGGAGGAGGGGGAGTAACCTGTTGCCTAGGGATTATGCAATTCTCATTAATTTACACTTTACAGCTTCACTTTTCCTTAAGTTTGTCAGACTTGTCCTGTTTATTTCAAAAACGGGCAAGTGTCTGAGCGTAGGCCTACCCCTACATTGCATGCCCGGTTGCCCGTCCCATACAGGAGTGCCCTGTTCCCATCCCTCCCCACCCTTTTCCCACCCCATATTCCCTCATTATTTTTAAAGACAGGCCATGCGGCAGCAGTCACTCATGCTGATACAGATAACAGGAAGCACGTTTTGGTTGCTTGTATTTTTTTTGTCATTGTTGTTTTTTCTGTTTGGTTTGGTTTTTTATATGAAACAATCATGCTTCTATAGCTTTGTTTTAGATGTTTTGACGTTTCTTTAAAAAAAGAAGAGAAAAAAAAGGTAAGAAAAACTACAAGTAAATCCATATCCTTCTCCTCTGGTGCGTGCTGATAGTTGACATAGCCGTCTGGATTTTTTTATGATTGAGTTGGAGTTTGTTGCTGTTCATTTCTCTTTGTCTGCCTCTTCAGAGGCATTCATCCTCCGGTCACCTGCGTCCGGTCATGTGTCTAAGTACGGTGATTTAGGTGAAGGGGTTGTGTCCCGTGGAGAGCCCTGTGGAGAGAGGAGAAAAGTCTGATAAAGACATACGTTCCCTGAATAAACAACACCTGACCAATGCAAACATATATGTTTCCATGACAAATCTGTTGAAGCTGTCACATGCATATATGTTGAAAAACACATCCTTTTAGTCGATAAATGGGGCAAATGTTTACTTTGTCACACAACCTGTCACTCAAAAAAGTCAAATTGTCATTGGGAAAGTTAAGTGACACAGTTGTACAACAAAATATGAATTTGGTTTAAAAGTGTATGTGTGTGTCAGTCTGTAATTAGACGTATTCTAAAAACAGACCCATGTGTTGCTATCAATCTGTCTGTCTTGACAAATGTTCTTAGCTAAAGGCCAAACAGGACTTCCTGTAATCTGCAGCTAATTTGTCACTGCAGTTTACCTCTGATATTTGCATAATATCATTTTAAGTTGAGGCGGAGGTTATCATTTAGTACTGTGAAATGCCAGTGAGAAATGTAGTAAAACAACAGAACAATACAGAGCAGAATAGTAGATTACGCATTTACACATGTACATGCATGCACGCACGCACCATTTACACATGTGCATGGGCGCACACACGCACGCACGCACGCACGCACGCGCGCACACACACACACACACACACACACACACACACACACACACACACACACACACACACACACACACACACACACACACACACACACACACACACACACACACACACACACACACACACACACAGAGCTCAGTTTGTCCAAATAATTTTATAGAGGACAAATGGTCTCACTAACATTCTGTTCAGCTTCAGACAGTTTGCACAACATGCTTTAAGGCACTCATGTAGCATTAGAGCAGTAGAAAACAAAGCAAAAAGCCTCTTCGTATTAAATTCACCACAACATTAAGCATTTGTCCTTATGATGACGATGATGGTGATGATGATATTATGATGATAATCACATAATAATAATATAATAATAATATAGCCCTATAGAGCACTTACAAACAAGATTAAACGTTTTTGTTTTTATTTTTACATAAAACTGAAGAAATAAAATGTTTAAATGTTCAGTGACATATGAACAATGCTAACTTTCAATTATGAATTAACTGTTGATATAAAAAAGTATGTTTTAAAAGTGATTTGAACAAAGGGACTGATTTGACTAGCCTCAAGTAGATACAGTAGCTCTGACAGCAAAAATGTGACCACACTTTTTGCCTTAAGTCAAACTCAAGAACAGACAGCAGTTTCCTGCCTGATGATCTCTGAGGGGTAGGTTTATTCCAAATTGTAATTATGGGCACAGATCATGTATCAAAATCAATCCTGGAACAGGCAGGCCAGCATGTAAGAAATTTAAAATAGGAGTAATATGTTCAATTAAATTAATGGACTATCGGGCTTCACTGAATTGTCTATAGTCTGTCTGCATAACAATGGAACGAGTCTTGCCTCCATATTGTGCCCAAGGGGAAAAAAGTATTGGGCCTACAATATGTAGCCTTAGGACCAAGTATACACTGAAGTAATCTATTGTATTGTCTTATTATGAGCAATGGTATCAAAACCTGCACTGTGTCCAAGTCCAACAAATTAAATCACATGATACCGATGTCGCCAAGACTGTGGTGCTGTCACAATCCAGAACGCAAATGTTTAAAAAAATATTTTTGTTTTTCACAGCTGCTGGAAATTTTAATTCAGCTCGTTGGGAATGAATGCTCCCTGGGTATGCAATATCTATTGTACCTATCAAGTAACCAATGAACCCTATCGGAGTAGTAGCCTACAATACCCATTATCATAGTAATTGGAGGCCAGCCTATTATGCCATTACTGTGACATTAGGGATCTTCATTGTTCGATTTGTGGGTTTATAAATATGCTCGAGGACCACTGATCCAACCAATATCTCTCCCTGCAGTCCTCAGCCAATATACACACAGATTGAGTTAATAAGTTAGTTAGATGGTTCTCGGGATATGCATTCCCTGTTTTATAGGGACTGTCAAGCACGCATGGTATGATAGGAATGCCAATGTTGAAATTGGCATGTATTTGCAATATAAAGGTTGGGCCCATAACAGTTTTCCTTTGCAAACCAATCATACAATAATCACTTTACTATACAGTACTATTTTACCATAGTATTATTAAAATGCTAATTTGCTATCTATAGATAATAGAGTTTTAGCCGTTTGAACACAGCTAAACTATAATCCTAACCTTCTAGTATTCGTTATGGTTCAAGGGAGGCCAAAGTCTATTTTGAGCCTATGAGAGCTTCACTGGTTTGCAACAGTTAAACTAAAATAAACGTTGCCATAATACACTGTTAGGCTGGTTGTCCGGACCAAACTAAATCTATTTGAATATATCCATACAGGTACATGTTTCCTAAGCAAACCAGAATTAAGTCAAAAAATAAATTCAAGCCTAACCCACAGGCATAAATAAATACATAAAAATGACAATGACAAGTGCCAATCCAGAATTTCAAGCACTCTAAGGGGGCTTTTGCACTCTTGTCTTCTAATGTTAACATTTTAACCAGTAGTTAAATTATTGATTCACATCAAATGTCATCCTGTATTAATAACTTCACTGTCAGTATTAGTACTGAATCAAAGGCACATACAGGAACATTTAATCCAGAGAGACAGGATTAAATGGATCTAGCCCACAGGTCAGACGAGGCGAGGCCGTGGGTCAGTCCCGTACCTGCGGGGAAGCGGCATTCTGTCTGCCTCACTGCTTTACTCTCCGCAGACTGGCACATTTCACTATCTGAGCACCCTTCTTCACATCCACAATATCCGGCTACATCAGGGGGGGAGGGGGCAGCAGGAGTGATGCAAGAGAGCCAGAATGGAGGAGAGGAGCATTGATGGAAGTACAAGGAGAGGTGTGGGGGGCATTAGCAGTTTAAAATAGTGGGGAAAAGAAAATAAAGATAGATGGGAAGAGCAGATGGATGCCACAGTGAGGTGATAAACAAGGACAAGACATGAAGAGAACGGAAAAATAAGGAGAGGAGTAAAAAGAAGATAGAATTGTTGGTGAGTGAAGGAGAGCATGCAGGGAGAAATTATATACAGACAACCAAGTGTGGATAGATAATGTAGGATAGGTAGGAAAGACAGGAGATAAGATAAGAGGGAAACGGTATCAGAAACATCCAGATTGGATATGGGAAACACCTGGGTCAAATAGTATTTGCAAATGATTTATCCCTTTTGTTTTAGATTACTTAGGTGCCATATGGAGGCGATGGAGTGCCAGGAAGGTTGACGTTATACAATCACAGAAAATGCTGCAAACAGTGGACAGATTTCTGCAATTGGTAGTCAGTTAGTCACTGAATCTTGTCCTAATTTGGGCATAATTGCCTTGTATCCTGATACACCAGTGTAAATTAAAACAATATCCAACAATTATTTACAAATAAAATTGGACTCAGGTTTTATTTAGAGAGTCCTGCGGGTCAGAGTGATACAGCACACAGTTACAGTTATAGGACCACAGACTTTAATGGAGGCTTAGTGAACAGAAGAGTCACTCGATGGGATTACTGATGGGGAGAAAATGGATTACATTACCAGAGCGACAATAACCACAATCCATACATTCAATCTTACAATACAATATGAATTCTCACCACAAATATTACTGACATCAAGGAATACTGCAGGGGGTTATATGAAGCCAATAATCTATGAGCCCTGTTTGTTGTTTCAGCCGTCCCAGCGAAACAACAGGCGAGCTACGATGCTACAGCAAAGCGCAAAAGCAGGTTCAGTCATTTAGCCTAAATGCAGACACTAGTAAACATGGTAAAATGAAGCAGGAGGTGAGTCTTACAGAATGATATGAGCCACCAGGGGATATGTTCAACAAGCACACAACAATCCAACCACAATACTCATTCAATCTGTACAGATTTAGGACTGATATAAAATTAAACAGCATTACAATCACACAAACACTGCTTGGCCTACACTCTTCCAAAGCTCATGCAGGTTAAGCCACCTATAGATACTGTAGTAGTACTAGGCTGGCAAAGCAGGGTCAGGCGAGTCTTTCAAGCTCAGTGTGGCAGACAATTTCTTGTTTAAAACCACACGAGTAAATTGCTGCAGGCAATGACTTCAACATTCAATATACCGTAGTCCAACCCATCTATAGCATTCAACAGATTCTATAAAGGAAGCCACCATAAGGCGATATAATGCAACTCAACGCAGTCCGTTGGACAACTCCGTCCATCCACCCCTCCCCCACACTTATAGCAAAAGGGGGCCTCAGCCTGTCATTGGTGGGGAGACAGACAGGTCAGACCAGTAGCCCACCTTGCTGCTGTCGCGGCCCAGGATGGCGTAATTCATGAACTGCTCAGCATCGATATCCATCTCGTTAGCATCCTGCAGAGAGCCCTCCACGCTCACCTCTTGAACCCCTTCCTCACCCGAACCCTTTCCCCTGCGCACAACCTTCCGTACAATCTGCCACATGGACCACAAGCACGCGCACATACATACATACACGAATCAGACACATAGAGAGAGGTGAAGGTTGATGATGAACACATTGAGTAGTGAGGAGAAAGAGAATAGTAGATGGAAGACAATACAAGTGAGAATGTGACGAGAAGGAAAGCTATATGTTGAATTGGGCTAGCATTGTATTTAACATTGTAGACATTGTAGAGTAAAGCTAATGGAAATAATTTGCCAGTTTATCAATCAATCATTCCATCAACTGATCCAATCATCTACAAATTTAAAGGTGGAAGAGGCACCTCTCTTGCTATAGCCTCAATCTCCAGGCTTACATCTGCGCTGCGAAATGAAAGCCTGGAGACATGGTACCCCAGAGAGACTATCAAAGGGCGGAACGGTTTGTTAACTTCCCCCGGAAGTTGCCATTTTTCAGCTAATTGTCGCACGGTGCTCCCAAAATGTATATCCTATGGAAACATTTTATTTCTCCCTTTGTGCTCACAAAGCTGTTGTAAAGGTTTGTTTGACTGGGGTTGTTTCACTGGGGAGAGTAAAAACAGTAACAATGTAGCAACTTCCACTTCCGCAACTACCTTTGATAGTCTCTAAAGCGTAGCTGGCGCCCAGGGTGCTCTTGCTAAGCACTACCCGCCATAAAAAGGCATCTTCCCATGCTGTGATGTAGAAATGACCATGATTATTACTAATGAACTGTTTCTGAGACCAGCGGTCTACAATACAGACAGCATACTGGTATGACTGACCTTCTTTGTGACAATGTTTCCATGCTCATCTGTGAACTGCTCCTCACTGACATGTTCTCCAGGAAGGTCTTCTGCCTCATCACCCTGTGGATGAAAAAAACACTAAATATGGCCATTTACAACAGCACGGATCACCACATCTACATCAGGGATGAAATGGAATGGAATAAAAATCATACTTCAGTGATGAAATCTTTCTTATGCATAATGTATAAGACAGTTGACTATTAACTGCCTGATGATTATCAAAGGTTATCAAAGTGGCAAATCCTGGAGTTAGCAAACATAATCAAGGTGGAATCTAGAGAGATGCTTAAAATGCATCATGCTGGTGCGATGTGCATCATCATTTACCACTTTTTACATGTCAACAAGCATGTGATTGATGTTACAAAGTGTGACATGCTTTCCAATAAATTTAGATCCAAGATAAAACGTAAGGTTTCAAGGCATCCATCAATGAGTTTGAACACACTTATAGAATATTGTGGATCAACAAACCAAGGTTTTGCATTCATTGTTTAGATGTTTCTGAAATAGTTTTTGTGTTAGCTTTCCCATTGATATATGAGGCAGTCAGGGACGAAGACTATTTTCTCTCTGATTTTAGGTAGGTTTAGTTATCATTTCATCAGGGTTTTTTTTTGTTATGGCTGTTTTTTTTTCTTCAGCCAAAATGACACTTGGCTGAAGAAATGACACAGCTTGAGAGTGAGTAGTAGTGACAGGTTTATATGCGTGTGCAGAACGAAATGTTGTTCTGACGTGTCAAACAGCTGACCAAATTAGAGGACTTCTTAAGCTCACCTGCTTCATTGTACTTCCTCTCGCTGTCAGTGAAACTAAATGTTTGTATGTTTGCTATACACCATGCCAGCACCACGCTAACACCTGCCTGATGATAAGTTGATAGGCTCTGCTTTCTTAGCTTAAGGGTTCCATTTTACCCTGGGGATGGGGGGGGTGTTGTACGTATTATCTCCCTGCTCTAATGGTCTTGTAATTATGCTGAGTAGGGTGTAGTAGTTCATAGCATACTGTAGCCTCAATGCAAAGATCCAATAGCCTATAATATACACACTTGAATTTACATTTTATAAATGAAATGTTCTGAAGCTATAAACAGCCTCTCAATCTGTTCAGGAGTTAGGAGTTGTCTGAAATTCCAATTGCCAATTGTAGTTTTCGTTATCTTTAGCTAATTAACTATAATAACCCTGCGACAGTCGGTAGTTAGTATGAAAGCCAGCCATCGCCTACTTATTTTTGCTTGCTCCGCCATACCACAAAACCCACTCCCACTGGAGACAGAGATAACAGGGGGAGAGGGGGTTGTATTTAGAAGCAACAATATCAGTGAGCTCACTTAAATGGTGCTGTTCTGTGGCATTAGCACCTGTAATTACAGCTGAAGAGGTTGGTGTTGATGATACAATTATTCCTCCTAATAATTAGCAGGGCGCCAACATGGCTATTTGTGAGATCAAAAACAAATGCAGCACTCAGACAAGTCCACAGGGAGAGCAGTATAGGCCGACGTAAAGCCTCACTATCCTCCACAATCCACAGAGTCATGGGTCATTATCTTTGCTGAGACCAGGCTGGGGGGTGGGAAAGGAAGCAAAATGCCATAAGGCTGGGAATCACAGTTGGTTGAGGCAGGGAAAACCTGTTCACATCCATAACAGAATAAGACAAACTTAGCCACAATCTAAACTCGATCCCTTCTATGGTTCTACAGTATATTATTTTATGCATGACAAGACAAGATATACTTAATCAGCCCCCATTAATCCTTTTAATGTTAATTTTCATTTTTTATGTTGTTGCGGTTTCTAAATATACAGCATTTCTATTATTATTAAATAGTTAGAATACCACCAGTACTGCCAGCTGGGACACGCCCCTCAACTCAACAGAGCCTTATCCAAATGTTTATCCAGAACCAGAGCCATGTGTCATCTAGTACATATACACACACGAGTCCCTCAGGTTTCCCCAAATGTGTGTGTTTTATTCCTTTCTACTTTAGTGACTCGATCCCTTTTTCTACCACTATCTATTGTTTTCCGTAGTGGTACGGTTGGCTGGTACCTTGAGGATGACTCTCCGTCGGACCACTCTGGTGGTAACATTCTCCTCCTCATCGGCCAGTCCCTCCACCTCCCCCAGTTCCCGGTCCAGCTGAGTGTGTATGAAGGCAAGTACCGAACGCAAAGAAGAACTGGCTATGTGAATGACGTTCTGGCAGCTGATAACCAGAAAGGCCAGCAGCACGAAGCTGAAGAGAAGCTCGGTCACCAGGGCCCACATTGCACCTCTGTTCTCAGTCAATGGCAAACCAACACGGCCCCTTCACTCCTGCACACCCTGGTCTCACTTGTGATTCCCAAACTTTTGCCGTCAACAAAAGAAGCAAGCTGCTGCAATCCCGGGCCTTGTCTCAGCGACTCAGATGCATGTCAGTGGCACACCGTTGTTTATTTGTCCTTCAACTCCTATCCTTGGTCCATGAGTTGGGGGCAGTGGGCCCTTTCCACTGGTCTCTGGTCCGTCTCTCCCGCTCTGGGTTTCCCGTTGTTAGTTGGTACAGAGGAATGGCCGATCCATGACATCAAATCCGGGCATCAGCAACCTTGGGAGGCTTCTATTTCTCGACCCCCTCTCTCTCCCTTTCCTGCTGTCTTTCTCCCTCTCCCACTCACTCTTTTCCACACTTCTAAAAACACCCCTCTCTCTCTCTCTCTCTCTCTCTCTCTCTCTCTCTCTCTCTCTCTCTCTCTCTGTACATGTGACGTAGTGTCAGCTTTAAATACCCCCGGCTGCTCCTGTGAGGTTCAGTGTAGTGTGGAAAGGTCTCTCTCATGTACTCTACCAAAGTTTGAACACAGGACGGTATAGTTATTGTATAGCGGTATGCATATACTGTATGTAAAACAGGTAGCTCAAATCAGTCTGATGGAGTCTAATGCTTTCATGCAGTTCATAAAAAAGCATTAGGCTACAAATCATACAAAACCATAAAATAGAAACGTTAACTGCTGATAGCATTACATTGAAGGTCAACTTTGACTTTCAGTGTAACCTCAATGGATGAATTATTAACCAGAACACTGCACATCTCCTGTTATTAACAAACATAACTATTTTCGACAAGCAGAGCTGCGGAAAGGTGAGATGGATGAAAGAATTATGATCTAAAACATAATACAGGATGTGTAAATGGTAACAAAACAGCACCATTTATACTCTCTACAGAGCACTTACTGTGCACCCCCTCACCCAGTGAGAAGGGCAGTGTGGTGGTGGGGGGCTGGGGTGTCAGAAAGTTGACACATGTGATGGGCTGGGATGGGGGATCATGTTACAGAGTGGTAAAGTGAGAATGCAAGCTATATTTAGCAAGATATGCTGCTGTC
Source organism: Benthosema pterotum (assembly GCA_039105355.1). Lineage (NCBI taxonomy): Eukaryota > Metazoa > Chordata > Actinopteri > Myctophiformes > Myctophidae > Benthosema > Benthosema pterotum. The sequence goes on along the minus strand of CM076972.1, from coordinate 33,083,404 downwards.
TCTGCCCATCTTGGGCCCAGTTTGTGTGTGTGTGTGTGTGTGTGTGTGTGTGTGTGTGTGTGTGTGTGTGTGTGTGTGTGTGTGTGTGTGTGTGTGTGTGTGTGTGTGTGTGTGTGTGCGTGTGCGTGTGCGTGTGTGTGTGATATTGTCTCACCTGCCCCCTCATGCGCACGTCGTCCCAGGCCCTCAGCTCTGGTACCCTGTGAGGGAAGCCCAGCCCCTTCTCAAATGGCTGGGTACCTCTGAAGTGCCCTCTGAGGATTTCCGAATGCCCCATGTCCCGCACCGGCTGAAGCAAAGCCTCCTGGGATACCCGGGACTGGTCTCCATCCATGGCGTTGCGTACCGATGACATCATGGTATCCATGGCCTGTCTGGGCTTGGGTTGGGAGCCCACCCAGGCCTGAGTAGGGTCAGTGACGGGGACCCAGCCAGGGCCTGTCTGCTCCTGTAGGTAGGACAGGAAGGAGCCACCACTCCCACTTCCATTGCTACCGTTAGATGACCTACAGAAGGACAGAAGGGAACAGTGAGGAAATGGCAGAGGATTTGCTGATGCACAGTACATTCCTCATTGCTCGCACTCAACGCAAAATCATGTTGAGTTTTTTGGGTGTTTTTGAAGCTTATCTACGACAATTCTGGTGGCTATTGGCACTGTGACATGAAATTCGGTTGCGGTGTTAGTGTCATCAGGGACAACACGCCAATCATATCCTTTTCAAAGACATGCATACACATAACGTGCCTGAAATTCCTTGCATAATTCCTGGCTGTACTGATTGCCACATCCCCACATGACAGCAAGAGTAGGAAGCAGATGTGGTACAAGGAAGTACAGGTAATTAGAAACATGTGAAAAAATCTAGTTGTGTTGTATAGTTTTGTATAGTTTTCCTTATAGGCCCAGTTTGTTTGTTAACCATAGTTGATTCCAGGGATGTTGCATAGTAGCGTCATAAGGGGCTGTTCCTGCAGGCGTTAATGGCATAATTTATCATGGAATGGAAGTTCAATGTGCTAAGTGGGCAGACTGGGTACATAAGTTGGTAAGCCAATAGGGAGCCAGCATTGGATTCTAGTTTGAAAGCATGGAAATGACTCCTCCAGCCTAGTAGGCCAGTGACATGGACCAAATGGTGCGGCCAACTGAGAATCGCACTGGATACATGCTGTCAGGCACTGTTGTGAGGAACACACTCTAACCTAGCCTCGATCTCTAGGCTTATATCTGTGCTGGAAATGAAAGTCCCCAGAGACTATCACAAAACAGGACTTCCGGTTTGTTAACTTCCCTCGGAAGTTGCCATTTTTCAGCCAATCGCGGCATGGTGCTCCTGAAAATGTGTCTCCCTTTGTGCTCGCAATGCTGTTGTAAAGGTTTAAAAAGATGGAATCGTGTGCACACTTCTATAACGGCTTTGTTTTTTGAAATATTTTTTTCTCTGAAAATAAGAGTGAACAAGTCAAGACGCTTGAGGACTGAACAGGGTTGTTTCGCTGGGGACTGTAAATACAGTAACTTTCACAACTACTGTTAGCAACTTCCGCAAGTACCGTTAAAAAGTCTCAAAAGCGAACCCAGCGCCCACGGTGCTCTAACCACTCGGCTCGTGAAAATGGATACATGAACAATATAGTACTTATCTAATTAACAGTTGACATTTACGTGTCAGGTTGGAATGTTGGTTCTACCAGTGTAGTCATAAGGAATGGGGTGTCAGAATTACAAGTGGACCGCAACAAGATTCAACATTTTGTTTTGTTTTCGTCCGCTGTGCAAGTGCCTACCAGAGAGACTGTTGATATTTCAATATCCAGGTGAGAAGTAGACGGGAGTCTGGCTCACCTGTCTCCATTTCGATCTGCTACACAGCTCAGACCGGGCGACTCGCTCAGCCGGGCGTACACCCTTTGTTGTCCTGCAACAAGAGAAAGCCCTTCTTCTGAGCCTGCCCCTCCGCCTCCACCTCCTCCTCCTCCTCCACCTCCTCCTCCTCCAGCTCCACTCTGTGTGGTGTTAGTGAGTGCTGACGACTCCGAACCCGCCTCTGACCCCTGACCATTGTTCAGCCCGTTTAGGTTGACGCCGGGGAGGGTGCCCCCAAGCGAGGCCGGCGTGGCAGTGCTGAGCGAGTCAACGCCCATCTCTGAATCATCCTCGGCCAGATCCATGGAGCCCCCGCCCCCTCCGCTGGCCGCACTGGCCTGACTGGCCGGACGGCCCAGGCTCCCGTACGGCAGCCCCAGCAGGCCCTCCGAATCATCGGCATTGCTGCACTCCAGTGAGGAGTCCTCCACGGCCACCAGGGAGGGGCTGTTGCCTGAGGGCCACACCTGCACGTCAGACATCTCCATGAGGGTGTCCTCCTCGGTGGTGGCAATGGGCGCACAGTCTAGGCTGGAGACCTCCTGCCAGTACGGCTCGGCGCCCAGCGGGGAGGGCAGGCTGTACTGCATGGAGGCGGGTGAGAGCAGTTCTTCCGGCACCATTCCGTAACCTGGAGCGAGACAGAGAGAGGCACACTGACACGGGCCCCCCGCCTCGCTCCCCCCATCCTCACCCCCACAGCACCGGAAACCCCATGGGTGGGTGGGGGGAGGGAAGTGCCCCTGCCTTCCGTGGAGCAGGGCAACATATGGGGAGGGGCCAAGAGGGGGGAGCCCAGGGGGATTAATGGGGGAAAAGGGGGGAATAAAACGGGGTATAGGGGACATAGGGCAAGGAGAGCAAGGGGCAGCTTTTTTAGGGGGGGGATGGGGATGGGGGAGAGGGGTGTGTTCAAGCCAGAACTGCCAGCACTGAAAGAGAGTGCAGCAGTGGTAGCAGCAGCAGCAGTCACAGCCAGGCTGACTGACAGGTGCTGGAACAGTGGCTGGTGCTGCTCTGCTGACTGCAGGTAGAGGACCAGGGGTTACTGCCTCTGCCCCCATCCTGGGGCCGGGACACACACCTGTCCAGCAGGGAAAACACTTCTTCACACATACTCATGCCATACATACGTCTTTCTCTCTCTCTCTCCGGCTTTGTTTTTTGTCTCCGTCTCTTTCTCGCTCGCTCGCTCGTTCACTCGCACGCACGCATGCACGCATACAAGCATGTAGTAGATTATTATTATTATTATTTGTACATATTGTAGTCAGGCTGGATTGCATGCAGGCAGGCAAAGTCATTCCCTCTCCTGCGAGCATTATTTCATTCTCCTGTTATCTGTCACACAATAATAATTGCACGGGTTTCACGACACGCCCCTCACTCATCCATACACGGAAATGTCAAAAAGAAAAGGAAAATAAATCTAATAGGGACAAACTATTTACATATGTTTTAAGTGTTTGCAGGATATAAACTCGCTCACACACTATTACAACAATCTTGTAATAGTGCCACCATTTTAAACAGTTTAAAAATATATATAATATATACACACAGCTATATCTAACAGTGAGACTTCAAATAGTTAATTAACAGACCCAGGTCACTCCACAACCATCTGTAATGCATTCAGAGATATCTCATCTCACACAGAAAACAAGCCACGGGTGCAGTTTTTCCATGGTGTTGCAACTGTATGTTGTTTGTTTGTAGAAGTCAGAAAACAGTAGAGTTCTGTGATATGTAAAAGGCTATTTTCAGAAACCCTCCTTTGAATGGTTTAGTAATTTAGATTTTCAGCCCTATTATCTATTAACCACGTTAACATCCGTTTTGTATCCAAGTGATAAATGGCAACAAAGCATTGTGACATGTCAGAGGGGACAAACACGTAACAACCGATGAAGTTGTGAAGAGGGGCGTCTGCAGCTACAGTATGTGCCCATTAATCTGACATGTGAGAAAGCATGTGTGCTTGGCATGTGGTGTGTGTCAGTGCGTGTGTCAGTGCGTGTGCCTGCTTGTGTGTGTGCATGTGTGCATGTGTGTGTGTGTGTGTGTGTGTGTGTGCGTGTGTGCATGTGTGTGCGTGTGTGCGTGTGTGCGTGTGTGTGTGTGTGTCAGGGAGAGAGAAAGATTTATTCCTGCCAGTGAGTACTGCTGAGAGTGCAGAGGATATTATTGTCACTGTCCCCAACTAACACCATAACTATTAATATTACTTATATTATTCATATAGTATCCTGTTAAATCATACAGTATTCTGTTTTGTCATGAAATGTCAAAAAACACACTTGACTCGCCAAAGCCTAGCATGAACACAGCAAAGCACAGCATTTTTACTAAATTAAGGTTTTTGATCAAATGTCTTCAGCTAGGTTGTTACTATTCTACCTTGTTAGGATTTTTGGTTGAGCTGCAAAGATTATTGTAAAGAGTCTGTCTGTCTGTCTGTCTGTCTGTCTGTCTGTCTGTCTGTCTGTCTGTCTGTCTGTCTGTCTGTCTGTCTGTCTGTCTGTCTGTCTGTCTGTCTGTCTGTCTGTCTGTCTGGCAGGCACTGTGATTGCATATTGGACCATCAGAGGGTGCTGCAACTCACGTATGCACACCTCAACGTTGTCTTGCTCCCCCTGCAAAGGCTTGAATATCTGTAGATCTGACCCCCCAATTAATTTTAATTCAACTGGCAGTTTGCTCAATGTTGCTAAAACATGGCTGTGTCGGTCTGGGCCTGACAGTTTATATTTCAACCTAAAACTGTAACTAATGATACATAGGATAGCATGCAATGTTAGATCAAACGTGACATTCAGCTGACCAATTGGATGGGTGTTTTTTCAGTGTTCCTTCTGTGTATTCTGTGTAGTTCTGTTACCCATGGGGGTTATCTATCTGAAAGTGTGCTGAGCAAGAAAAAATATTTAGCAGAGCCTGAATGAAAATATTGTATTCGCGCAGTTCATTTAGATTTATCTGAATAAACAGTATTTCTTTGTGTGTGTGTTTCTTTCGTGTTTGTGTGTGTGTGTGTGTGTGTGTGTGTGTGTGTGTGTGTGTGTGTGTGTGTGTGTGTGTGTGTGTGTGTGTGTGTGTGTGTGTGTGTGTGTGTGTGTGTGTGTGTGTGTGCGCGCGTGTGTTTAAATTATAATGTGTTTACATTCATGTATGACTGATTTAAAATGTATTTGTGAATGATCTGTCTTCCTGTGAGTAGAAAGAAAAGACAGTGAATGAGTGGAAAGGTGGAGTCATGCAGTCAGTGGTGGTGAATATTCATGGGACGTGATGACCTGACCCTCATGATACAAAGATAAAACATAAACACAGGGAAGAAATGCACCTGAAGCTCACATACAAATACAGTGAAGAGACACGTAGGAAACACACCTGCACGCGCGCACATACAGAAAACATAAATAACGGCACAGGGACACAAACAAATATACAGAAACACAGGACAATCTCCAGAGAACATTACAACCATACACACACACACACTCACATGAGCAGACAGACAGACTGACAGACCACATGTATACAACAAGGGGGGAACTAAGCCACGGGTGGATATACAACGCTATTCTGTCTGTATGTACTTCAAAGACACAAAATACTGCACAGTCAGATGGATATACATAGAATCAAAGGTGTACAAAACAGGTCACAACATTCATACATGAACAGCAGTCACAATTCTCAAAAAAAGGTTTTCTGACCTTTTTTTATTATTATTATTTCAACCCCTCCCCATAGAGGACAGATATTTGAGGACGACGGAGGTGCCAGGCTGTAAGGTCATTCTCAGGCATGCATGCCATGCAACAATAACAACAACAACAACTAAAACTCTAGGTCATCATGCCTAAAAATGCATCCAGACGATCTAGACGTCATCTCCCATGAGCCACTGTGCCAGCGCTACTGTTTGACTCCATGGCAAACATGGGCAAAGGCGGGAAATGAGGCTAGGTGTCATTCAACATGCAGACAGGCAAGAATGCAGGGGTAGAAGGGAGTGGGGAAAAGAGGAAAGGATAGGACAGGAAGGGGTGTAGTCAGAGAGACAGGTACAGAAAAGAGAGAACAGATATAAGAAGAGGAAGAGAGGAAGAGGCAGAGCGAGAGAGAGATGGACACAGAGTGAGAGAGCGAGGGACACCTCCCCCCCCTCCCAGGGGGTGCTGAATACACAGTGTGTGAGGGGAATTGGTCACAGAGCAGACAATTAAAAAAGTGGAGTTTTCAGGAGTAAAAAAATAATAAGATAAAGGAATAATAATAATAAAAATGCAACAACTGGTTTAAAAAACAAAACAAAAGAGGGCCATAGGTCAACATGAGGTCAGCATGAGGTCAGAGTTCGAAGAGGAGGATTGAGAAGGAGGAAGAGTAGGGCGGCTGGGCTGCAGATGACATGTCCAGAGAAACAACACACACAGAGAGAGAAGGATAGAGAAAATTCACAGGGACCGGTACTGGGCTCCCAGCAGGACATCATCAACCCTGATGAGACTCAAACTACACCCCATGCAAACACAGGCAGACAGAGTGGAAATATCCCGTTACAGAAATGCTAAATCTGTAAGCTGTCCTGTTGTTTCATTCACTTATTACTCTGAAAACTGCAAACACTTTGTGAAGGAAACCTGAAGTCTTTGCTTGGGCCTATACAGTACCGCAAACAGAGAGCTGCTAGATTTACGGAAGAGAGTCACCGAAACAACTGATAAAAGATAAGAGATACAAAAGGCTGTAGCCTGAATGGAGCTGTAAAACGTATTCTCCTGCTCTAGATGATACTTAAAACTCGCTGCAGCTGAAACACGCCGTTCCTCAGGATGATGCAAATGTGCAACTGCCATTTGATTCATAAACTTGGATAATAAATCATAAACCACTTTGTAATCATGGTGTGACATAGCTGAAGATGCAGTTGACCAAATTTGCCATGTGTGCCATTGTGCTCTCACGTCATACTTCGGAGGGGGTGGGTGGGTGGCGGGTGTGTGGGGGGGCATGTTACGAGTATAACATCAGAGCAGAAATGGCCACCGTGTGGATGTGGTCAACTCCCAGCCTTGATGGAGGTATTTTCCGGTAAATGTGTGGCAAAAAAGTTATGTCAAAAGCAAAAGACCTTTTGGGAGGCAGGTACAGACAACACAGATAAGACAGGCAGCCAGACAGACGGACAGACGCGTAATCAGATTCACTGCAGCTGTGATCTGAATGTCTCCCTTTTGAACCTTTGCGCCTCATGGTCGTGTCTCTATGCATCATTTACATCACCAGGTATTGCTCCAGTTTGCACAGAGAGGACCTGGCACCTGGTTGGAATGACCCGCGGCCACACTGGACAACGAGAGCAGAGAAGAGAGGCCAGTGCTCTCCAGTGAGGGTCAGTCCAGTGATGAAGGAGCTCACGCGAGTCCAGGGGTGAAACTGGAGTCAATCAGATGTATGTTATGCATGTGGTAAAGGAAAACCATGAGGTAAAGGAGTAAAAGACTGAGTACTGACAACTGGTGTGGAGCGCCAGTTAGGGCAGACTTAACGCTAAAGGCAGATTCATATCATGTATGGCAATGTGTCATTTTACAGTCCATATAACATACTGAAATGTATACCACATCAATTACCATATCAATGAATTGATGAAAAACATATTCCTGTACTAAATATTGATTAAAATGGTGCATTACAATATGTTATGACGTATAAAAGATAAAAGGGACTTTGTGGTAAATAAAGGGTTTAGTGGATGTTCAAGAAGGAGTAATTAATCTGACTGATTCTTTGACATCATCAAGTCTGACCTGTCTTCACATCAGTAAGATCTTAGCCCCATTGACAAGTTTAAAGGTATACTGTGTATTAAATATTTCACTGTATTTGTCTCAAACAACCACCCAGTGAATGAACACATCATGGAACCACAACAGAGGCATTTGTAGGAGTGTCCTGAGTCTCTCTCCAGTTTGAAGGGGTAAAAACCTGTAGAAGTCTGACATTTGTGGCAGTGTTTGTACACAACTGTGTTCATGAAGAATACATAACAGGAGCAACAGGCAAAAAAAGAGAGAAATACAGAGCAAAAACCATCCACAGTATGCATTTGGGGAGGCGGAACGCATTTACTGGAAGGGTGGGACTTGAAGACAAAGAGAATGCAAAAAGGGGGCTGCATTTTGGGAGGACGGGGGCACTTACCATTGGTGATGCCGGGGGACAGGTGGTCTCTGTCATTGTGTCTGCGTCTGCTAGGCTCACGGCCTTGTCTCCCAACCTGAGGAGGCTGACCCTCCAACATGCTGACTATATCCATGCGGTCAATGCTCTTTAGAGCCACGTACAAGCTCTCCACTGTGAGGAAGAAACATGGAGACAGATGGAATGGAGAAAGAAGAGAGACAGAAAGATGGTGAGAGAGGAGATGGAAGGGAGAGAGGGGCGGCGTTGGGCAGAGTTGGACAGAGGGTGGGGAGGCACTGCAAGACAAACTACCAAAACTGAAAAGAACGTTGAGGTATCCCAGGACAAATAACAATAAACTAACACAATATGACTATCAGGGAGGACATGGGAGTTCAACTGGAGTTTAGAACAATCTCACATCTCTTATACTGACTCTTTGCCCTCTTTCCTTCGCGTGTCGCCCACAGGTTGAGCAGTGTAGAGCTCTGCTCCAGCAGCGAGTTAGGATTCTCCACACGGATCTTGTTGACTTCATCAACGCTAAACTGAAGCTCTCGTGCCAACTCTGTTTAGAGAGGGATACGGAAGGGTAAGGTATGGCAAGAGAGGGATTTTGCAATATTCTGGCACATGTTTGGGAAAACACACACGCATGCATACACGCTCACTCACCAGCCCAGCTCAGCCCCAACTGTTCTGCAATCAAAGCCATCTTCAACTCGGTCCTTTCCATGGCACTCATTTGCGCTGCAGAAACCAGACCACAACTGAACTTCAGCATTGTGAGACAATAAGTGCTGTAGTACTGTCTGAACAGACCATTTATTGTATACAGTAGTAAGATTAGAAACGTGCAACTTTAAAGGGAAATAGGCATTTTATGTTTGTACTTATTAACATCTACTCATAGATAACATCATAAGCAAAGTACAGTTGTAGAAAAAGTCCCCTTCTGGGCATAGGTCTCCACCAGGTCAGGTTGCGGCCTCCTGGTGACGCTATAGGTGAAATTGAAGAGGGTGCCATTTCTTCTTATGCCTTTGGTGGTAATTGAATGTTTTGAGGCTTTTTTCCCACAAAAATGTGTTTTAAAGGGCAATGTGAAATGGATGCAGTTATAGGTCTACAGTGTATATTTCCGCCAATAGAAAAGTGCATTAAAATCTTCACATAAATTGCATGCTGCGTTCATGATTTCATGCTTTTTGTTTAAAACAGGCAAAAACAGCAAACTTTGAAAGCCAATTATAGACAATTAGGATGGAATATGTAATATCCGACAGATCGGTCTTGAGCATATGACTGTGGGGATAATTTGTAATGATGTGCAGGATTTTGGGACAGAATCTGAAGGAGTAATGAAATAATGTGTCTTACAACGATTGCCCTCTTGTGGTGCTATAAAAAGCAGATGGGAAAAATACAGGTCAAAAGGTTCATCCTTGTCTTCTAGGGAGTGTGAATACAATCAGTGCATCAGTGCATTTCTAGGTAAAAATGCGAAAATCTGCCTCATGCTGGCGCTACAACATGACATTCTAGAAAGAGGTTCATCGTTGCCATCCAGGGAGACAATAAGTGCAGGCATTTTCAGTTGGGAGAGTCTCTTACCCATAGCAGGTTCATTCAGGGCACTGTATCTTTCCCTTAGGGCAAGCGGTGTCAGAGTTCGCCTCCTGTCTTCGCTCCCTACAATCTGCCAAAACACAAGCAAGCACTGAAATCCTCTGAAGGGAAAACGAAATGCAATATCATCATGTATGTGTGTGTTTGACCAGATCAGTACCTTTATACACGGAGGCATGGTAATGTTAAGGTTACAAAGCACATGTTGACTGTCTTCATACTTGGTGGACTTGCGTAGGAAAGACAGAAATCCAGTCGGATCCTTACTGCTGTCTCTCACCTAAATTTGACCAACACACAGCAGAAACATGCTGGAGACCTACAGTATGGCACATACACTCATCAGGGACGGCTGCTGGGAATTATTAAGTCTCAGACACAGAGGGAATTTGTTGTGAGGTATAATGTGAACAACACCTTGACAGAGACAGGGAGACGGTTATCTTTGAATGCCTGGAAGCTGAAGCAGCGAGGCTGCTGGGTGGCCTTCCGCACCGGCACAAGGTTTCCCGAACATTCCAGATGAAGTGGCATACCCTCCATCACCTGTAGAGGGCCAGACTGGAATCAACCAGTGTGGAGGACATGGACAGCACAAAATGCCTCCGGCAAGAAACATTTACGATTCTACATTGAATAAGTAATGACAGTAGGGATGTTCTTATTATTGCTGTCCACAGCAATGATCTTAGTAGGTGCTGGTTTGAACAGGGAATTGTATAAAGAATGAAGGTACTGCATATAGGAATTTTAAACCCATATTTTTCTGAGGAAATATATTCACATGGGGTCACATGCCTTGCTGCAAGGGAATCTGGAAACATATTTCACCTTGCTTGTCTTCCCATCACAACCACGCACTTCTCTGTAATGTCTATCCTTGTGTCAACCCATTTTGTTACTGACCAAAAAACAAAACAACAACATACGGTACATACACTGCTGCCTAGTTGCTTTGCTTTACAAACATCACGATTAGAATTGAGAATTGCTCTGAAGAATATTCTCATTTTCTCACTTACCATTGAATTTACAAAATATAAAATTCTCATTTTTTCATGATCAACTAAATTGATTAGTCTGGTCAACCGCTTTGTTTTCTACTTGGTAGGTAACTACACTGTATTTCCGCCTGCCTACTGACCTCTATGTCTCTGCTTCGAGCCACCTCTGTGAAGTTCTCGTGTTGTTCCAGGGTTTTGTCCATCTTGTCATCGGTCATGCAATAGCAGCGCAGGCGGCCCTCGCGGATCTCATTCATCTTAGCAAAGACCACAAACTTGGCCATGTAGGGCACAGCGGACAGCTCCCTGTAGAGCAGGTTAGCGAAAGAGACAGCCTCGGCTGTTCGCGGGCAGTCTGCCAGCCAGAATCTGAGAGGGAATAACAATATGTGTTTTAACTATCAGACATGAAGCTGGATTTTGAGTTTGCTTTTGATCAGGAAATAACTATGTCCTAGCAGCTGTTTGGGAAAGGTCAAACGCTTGGTAATAAACCTAGATAAATATATAGATAGATATAAGACAGGTGTACTGTAGGTCCTTTGACCTACCTTGCTGACACATTGGTTGTGAAACTGGCACAGTCATTGGCATACATGAGCTTTGTGGTTCCAGTGATGTCCTCCCATTGGGCTGGAGCTGTGCCACCTGCGGCGCAAGTTGGAGGGACATATTGGTTAACCACCTAAGCCTGACACCGTTGTATGCCGAAAATAGGTGATCTACAAGCTCACAACGCATTGCCATGCGACGCGTTGTGAACTTGTAGATCTGCTATTTTCGCCGCACGACACTGGCGTAAGACGAGTATGAATTAAGTATATCGTTGCTGTCGGGCAGAAACTTCGTCATACTGCAGTGTCACGCGAAATTAGCTGAATCTACAGGCTCACGTGTGAGCTTGCAGATTGGCTATTGCTGTTTTAGTTTTTTGTTTGTTTGTTTTTTAAGTGAAAGTGTAAGTGTAAATGGTTAAGTCTAGAATTCTATGAGAACCAGAGCTTTGTGACTGAATAATAACTACTTTGGATCCAGTGAAATGTAGATCCTTTTTTCCATTTCCCTAAAAGTATTGTCATTGGACGTACAAGGTTTCTGTCCGACAGAGACGATATAGGCCTAGGTTATTTTTGCGTGGCATGCCCAAAATAGGGACACATGGAAATCTGTTATATCCGGTGCGAGGTTGTGCTTGATTTATGGAGCACGCTTTTTATGCTGACATGTCCTGGAATGAAAGACAAATGTATTTTTATTTATTTATTTGCAAACTGACACGTTTCACGATAATAAAATTATTCTTTTGATACATAAATCAATCGTCATATGCAAAAGGAGTTGGAGGTCTTTCTTGTATGGATTCGGCTCCTTGTGAACTTGAAAAAAACGCTGTAGGACAGAAAAAATATATCTAAGTGTGTTTAACACTATATAATCAAACACAACGCTAATACCTGTGTGGTTTGCACCTCCAAGACAACGGCGGTGTCTCAAAGGATTAGAATGTTGAGTTAATCAGATCCCCTCATGTTACATACAGCCACCACCAGTGCACAGTACCTATGACGGAGCAAAGCAAACGTAGACTGGTTGTGTCCCCCTCCCCAGAGTCCCGGGGGCTCTCCTTCCAGGATGGAGGTAGTGGGATGCGGAGGCCGATGGGCCGGTGGAACTTGCGCCGTCTGGGCTCAACCGTCACCACAGGGCTAAAGTTTGCCTGGTTACCCAACAACTTGGCAACCAGCTCATCCGGAACTGGCTGGGCCTGAGGGAAGAAGACATTTTGGGGAAAGGGAGTGCATGATGACATGGGCACCATGATGATGATGATGATGATGAGGTGGTGGTTTTGACATAAAGGGCAGGAAGAATAAAAGGTAGAAGAGAGACAGGCCAAGGGATAGAATGTTGACAGACAGAACGTTTGGTAAAGTGAGAAGTGGTGGAATACGTAGGTCCGGTGGTTCAACGGAAAAGTATAAAAAGATAAAGAAATGGGAGTAACCAAATGGGAGAGAAGGAGTTCCATAGTGAATAGAATGTGTCCTACTTTGATTGTGCAATACAGTCTATCTAAATGGTGTAGGATGTTCAAATTTCAACACAATTTGCTTTTTTAGATGTGTTTATTGTAAATGTAACAAAGTGTTATCATTATAATCCTTCAAATATTCATACAAAACAAATATAAAACAACAAGGCATAGGTGTTTTTGCACAAAACAAGCAGACAAAATAAACATGTTAATGGAATAAAATCTGTTCATGCACATCTAATGTAGAACATAGATAAAATAATACAATATAATCTAATGGAACATGAGAAAAGCCATGTGGGCGAAAAAGATAATTATAACCATATCTATTTATCTTCATTTACATTCAGTTTAACTGTATTTAGCTTTGAAAGTTATAACATATTACTGCATGTATGCAATCTATGCGCCATGCATGGTTTATAAAGCTATAAATAGAGTCTACATTCAACTGAAAGACAGCCGTTGAAATAATACATATACTGTATATATAATAATCATGTATGTAAATATATGTATGTAAATATATATAATTATATAGAGAGATTTATAAATATATTTTTAAATTTAAAACAGAAGGCCCATTTATATGTATCCTGTGTTCATTCAGTTTTACATATATTGATAGAAAACACAAAACACAAAAGATGATAAAACATGAAGGTGCCAAGTACATGCAAAACGTATGTGAAATACAAAACAAAAAGGTCCAGAAAACAATTCTTAAGAATGCAAAGAAAGAATAAAAACAAAGGAAAATGAATCCTACTGCAAACTGTAGTGATAAGCTGCCCACAGCTCAACTAAAGTATAGCTGACATGCTTTCAGACAACTCAGGTCTTTCTTCTCCTTCCTCCTCCCCGTCATCCTCCCATCTCACCTGCAGCCCCAGGCGGACCCGCTTGGTGACCGCCGTCTCAGGGAAAGAGGCCTGCACCATGGGCACCAGCTTGCTGGTCAGCGATCCGCCCTCGGGTCCGATCAGGTCGCTCTCCTGCTGGACGCGTGACACCACGGCGAAGTACAGCGGGAAGTCGGTGGAGATGATGCGACGGATGCGCTTCTTCCCCAGCTCCTCCTGACTCTCCAGTTCTGAAAGGTTCAGGTTATGTAAGTTAGATATACAGTAAGAGCAAAATGACCACTGTCTCAATGAGGTCAGTTGTACTGTCGGAAAATGTCAGACACAATCCGTCACAATCATTGGCGATTTTAGGAAGGTACCAAGAGGGCAAACAAAAGTTATATAAAGAGTGTTTTTGTCAGTTGTAACTTCGTTTAATTGTAACTTCATACATTATGTTCCAAAATAAGTAAAAAAACAGTGTCTAGAAAAACAAGTTCTTGTATAATTTCTTGAAAAACAAGTTCTTGTATAATTACTTGTTTATAATCTATAACCTATAGGGCCAATTCAGCCTTCCTCTAATAGGCTAATGAGAGGAAGCCCCTCCCCCCCATCGCAAATTGGCATCACAAAAACAGAACAGTAAAATAAAAAAACGGTGCCCCCCCAGCAGGGGAATACATTTGTCTCCTTACCCTCGTCCATTCCATTGAGGATGGTCTCTAGCACATCGTCACCATAGCGATTACGGTGCTCCTTCCACACAGAGCCGTTCTCACTCCTCAGCACCACCAGCTCGCGGTCTCCACGACCCAGAGCAGCGAAATGTGGGATCTCAACGATGACCGGTCTGATGCAGGGACACACAGGGTTGTTGTGTATGAGCATGAGGATTACCGGCATGTGAAAAAAATGTTTTCATTGTGTTCATTTGTACCTCAACAAGAGACTTGGGAGTTTATAAACGACATTCTCACCCCAGGAACTGCATGCTGGCCGGTCCCAAGGAGATGATCCTGCTGGCCAGTCCTTCTCCTTCAACCAGTGGGGGCGGGGTGGTCAACTTCTGGGGCTTGACCAGGCGGCAGGTGATGCGGGTTGGGGCGGCACACGTTCGCGGAGGTATAATGACACGGAGCCCGTTGTGTCTGCTGCCTCTCATGGAGCCTCCGCGAGCGTCCACCATGAAGCTCACCAGGAACCTACAACAGGATCAACAAGATCATGCTCATTCAAAGCTCATCACAAACAAACTTGGCCTTTAACCCAGTGGTTTTCAACCATTTTGATACAAGGGCCCACTATTTATTCAGCATTTGAGCCACGGACAATCTCAAGAGTTTTTCTTTTGTTTCTGTCCACAATTCCAGGCTCGATTTCGGAAACAAAACAGGAAAACATAGATCAAGATGACCATTCTTCTACATTCTCTAATTGTGCATGATGAATATGCTTTACAAAACCCACAAGGGTTCGTATGGTTTCATTTTCACACTCTCAAAGAGTTTCCTGTTAACCAACTTTCAACCATTTAGCTGGGGACCACCTGTAACCCTCTCAAGGACCAATGCCGGTTACCGGACCACTGGTTGAAAACCATCAAAAATTCTCCCAATAATTACACATCTATAAGCTGGTTGTTGTGAGCTTATAGATGTGTCAAATCAAAATTCTTTTGTCTTCAATTATTTTTCGAACTATAATGGCACGCCCCAGACTGGGCCCGCTAGGGTGAATGTGGTGAAGAAATTGATGATGTGCATATTTACTGTTCTGACCCTGTGTGTATGGGACTGGCCACCGGGCTGACATTATCTGACGTCTCTGTTGCTGGGCTGCTGGGGATCAAGGAGTCATCATCATATTCCTTTGGTAGTGGAAGTGGAGTGTGTTGCTAAGAGAGACGGAGAGAAAGACTTGTTGTTTACAGCAATGGCTAATGTAAAAACCTAAGCAATGTTTTAGGCACGTGTTTGAAGTGGTAGATAATCAAGATAATCAAAGATAATCAAATAATACCTCTGCCACCATACATTTTTGGACACATTTTGTAAAGCATTTCAGGCTATAAATAGGCATTGAAGACTCAAGCCACTACATTTGGAACCTGCTTGTTTTTGGGCGCTAATGTTGAAAATATTTGTGTAATATTAAACACATTTGTACAAGTGTATACTGCAGTTTTTTAACGGTTTAATTATATCTACCAATGTACATACAAAATAATAAGTACGCTTGTACTAATACATTGATACCCAACAATTGATATGGAAGCCTTGATATGGGTGCAATTTATACAAGCACCACAATGTGTCACTTTGTGTTGCGATGTGACACGTAGTTATGACTTATTATGAGCTTTATAGAGCTCTGCAGTCCCGCCCCTTTCATTTCAATATTATCATGCAATGTCTAATTAGCAAGAAGAAAACAATGGCAGGAAAACACTTGTTTTCTTTTTATTTGATTGTCCCAAAACATTGGATGTGTTGTCATGATTTGTCACAACCTGAGTTGATGTAATTGTCTTTATATTATAGAGTCTATGAGGAAATGAATGGTAAAATAATTTCTGGACCACAGGTGACGTCATGAAAGGGAAAGACTGCTCAGCTCTGTAGGCAATTTTAGACTATTTTTGAAAAATGGCCAGTCAGGGTAAGTTTAGGTCTCTCGGAGACACCAAATGTATCGGTCGGTTCATGAGCGAAAAGCTTTGGAAACCATTATTCTACCTGATCCACCGTGTGCGCGTGCTCCTGCAATATAACGGTCTCTGGAGAGACACAGGGGATCCTGGGAATGGCTGGGGAATAGTTCCTGCCAGGGACAAAAACGAAACAATAAAACAAGTGAAAAACAATAGACTGTTGTGATATTTCCACCCCCCTCAACCTAGTCTTCCTCGTCCCATCCGTCTAGGGTGTCATTTCAATCTGTCCGTCTAGTAGGTGGTACAGTACATTATGTTAACTCTCCCCCTGCTCCCCCCTGCCCCCTTAGCCAGTGCCCAGCCCTGTCTCGTACTCCAGTGATTTCTTGGGGGAGAGGAAATCGTCATCATGGTCTTTCATGTCATCCGTCTTCATGTACCTGGCCCCTTCCGTCCCCAACAGCTCCTCTCCTTCAGAGAACAACATGCCAAAGAGAGCGAACAGATCGTGGTCAGGTTGGTGAAACAGCAAGAGGGAGAGAAGGAGAAGGAAAAAACAGAACAACAGGCAGTGTTAATAAGCTGTTAGAACAGTCAAAAGACATACACAATCCAGGTTTTAAGGAGTTATGGTTGTTGCCGAGCTTAGCGATTAGTGACAATTCTACATACAGTGAGATCAGTGGCAAAACATCCAATATTGGCTACAGAATAATACAAAGTACAGACTTCCAAAACAGATGGATATTTAGACTTGGAGAAATGCAGAAGGAACTAGAGTAGACCACTATATTTTTGCTTTCACTAGTGTACTGTACCGTTAAACCTACCAAATACTGAAGTATTGTCAAAAAGTCCAGTCTAGTAAGAAAATATAACATTATACTTGTGAACAGCAGCGGTAAACTCATAATTTATTACGGATTACTTTTTAGGGTGAAAGAGAACACACACTCAAGCATGCGCGCACGTGCGTGCGCGCGCGCACACACACACACACACACACACACACACACACACACACACACACACACACACACACACACACACACAGACACACACAAAATACCCCAAGATATCTGAGATTTAGTCAACTAAAGCAAAGTATCACACCAAAACAGCACTTTATCTGTTTTGCTCTATTCGTCTTAGTCTCCCTATTTGGCTGTCTTGCTAGTAAATGATGGATAGATAACTGAATAACAAGACTGATTGTTATACACTTTACTTACCTCCAAATGAAACAAAACTGTTGAGAATTTGTGAGTGTATCAGTGTGAGAAGGGTCAGCATTGCCTGTGTGAAGTTTTAAGTGTGTTCCTCTACTGTATGCTGTCCGGAGTCATGGACGCTATGCCAGCTACTGTATGTTTCTGTGTGTGCATGCGTCTGGTAGGTCGGGTAGGTTTGTGTGGTTCCCACAGTCTTGCACAGTCTCCCACAGTCCCCTAACCCTAACCCTAATCAGTGAAACTCTCTTGTGCCACCTATCGAGTGTCTTATCATGTATGTGGCTGTGTGTCTGAGCAAGATGAACGCACCGTTATAGTTTCCCCCTACCGGATGTGAGATGTATCTTTAAGACAGCAACTAGTCTGCGTTCTAAATTTAGCTAAACGAACGGCCACAATCTGTCAGTTAAATTATCAGAGCACTAAATATACCAAGGTGTGACATTATTGTCACAAGGGTGTGCCTTTTAATAGTTTTGCTCATTGATAAGAAACAATCCCCCGCCCACCTAGCCTGGCTAAAGCGAAACTGAATCAGTTGTTGGCAAAAAAAACTGCCTGCCAGCAGATAGGTCTGGAATAGCTTAATTGTACGCCCATTTCCTACTCCAGAGAACTGGGGTGGCCAATCAGGACACAGCATTCAAGTATGTCCTGATTGGCCACGCCAATTTTCTAGGGTAGGAAATCGGTGTACAATTGAGCTATTCCAGACCTACAGTATCTGCTGGCAGGCATTTTTTCGGTCTGGTTTTAGCCAGGCTACCGCCCACCCCCTCCACACACACACACACACACACACACACACACACACACACACACACACACACACACACACACACACACACACACACACACACACACACACACACACACACACACACACACACACACACACACACACACACACACACACACACACAAGAACAAATGAGACATGCACTCCAAAACCAAAGCGAAAGATGATCCACGACACAATGGATACACATACCTTTTGCACACTGACTGACACAGAGCAGCTTTTGAACGCTTGCATTTTTGTTTTCCCAAAGAAACCTGTCTCTCTATGTTCTTTTTTTAAGTCATGTTTTTTATAAATTTATACCTTGTCTCACGACCCTTACAAAAGGGTTCACAAGATTAAGCATGAAAGTCTCAATGTCTGGAAACATTACAACACAGGTTTTCTCTTGGTGAAGACTGTGAAGGTCATGTCACAGATGGGAAACAAACAGTACTGGGAACGACAGTCCTGTTGCCGGTCTCAGTAGAAAAAAAAATATATATATATCTACAGAGTTAGTGAATGAGGAAGGATGTCATTGAGCAGACAGACGCGAGTGCTGTCGGTGCATGCCAATGAGAAACCAGAGCCACTTTCACAGCGAGCGTCACCAGAGACAGAGAGAGAGGCCGAGAGAGAGAGAGAGGGAGGTGGATAGACAGACAGACAGACAGACAGACAGACAGACAGACAGACAGACAGACAGACAGACAGACAGACAGACAGACAGACAGACAGACAGACAGACAGACAGACAGACAGACAGAAAGACAGACAGACAGACAGACAGACAGACAGACAGACAGACAGACAGACAGACAGACAGACAGACAAAGATGGCGAGGGGAAGCTTGAAATGGAGGCCACACAAATCATTATGACCTATAAGCACCGCACAGATAAGAGAGAAGGAGACCGTCATACCTATGGTTAGCTGTGCAATTCCTACAAAAAAGGGAAGTGAAAGGCAAAAAAAGGACTCGTTTAGGAGGCTCTGCACACATAGATGGATGCATTTATGTGTTCAGTTCAAATAGCATGAATTAAGCCTCATAAACCGAAAGCAAAAATATAATAATGTGCAGCAAGAATTCAAGAAATGTACTTCTCGAAAAAAATGCATTGTTTGGCATAAAAAGGCCATTTCACAGAATATCTCATACATACACATACAAGTGCAGCACGCACACACACAAGTGTGAGTGTGTGTGTGTGTGTGTGTGTGTGTGTGTGTGTGTGTGTGTGTGTGTGTGTGTGTGTGTGTGTGTGTGTGTGTGTGTGTGTGTGTGTGTGTGTGTGTGTGTGTACGTGTCTTACCTTCATCCTCGGATACATCTAGTATCTCATCCACTGTTTCTGGGAAACTCATACGATGCTTCTCTGTGGTAGTCTGAGGGCCAACACAAAGTAAGAAAGTGATGCAAAGATAATGATAACCAGATACTCTGTTGATTGCATATCTAGTAACATTATAACAGTAGTCCTAATAGTTTGTGCTTGCTATGTGCGCTCAGCGGCAGAACTTCTCACCATTGAAACCGTCTCCTCTGTGACCAGCTTCAGAACATCAATAACAGATATGTACCCCAACCTCTTAGCGATGGCCAAGGCTGATATACCGTTCTATCACACAAAGACAAGTAAGAGGAGAAACCATTTTAATAGTCAGCTAAAAGAAAACAGCTTAAAGCCTTGCATATAAAACCATTCTCTATTTTGCTGAGTGTAAAATGAGCACTCCATCCAGTAGAAGCTGTGACTGCCCAAAGCATTCTGATAAATCACTCTCTTGTGGGTGTCAGTGAGTGTCATGTCACCGTGCTTAGAGCTGTATTTAATCTGCATTTCCCAGCCTGCTAGGAATGAAATCTAGACATTCCCAGATCTACTGGGTTATACATGGTTACTCACTGTTGTGATCTCATTGGGCTCGGCTCCATGTTTCAGAAGTAAAGTCACAATGTCTGTGTGCCCCTGCTGAGCTGCCTGGTGCAGGGGAGTGTAACCAACCTGGAGGGAAAAGCCATCAGTATGTTTATAATATTTAGTTTCTGATCAGCTACAAATGTAGGCTCTGATGAAGATCGGATTGATTGATTGATTGATTGATTGAATTCACATTATGTAAATTAGAATGGGTACAAGTTAAACCAACATTTCCAATTAACACAAAAACCGCTACAAGGACCAGACTTGTTTAGATCACTGTCCTAACATAGGTCAGAACCTTAGTTCATTATTTTTATAGTAGCACCTAAATGAAAGGCTTTCTGCTCCAGTGTCATATTCTACTTCTACAGCTACAAATGGGTTTTAATATTTCATAATAATTATCATTTCGGTGTCGTCTAAAATGACTTTTGCAGGCCACTATTTCTCCTATCAAATGAAAAACGTTTTAGGGTAATAAAATATTAAATTCCTTTTCATTTCACTGATTCACTATGCATGTCTGTAGTTTGAGGCCTTAGCAGTAAAAAAATGAATTGACCCGTTTGTAATCCTGAGAGTGTAAAAATGTAGCCTAAACCTTACAGTTGCACCATTATGATTTGTACTCTGTGCAAAGGCACTCAAATGACCATTGAATGTCAATTTGGTATCCCATGTCGACTCTCATAGTTAATTTAATATTGGACTGTGTAACTGCCAGACTCTGTACATTGTGTGAGACTCACTCTAGTCTTGCTGTTGACGTTGGCCTGTTGCGTCAGGAGGAACTTCACCATTTTGATGTTTCCATAGTGACATGCTACATGAAGAGGAGTGTAGCCCATCTAGACACAAATGAGCACAAAGACAGAAGTAACAGTTTTAGGGCTGTTCACATGTTTTCAGGCTTTGCCCTCTCTCTCTCACATAAAAATTGGGCATCCCGTTTTGCTTTGTGCTGCCACTAGCGTTTATGGTGGTTTGCATTGCTATTTGCGATTATATCCTCCAACAAAAGGTTTATTTTATATATAAAATTATAGTTCTCCCTGGTTCTGTTGCAATAATTATGGTAGCGACCACAGTTTGTAATACATATTCTACCTCTTCACCTCTTATCGTCCTCAGCTCTTCCACCCTACTCTCTTTCCCTTTGATAACAACTGTTCATAATAGCCTGCATACTGTATTCCCCTGGCAATAACATAAACTTGTAGGGCGTTTGCCAATGAAATACAATGATTCATTCACTGTATTCTTAACATTGCTATGCTGACCTCCTCTACCCTTCACCCACTTTTCTTTGAATTTGATTAAGATACTTTCCTTCTCCACACATTCTCCATTATCAAATTCTTCCATTTTATGTCTTTTTCTTAGTTTCTGATCCTTTGCATACATTGCCACAAGCGGCCAATTGGTTTAGCTAATGGGTCGGCTTGTCCAATCAGGGAAGCTGGTACATACAAGCCCTAAACACAGAGAATTAGTGCATCCTACTCAGACCTGTGGTCAGACAGATATTTCAATCTTCAGAATTGATTGATCTGATCAAATTGCCATTCAAAGGGTTACAGCCCAGGATTAAACTGTAAAAGACAAATATTGCAGGTCTATCTGTGACGGCACCAAGCTGGAGAACGTCTCTGCTGGCAGCCATATAACTTGTTGATTAGTCTTGTACATGTTATTCCATGTGAAAGACTAAAGTAACTCTGACTTAAGTCATGTTTCTCAGAACATGTCATACCCGTGTTGCAGCGTAGACGGAGGCTCCTTGCTTCATCAAGATGTCGGCGATGCCAACATGGCCTTCCTGTGCCACCAGGTGGAGAGGGGTCAGTCCACTCTGGAGGGGGTCAAACAGGCAAAGCAGCACAAGGTAAAGATACTGTCACATATATGATGTGACCATGATGTCACCAAATCAACAAAGATCGTTCCAAGAGTGCTTGCCTTGTTGCCCAGGTTGACGTTGGCCTGTTTGGAGATGAGCAGGGTGACCATGTCGGGACGTCCCTCCTGTGAAGCCAGGTGTAGAGGAGTGACCCCCTGGAGGGACTCTGCGTTGGCCGAGGCTCCGTACTGCAGCAGACTGTTGGCCACTTCCACCTGGTTCTGCTTGGAGGCTATGTGGAGTGGAGTGTAGCCGTTCTGAACACACAGACACACCATTATCAACACACCATTCAGAAGAGCTGCAGTGAGGTGTGGAGTGAGAAGAAGTTTGTTTTTGTTTTTCAACCAAGGTTCAACCAATTAAAGTTATTAAAGTAAAAGACGGGTGTTAATTGTTTTATATTCCTTGATTTCTTTAATTTCGGGGATTTAAGGTATGGGAGGGAGCATTCAAACATGGTCCTAAATAAAAAATAAATAAAGTGATTTATTTATTTTTATTATCTACTACAGTCCTAATAAATAAACTGCCATATTGAGCCTCTGGGTCAGAAATGGCCAAATATGGCATGTGTAAAGTGCAAAAATTTTAAATCGCTTTAAAAATTTGTAAACAAATATGTATTTAGGTCCATGTTTGAATGCCCCCTCCCATAGCTAAAATCCAGAACTAAACAAAGCAAGGAATGTAAAACAATTAACACATAACTTTTACTTTCTCTAATAACAACCTAAAACATGAACCTTGGTTAAAAAACAAAACAAAAACAAAGTTCTCCTTTAACATGCACTATTTATGAACAGAAAATGGCTTTTCAGCAACCCATGTGCATATACTGTACATCAAACTCTCTTACTCTGGCTGCACTGTGTGGAGAGCCTCCCTTGCTGACCAGCAGGTTAACAACATCCAGGTTGTTGTGATGCACGGCGACGTGGAGTGGAGTCAGACCATTCTGGGGAGTAATAGCGGAACACATTACTACACCATTTTGCACTGTGCAAAGGTTTGTTTATCACAGCAGCACACTTTCATCTCCACACACCCTTTCATCCCACACAGATGTGTCCTTTAAGCCTCACTACACTTTTACTACTACCTTGCCGGCAGCGTTAGGATTGGCACCGCTCTCCAACAATAGCTCTGCCACGTCCACTTTGCCATATTTGGAGGCCACATGGAGTGCAGTGAAGCCTTTCTGCAGAAACACCGATGAGAATGGACATACAGGATTATTAAGAGAATTTGGGAGCAAACGGTCCAAAACACATATAAAGGTAGGCATTGATTCGGGTAAAATATGGCCCTAGTTAAAACAGCTGAAGGTTCTGTGAGGTTTTACCTTGGTCATCTTGGTTTGTTGAGCCTCCATTTCCAGGAGGATGCGTATTGTCTGTGCGTGACCCTCGCGGGCAGCAATGTGCAGGGGAGTGTGCCCTGCTGTTGTGGTGGCGTTGGGATTGGCTTTGTGGTCCAACAGCAGCTTCACCAGTTCTTGGTGGCCCATCCGAGATGCACAATGCAGAGGTGTTTGGTCATCCTGTAGTCAGGGGAAGGAAGAGTAATTACAAGGACAACACAGGGAGTTTGGTTCACCTGTTGAGGCTACATTCTAAATAATATAGCCTAAGACTTGATTTATGCACATGTTATCTATTAAAGAATTGCCAAATCAATGCCATGCGTACAGACCTTGTCACAGCCAACCTAGCCTGGCCTAACCTGAAATGCTTTTGGCCTAGCAGGGGGCGGAGACTGTCCAAGTCTGGACAGCAGATCGAGCTGATGTGATTTGATCTCACCAACATGTCGTCATCCCCGGCCCTTCCACCGCCCTCCACTGCTGTGCTACGTTGGTTGACTCCCACTTCTAGGCCACCGTGGATAACTAGTTGAGGTTTTTCGTTTTAGCGCAACACAGACGAAAATTAAAGCCTGGATGTCGAGGCTACTGTCAACCCCATACTTGGCGGTTCTTCCCTCTTCAGGAGGCACTGGTGGAGCAAAAAGACTGCCCTCCTCACTTGCCCTCCCAACCTCAAGAGAGGAATCAAACCTCATTCTCTTCTATGATGGGAAAAGGATTCATGCCCCCCGGGTTCCCCAAATGACAGTAACTAAAGTTAAAGTGTGTGGTTGCTCCTAGTCTGTGTTGTATACTTCAGTTATAGCATGCTTCAAATATGGCGGTTCATGTTCATGTGTGGGTGCGATTGTGCTGTGCATTTGTTGAAATTAAATCTCTACCTTAGCTTTTGCATCCACTGGCGCTGCATTCTCAAGTAAGAACTCTGCCACCTCACAGTGTCCTGCCCGAGACGCCATATGGAGAGGAGTCTCCACTTTCTGAGCACATTCAGGCAAAAAAAAACACATACTCAAATATGGGGTATTCATTACAACAGTTGCTAGAGCTGTGATAGAACCTTTGATGTGAACTCACCACATTGGAGGCACTGGGGGACGCTCCCTTTTGCAGCAAGATGGTGACTATCTTGAGATGACCCATAAATGAAGCCACGTGCAAGGGAGTCAGGCCAGACTACACAGAGAGGGGAGATGAAAATCAATGAATTCATCCAGTAATCACACCAAGTCCCTCTAAGCCGTGGTTTTCGTTCCTTGATCAATGTTTAGCATCTGTTTGCCTCCATGTCCTGTTCCCTTACCTCAGTCACAGCCTCTAGTGATGCAGAGTGTTTGAGCAACAGATCCATCACCCGCATGTGGTTCTTTTTACAGGCAATATGCAAAGGAGTGAAGCCATTCTGAAAACACAAGGGAACAACTTACCATTATCACAAAGCATTATACTGTAGTTGGATGCAATAAATCGATCGAGTGCGTCTGTGTCTGTCGAGGGCATGGTGTGTAATGTTCCTCTGACTAACCAAGGCTCTGGAGTTAGGCTTGGCCCCCTTGTCCAGCAGTACTTTGGCCATGCGATGGTGACCACAGTGGGCCGCCACATGCAGTGGGGTGAGGTGGTCCAGGGTAATGTCATCGATCTCCGCATTGTACTGCAGTAGCTGCTTGACACAGTCCATGTGGTCGCCCTGGGCCGACATGTGGATCGGAGACAAGCCGTTCTGCAAGGTGCAAAATCAAACAAACATAAGGGAGATGAGAGGAGTCGATCCACTCCTGCAAACGTCCTGCGGTTCTGAGAGGCAAAACCCAGGATGTATATGATGTTTACAGCGACAGCAGTTAGGGGTGACTCTTTCTACCTTGGTCTTGGCCTGGATGGGAGCTCCATGGTCCAGGAGGATCTCGATGATCCTCACGTGGCCGTTTCTTGATGCACAGTGCAGAGGAGTCAACTCATCCTGGACAGAAAGGACAGTCAGTGTGTGTGTGTGTGTGTGTGTGTGTGTGTGTGTGTGTGTGTGTGTGTGTGTGTGTGTGTGTGTGCGCGCGCGTGTGTGCATGTGCGTGCATGTCTGTGTTATGCAACAGTATATGGATGTAACACAGCAGACAAAGTGTGAGAATTGAGGATTTATGGAGAGAAGACATTGCGTGAAGGTAATAATCACCTTGGTCTTGGCATCAATCTCGGCCCCTCTGTCTAGCAGCAGTCTGACCATGATGACATTCCCCCGTCTGGCCGCAATGTGCAGAGGTGTGATCCCATTCTAGACAGACAGAGAGACAGACAGGCACACAGACAGCCAGACAGTTCGTTAGCCAGGAACTGGAGGCACCGGACCAACAGGGACACACATCGCAGGAACAGAAATAATCGGCCATAAACCTTGGGACGAGAACAATTCCCTGTCGTACCTTAGGGGTGAAGTTGACATTGGCTCCTCTGTTGAGCAGCAGTTGAGCCACGTTCAGGTTTTCGTAGTGTGCAGCAATGTGGAGAGGTGTGAACCCCGTCTGCAGGGACACACACCGTATGTCATTCACGGACACCTCTAAAATGTACCCCAGGCTATTACTTATTTAATTATTCGCTAAGAAGCACAAACACACATGCACAGGCACACACAGACACATGCACACAGCACACGCGCACACACCCACACCCACTATATATACTCCCAACACATCTGCCCCCCCCCTCCCCTGGTCTGCAGACTGAGTGCGTACAGTACCTTGCTGAGTACATCAGGATTGGGGTCATTCTGTAGAAGCACTGCGGCGGTGCGCGTGTCGTCGTTGCGCGCCGCGATGTGCAGCGCCGGGAGGCGGACCTTGCCCTTGGTGCCGTAGTTGATGAGCAGAGCGACCACATTCTCATGTCCCTGCTGAAGAGCCACGGCCAGAGGGGTAAAGCCATCCTGGGGAAAAAAAATACACACACACACGGGCACGGGCATGCGGGTGCGCACGCACGCACACACACACGTGGTACAAGGAATGAAGACAACGCTGACTCAGAGAGTAAGGTATTGCAAGAAAAACGAGAGAATAGAAGGGAGTGAGCCTGCAAAAACAAGCAAGCAAAAGTGCTACTTGGAAGATCATTTATCAAAAAAGGTTTCATCTTGTTTCCTTCTCTGCTACCTCAGTTGGAATGCTCTGGTTTGCCCCGTTCTCCAGCAGAAACTTCACAACCTCTAGATGATTCTCTTGTGCGGCCATGTAGAGGGGAGTGAAGCCCTTCTGTTGTACACAAACACATGTATGGACACGCGCACGCATACACACACACGCACACACACACACACACACACACACACACACACACACACACACACACACACACACACACACACACACACACCATATGCCAACGGCAGCCACAAGCACAGCACGGCAGCAGCATCACAACAACACAAACAGATACACACACAATGACAGGAACATCGCCAGACAGACAGACAGACAGACATATAGGAAGGCAAAAGGACACGTTAATAGAGGAGAATGGCAGAGATGACATCCAGTTGGTTTCACGTCCAATTCTGCAATTGCGATACAGAGAGACTGTCCAGTGACTGTGGATCAGAGTTGGGGACTTTACTTATGACCCCTTAGAAAAAGTAATATTATTACATTACTTATTATTAGAATCAAAGTATAATATATTACATATTACAATATTACTTTCCCAAGCCCCCCTCCCACCCGCAAAGGATTAGAGATGTACAACACAATCTGTTTAGTAGCAACTTGCAGCAACTGCGATAACTTGGTAATGTACAGTATGTCATGTGTGCAGAATGCTGTGCTGGATTAGGATCTACAAAGTAAACTCCATCTGTTGTTATCTGTTGATAGCTCATAAATCTGTTCTATTTTCACATTGCAAAGAAGCTTGGCGTTCTCACCTGGGACTGAGCGTTGACATTGGCCCCATAGTTAACCAGCTCTGCCACCACTTGCTCTTGCCCTGCCAGGGCTGCGATATGCAGCGCTGTGTTCCCTTTCTGTTGACAGTGCAAGTAAGTGTAAGCGTTAATTTCATTGAATGAATCTAAAAAATGTTAACAATCTTTTTGATTTTTTGATGGATGGATGGATGGATGGATGGATGGATGGATGGATGGATGGATGGATGGATGGATGGATGGATGGATGGATGGATGGATGGATGGATGGATGGATGGATGGAACGGAACGGAACGGAACGGAACGGAACGGAACGGAACGGAACGGAACGGAACGGAACGGAACGGAACGGAACGGAATGAATGAATGAATGAATGAATGAGAATATCTCTCGTCTTCTTTCTCCCCCTGTATCCTGACCACCATCTTTGGTATACTATCTACTATTCTACTATGCTTTGTTGACTAAAACAACTGTATATGTTGATATAAAATGAGAACGGATGCTACTCGAATGAGATTATGGCTATTATAAACTGCATGAACTGTGGGGTGGGTTACCTTGGTGGTGGTCTCCAGGATGATGCCGCTGTGTAGCAGCTCCAGCACCATTTTGACATGGCCCTCCTTAGAGGCCAAATGCAGTCCGTTGAGGCCATTCTGAGAGAGAGAGAGCAGAGCAAAACCCCACACTGAAGAGACCTAAACAGTACTGGAGAAGGCCCTGGATCTGCTGCATTTTCAAACACATACATACAGTACACACCGTATACACTATACATTATACTGTAGCATCGTACTGAAAAAGCTCACGTCAAGATCATGTCAACAACAACACAAGCGAGAAGAAGAAGAAAAAATAAGTGAACACACAAACCATAACAGACAACAAGTACAGTACTTACACTGGATTATCCACCTAATAATACACACCACACATGCAGGGCTCTCCAAAACCAAAATGCAAGTCATTAGCAATAACAACAACATCCATGGTGCATGATGAGCGGCATGGAGAACGTTACCACAACTCGATTAATGGTGACAAACACGAGGGGGGGAGTGGGGCGCAGGGAGGTAGGGAGGGAGAGAGGGAGGGAGGGGGATGGCACGCCGCCGGTCTCGTGGCCGGGAAGAATACGAGCCGTGTGGGATAGGTCTGACCTCACACAGCCTTCCTTCAGCCGCACAGGACATGTGAGGTTGGACCTTTCCCACATCACTGATATTATTCCTCTGAGTGGGGGAGAGAGACCACAGCACACCATCACTCTACTGCAGACACAGGAGAGAGAGAGGGAGGAGGGGGAGAGAGACACAGAGAGAGAGAGAGAGAGAGAGAGAGAGAGAGAGAGAGAGAGAGAGAGAGAGAGAGAGAGAGGAGGAGGGGGGGAGACACAGAGAGAGAGAGGGAGAGGAGGAAGGGGAGAGAGATACAGAGAGAGAGAGAGAGAGAGAGAGAGAGAGAGAGAGAGAGAGAGAGAGAGAGAGAGAGAGAGAGAGAGAGAGAGAGAGAGAGAGAGAGAGAGAGAGAGAAGAAGAAGGGGAGAGAGAGAGACGGAGAGAGAATGAGGTGAGGGATAGGAATGACAAAGAATGACAAAAAGGAACGTGAAAATAATACAAAATAAATGGCTATGGTAGAAGAGAGCAGCGCCGTACAGCTGCACACGCACACAATAGATAGGAATAGAAAAGGATAGGAGAGTCGTTTAGGTAAAGAGAAAACAGAGAGGATGATAAACATGATATAGGGAGATGGAGAGAGAGAGAGAGATTAGGAAGTGAGGGACCGTGGAGAGGAAGCGAGGGAGTAAGGCAGTGTGGTCGGCCATGGCGGAGGTATCCACTGACAGGGACAAAGGGGACAACACAACTAAAGAGGCGGTTGCCACCCCATCCTCCACCTTGGCCTTGCTCCCAGGAGACAGACACCTCATAGGTATTAACACGGCGTCACGAAACGGCATGGTCACATAGCCAATACACCATCACCACCACACATAACACAGGCACATTCCACATCAAAACAACATTGGTTAGAATGACCAGTATGAACATGCTATCAATAAGACAAAATCAGACATTTGTGAGGATTTAGGGTGAAAGCCCTAAATTTTGTGATGGTATTTTTTTTTTTAATATTTAATATTCTTTTGTCTGTAGTTCTATCTTTGTCCATAGGGTGTCACCCTTCATCAGCTTGGGGGAAAATGGCCAGTAATAGCTACAGTAGATAACAGTATACAGTATAATGCCACTTTACATAAAATACTGTTGTTGTTGTGCCCCCTCCTATTGTGAATGAGTTCACTAACCTGTGATAGTGGCAGTACTGTACAACAATTATGGCAAAATGCTGGGGACACGAGCCACAGTGAACGGTAATGGAAACCGTGTCTAATGTTAGATTAATGACCCAAAAATAATCTTATGCACACACTCGCACAGACTACACACTTCTTGGCCCTGTTTCAGTAGCCTGTGGGCAGCAGTAGCCCTAGTCCACTAGTGGTGTGCCTGGCCCTGACCACCCTGGGATCTGCCGTCAGAATAAAAGAGCCAGGATGAAGGAGACAGGGCGGCGGAGAAGACCCTGCCCTATTTAAAGGCTTCCCTGGAGAGCCTGTACCTGTCACGTGCAACTGCCGATTAACTAATAACTACCTACCTGAGCAGCATGCATTATTTATATTATACAGATGAATTAATGCAAGGGTAACACATAGACACATAACAATTGGTGTGGTTATAAATATATATCAGTGCGGTTATAGACATGTCATGCACATTAGATGCTCTCTTAGAAAACAAATACACACAAAACATGAAAACACACAATGTACAATATAGTAGTAGTAACAGTAGTGTACACAGGACATATACAGTTGAGCAGAACATTGTGTTTGTAATCAATTCTCAAGCCAAAGCAGAAATAATAATATATCTTGGCAGATTCCAAAATACCCCCTTGCTCCTTGTACTAATGTTGGTAAACAGAGCAAAACTTCAGACACTAAAATAAAAAGACTAAACATTAATGTAGGGATGAATTGACTAGTTATCATTGAGTAGTTATTACTAGTTTTTCTGGTTGCTAACTGGTACAGTATAGTACTAGAGTAAGTGTCCGATTTCATTACTTGTGTGAGCAAAGCGAGCACAAGTAAAGCGATCAGCTTGTGGTCGTCGGTTGTCAACCATCGACCATGCCTGGCTCAAAGTATTCAGAATTTCCGATTGACCGGTTTAGGTGATGATGTAATTCATTAATGTTAATTAATAACTAATGTCATAAGTATTATCTCCTAAAGAAGATTCTGCAAAAACAATTACTTACTTGATTTCTAAGAGAATAGTAAGTGTTTTTGTTTGGTTTTGGATCGCTCGCCTCTGCTCATGCAAAAGTAGGCCATGGCCTACTTATGTGTAATATGCAGAGCAATGTTGTGACGTCATGAGGATAAATACATCATCATTACCATACATCATCATTAAGCTGTACCTAGCAACCACCACACTTGCAATTACCCAGAATTCTGAATGTTCTAGTTATTATTCATCAAACTGCAGTATGGATCTGAAGCTGAGAATTGCTTCCATTGTCACATTCTCATGATTCTGTGCCTTAATATCACACAAATTGTGAGACTCTTCTGGAGGACCACTTCCAAGGAGATTGTTGTCAATCCAAATGCAAAAACAATGTACTGCCAGTATGTTATTACCGGAGCTTCAGTCTGTTCCGTTTGACTTCAGGCTGTGCCTTAACTCTCACCTGATTGGCCGTGTTGATATCAATGCCGTTCTTGATGTGGTCCAAAGCTTTGTCCAGGTTCCCAGAACGGGCTGCTCGCAGAAAACTGTTGCCAGCATCTGCCTGCAGGCGAGACAGACAGAGGAGGAGAAGACATATAGGGACAGGAGTGGACCAGAGAGTGAGACACACGTAAGGTGGGAATGGAACAGGGCAGAGGTGTAAGGGAAGAGGAAGAGGAAGGAGGATAGGTAGAGATAGGTCTATTATTTCCATTTAAAAGAAAGTAATAAACGATTACAGGACATAAACCCACCAGACGGAAGCCAAATAACTGATTTTCCTCTCATTTCAGCCCCTCTCATGAGCTTTTGGAAAGTGCAGCAGTTAAGACGGTAGTACTGAATTCTGAAGAAGGCTGAAGTGCAGGACACCATGCATACTGTACTTGTGTACAGAGTGTGTGTGTCTGTCTGTGTGTGTTTGTGTGCGCGTATGTTTGTGCGGTATGTACTGTGTGTGACGGTGCATGCAGGACAGAAGCACATACGGATGCCCCTCTGACTCCACACGTCAACCAATCAGACTACCCTGTACCCTCTTTAGCCCTCCACCATCCGTCCACAGATTGGAGCCATGCAGGTGATAAGACAACTGCGATCACACTGATGATTGCCACTGCACCTGTTCTGCTCAGACGTGCAATATGTGGCCTCGTATGTTACTGTAGGTGTGTGTGCTCGGATGTGACAAAAAGGAGAGGCAGAGAGAGAGACAGAGACAGACAGAGACGGAGTGACAAGGACATAATACGAGATTGCAAAAACAAGAGCATTTGGTGAGTGTCTTGGCTCGTAGTCCGGCAGCACATGCCTAGTGTTTCAGTGTTTTGTTTGTGTCTGAGGGCTGCATGCCTCCCCCAGGAAGGGGTGCTGCAGAAAATGGATCACTCATGCGGCACCGGGGGGAGAGAGAGGGAGGAGGAGAGAGGAAGAGGAGGACTGAGAGAGAATGAGAAAGGGAGAACAAGAAGGGGGGATGGTAGAGGGAGGGGGGGAGAGAGAGAGAGAGAGAGAGAGAGAGAGAGAGAGAGAGAGAGAGAGAGAGAGAGAAATCTTTCTGCGGCAAATCCTCTACCTTTATTCAGCAGAGTCATCTCAACACTCTGGTACAGGGAATCCTCATCTATCAGAGAGTAAAAGGCTGCTATTCGTGTCTTACTGTACGTGACCGTAAAATGCAAACCGACAATCACATGAGATTTAATAATAAGTAAAGGGTTCCTGGACCTCCGTTGAATCGGTCTGGGTAAAGAGGAAAATGAAAGGTCTGCATGCCCGAGCTGGAGGCATAGCAACAAATGACACCAGCCCACTCTCAGCATGACACCAGTGGCACGGCACCGTGCAAACACAGAGACCTCTTTAACCATTTAACGCACCACACGGATTTCTTTTAGACTATAATCACATGCCCCAAATCGAGACGGCTGGATTGAAGAAGAATCTCCTCTTCTTTTTAACCTCTTTGCATAAAATTGGTGATGTTTTAGCAAGAACCGTTATTTCCTGCAGCAATAAGCATGTCTAGTAGTAGAAACATATCTACTAAAAATCTCAGTGACAGAAATGAAGATCTTAAAGCATTATAGCTGGACTGCAGTCACATAAACCCCATCAGACTCACTGACTTGCACGTGTGCGCACACACACACACACACACACACACACACACACACACACACACACGTGCGCTCATGCGCGCGCGCACACACACACACACACACACACACACACACACGCGCGCGCGCATGCACACACACACACACCCTGTTACTTTATAGGAAGTATATAATGACTTTCCCAAAACGAATCATTAGCACTCCTCCACTATTCAATTCACGCACAAACTGACAAATAACAATAACAAAGTGTTCGAAACAGTGTTTCTCAGTGGTCCAACAGAAAAGTCTACCGCCATCTATAAGGGAAAAAATACGTAGTACCGTGTCTTTCTAGTTGGTATTCTAATCTGCTCTGTGCAACATTAAAACCCATTCATTTACTCACAGTGGCTAAGCTGTCTTGGTCAGTCATAGTTTCTCCCTCTTCTTGAGACCATTCTCTCTCTCTCTCTCCTTCATTCACTTTTACTTCAAGAGGAGATTTCACCCAATCCCCTCCCTCCAAACTGTTACAGAACAGCAAACTCCAATCCTTTCACTTATGTTTGTACACACCAGCTAGCATATACACACATACGCTAAGTGCATGCACACAAAAGCACACACACACACACACACACACACACACAAAGCACACACACACACACACACACACACACACACACGCACGCACACACGCACGCCATGCCAATTATCTTCAAAAATAACTTACTTTCAACATCTTTAATGATGCTGTTTGTAGATGCATGCAAACACTCATTGCGTGTTGATTGTGTGTGTGTGTGTGTGTGTGTGTGTGTGTGTGTGTGTGTGTGCGTGCGTGCGTGCGTGCGTGCGTGCGTGCGTGCGTGCGTGCGTGCGTGTGTGTGTGTGTGTATGTGCACCCTTGTGCCTGAGACGCCAATTATCCTCAAAGAGGCCTACACATGCAGTAACATCCTGTTCATGTATACATGTGTCACCCAGTGTATGGAATTAAACTATTAATAGATCCATAACAGTGAGGGTTTGCCCACATATGATGCTTTACAGTATATTTAATCTATCATGATGCAGATACTTATTCAGTTATGTAAAAAGTAGTGTAAAAAAGTGTACACACACCGCGCCACGTTATGTGATGCATAGAAAACAGGTGCAATCGCACCCACAGGCTCCCACACACAGACATGCGCACCCACACACATACCCTCACACTCACAAGCAAAGAGCAAACGGTGCCATGGTGACCAACCATAGCTGCAGGCTGGCCCCCCCGATGGCCTCTCAACCCTTTGGACTGTAGCAACTCCACCCTGCAGGACACACTGTAGAATCCACCCTATGAGGCATCCCAATGTCAGCCTGTACACGGCCAGGTAATTGTGTTCAAGTGGTCAAAATGCACCCGCTTACGGTCAAAAATCTGTTTGGTACAAGAGCTACTGTCACAGTGTCACATCAACATCAACTGCCTTTCAAAAGGCAGGTACTGTTAGCTCAACATGCGTTAAGGCCAAGTCTAATCTGTGTATAAAAAAAGTGTTTCATTGCATGTTGAACACAGTCAAACATAAATGTAAACCAGTAGTACTGAATGGGACGTACTAGGGCTTCGCAATTGATCGAAATCAAGGTTTCAGAAAAAGAAAACCTGTAAAAAAATGAAAATCAAAAATTGTGGTTTCCCGTTTCCTAGCACATTTACGGTATTACTGTCTCACACTCGCTCAAGGCCTGCCTTACTGTAAAACGTGTTCTGTTAAGTAAGAGAAGAAAAATGCAATGTGTTCTACTGTTTACTTCCAAGGCTCCAATAAGAGAAAATAAATACTTGTGGAAAAAAATACTACTTGAATGTTCATTCAAAGAAAGACCTAAAGACGAAAATAAAAACCTATTTAAAATAAATAATTGCCTTTTCTTTATTTTTTTACCCCACAAAAAAATCGATATTGAGGTTTCAGAGGGGGGAAAAAAATAGAAGTTTTATTTTTAGGCAAAAATTGTGAAGCTCTAGAGTCTACAACGTACTCTACTGTAATAGTAACAGTAATATAACACATCATCTGTGCATGTGATGCGCATGTTGAGGAGAGGAGCTCAATGTGTGGTCCACTGAGATAAGGGCACAGGAGGCCCACACCCAGCCTAAAGCCTAGTCAGACACACGCACATACGCACGCAATAACATACCCCCCACCCCCACCCACCCACCTACCAATACACACACGTAACTCAAATAGCAGCCCCCAAAAACCCCTCTGTGGTGACTCTACATTCGCTACATTCCAGTGTGAGTTAGATGAATGTGACTCTTTCTTATTGGTCCCACAGAGACGGGACAGGCTCTGGGCTGTGGGACTGAGGGGAGCAGAGCCAACACATTAATCATACGCTTTGGAGGCAAAGAAACAGACAATGACCTGCTCGTCAGCACCAACATTAACATGAGCCATACAAAAACAGAGTATAGGTCCTCCTCGGGGCTAGGAATGTTTGCAGGGCATCTCTTCTCACAAACAGTGTGAGTCGTCCTCAGCGTTAATTGATCCATTTCCTTCCTTTTTTCCCCCTCCCCTCCTTCCTTCTAATCTACACCAAATGTCTTGGTTCATTCGATCATTCGATTAGGCCTCTCTCTCTTCCATTTTTCAGCCTCCCTTCTCTTACGGTACTTAAATCCGTTATCAATTCCTTCCCATCCTCTCTCCCTCTGCATCCTGGTGCTCCTCTCATTCCTCTACCTCCGTTATGTCTCCCCCACTCACTAGCTTAATCTGCTAGTACTGCAGCAGACTCAATGACATCATCGCCCCACTGCTAGACTGCAGTGAGAAAATCCAGTTATGTGTGTGCGACTGTGCGTGTATGCACACGGACGTGCGCGTGCTTCACTGAACAGAATTCAGTTTCACACACAAGATTAGCATCCCAGGCATGAGAATTCTCACCCGGGGAGTACGGTTTTCTCACTGTAGTAATACGTGTGACACCTGAGGGATGATTATTTTCACACAGAATCTAGTGTGAGTGTACGTGTGGCGGCCTGCGCACAAGTGTGTGCATGCTGCTCACGGGTGTATGTGTGTGTGCGTGTGTGCGTGTGCGTGTGTGTGTGTGTGTTTTGGAGGATGAATTGAATGCTCAGTTAAGAGATGGGACGGTGTGTTTTGAGGAGCAGTAGGCTGCATTGATTTAGGGGAGTAGGAAATGGAGAAACAGTATCAAGCTGTCCTGTTGTCAGTGGGGTCGTTCCCCATGGACAGGCACAGGGGCTAGGCTATTAGTTTCTGTCCAGAGGGAAGCTTGTATCTCCTCTCTACTGTATTTCAGCCGTATATTTGGGGGGGTGTGGGGTTGTTTTCATGAAATGAATGCCCTACTTCATACTAGTGTCACAGAAAAGTAACAAAACATAGCGTATCTACAAGCTCACAGATGTCACAATTGCTTCATGTTAGTAGCGATCAGCTACTTTCGCTCAGTCATGACAGGAGGGACAAAAATAGTAACTACACTGAAAAGTAACAGTTTTGGACATACACGTTTTCCACTGGACAGCAGCATATTGATTTTAATGAAGCCACCCCTCCTCTGCTGCTCCCTG
Organism: Benthosema pterotum; assembly: GCA_039105355.1. Classification (NCBI taxonomy): domain Eukaryota; kingdom Metazoa; phylum Chordata; class Actinopteri; order Myctophiformes; family Myctophidae; genus Benthosema; species Benthosema pterotum. The sequence continues at coordinate 33,047,006 of CM076972.1, read as the reverse complement.
TGGACCTCTACAGTACGTGCATCTGACACTACAGTACAACCACCCCGACCAGCCACTGACCTGCCTGATTATGGAACCACCACTGGTCCCATAATGATACATTAAAACTGGTATCCAAGTAAGCAATGCTCCTCAAAAGGACAAGCTTGTGCATGCTGCGCCACGCGCATGAGTGCGTGCATCTGAGATAGACAATCGACGATAGATAGATAGACGGATACATGTATATATTACGTACATGCACCGTTAGATGCACACAAATAGATACTGTACATGCGTGTGTGCATGCATTAAGGCAACACTATGACTTTGCAAGGATGGCACCAGGTGCAAATCATGAATATTTTAAGTGGCGGAGAAGCTTCTTGTGCACACAGTATAGAGGTGAATTTACGGTGCAGAAATGTAGCCGAGTTCAAATATTTATTTAATTGCATTCATGTTAACTTTACATACTTCACATTTAAAAAAAACACACACATTCCACATATTCTGCTGTGTTGGGAATGTCTCCATACACTCAATATGATTGGAAATTCTGTCCAGGTCCATAAAGCACTGTTACGGTTTAAACAGCTTCATCTCCGCATCTTGCTGACTAGCATTCGTTCTGGAAATTGATTTCCTTTTTTTACTTCCCTTTGGCCTCTGTCCCTCCCTGCCTTCATCTCTCAAATGTTCAGACGTTGGCTGTACAGCCAAGGTGCTGTTTCCGCCCATACTGATGTAGTAAGTATAGAGTCGGTCTGCCTGCCTGAGGCCCTCTTGGGATCCTTCTGCTACAATATGGACATATTTACAGGAAGCTCTGAGGTGGAGCTGTTAAATCCACTCCCTCTCATCACCGTTGGTCTGTCTGTCCATCTGTCCCTTTGTCTCCAATATATTCTTCAAGCTCCTTTGCCTGACACAGTGACTGACAGTCTGAAATATCATTTTCATTTCACTTCATTATTCCGTCTGAAAGCCCTCCCCACCACAGCAGTTTATGGGATGGGTGTGGTCAAAGCATCAGTCTTCAGTGATTGGTTCATAGCAACCAATCAGAATAGTGGGGGCAGCGGGGGCCGCCATGTTTGTTGTTTGACACTGTTGAGTGACAGGTTGTCGGCCAATCAGATCCTGTAAGTCGGATTTTCAACTGATACCAACACCCCCATAGAATGTGTCAGACCTGAATCCCCAGGAAAAAATAATTTAAGGTGGTGATTCAGGGCTGGAGCCAGGCAACAAGCCCCTGTAATCTTGCCCTAGTTTTTGTATTATTTACCTTCTCACAGTCCCCACGCCTCCCTCCCTCTCTCCCTCACCCTCCCTCCCTGTATTCCACTGCTTCTCTGCTTCTTACTCACTGATTGTCTCCTTATATACATCCCCCATTCTGGCCTCCACAGTTGTAGATGAGATTGTCATGGTTATTGAATTCTTTTGTGGAGCGATAAAGCGAGACAGAGCTATAGAGAGGTGATAGGAGCAAGGGTGTGGGGGAAAGTGGCGGTAAACATATAAAGCGTTTAAGTTTATGTATCTAAAGTAATTAAACCAAATAAAGCAGGTGGGAGATTGGACGGGACAGGACAGGACTACCAAATTTTTGCAGCTTGTGCTGCAGTTAGATGTTTGAGTATAAACACAGCCAATGGCAAGACATGCCGTGATACAAGCCTGTTGCTAAAGTTCAGGTCTCTAAATATAATGTGCTAGAATCAAATAAAGACCACAGGGACCCCTGTAAGCTGCAGTCTCATTCGGCCTCAGTTATATGAGTTTGAACTAACCACTTTGATGAGCATTGGCCAAGCTCTTTGTTGCTATGAATGTTTTGCTTAGGGCCTTCTGGTGGCGCAAAGGGTAGAGTACCTGCCCACTACCACAGTCTAGGGGCCAATCCACTGTGATTCATCCATCTGGTTTGGCTGAGCGTCTATGAACACAATTGTCTGTGTTTGGGGATGAAAGCTGGTGGGGTTGGTTGAGCATGTAACTACCTCTCACTCTGCTCAGTACTGTTAGTTCTGTTCAGATTAATAATACCCTGTCATTTTATTATACTTTTAGGCTCCTTGTAGTTTATTAATACCCGTCCTATATTAAGTTGTCATAGTTGTCTAGTATAGCTATAGTAAGTAGTTGTCATAGTTGTTATAGTTGTGCCGTAGATGTAGCATGTTGTAGTATGTTATAGTTGTAGTATGCTATAGTCATAATATGTATAGTATGTCATAGCTTCTGTCTCGTTTTTCTGTTTAGCTTTTTTAAATACTTCATTTTTGGTTATTTTTATGTTATTATAGTTTAATAAGTGTACCTTCACTTTAAAATTAGGATGTTTAGTTAGCTAGCACTTTATTGCCTTCATCTGTTGGTCGCCAGGCTAAATGATGGAAAGTTGAGTGACCAGATGTAACTCTTTGAGAGTGTAACCAAATATCAGGCGAGATCCTATATTACGTAGCATGCGCCTGGACCATTAGGCCAGTGGGCAGGACCGCTAGTCTTTTTTTTAATCAATATTTTTTTTGCTTAATTCTTAATGGAATTAAACCGTTTGATAATTTACTTCCAGTGGTGGAACTACTGTATATCCTTTTGTTTCTACCTATCGGATCACTGCTGGGCATTTGACATGACTACATTTGTCCATGTGAGATAAATATGTAATCTGGAGATGTAGTAGTAAACTGCTTCTGCGTGAATACGTCAGAATAAGACGTAATAAGACGACCACATTCAGTACAGTTGGTGAATTCTTATTTCTTCGGGTTGCATCATTCTAGAACCCTGCCTCTGTCTGCAGTACTGTGCTAGTGCTGGGAAGTGCCGCATCAGCAATCTCACTTGGGTAAGTAAGGCCCATTGTGTCACCAAATCTACTGGCCCAAAATAACTCATAACTCTGAGCAAGTCAAAACAGAAGAAATCGATTACCGATTACTTTCCATTCCCCTGTTTACGAAAAGGTTTTTACACTCTCACAGTTAAATGAATACTGAGGAATGCTATAGCACAGTGGGTCTTCAACCATTTTGATACCAGGGCCCACTATTTATTTTGCATTTGAGCCACAGAGCACTATTTGATGATTTTTTTAGTCCCACAGACCCAGACCTAAGGATTTCTTTTGTTTTTGTCCACAATACCAGCCTGGATCTTGAGAAAATGTTTCATTTTTACGCTCCCAAAGAGTTACATCTAGTTAACCTACTTTCCATCATTTAGCCTGGGGATCACCTGAAACTCTCCCAGGGACCAATGGTGGTCCCCAGCCCACTGGTTGAAAACCACTGCCATAGCAAAGCAATAATAAAACAAACCTTTAATGACCCACTAATCAGTGCAGTGACCACCAAACATGGTGGTAACACAACAATCTGAACATCAAGCAGATACCTTAAGGAAGTCCGAAACTAGATTAAAGAGGAGAAAACGGCAGAGCCCTGTGCGTTGTGCACTTAACTTAAGATGCAGCTTACTAATCTTTGACCAACACGCATTACAACTCCCTGAGATACTCCCAAGCAAGCAGGCTCCCACCCCTCATGTTGCTATGGGAGGCCAGGTCTAGCAGAGTCCTGCTCTGGTCCTGCGTATAGGCAGTGCACCATTCATTTAGCGATTCTATTCATCTATTTAAAAGTCGACGTCCCTTTGCCTTATAACGTCTTGTGGAAAATCCTTGAGAAAGGTTGTTTTGTATGAGTGAAACATCACCTTCCTATTGAGCAGAGCCAGTGTTTACACTGTGTGGCATCATCATCTCATCTGCCCTCCATCCGTCACTCTCTCTCTTTTCCTCCCTCATTTTTCTCTGTCAGTTGCTAGTCAGAAAGGACAAGGGCATATTGATGAATGAAAAGAAGACCAAATAGCAAAAGGTTTTGACTGAGGCAGGGGAGAAGTCTCTAAATAGCTGTGTGTATGTAGGGATGAGGAAACAGAGAGCAGCATGGTGCCGAATTGGTAACAGTGCAAACAGAGGAGCATGTGCGCTGAATAAAACATTAGGCCGCCAGAAAATTGACTGATAAAACATTTAAATATTCTCAAGATGAATAATAATAATAATAATAATAAACAGGAAAAAGCAATGGAATGACTAAGACGAAGACAATAAGGGAATCAGACAGAGAGAAAAGAGCAAGAGGTGAAAGAGTTCTAGAGGTGAGCGGTGCAAGGGGGGAATAAAAGGTGAGATGGAAAAAACAAGAGCAGACTTTCTAGTACTCACTCCAAAGGTGACAGTCTTGACTGGCATGCCTGTTGGCCCAGCAGTGACCACTCTCCTTCCTTCTCTTCCCACTTCCCCGTCTTTCTTTATTCTCTGTTTCCTTTTTTTCCCCCGCAAAAAGTATGCGACTGTCTGTCTTTCGGTGGTTGCCCCCCCTGCGAGTGCTGCTGTGGCACTGGGCACAGAGACCCTGTCCCACGTAAACACACTCTCACACCCAGACAACCACACTTGAGTAAGCAGGGCCGTGGTGGGAGGGGAGACCAGGGAGACGAGGGAGGGTGGGTGGGTGTTGTTTGGTGGGGGGGGTGAGAGGGGATCGAGGGGGGAGGCTGGGGGTTTATCTCTACAGGAATGCTGTCTGTATCTAAAGACACACATTTCACACACGGCCCAAAAAAAACTAATGGGGCCTCCTCGCTTATAATATCACTGTCTCACATGCCTAAAACTTGCTAGACGACAACTATCTTTTTATTTTTATTATTATTATTATTTACTAGAATTCAAAACCCATAAGGGTACATTTTCACAGGTTTGGAGTATGCTCCAGGTTTTCCTGTGCTCGGCGTCTTTACCCCCAAGCAAACTCCCCTGCAACCGAACCCACCCCCCTATTTTCTCTGTTCTCACTGCAACCAGCTTCTATCCTCCATGACACATTCTATTGCCCTCTCTCTCCATCCGGATGGTATACCCCGTTTTCCATTTTCCCTGTGTTTTGTAGCTCTCTCCAGCTTGCTCCGTTTCACCCAAAGCTTTATCCCTCTTTTCTGCTGCCCTTTCTCCCCCACGCCACAAAACGCCCATCTCTCCGTCGTCTCCTGTATGTTTTGTGACAAGCAGACAATCTTCTTCCCCTGGACTCGGGCTTTTACCAGAATAGCATAATGTTACTGTGGAGAATGGTGTGTGTTTTTAGAGCGGGCCTGCTCCAGTCTGCGAGGTGACTTACAGTGACAAAGCGCATGGCGGAGTGGGATGGGGGGGGCTGATTGGGGGGGCTGACAATGGGCCAGACACATAGAGTGTGTGTGTGTGTGTGTGTGTGTGTGTGTGTGTGTGTGTGTGTGTGTGTGTGTGTGTGTGTGTGTGTGTGTGTGTGTGTGTGCGTGGCTGCGCGCACGTACGTGTGCATGCGTGCAAGGGGGCTCTTAGGGGCCAACCTCTCAAAAGGCTCTGCCTCTTTTAATAAAACGTCCGTCATTCCCCCGGTTTGAAAAGGCCCCCTTTTCTCTCCCCTTCTCCCCTCCTCTCTCTCCTCTCTCCTGGCTAAACGCTGGGAAAAGCACATCACTGCCAAAACCATGCAGAGAGATAAATGCTTGTAGGATAGGGGGGAAGGTGGAAAGGGGGCAACACACACTACTCAGTGGCACTGGACCGTGACCTGGGCTAAAAACATCACGTGGGTCTGCTCTCCTGTCCACAGCCTCTGGTTTAGACAGTGGGTTAGAGTTGCGTTGCCAAAGAATGCGGGACATGCTGCTGGAGCTGCTAATGTCCATGAAGACATGACAAATTAGCCTGTGGTCCTCAACTAGGGGATAGAAACTCTCCCCTGCGCTCGATGCCATCTTCTCTGGCTTGGCCAGTACAGCAAGGGCAGCAGGCTGCTGATGAAACAGGTAATAAAGTGGGTGGTGACCTGACGGGACATCAACCAAGTATTGATGATTGTAGTGGGTACAACATCTACATTCTCATGTTTTAACCGCTTTTAACCTAAAGATGATGTTTCACGCTCAAACATGGCTTTTTGGAGAACCCCAGACATTTCTTTACGATTCTCATAAAAAAGATTAAAATGACCCTAAACGTGAAAGTCAAATGTTCCTTTAAGCCCTATTTTATACTTTGTCACATACAATAGTGTCACATGAAAGTAGCAAAAAAAACTGGCAGATTTACAAGCTCCCAACGTGTCACAATGGGTCTGGGTCATGACCTGGACACAAGCTCTCAATGTTGTGAGTTTGCAGCAGTTACTCAACAGTGACACTTGTGACTGTCTGATGTCTACACCCAACTTGTAGCCTACTGTTGTTCATTCTGTCACTCTCAATGAATCAAAGATGGAACAGTGTTGGCTCCAGCCATCCAGGGAGGAGGCAAAGTACAGCACCAAGTGTTTGGCGGTAACATATCACAGCCCCCCCCCCCCCCCTCCTTCTTTTTTAAACAGGATTGTTTTCGGTTTGAGGATAGACGACGTGCCCTCTGGACCCGGTCCCCTGCTCCCCTTGTTGGCGGGATAAAGGACAACAGCCGCCCCACGTGTTCGCCGTTGTGGGAGTTTATTGCCCATACCCTGATGCTTCCTGAGACAGAGGCCAGAGTTGAACTTGGGGGTGGGGGATTGTCAGGCTGGAGGCTGGGCTGCAGCCCCATCTCACACCCGCAAGCTTATGTGTACACATGGGGTACAGCAGAGATCTTTATAAAATTGTTGTAATTATCTATCAAAAGAATATATTATCTATCAAAAGAGTTTACCCAAAGCTTTACTTATTTTTGTATGTAGTAGAGGTTTTCATCAATAGTACAATTACAAATTAAGATTTGAAAACGTTTGCAAAAGCTCTATATTCTTTCCTCTGTGTTGTTTAGAGGCCTCTCGTTGTGTTAATGTATTAGTTATTACAACATATATGGGTACATTTAGCAAAAGGGAGCTGTACTGAAAACTTTATAAGCCAATCAGAGCAGAATATGAAACACCTTTCATCACACACTGACTCCAGAGAAAATGGGAGAGATGGGAGAGAGAGTTTGGGACAAATTATTGAGGATGTTGTGGCAATACCTGTGATTTGAAGACAGCGGAGGAAGCCAGACAATCCTGTCACTCGGGGAAAAAAAGCCTACATGAGAAGTTTCTTCGTGATCCAAGGAATCCAGCGAACTTTGTTTCTCTATTGTACGATCTATCAATCAAAACAAAGTCATACTGTAGGGTGTACGCCAAGTAATGTAGGCTATTATAACGCAAGAGGTAATAATAGTGGACATTCTTCATTAGCTTATTGGGACGTTCCATTTTGGAAAGTTCCACTATGATTGGTCCAGTAGTGACAGAAAATTAGCTTCTCAGACACAGACAGACAAGGACACACACACACACACACACACACACACACACACACACACACACACACACACACACACACACACACACACACACACACACACACACACACACACACACACACACACACACACACACAATAATTCCTGCCCGCTGGCCCTTTCAGCCTGGCAGAGATGACTGTACTTCGTTCTGATATCAAAATGACAATAATGCCAGGAGAGGCTAAGGGATTTCTGTTCAGGACAACAGCCCTCTAGTGTCAGTTTGAAGTACTGCAGCATGGGCATGCTGCCACAGCTCTGCTCTGAAGAGACTGTGGGTAGGGCCAGGCAGATTGCTGCAGCCCTGGCAATGCTCTACACGCACACGCACACACACACACACACACACACACACACACACACACACACACACACACACACACACACACACACCACACACACACACACACACACACACACAGCCTCATCCCCTCACACAAAGAACTCACCTGGTCCTTCTATCAGTGTTTTATCTTGTCAGACAAACAGACAGACAGACAGACAGATAGCATATGCTGTACACATGCAAAAACAGATCCACATGTGCCATGTGATCTGTGACAGATAAACTGAAGCATTAGAAACACTGAGAGAAGAGAGCAAGAGAATGAGCAGTGGCGTATAGAGTGTATAGAGTGAGAAAGGCGAGGAAAGAAAGAAAAGCAATAGAGAAGAGCGACAGCAGCAATATATCAGAAGATGTACAGGGTCCATTAGTCTTGGGATAGGTGGAGGTGAGAACAGAGCATTGGCAGCTCTCTCAACGTCTCTGTCTACGACTCATATCCAAGAGCAGCACAATGTCATTAAAAGAAGGGTTTAACGCATCGCTACACAACGTCAAAGCAAAGGGATAGAGAACAAATGCATACTTGTGATACAGTATGTGCTGTTCAGTATGGATGCACTATGCAGATTTGGCACAGGTTGGCATATGCATTTGAGCAAATGGACCCATTTGTGCACGGCAGAGCCCATATAAGCTTGGCCGTTCAATTAGTTTTACATCCCTTCATTGCTGCCCAGTAGTGAGTGTATGTTATGCTGCTTTAAGTAACAGGCAGGTGGAACAGGCAGGCAGACAGACAGACAGGCTCCCACTGCACTGCACCAAGTAGACTGCAGTTGGGCAGGCTGGCACTACACAACACACAGGCAGGAAGTCTGTGTGTGGATGTAATGGGTGACACACATGCCTGGCATGAGAGCCCTTTCACACAGGAGCTGTTTGACCAGCCTGAGAGAGGGAGGAAGGGAGAGGTAAAGAATGAAGGGGATGATGTACTGTATGCACTGGGAGGAGCCCAGCCGGTCAGACCATAATTCAATCACTGTGTTTAATAGGTGCAGAGCCAGAGTGCTCCCAGACTCCAGACTCCATTCCAACCTAATGCACTTGTTCTGAAACTATCCGATACGCGCTCCTGACCTCCGTGGTCATACTGGACCTGCGGTTGACCTGCTACTGCCTACCATGCACCATAATGACTTCGCTAGAGCCTGGCATAATGTGATTTGAAGCCGACGACAAGAAGTCACCTTAAAACAAGAAGTCGCCGTTGCCTTTGAGGAGAAACTGAGTACAGCAGACTGCAGTAGAGTAGTTCACCTGCAGCATAACAAACATGTTCACAAGTGAAACCAGTCAGTAGGAATGGTGACTACTGTATATCCACTGACTACACTGTAATCTTCTCTATGCTCAGTGTTTTGATGTCTATGTTCGCCAGGCTCTGTGTGTGTGTGTGTGTGTGAGTGTGTGTGTGTGTGTGTGTGCACGTGTGTCTGCACACACACAAACACTACTGTCAAGGCCAGATGTACAGGCGATATGGGAAAGCGTTCAGTGCGACCTGTCTCTACGCATCACTAGGCTTATCTCTCAACCCTGGTCACACAGAGGGGAGCAGGCCAATGAAGAGATGGGAGAACAGATGGACGTAGAGAGCAAGAGGTACATGACACAGCGGAAAGGTGGGCGGATGTCTTGGCCAACACCGCGGCGGCAGAACAATAAATTAATGTGCCGCGGGATGCGGCTCGAGTGTGTGCCTTTATGGATGTATTTGTGTGTGTGTGTGTTCTAGACGTCTTGTTGACACTGCAATGGCATCCTCATCTGCACTGTTGATGCTGAGTCAGTCCATGAATCCTCTGTCACACATCCTTCCCTCCCTCCTCCTTCGCTTCTCTGACTCACTTCTCCCTCGACTAAATCATTCCATAATAATCTGAACCATGCAGAGAGCACAGAGCAGCTCCGACGGTCACTGGGAAAACTAACGCTACGTCAGCTATTAGTGTTCCATTAACTTTGATCGTGTATACAAATGCCATGCACACTATCAGACTATCAGAGCTGTCAGATTTACAAATTGTAATTTTACTGTGTACCATAACATTTAGTTGCTAATAGTGCTCAATGTAGTCACTCGTTGATGGATTTGTTGTGCCTCAAATGGTAACTAAGACAGAAATCTGTCCGTGGAGCGCGGGGTGTTGATAAATATGAAAGTTAATCGATGAAGAGAGATGATGCTCTCGTCAATAAAGGACAGTGTGCAGGTGGACACTTAGTCCTGCCAAAGGTCAATTCATCAGTCATGTGTGCAACCTCCTTATTCTGTCCCCTTAACCTCCTAAACACAAAGGTCATTTTTTAAAATAATAGAAGCTTTGCAAGCTCAAGAAAATAATCTTGATTTGATTTTAATCTAGTAGAGGTCTGAGTTCAGGCCACTATATGGCACTCACACTTAAATCACAATTATGATCCAACCAATATGTCTAAATCATAGTTTTGGTGATTTGTCAGAATATCCGTTGTACCCGTCTGTCTGTGTCCCTTATGTAGATGCCTTTTTCTTTCTAAATTGCCCCGTTTGTGTCTGTATATGGAGATACAGTATCTGTATCTGTCAGTGTTGTCGCTTTTTAAAAGTCGATATAGCAAACGCACACATACTCCCAGACCCACTACTCTCTCTCACACACACACACACACACACACACACACACACACACACACACACACACACACACACACACACACACACACAGAATTACAAACAGTGCATACACACTCAAACACTAGCGCTTTTATGCAACACACCCTTGCTCAGGATACACATACCGTGCACTCCGCGCATTCATCTAATTCACATGCACATGCACGCATGCATGCACATTGATAATTTATCTCTGTCACTCACACAGGCACAAGCCAACTCACGTGCACGCACATACATACACGCAAATGTACGCACGCATGCGCTCACGCGCATACACAGGCACACACACGCACGTCGCACACATGCGCACGGAGCACACACGCGCACGTCACACACACACACACACACATGTGCGTGCACGCACGCACGCGTATGCACACACACACACACACACACACCTCACACGCACACACACACACGCACACACACACACACACACACACACACACACACACACACACACACACACACACACGCACACACGCACGCACGCACGCACACACGCACGCACACGCATACACACAGTCAGACACACAAACTAAAAGTAAGCCACTGGGCATGCATAAGGTTTAAATGGAAGTTGCAGGTGAGACTGCAACTACCAAATACTTTTTATATCAATTGTACAATCAAGATGCTTTTATATATTTATTTTTTATAATCGATCCTGAATATATAAATTAGTCCGATTAACCACTTATGCCCTTCTTTATTGAAAGTTGTCATATAAACATAGATAGCTGTTCTATCAGCTCACACATCACACGCCATTGTAAGGTCTGCTATTTCTTAATATTATTATGTATGATGGCAAATAACACAGAGGAAAACAATTCAAATTTGGAAGTAGGGCCTATACAGTTGCAACTCGGGTTCATTTCCACTCGGGTCCATTTCCATCTAGTGTGTTTAAGTGGTTAAAAAGATTGTGTATACAGTAGGATTGCCTAGGTTTAGCTTTCCATGACTAGATTTTAATGCTGGATGCATTGCAGTTGGGGAAGAGGGTGTTGTGGGGGGCCCACACAACATCTCTAAGGTGTATCCATTGATGACAGTAAAATGTTGAAAATGGGTAGAATTTGTTACACTTAACACTGGAAAAGCTATCCCATTGTGTCCTGATCAGATTCTAGTTTCTGATGCTTTTCACAATTTTTTCAAAAATAGCAGAACTACAAGCTCATATCGCGCCACTCGGTGGCGCGATATGAGTATACTTGGTTTGCATGCTGCAGATTTTAGTTTCACTGTGCATTTTTAGGCATATCTTTGGCGTTTAATCTAATTGTAGTGATAAAATGCAGAAGCCTAACACTAATGGCAATGATTATGATGATCTGCATTTTTCTCACTTTCTTAAGGACGTTCTCAGATATGATTTTAAACCCAGCGCTGTGTAGGTGAGGGTTGTGTTTATTTTTAATTAAGCCATTTAGGGCATAGTTTCTTGGTATGGTTCCATGTGAAGTATTCTTAGTAGGCCACATTGCTCCCAAGAGGCATACCACTGTTGCAAAAAGCCCAAAACATGAGTTTCTAATGGGTCAGCAAGATAGGAGAAAATTGCACCTTTCTTATTTCTTGCTAAGGTTGGTAGTAGGCCAAATACATTACGCCAATACAGCCCCCATTTACCTTTAATCTGTATTATGTGAACCCAGCATCAATTGTGCCCAAAGCAAAAATTAAGGCTAAAATATTCGCATATGCCATGGCCTTTCACATGTAAATTAAACTCTGCCCCCCCATAGCCGAAACAAATTACGGCCAATTGCTGGTGCCTGCACGTGAATGGGTCTCATAATGTAGTCTGCATCTACAGTGAGCTGGGAGCAGCTGGAACATAGACACAGAGGGGGAGAATCTATGTGACAGTCCAGGGGACTGACAGTTTTTCTTTCTTCATATTGCGTCTGCCATGCAGCCCTACTGTGACGAATGGCGCTTGGTTCCCTGAGCATCTGTCTCCAAGGACCCAATGAGGGGCAATTAAGAGCTATGGGATGATAAGGGATGCACTAGAGACCGACTCCCGGCAGCATTACTGGTGGCAAAGGGGTCTAGGTATATAATGTCCATATTTCATCCCCCTCGCTGGTGGACTGAGGTCCTCTGATTCAGCTGGTGGTTGTTCCATCGTAAGTCTGGAGCGGTGGCCAAAGGGCAACGAGGCCTGCTGTTGACCCTCAGCCATGCTAGTGCCATGGCCCAAGTCATTTACTGTAAAACCCCATATTTAAACAAGTAATGGCAGTAATTGTGGCATTTTACTTTTCGCTGGTGCTATTTGTGTACAGCTGTCCTGTTATCCTGATTTTGTAAATTATTAACGGTTTGATTTGAGGTCAGAAAGTAGTTGGTGCAATATTGTATAAATAAGTTTTATTCTTATTTTTATTACTTAAACTTCTGACGCCTTATTTCATATGTTTTACACAAAGTGGGGTAGGTTGAGTGGGCATTCGATGGGGCATTTCATTGTGGTATATAAATAAAATTAGACATCGGGTAACATGTCATGGTTGGTAAGCCTGGTTGGACGTCGGCTATGAATAAAAGTATTACATAACAAGGTCAGAGCCTTATATTCTGGAAGATTTACAGTAGAGGTTAGCTGGGGATGCAGAGGGCCTGTCATGGGGGTTAATTCTATGCTGCCGTTGTTTTTCACTGTTGACTTGGCCACAGGCCAGGGAGGGGAATTGGATGCTAGTATAAAGCAATACATCACTGCAGCACTCTTTCCTACTGTCCTTCTACTCTGGGTACACATACGGCTCTGCTCATGAAGGAGAGAGACATGTGCAGAGCCATGTTGGTTGTTGCATGTTTGAAACGACATTATAGTGGCATTATGTGTGCCGCAGCCAAGTTCACACTCACCACCAATGGTTTAAATATGTCTCTGAGAGAAGACTCAGAGGCAAGAAGGCTCAGCCCAAATACAGTAATACTCGGACCTGAGCATAGACAGAGTTACGCTGTCGCAAACTCTGTTCACTTCATGGGATCAGTTCAATGGCAGCTCTATCATCAAATTGTGTTTCACCATAAGGGGCTTTACAGACGGGGAGTAACAAATCGTGCCTTTTCAACAGGACCGGCAATTTGTGCTTAAAAAGCGCTGTGTGATAAAGCGCAATGTTGTTTGTTGCGCGCGTGCTCGTTTTGTGCACACGCCTGCAAGTTATTTTGGACTTCAATCCTGTAAGCTTTTTTTCCCCCGCTACGCAATTCTCGTCTGTCAGCACTGAGTGGCACGGTGAAATCACAGCGATAAAGCATGCGTTTCAAGCTCCCCGTCTGTAAAGCCCTTAATAATGATTTTTCTTTTAGGACCTTTTTTCTGAAAGTGTACAAATGGGTTAGGGTTAGGGTCACCTTTGTACACTCTCAGGAAAATTTTGGAAATGTCCCTCTTTTAGGCTGCAACAGCCCTCCCGAGGGCTCAGTTTTCTGACCCCCGAATGTCACAACATTTCGGCTGTTCCGAGTATTAATTGGGCCGAGCCTTCATGTATTTGTCTCTGATACCATAGGTGGGTTTCTGTGTGAGTTGATGGCTGATGGTGGTGAACTAGCTGGAATAATGCGTTACACATCCCATACTAGGGATACCTCCCGTCCCCCGTCAGGTTAAAAGAAGCGGCTAGGACTCCTCATGCCCTGAAGGACACATGAGTTTGTTGCTCTCCCCTGCAGGTAGACAGAGGGAGTATAGCGCTGAGAATGACGCTAGAGTCTATAGAGACAATTGATACTGGGTGAAAAAGAAAATGGTTATCGGAAATCATAGGATAAAAAAACAACGTCTCCAATATCACTCTGACAGGTTAGTTAGGGTGCTGGTTTGGAACGGAGCTGAAAGAGAGGGATATTATGGGTCATCAGGATCAACAATGACAGGGACTACTTTGGGAGCAAGGGGGGATTTGCATAGCAATTATGTTTTGTGGAAATTGAAAAGTGAAAGACAAAAGAATACAACAAAAACTGTATTGCAACCTAATGTCTAGCTTATTGGTACTGTATATGTCATTAATGAGGAAATTATTTATTGGCACAATGGGGAATATATTACGTTCTATTTTCTTGTGGATAATAGTACAGGGGCTAATAATTCTAAATGGCACAAAACCAACAACATGGAAACATGATCCCCAACTGCTACACACACACACGCACGCACGCACGCACGCACGCACGCGCGCGCACACACACACACACACACACACACACACACACACACACACACACACACACACACACACACACACACACACACACACACACACACACACACACACACACACACACACACACACACACACACACACAGAAAAAATAAAGGGAAAGGAAAAACTGAATAATAGTAGGCTGTACCATGTATGAGTTAATTGACCAGGAGTAAATGATAGTTGATTTTGTATCACTTGAGGGATTGCCACTAGCTATCCTGTATGATGCAGATTCATAACCCTTCTGTGTTGAAGTGTACCGCATCGCAAGCAAGGTCAGTATAATTTGTTTTGTATGTTACTGCACTTTCAGTTGGTTTTAGAGGATTTAGGTTCATTCCAAAAGCTCTAAAGTGTTTGAGAGGAAGTGGAACATTGGGAAAGTAGTTTTAGGTTTTGGAAATGAGAGGAAAGAGGAGGCCAGGATTTAAAGGGAAATCTTCAGGAATATAGCCTGATTTACTCAGCCGTTGGTATCATGCACTGAAAACAGCTAATCTACAAACTCACACGGCGTGGCATAACCGCATCGTGAATGGAGATCTGCTGCTTCTGGTGCACAACCAAGTAGAAATCAGACTTAAGAGCTGGCTGGAAAAGGTTTCTTAAAAGCCTTATAGCAGTTAGATCATCCCTCGTCCACTGAGTTGAAATGGATTCAAGATCATCTCTTGGATGGAGTGCAATAAGGCCTTCAGCAGACGCATTCCCAGACCAGTTTGAACAGATCATCAAACCAGACGAAACACAAGCACAGCACATGACAAAACAGTGACATGCCTGACATGGGTAACAGCCAAGAGCCACAACACATAAAAAAGCAGCACTGACAGCCACAGCACCGGCACGGGACGAACACAACACCACACACGGCACCTCTACAGCCAGGAGCTCCACAGCACAATGGAATCACTAACACGGACACAAACACGACACAACACGGGGACGTTACAAACACACACAATGCTACTTATGCACAGATGAGGGCATGCATGCATACAGCACACAACTATATCAGGCACACAGGAAATAGAGATCAAATCACTACGGACGAGTCTGACCCTCACCTCTCTCTCTCTTTCTCTCTCACTCTCACTCTCACTCTCACTCTCACACTCACACTCACACTCACACTCACACACACACACACACACACACACACACACACACACACACACACACTAGTGTGCACACATACTCAGACTCACAGACAAGTACACACTTGTGAACTTCATTTAAGCGTAAACACCAACACATTGATACAAATGGAAACAGAAGCATATTTCCTTAAATCGGAAGAACCCACAGGAAAAATAGTTGAACTATTGACTATGCGGTAACCGGTCTCTATCATACACCAGTAGACAATCAATACCGTATCTGTATTGATAACTATTTTTGTACTGGTAATGCGTGTATGCACATGCACAATGTAGCTTCTTCAAAGACTACAAGGGAGAAATTTGACGAGAGAGCTATATTTTGCCCGTGGACTCTTGGCATTGTAATATGCTTAATGCACATTAAATTTGTGAGAAATCACAGACAATGATAAGATACATAAATATAGGTATAATATACAAATACACTAAATATTAATTATAGATATATGTGACACCAAAACAACAACGTAAAGAGTCGAAACACAAAAACTAAACGGAAAAAGGGTGTGAATAATACAGTATGTCAAGCAAGGACAGGAACAAAGAAAAAGCTCCAGCCTTAAACCCACAACAGCTGACTAAGAATCAGCTCACAGCACAACAGCAACACTAGACCGTCAAAGAAACCAGAGCTACAGTACAATACCATAAGCAACACTCAACAGAAAAATAAACGAGAATAGAGGAAAAAACAACAACAACAGCAACAACAACAGTGATAAAGGTTGTGACAGATACAAGATGGTCATATATAGTTAAATATATATATATATAACAAATATATATAAAAAGGAAAAAAGCCAGATATACGTATTGCGGATATTTACTTCTTCATCAAAGTGCCACACTCCTTGGCCATCCGGCATCTCAGAGCTCACACTACTGTCCTGATCGATTAGCCAGCGATGCACCGCGTGAGCCTAAAAGGACATACGACATAAAGACAGAGCCCAGTTAAGAGACAGACAGACAGAAAGATTGATAGAGGGGGAGGGAGGGAGGGGGGGACAAAGGGGAAGACAAAGGACAGAAGGGGGGAGGAGGTGGGGGGTAGGGGGGAGAGAAGGGAAGAGTGGAAGGAAACAATGACAAGGAAATGAGAGATTCAAAGAGGAACAGGTGAACATCATATTGAGACACAGGTAGAAAACAAGATGAAGGAGGGAGGGAGAGAGGAGGAAGACAGAGGCAGGAAGAGGAATAAGCCCAACCCCACCTGTACTGTGCTGTGCTGTGCCCCCAACCCCACCCTCCTCCTGGACCCCAAAATCTCTCACACATTGGGCTGTGGGAAACAGTAAGGTTAGGATGAGTGGTATGGGAATGGCAGCACAATTGACCATATTCACACAGTGGGACATTTTTGCTCGCATGTCATATTGTACGGAGATGTGTGTGTGTGTGTGTGTGTGTGTGTGTCTGTGTGTGTGACATAGGAGCAAACATGGCCAGCATGTGAATATGGTCAATGGAGCAAGAGGACACATACAGTGGCAGACGAACACTGATGGAGATGAAGGCAAGAGAACTGTGTGTGTGTGTGTGTGTGTGTGTGTGTGTGTGTGTGTGTGTGTGTGTGTGTGTGTGTGTGTGTGTGTGTGTGTGTGTGTGTGTGTGCGTGCGTGCGTGCGTGCGTGCGTGCGTGCGTGCGTGCGTGCGAGAGAGAGAGAGAAAGAGAGAGAGCAGACAGTTCTGTGTGCTTGATAGTGTATGGTACAAAGATGGACTTGATGGATGACATTGTTGGTATAAGGCAGGAGGCAATGCACACCAATATAATGTTATGAACCAGGTGCAGCTCCCTGGATGAATCACACTAGACGGAAGAAAAGAGGTCACATACTCAAATGCGAGACACCAAATATATGTACTCAAATACTGTAGAATACTAAATAGACACTAGCTACATTCACTCCAGTAGCCTACTAGAAACCTTATACTGTACATTAACTCTGGTAGCCTACTGCTAGACACGACACATCTAAATGTACTGAGATACGGGACAGCGACTAAATGTACTTGTTTACTAGACACCAACTAGATTTATTTTTAAATAATCTAGTTGGTGTCTAGTACTTGAGTGTGCAATTTCTTTTCTTCCTATTAGTAACCTCTATTCGAGGGATTTGTCATGAAATCTCGTCATGAAATCTCAACTATGTATGCAATATATACGTGTTCAGCAAAACGTAGCATACTTACCACCATTTCACATGTACAGTACAAAGGCACACACGACAAGAGTGAATAAATTACTAAAAATAGTGTACACACATACACAGACCATACACATTAGATGTTAGTCAACTGCCACATCACAGGTAATCAACACACACCAACGTCAACCATACAGTAGGTGTTCTGAAATAACATTGCATTAACAGAAGAAATGCTGACACTTGCAAAATTTGTACATTCCCAGAAGTAAATGAACAATCAGCATTTTACTGTGTAGGTCAGTGGAAACAATTAACGCCATAATTGTCCAAGGAAACAGTCCGGTGTGAAACAGACAAGATATACTCTACTGTAGAGATTAAA
Organism: Benthosema pterotum; assembly: GCA_039105355.1. Taxonomy (NCBI): domain Eukaryota; kingdom Metazoa; phylum Chordata; class Actinopteri; order Myctophiformes; family Myctophidae; genus Benthosema; species Benthosema pterotum. The sequence continues at coordinate 33,028,690 of CM076972.1, read as the reverse complement.
AGTTGTGCCGACCCTAACCCAGTAATTCTCCAGACACACCAGATGATCAGTATAATATTCTATGGCCACTTGTATGACCGAAAAACACACGTCTTCATCATGAATTTTTGGTGTCTATCGTCATGCCACTGTTAGTGAGTCTAAATCAGCGATCAGGAGATCAATACATCATATCATCTGATCAAACACATACGATTGTGTACGCCAAGGTCACACGCAGTCTCTCTCTCTCTCACACACACACACGCACACGCACACGCACACACACACACACACACACACACACACACACACACACACACACACACACACACATACAGTACTCCAAACTACCCTGGATGCTTGTTGTGTCAGCAGTGACCAGAAAAGGAAACAAGGTTTCTTGGTGACATTTTGTGCCCCTTCACTGCAAAAAGAAATACCTGTCAAGACATGCACTGCGCTAAAACCAACAGAATCCAGGGATTAATTGGCTTGTCACGAGAGGTGTTTCAATAGAAAGGATGTCTACCACAGCACATTTACCATTTGCTGTACCGCAGCAAATTTTATGCTTGTGTATTTGAGATGTAATGGGGCGGGACTGGCATGACATGCCATTCCAAAGACTACTTAGTAGACAATGATGTTGAAACACGGAGAATGTACAATGCATATGACCTGGTGTGAAACCAGGTCATGTGCATTGTACATTTTCCGTTCAAACTTCAAGAACTGGAGTTTTTCGACAGGTCTTCCCCTCAGGAGTCACGCCACAGTAAGGACTGAGAAGGAAAATAAATTTAACCCTTCTGCCATAAGAATATTTACAACCTCCAAACATCTGACATATGTAATTGCCCCCACCCGTCTGTTCCTCAAAAACACTCCTCCAAGCAAATGCTTCCCTTTCATCTACTAAGAAGATACCCCCCACTGTAACTCTTCTCACCAGATCGTCTCACATCCTGTGTATTGATCAACAATGTGCTACCCCTGTCACCCCCACACGAACTTCCTTCCTAAAACCTCACAATACCTGTTGTGTATTCAGCAACCCTTTGATGTCTCATTCACCCGAGAGTCCCATCCCCTGGGTGGGAGTTCCTTCCCAATATAAGGTACTAGAAACTAGCCTACAGGGAGATCGAACACAGAACCGGGCACAGAACGCAGACCATTGGAGAGCCGTCAATGCCAGGCCACAGGGCCTGACCATGGAATGCTATGCTACAATGACTATGCTTGCCTGATGCTTTCCTGATGATGCTATCTGATCCTATTCTGTTACTATCCTGACAATATACTATCCTGACGCTCAATAAACCTACAAATCATCTCAAGAAGACTGCTTTTGACTCTAATGTTTAGTGTACAGATTTCCGCCATATCAAATGGTTGTCAGAAGTGGGATCCAATGATTTTGAACTCCGAAGAAATGCAATGGATTATTTTTGGACATTTTTTTTTTTTTTTTCCTTTTTGGGAGAACAATGGACCTGCATGGACATTATTTCTTGGAGATTTCAAAACTTCTGGATTGAAAAGGACCGTGGCTACACTAAAATTGGAGGACAATGGAGTTATCAAGGTTAAAGTATCATGCAGGCTGAGAGATCTTAGTGCTAGATTTAGTTAAAGTTTCTTCCACCAGTGTGTGCATGGAATGATTGTGAATGGATGTGTGTGATGTGCTCTATTTTCTGCCAGTCACTTTGGCTGTCTGATAGTAAGCTATGGTTCACTGCAAAACTTTACCTTTACCAAGATACCTAACTTCTAGAATCATACAGTCACTGGTAAATTTGATTAATCTGGATTTAATACTGTACAGTGACTTTTGCAGTTTGAGAATAATTCAGCAGCAATTCATTGACACCTGAGAGGCCTAGGTGCCAAAAAAGCCTTGAGCACTGGGGGGGAGGGTCAGTTTGTTGTATGCTAATGTAAATGGGGTCATGAAAGCAACAGTTTAATCTACAAACAGTTAACTTGGACAACAATTTGGGAAAAAATGGGGATGTTTGCAGGTTTACTTAATCTATATGGGTTAAATTGGAGCCATGTTAAAGAATAAGACCATATTTCCATAGACCTGTCTACAGGTGTGAAACACAACAGAGGAGCTAGTGTCTTGTATAAGAAGCGACACCTTACTGAAATTATTGTTTATAAGAAAAATGAAAACAAAAACAGTAATTTCCGTATAAAGACTGCTGTACCTTGCTGAGGCTGTAACTAAAGACATTGCGGAAATAATTCGGGCATAAAGACCTTGTTACATTAACATAAAGACACATGTGGAATTATATCTGTATATAATTCGGGCATGGAGACCTTGTTACATTAACATAAAGACACATTGTGGAATATTTCGGACATAAGACTTGTTACAGCCTTGCAGCATAAAGAAAAAGAAGAAAGAGTTACTAGACTATTGTGTTTCAAAACATTATCTGACAGAATATGGGGAATAAAATGCACTCCAATAAGAAAAATGAAAACAAAAACAGTAATTTCCGTATAAAGACTGCTGTACCTTGCTGAGGCTGTAACTAAAGACATTGCGGAAATAATTCGGGCATAAAGACCTTGTTACATTAACATAAAGACACATGTGGAATTATATCTGTATATAATTCGGGCATGGAGACCTTGTTACATTAACATAAAGACACATTGTGGAATATTTCGGACATAAGACTTGTTACAGCCTTGCAGCATAAAGAAAAAGAAGAAAGAGTAACTAGACTATTGTGTTTCAAAACATTATCTGACAGAATATGGGGAATAAAATGCACTCCAATTCCAGACATAAAGACCTTACAGTATAGCATAAAACCTGAGAAGACTGCTGTTTCTCCAAAATATTAACCTGACAAGACTATTTAAAACGTAGAGTAAAATCTTGAACAGAGCTAGAATCATGTGATATAAACAACAACAAAACAAAAAAAAGGAAAGGGAAAGATGGAGTGGAGTGAGTGAGAGGAGGAAGTTGATGTGTGAGTGAGAGTGAGTGAGAGTCGAGTTGTGTGTTTGTGATGGTCTGTTGGTGATACTCCAAGACTACAATACACATGGAACCTTCGAAACAGAGTGCTGCTCCTCCGTTGCTTCCTTCTCCAGCCATTGAAACTATGGACCTTTAGTATTTCAGTCTGATTTTTGACGGCGATCTGTTTCTTTTTGGTGACGTATTTTTTCGGCGGTATGATTTTCAACATCAATAATAGCGGTGTGAAGTGGTGCACTCATGGCGAGACAATGGATCTCCAGCAACAGCAGCCAGCGGTGAGGATATGCGCTTCACAGCAGCGGCGTGAGCGTGCGTAATGGCGGCTACACATCCCGAGGCCGGCGATCTGCGGCTCTGCTCCACTCGCGGGGAGGATGCATACTCCCTTGGCACGTCGGGGAGCAGCGGACCGTGTCCAGCCCATTACGCAGCGGCCGTATTCGCCTGTGGAGAGGAGTGGATCGTCGGCGGCGTTCATCACCAGCGCGACGGAGATGCGGCAAGCAGTGGCAGTCGACACCACCAGCAGGTCCCATGTCTTCATTCCGAGCAGCGTGTCCATTACGCAGCGGCCCGACGCATCATCACCACACCAGCGCGAAGATGTTGGCACAACAGGGGCCAACAAGGAGCAGCGCAAGCAGCATACACTACCAGTGACAGCCTACTACAGTAATCTTCACGTCAGCATCATCCCGGCTTGTCTGCGGAAGTGTCTTCAGCCTGGCGTTCTACGACCAGGGAGGTGTCCCCGGACGGCCCGGTACGGCAGCGGCAGAAAGAGGCTGCTATACGATAGTGCTTGGCGCGCGACGGCTGATCTACAACTTCACATCACTACAAGCACACCATAAGTTTTGCCTCACGGGCGTACGGCTCCTGTGAAGACTTTTACATCCATGATTTGCTCATGGATGTGAGGGAGGAGATGTGAGTTTTATTTTCGAAGAAGAAAACTGCCTTACAGTGGCTGTGAGCTGCTGTGATGAGTTGCATTCCTGTTTTCAGTCATATCTGGCCAATATAACTGAATTGAGAAATGTGATGAAGTGTGTACACTTCAAGGAAGAAGAAGAAAAAAAAAAAATCCAAGTGGGTTTTTGCAGCTGTTTTAATTGTATATACAATGTAACTTTGACTTTTTGCTTCAGTCAATTATGATAATAGTGTTGTATTTACTTTGAATGTGATGTTATGATATTTGATTTGATGAAAATGCTGATTTTGATGGAAATTATGATTTTGATGGAAATTCACAAGGGTTGTTTAATTAAGCTGTTGTTAATTGAACAAGAGGATGGTATGAGAAGGAAAATAAATTTAACCCTTCTGCCATAAGAACATTTACAACCTCCAAACATCTGACATATGTAATTGCCCCCACCCGTCTGTTCCTCAAAAACACTCCTCCAAGCAAATGCTTCCCTTTCATCTACTAAGAAGATACCCCCCACTGTAACTCTTCTCACCAGATCGTCTCACATCCTGTGTATTGATCAACAATGTGCTACCCCTGTCACCCCCACACGAACTTCCTTCCTAAAACCTCACAATACCTGTTGTGTATTCAGCAACCCTTTGATGTCTCATTCACCCGAGAGTCCCATCCCCTGGGTGGGAGTTCCTTCCCAATATAAGGTACTAGAAACTAGCCTACAGAGAGATCGAACACAGAACCGGGCACAGAACGCAGACCATTGGAGAGCCGTCAATGCCAGGCCACAGGGCCTGACCATGGAATGCTATGCTACAATGACTATGCTTGCCTGATGCTTTCCTGATGATGCTATCTGATCCTATTCTGTTACTATCCTGACAATATACTATCCTGACGCTCAATAAACCTACAAATCATCTCAAGAAGACTGCTTTTGACTCTAATGTTTAGTGTACAGATTTCCGCCATATAAGGACACATACAGTTCTAGTAGACTGAATACATGAACACGCCACCTGCACGCACACTCACACACACATAGAGCCGGTATGTTTGAGAACAGACGGCGGCGCATTAGCTGGTAAATACAGAGCAGACAACCAAAGGACAACTCCAAGCTGAACTACACAGAGTCAAGGGCAAAGTGAATCAAAGGGAGGGACGTCAGAGGCCAAAGCAACTGTTAAGACCCGAAAATAGAACAAAGTGCATGCATGAAAAGGGTTCAAAAAGCACTGGTGTGTATGTACTCTACTTCGTAAGATGTTCGCCACTGTGTGTGTGTGTGTGTGTGTGTGTGTGTGTGTGTGTGCGTGTGCGTGTGCGTGTGTGTGTGTGTGTGTGTGTGTGTGTGTGTGTGTGTGTGCGTGCGCTCGCGCGCGCGTGCATGTGTGTGTGTGTGTGTGTGTGTGATGAGCAGGGTTGTCCTCCGTGCTGTTTGCAGTGTGTCACAGAGCGTGTCAGCTTAAAAGAATAATTGGATTATGTAGCAGACGGCTAGTGATGACGGCTATAGGAGAGACACATTGGAGGAGGAGGAGGAGGACGAGGAGAGGGGAGGGGAGGGGGGCAGAAAGGGGGTGATGTGCTGATAACAGTAACAGACCATTTTACTCCAGAGCCCCCGGGGCAGCAAACAGAACACAATAATAACAGAAAATGCACCACACTTGAATGGCTACAGTATACAGCAGATTATAGGGATAAAGGGATATTACTGAAAAGGTCCCCAAACAACTAACTAGCTATCGGCACAAACATATGGGCAACGAAATAGTCAGCAAAGTGCCTGCAACCGACTTCATGCAGAGCACTGCAATCCCTCGGTACTAAGCAACACGTACTGTTTATTCACAATAGTGTATTCAGTATTATTCACAATAGTTTATAACATAAATAAGGTAAGTGCAGGGTATAGTTGAGCACAGCCACAGAGAAATAGTTGGCTAGTCTCTCAAGACAGATAAAATTCCTCTATTTTTGACAATGGCCTCTCAGATTGGAAGTTGGCTGCGCTCTTGTGATGCGTTAAGTACGGATATTCAGTTGCTGAATTTATAGCATTATTAATCCAGGTCTCCAGACTGCCTCCCACTGGCCAGCTGGGGCGCCTGATGGAGGGGACAGGAACTGAATGTGTTCCTTCCACATGCTACGTCCAACCAGGGTAACACTCCCTGTCAGGTGAAAAGAAGGCAACTTGGACTCCTCATGCATTGAAGGAAGCATGAGGCCAGTCCGCTGCATCCCCAAGTTGGTGGAGGGAGTGTTGAGCCCAGGATCACATTAGGTAATTGGCACTGGGTGAAAATAAATTGTTTTATTATTTTATTTGAATCAACACAACTTTTGGGGTGTGTCTGTCAAATATATGTTCAAATGGGCATCTGCAGCAAAATACATTTACTGTATTCAAATACATTTGAATTGAGATCTTTGACATGAAAATGCTGAAGAACCACTTGTCCTTTAAAAAGCAGTGCCAGTTTGTAAACAGCCACCTCTCCACATTCATTAGCAGTTGCCTCTTGCCTGCTGTCTCAATGACTCACAGTGATTCAGTGTCACTATAGAACAGGCTAATGAAGAGTTTGACAAATGAATGCTGCAAAGTGGAAACCCATTTTACACCTTCGGAACGCCTATAAGCTGTATTATCTGCTACACATACTGTATCTATTTTTGTTTGAGTGGTGCAACCACTGGAGCAATGTGTGTGTGTCCCTGGCTGTCCAAGCACAAAAATTGCAATGTGTTTTTTTTTTTTTTTTACAACCAAGTGTCAGTGCATACACAGTTTACACACACATTAGCACGATAAACGCCTGGAACCATTAGCACTCATTAAATCAGTGCACACGTGATCATTTCTACCCGGACCGAGTTTCAGCCGCACATGACATCGCCTGGCTCCATCTTAAAAATGGTTAAGATTAGCCAAAAGAAAGAACCAACGGGGGGAACCAAGGGAGGTCATATAGATCCTACTGCGAATAGCGAATTTGCACACTTTGAATTTTACAGCTTTTGATTTAGGTCAAGAGTTATTTGCGCTAAAAAATATTCTCCCCATCAGTTACAATGGGACCGGACGGCTTTGGATGACGGACCTGCCGATTCACAGCAAGACTGTCGCAAACCAGGCGAAATCATACAATAGTCTCCGGAGCTCTGATTTGGATTAATTAATCTCTGTCATTGTTATTACACTCCGTCTCTGATCGACTGCGTCACTCTTTATTGGGACTTAATTAAACAGAGTTCTCCATTCATGCAGCCTAAAGTATTAACTGTATATATGATGATTGATTGTGGTTATTACAGTACAGTACAAATAATTAACTCTCTCACTCTACTGTCTTGGACGTGGCTTGGCTCTCCGGAACCTTAATTTGAAACCAGTCTTGTGCAATCATTCGTTCAGTAAGCAGTCAAGCAGGTACAGTATACCTTAGCCTGGCCAGCACTACATTTTGGGTTTATGATACAGACTACAACAGGATATACCTTAATTATTCGTCGGTAGACTACAATACACCACTGGCAGGCAGCAAAAGAAATGAAAAGATTTTTGTCTTGTTTTGGCCAGTTAGAAAATCTTGGTGGTTCAAAATGTTTTTTGGTGAGGGAGTTTACTTTCCCGACTAATTTACGTGTTTTCTCCACAGTGGTGGCATTTTGTTCTTACCACCTCAGAGTTTCTTTCCACTAGAAGTATGCTGTCTGCTTTATGCATCGTCTTCTAAACCTCTTATTTCTTCCACTTTCCTCTTCCATTATCCTCAAGTGCAGAGAGACATCAAGTAATCAAGGCCTAATGCCACTCGATTTAGGCCAAACCCTAGTGAGGCCTTTGCAAAAGGCTGACACAGTATCTAAACTAAATGGACCACTTCTAAATTATTCAGTCTTTTAAAAAATAGCCCTCTGATACTAGATCAGAATGCAAGTGGAATTAACGCAAGATCACAGTACTGCAGAGTTTCTTTATAACCAACGGTGGGTTAACAAGAGCTTCTCCCACAGTTTTGTGTCTAAGTTAAACACATTCAGACCATTCTTGGTTTCACTGCAAATGTACTGTATTCTCATTAGACTCTAACCCGTCCCACAAAAAAAGGGTACAATAGTGGAGTGCAATGCTAAGACCAGACTAAAAGGGACATTTCACCATTTTTGCCCCAAAACATATGTCAATAACATAGATACAGTATTTGGAAGATTTAGAACACTTTCCTGGGGTTTTTGTGTGTGTTTTAGATATTTTAGAGTTTAACAGTGAGCCCAGTGTCTCTGATGTCTTCGACATCTACAGGGAGATGCAGTGCTCCATAGGATCAGGAAATGTAGTTCAGAAAGTAGTGTTGATGACATCAGAGACACTGCACTCACTGATAAAATCTGAAATATTTAAAACCACATATGATACACATAAAGACCCCCAGAAAAGTGTTCTAAATGTTATTAACATATATATTTTACAAAAACGGTGAAAAGTACTTTAAGGCACACTCCCAGCTATATAGACATTAGCTATATTCTCAAAATGATGTTTAGTGAATTATCTCTTTATGATTTCTTCACTTAACTTGATATGAATGCAGTCCATCTGTGCTGTGTTATCTGAACCACATAGAATAACAAGTTGAAATATAAATGTTTTGTAAACGTTGAAATGTCAAAGTATACTTATGATTTTACTTCTCTTAAATATTCTCCAACCCTCCCTCCTCTTCTCAACTCCTGCCATAATCAAAATAACATGATCAAAGGTGATAAAATGGCTCTTTTCCCATGGAGGGCTTCTCCATATTGGATGGAACACTGCTAGTCAGTTCCACTGCATAGGTGCATTAAACCCAGACAAGACATCGATTTCCAACTCAGGCTCAGGCTCTGAGTGCCTAACACGGCTGAACTATGTGATTTGTTTATCCTCAGCACTGTTGGTGCATCTAAGGGCACATCAGGGTAAATTAATACCTTTGATATAGTCACATTATCATAACACTTGTTAGTGTTTAATGATGGCTTTGATTCGTCACTGTATCATTCCCTCAGAAGGAGCCATTAAGATGCGTGAATGTTTATTAATGCGTTAATGAAAAGCAACATAATAAACATAATGCAGCATTATATGCAAGCAATTAAATAAACATTTACGGGTTTGGACATTAGATGAGTGAATAACTAAATGAGTGGATATGGCAGACTAGAAAGGGAAAAGCAGTCGAAGTGAGGACAGGGAGACAGAGGGGGGGAGAGAGAGAGAGAGAGAGAGTTAAGGAAAGGCAGAGTGAGAATGAAAGAGATCCCATACTGATAAATAATGCATCATGGAAAGCTGCCAGGTCCTGACTCCTGGCCCAACAGTGGCCAGGCTCAAGTCCATCAGCAGAGTAGAGGTGGTTTCGGGAGGTGGACTAACCAGGTGGGATGAGCAGGACAGAGATGCTGCAGTGAGTCACCTCCATTTTTGACCCGTCCCACTCTCCCCCCCATAGCCTCGATCCCCAGACTATCTGCAATCCCCAGACTATCTGCAAAGAGAAAAGCCTAGGCACAATCTAAGGCAGAGGGTCAGAGAATCAGCGGAAGTGTCTGTCGGAACATCAGTCAGATCCCCGGCTATATTTTCCTGAGCAATCACAGCACTTGTTTAATTCGCAGAGAATGTAAATTGATTTGTAAAAGATCAACATAGTTTTCTTGGGCGCTAGTGCCACCGCCGTGGTGCGAAGCGACATGAGCGACAAAGCTGCCCCTATACCATTTTCACCTGCACCCCCAATTGGGAAAGGTTACATTACTTAAACTCACGCTCCCTCTGGCTGACTAGGTTAATACTATAGTGACACTGTTCCAAAACAAAGCTAGGTCTCCCACTCCTCTGGTACTGTGCCTCCCCGCCAACACTAAAATGTCACCCAAACCCAACAGACTACAACCACGGAGGCAGACGGTTGTAACAGAGCAAATTTTAAAGAGCAAAGGCTAAGAAGAGCAAGGGTTTAAAGACCTTGCTGGAGGTCAGAGAATGGAGCACCAATTCTTGGGAGGAGGCAGGGCCAGTCAGGCCAGGTTATTATGGAGGCTGGGCGAAAGATAACATGGCATGCATACGGGTCGCTAAGGTTAGATCTCAATCCAACCTTTGAGTCTGCACAAAGGCAGCTTTAACTTGTGCGCTTGCTCATCATCGTGTAGATTTATGAGCAGCATGCACGATGAGAGTGATCAGTATTGACCCCCCCCCAAACAACCACACCTGCAGAAGCCAGAGGACCTTCAAACAGGTTGATTCCATCACAGCAGAGAGAACACAAGCTGCTTTGATGCTCACTGCAGTTGATCAACGCCGTCTCTCCTTCTGATCTTCAACCCTGCTTCTATTTATCTCTTTTGTCTTTCTCTTATAGGGAGTCATGCTTGGGTGCCGTGGGGTGGAGCAGCAAGACAAGTGGGTGGTAAACAGTCTAATTTATAACAAGCACTTTTTGTGTGTGCCAGGGTAAGGATAGCAACACACGTTTGTACGTCATACAGTACATACAGACAACTTACGTCAACGTGGCAAATCCTGTTTTCTCCCTCCACATAAGAGGGGTAGTACATTACCGTATATAATATTTTTTTTAAACGAGGGAGACACCCAGAAAGAGAAGATGCTGAACCTGACAATGAGATCAAGTCTGATGAGGGGATGATTCTGATTCACTACAATATACAACAATGGCCGCTAACTGTAGCTGACACCTTCTGAGGTTGCAGCATGGCATGACACTGAGTGGTAGTGTTTACATGTTCTCCAGTGTAATCCCAGGGGGACTGGTGAGGCTTTGATGAAGGCTTAGTAAAGAAAAAGAAGAGATGGGAAGAAACATAGCGAGACAACGCACGGCTTGAAGGGTACGCAGTGGAGGGAAGCCAGTTTTTAATCTCTTTATGTGTTTTATCAATGACATATAGCTGCACCCCTCTGCCCCTCCCTCCTATTTTCGCCGTCCTCCCATTGAAAGAGGGAGCTCCTCCGTCCCAGACTATTTTTATCCACCGTTGCATTAACATAATAAAACACATGCATGCAACGAAGATAAACTCAAAGAGACAGCGCGGCCAAAAACCTGGATTTGAGGGGGCTTATTTTCATCTCTCTTTCTTGGCTTCTATTCTTTTATGCTTGCCCTTTTCTTTTCGCTCAGAGAAATGGAAAGAGACATGCCTTTTCTTTCAGGTCCTGCCTCATTATGGCGCCTTTCAGGTCTGTTCTTTTGTATGGGCCCCGGGACCAGGCCCAGTGCATTGCACAGGGAGAAGCCCGAGGATTAAGCCCCGATTTATACTTTGCTGCACGATGGTGCCGTGCACACACAAAAAAAGATCTATAAGCCTACAGTGCATCGCAGATGCAAAGCATTGTGAGGTTGTGGATCTGATATTTACGGGCAGCGTCATACGACGGAGCATAACTTAAGCATCGCCCAGACTTCTCCCCACGTGAAAAACACATGGACTGTCTGTGCCAACGCCAGCCTCTACTGCAGACACCCCTGCCAAGTGTTGCATGATGGTTACATGCTTTAATAAGTGTAGCTAAAGGACCATGCCAAGACTAAACCTACATGAACAGCTGCTGTACCACAGACACCAGTGTGGACAAAGCACCCGACTCTTTTAGCCACGGTAGGGCTAACCACAGCAATGGACAGAATGTATTACTGCCCACTCATAATCAGCATGCAGTCTATGGTCTGCACGCAGATACGTTTGGATCTCGGGGAGAAACGCCACTAAGATTAGATATTGGAAATTGATAGAGGTAATTATTCTCGTAACCGAAAAGCCTGTGATGAACGGCTGCATTTAAATGAGGATCACACCATACGATGGCAAAGCATTTTAACGTTTAATTGAATCATACTGTAATTGCATTGCAAGATTTCCATAACAACATTTTTCCTTTTCTAAATTGTTTGCCCACTAATCATAAAAGTAACCCATGATATTCATGAAAGACAAACTTACTAGGATAAATTGTATCTCATGATATTAACAGTTTGGGCTGCACTAGTTCAGCAAGTTAAGGTATAAATAAACTATGTTAAAAGTATACGCAATGTAAGCTGCACATATTTAAACTAAGTATGTTACATACAGTAGCTATGCATATAGTAGATGTATAATAGCTTACAGTAAATATAGATTATATTAGCTTATATAGATTTTATTTTCATTCAATTCCTGTTGTCTCTCAATGACATTGTGTTGTAATTTCAAAACATTGGATAGTTTGATGTTCATTTTGGACAGGAATCATATTTTCAGACTGCTGCATTTTCAAGACAGTTCATTCTGATAAATTTATGTCCATGTGTCCACAGCAACAATGCATGTGCGCACACAAGCACGCACGCGCACACACACACGTGAGGATGCCCTTCAAAGGCTGCATCTGTATGAACGTGCGTGTGTGTCTGTGTGTGCGTGCGTGTCCTCACCTTGCTGACTGAGTATATATGTATTATGAGAGAACTGTTGTGACTCCTCCCGGAATGAGAGCTGAAGTTGGCAGAATGAATCCCCTCCCTGGGCCTGGTGGTCATCTATCAGCGCTGTGCCCTAACCTTCCTCTTTAGACAGTAACACTAACATCCCCTCTATCACTGCCACCAGTAAGGCTCATTCTGCACCTTTTCCGTGTTTTTAAGCCATCGCTCTATACTTTTATTTATACTTTTTAATTGATCCCCATGGGGAGATTTGTCAGTTCACTGTCTTGCTCGAGGGCACTTTGACACAAAGCCAGGAGGAACCTGCAGGGGATTGAACCCGAGACCTTCCAGTTCCCAGATTGCTGCTCTGGCTCCAGAGCCGCTGCCACGCTGAATACACAGAAAAACTACACCGTACACTGGATAAAGAGTACACACATTCTCCCAGTGTGCTGGGAAATAGTCCCGCTAAAATATCATGATATATCAGAATACTCAATATCAGTGGAGATCCGCCCAACCTTAAGGGGACATTTCACCGTTTTTGTTAATGACATTTATAGAATTTAGAACACTTTCCTGATGGTCTTTATGAGTGTAATTTGTGGTTTAAGATATTTTTGTATTTAGCAGTGAGCCCGGTGTCTCTGATGTCATGGACAGTACTTTCTGGACTACAGTTCCCACAATTCTGTGGTGCAGTGCACCTCCTTGTGGATAGGGGTTTTACCACATCCCCAGAGAGCCTCTTCAACGTTGAAGTGGACGGCCCTAGCGGATAGTCTGTGAACTGCACACAGCCCGTAGATTCATGACTAGGAAACCACGTGCCCCTGAAGTTTAACATTGGGCACTCGTTCATGTGCACGTTCATGGAGGAAACATTTGGGAACCAAAATTTGGTGCTATCACTCCAGTTAAGCCTCTATATTTTATTACTCTGGGTTTTACAGAGACATGTAGTCCAGACATGTGCTCTGTATCAATGACAGAGCCACTGAACTGTTACAATTTAAAATATCTAAAACCACATATTATACACATGAAGTCTGCCAGGAAAGTGTTATACACACTACACTTATAAAGTGTCATTAACATACTGTATACTGTAGGTTTTTTTTTTCCAAATCAGTGAAATGTCCCATTAAGTGATATGGTTACATGTACCTGTATGTCTCAAACATTAAAATAAAATTGTCATATTTTAGTTGGAAGAGTCATCCCAAAGCAAACAAAAAAGTTAATGCGCCCAGAAGAAACTATACTGCACTGTACTGGTGTGAACAGGTAATAAATCCTGGTAGAAGGCTGCTTCACAGCTTCATGACAAATGTTATTGCAAGCGGCGCTGATTAGATTCACAGCCGAGAAATTGATGCTGAAGGAAGGGCAATATTCTCAAGAGGGAATGGGACAAAAACAGCAGCCAGTGAGTGGGGAGATGAGCGTGCCAACTCATTAAACCAGACAAATTCTGGAGAAAAATGCTTTTGTCTTTGTAACCTTTACAAAACAAAGAACCACCAACAGGTTTTGCAGAGTCATTATATTGGGAGACCGCAGTGACCGAGTTAAATTGGGGGTATAATGTTAAATGTAACCTGTGGCAAATAGTATAGAGGCTTGGCATGAAACATGGTGCAACACCAGCCAGCATGTTTATGCTATATTCATAATACAACATCTGTGCATAGTCCTAGCAGCATTCTTTACAGATATAATGGAATTGCCACTGACAGACCTGAAAAACAGCCTACATGGGTGTATAGTGAGCTGTTTTCCATTCTGCTGAGCCAGCAGAGTGCGGAAGTAAAATCTATGTATGTAGCACCAATGTTTGGTCAGCATTAGCTATATTATATAACAAACAGTAGAGATATGAACACCTACACCATAGGAGAAACTTGAAGACCTGTCCATATAGAAACAAACTGTGAGAAACGAGGCAATACAACTTGGAAGACTGATCCATACAGGAGTATATCATAGAAACAAACTGTGCCTTGGCTTTTGCAGGCCACGTAAAGGAAACAGCATTTCTTTCAGGTTCTTAAGAGCCATAGATCACCTTCCTCCTTCATTCACTTCGCACTCACTAATCTCTCCATCTCTATCACTCCTTCGGCTGATGGTGCTGACTCAGTCCAAAAGAACCCTGAGCTGCAGCTACTGATGAGGATGATGATGATGAGTTTATTTGTGTGTGTGTGTGTGTGTGTGTGTGTGCCAGACTGTGCATGCATCTCAATCGCGCTGTTGCGTTAATGTGTTTTACCAGGCAGGCAGTAATACGCTAGCTAGAGACTCTTAAGGGCATTACTGCCTGCCTCCAGTAGTGGACAACGTACTCAACAGTATATTGCCCCACTACAAGTGAAAAGTGCTGTCAAAGTTTTACTTTTGTATTGCTTTCAAAAATGCATAGGCTAGTATTCTCAAACGCTATGGTGCAACCAGGTATAGTGTAAGTCTTCTTGCTGCAGAAGAATGTAAGTCTACTTGCTGCAGAAGGCTGCCTGGCAGTAAATCAGGTCTGGGGCCTTGTAATAGGCCAAAAGCCTACGCGGCCAGACCTGGGCCTGGGCTTACCAAATCATTTTCCACAATAATTGAAACCTGCAATTCAAAAAGTACATAAATCACCTGACCCCCCAATTAAACATGTTACTGTACGTATTTGGTAAGCCCAGGCCCAAGTCTGGTGGTACAGGCTTTTAGCCTACCACAAGGGCCCCAGACCTGATTGGCTGCCATGCAGCCAATAAGAAGACTTATACTATACGTGGCTGCACCATAGCGTTTGAGAATACTAGCCATAATTATTAAAAGTAGCTCACAATATTTGGACATTTTTTAATATTGGATTCTGATTGCATTTTGCCTTCCAACGTATGCAAGAGTGCGTTTTGCACAAAAGCCTCAAATAATGAACATAGTGTGTGATTTCACTGAAATTTTGCACACACATTCCTACTATGCAGTAGGCAGAGTAAGAAATTCAGATAAAATCTGAAGAAGTAATAACGAAAAATGCATTTTACACAAGCCATAAGCTAAGGTGCTCTTTAACAGGCCAATGCTATTTTTTACCTACAGTATAAGTATAACTGCAATGATTTGTGTCACTTAGAGGGCAGGCGAAGGAAAAACCTCTGCCATGCATTATTCACACTTGCCTTTCATAGCGTCACCATCTCTAGAGTCATGATGTGACAGAACTTTGATTTGTTTGTTTGTTTGTTGCTTGATTTTTCATATTTCATCCTGACTGACAAAGCTTGTAAGAGTCTCCAAAGATAATTCCCACACTGAAGATAAGATAAAATGAGATAAGCTGTTATTGATCCCTAGGGGGATTCAGGTGTCATAGCTACAGCAGTGGGAACCAGAGCAAGAGAGTAAAGACTCAATAAAAAAAATGAAATGTGAATTGGCTCTCTGAATGAATACATGAAAATATGCACAGTCTATCAACACATCTAATCTATGTATGTGATCTAAATCACCAATGAAAATATAAAAGGAATATCTACTATTGGTAGTATGGCAGTATGGTAGTATGGAGACAAGTAGCTATGAGAATAAATATTTGGAAAATAACAATGAATATACAGTATGAATGCATAGTAAATATTAAGTAACAATATTATTTACCACATCATCACAATTGAGGGGGGGCTATTTATACATGTGCATGTCTCATTAGTGCCTCAGAAATGTGCTAATATAATATTCATATACTAGGGGTGTGGCGATACATTTTAACAGCGTTTCAATGTATATCACGATACATTGTTGACAATACAATGCATGGATGATATTCGTTTATTCTGGCGATACGATAGGATTCAATTCAATGATCTAAAATCAATACAGTAACAGCAAATGCATTAAATATGTGTGAAACATGTGGATAGAGACGTTTTTATGAGGGAAACATGTATTATAATGGATATGAATAAGTAAAAACATCTGGCATACGTATAGATGGACATTGTATTTGAACACAAGATGTGTTTTCTTAGAAAGAATTGGTAACATTGGTTACTTAGTATTGGTAACAATTCAATACCGATTTGATACAGAGACTTTTAATATAAAGTCAAACAATACAATATTTTCTGTTTAGATAACAATATACTTTATGGATGTATATTTTGATACAGTTACTATATTGTTACATCCCTCTCACATACAGTATCATACATACAGTACACACATACAGTATCATACAGTATAGTAGTATATGATAATGATAGTGGCATAATGAGTATGGTACTATTTTTACCGGCTCCTGTCTGTCTTGCATTCATTATTCGTCACTAATTACACACATGTACTGTACATGAAATGTTGCGTAGCATCAAATGGCCCACACACGTGATAATAATTTGCCCAGTCAATTTTTTTAATCCACTTCTGTTATGGACAGCCATGCAGCTGTCTTCGTGAAGCAGTCACACGTATCCATCTATCTGCAGTATCGACATACACAAGACCTATACCGCCTTTATGCACACACACACGCGTGCACACTGCACACGCGCACACACACACACGCGGTTGCTGAAAAGCAATTTTCCGTTCATGAATAGGGCAAGCTCCTCACTGCAGCTCTTCCCTGTCTGTGTAGTCAGCAATAACGGCACGTGGCACAGACTTACACCCATGTGCATGCTGGGACAGGAACGCACACACACACACGCGCGCGCATATACACACACACATACCCTTGGAGCATATACCACCAGCTCCATCCGTCATACGGTTTGTATAACACCGTTGCACATGCTTCCACCACGGAATGCACAGACCGTTTTAGAGGCAGGGACACGCATGGTGGTGCATTGCAAAAAAAAATCTATAAATAGTTCTCTGAGAATTGCCATTATTCCTTTGATGCTCCTTATCGGCACTGTGGGGTTCACCGAGTTGGTTGACAGTCAAGCTGCTTTCATGGAGCTTTCTCTTTCTCATGTGCTCTCCAACACTTCATCTACTACATCCAACCCTTTTTTTGCCCTTCATCTCTTTTCTCTTTTCTTCATTCTGGCTTCCTGCCGTCCAACCCTTGTCCTTGTCTTTCTTCCTCTTACTTTTCCCTTGTCCGTTTGCTGCCTGTTTCCATGTACAAATGGGCCACATGCTGTAATAGGCAATACCTTAGCATGGCAAGATTGATAGAGACACCTCAGTGGAGTTTTCTCATTGATTGACTAATGACACCAGCCTAGACCAGGCATTTTCAACCTTTTTCATACCACTAATTAGCCTGCATCACTAATTATTCTGCATTTTAGCCACAGACCACCATTTGATGTTGAGTTTAGTCTCTCAGACCCCAGAACACTCTTTTAAGCCAATCACAATCCAGTATTTGAACACGTGACTTGAAAAGGTGGTCAAACTAAGGATTTTTCAAGTTTGTGTCCACAATTCAGGAGAGATTGTTCAAAATAAGAATTTGTCTATATTTTATAATTGTGTAGATTCTTAAAAGTGACTCAAGAGTTACATATCCATAAGGGTCAGTTTTGGTTAACAACTGTCCATTTAGCTGGAGACGACGTGGAATCTTCTCAAGTTCCAGACCACTGGTGGTCCCCGGACCACTGGTTGAAAACCACTGGCCTAGACTAATAAGCAGCAAATGAGGAATAGAAACAGAGCAATAGAAACCAACAGAAAAGGAATGAACGGATGCTCCATCTTCTCCCATCATTGCTTATATTTCCTTCCTTGAGACCTTGAACTTGTCTTGCCTTTATTCTTTTTGCCTGTTCTTATCTGAACGGGCAAATAATTAATATCCTTGCTGTCTGTTTGGCTGGCTGGCTGGGTGGCTGGATAGATGGCTGATTGAACAAGTTAAATTCATGCCTGTGGCAGTATTTTCAGTATGTGACGCTGTCATTAAAGCCTATCTGATAAGAACCTTAATACTTCGGCTATATCGGGTCACCTCTACTGATGTAAATTCAGCGCTATGTGAATTTTCCACTGCGTAACACCAAGATTAACTCGTCTCTACTCTACTTACAGTAGCCTATCTCTATTCGTTCATTTCCTTTTCCACTGTAGAGAGGATGGACTGCTGGTCAGAAGTCACCACAGTGACGTCTATTGGTTGGTTTTGGAAACCTGGTATCTCCATATCTTACCTTATCCTGTTATTACAGTTTTCTTCTGAATGGCTGCCCTACATCATCATACAACAGTGTCACACAAAATGACTAAAAATAGCCGATATACAAGCTTACAATCCGCTGCGATGAAACACGATGTAGGCCTGTAGATAATCTTATTTTCCCAATTTTAAAAGGTTTCAAAAATAAGGACATGAAAGCAACAAAATTGAACGTAAATGCAACTAAATGCAATATTTCGTTCTTAGTTTTATGCTGCTCATTTTTATTTATGGGCCAACAGCTTGGAATAAACTTCCATTACAGTGAAGGCAGGTACCCTTGGGAGACATATTCAAAGCACAGCTAAAGATCCACCTTTTTACCCTTTATTTGACATTTTCGGTCTGTATCTTACCCTTGTGCATTTCCACTTGTGCATACCGCAATGTACTGCTGCTTTTGCACTTTGCTATTGCTTTTATGGTTGATGTTATGCTCTATTATATTATTTTTTACGGCCTTAATCCTGTTTTTCCTCACTATTTTTAGGTTTGTGTTTTTAGGTTCTTTTGCCTACAAGATCACAATGCATGAGCTATTTTATCTTTTATTTGGGGGGGTGACTTTATTGATAGATTAACAGTAGCTTGTCAGGATGTAGCATGCTTAGCAGCATGTAGCAAATGCCATCGGGTTCGGGAGTCAAACTAATGTTAACAACAAGCACAAACTGTAATAATTGCTCAAACAGAGTCAATCCATCAGGAAGCAACCAATTACAAGCTATAAGTGTTGGTGGTGGATGACAGAACTGAAAATTGAGTGAGCGCAGATCTAAGTAATGTCTTTTAAAAAATGTCTAAAAGTGAAAGTTTTTTAGAGGTCTAATCTTAAATTAGACATTGATCAGACATCTTAGATTAAACATTGATTAAAGATTAGACCCCTAAAAACTTTTAGACCTTTTTAGACGCTTGTGCTCAGTGGGATCAAACTAACCCCAGTTCCCTCCTGCGTTCGTTCACTCAACAGCAGTAGTACAGTTGAGTACATACAACTGTTTGCATACCTACAGTGTTGGCATACCTACAGTATATGGCTGTGAAGAAAAATACACACTGTGCATTTGTCATCTAAACCAGGCAAATAGTGAGTTCCTTGAGTCATAGAGAACACCTCTACAACCCCCTGCTGCAACAGCAATGTACACGAGATAGGATTTGATGGTCAAGAGCAAGGTCGAGGGGCTCATTAACTGAGGTTAGTATCTTAGAAAATATGCACACGGTGTGGAAGAATGGAGGGTCAGTTCAAAGACCGGAGAAAGAAAAAGAGAGCGAAACAGAAGAGAAAAACACATGAGCTGGAAAGACCGAAAGACAGAGAGAGAGAATGTGACGTGGTGAAAGTGGACATTTGAAGAGGGAAATGATGAGAGGAGAAGAGTGGAGGAAGAAAAACAAAGGAGGCAAAGAAGAGGTACCATTACTGTTGACCCCACTGAAGAGATTTGTTTGTACTACGAGACACTGTGGGAAAAAATGTTCAAAGAGCCCTCTCAGCCCTATGTGTTTGTGTGTGGAGGTGTTTGCGCAGGCCATTAAAAGAATCGCCCAAAAAAGAAAAACACTTTCTAGTCAAAGACAATTAGTGTGCTGGGCACAATACTCCAGATGAATGCTCAGAGGCTTGTCACATCAACAGCTTGATCAATAATTCACACTGAGGACATGACACCTCAACAAGATGAAAAATCATCAGCTATCTTTCAACAACGTAATGTGCAGCACTACACAACACCGGCACAGTGTAGTCCTGTGAAACAGACCAATTAAATGAGAATCGAACAGTCGAAACTTTTTCTCCAAAGTTCAGAGTTTGCTATAATTGCAACACTACAAATAGCACTGCACTGCTTACCTCACCACAGGAAGAAGAAGAACATTGGAAAATATGCTGAATGGAGATAACAGACCCAACAACAAACGGCCTTAGCAGGATGGAAAAAGCTACGTCTATAAACAGAAGAGACACTCCTTGAAATAGCTCCGGCCATAGAGCCAATTTACGCTCCGTCTCAGGACAGTGCCACTCGTCGGACAGGCGGCACGGTCATGCCACACACTATAAATTAGGCCTGTAGACAGCAGGCTGTTGGACCACGTTGAACAAATGGAGCATGAAAGAAGAATGAACAGTCAAGGAAGTGGCACACAAGACAGTCACCTCCAACGGCCTCCTCAATCTGCTACTGTATATGAACGCCCGCACGCACGCCCACGCCCACGCCCACGCCCACACACACACACACACACACACACACACACACACACACACACACACACACACACACACACACACACACACACACACAAACACACACATGCCAGCTATGTAGTTTACTGTCATTAATCTCCGAAATATACACATGCCCTTCCTCCAATGTTACGGAATGTATGTACAGCATAGTCCATCCACCTCTATGAAACCAATCACTGTGTAATAAACAGATGGCAAAACTGACGTCAAAATTCATCATATGGCGATTGTAACTTAACTTTATAGTGTGTTATAACATCAGTTATGTGGGAATGCCTGTCCTCAACAGCCAATACATCCAAACATAAAAAGGAGAATAAAACTGGTTCAATAAGAAGTAGGCATTTGGAAGCGCAGTTAACTACTGGCATGACTTTTCAAACATATTATCACTGACTATTACGGAATCATAGATAAGCTGGCTGATGAGATATAGCAAATTTCAACCTGGCATTACAATTTGTGGCATGTCATTATTACAGGCAAAACATTGTCAAAAATGTTTTCCTGAAACAAAAAAGCAAACAAAAAACAACAACAAACTAGAGGAAAAGGCATAAATGCCAAATATAAAAGTCAGCTTGTCAATGTGTTATTATCATAGCACAACGTTTATGGTACATTATTGGAGGTTGGTGGGGGACAATTACCAATGCTGCCACTGCTGGCTAAGGACGGGTTATTGGAAACTGGAAAAATACAAAAAAAGGTTGATTCTCCACTGTTGAATGAAAAACAGCTGATAACAACAGCGGCATTAACTGTTGGCGACAGTAATGGGAGAACTAGAGACACTGTCACACGTCATGCCTGACCTTTAACATTAATAAATAAATAAAAGCTTTATGAATGTATATGACTGTGGACATTGGCTGCATTCCAGTGGAGGCCATACTGTACTATGGGGCGTACAGCAGACAGGATGATGTATAACCGTGAATAAAACCATACATGCTGAGTGGAACAACTGCACTCTCATGCATTGTATACTGCCAGCGTTCAGTTGGGTATAAACCCAATCGCAGACCCTTTTTTTCAAGGAGTTGTGTTAACAAGTGACAAATAGTAAAAATAGCCGATCTGCCATAATTTGTCCCTAATATGGAACATAAGGTGAATAGGTTACATATTAAGTGATATATATATAGGGTTCCTCCTGCTTTCACATGTGCGCACGCGCGCACACACCCCCACACACCCACACAGACACGCAAAATGTGCAAGGTGGACAAGTGTGAACACTGATGGATGTAGGAGTGAACTGCAGCAATGCCGACTACTGTGCTGCTGAACATAATCCCACACAAACCCTACTCTAAGCATGTAGCCTACTCTACGTCTCAGTGGAATCCAAGCAATCTGTTCATCAAAATGTCAATACAACAAGTTCTGGCCATCCCAGTCAACAGCGAGTGGATGATGACGACGGTGTGTGCATCGTGTTTCAGATGGAGGATGGGGCTCTCACCTCTCCCTTCGCTAAATAAATCATTCATGATGGTGCAGTGCTGTGGTCCACAACACAGCCCTGGACCTCCCTCTCTCTCTCTCGGGCGTGCACGCGTTTACACAGTGTAGTGGAGTTAAGAACGACAGCCCACAGCCGCTGTGCAGTTGTCGACAGTCTATCACTTACTATACGGTCACAGACCTCTGCAGGGATGTTAGGTGGTACTATGTATCTTCACGCCCACCACCCCCCAACCCCCCCAGTGCCCCACACGGACCCGCAGTCTCACCCACACATACTGTATGCCTGCTAGCACACAGTAACATCCTCACCAGTAATTCAACTAGGTTCATTTGGTTAAATGAGTCCACTCTCAACCTCAAGAGCATTTTTACTGTGCCTACACATCGTGAACATGCAAGAGCTATTGTTGCAAATGAATATTCCATATTCGAATTTCGAAAGAATACTCAAATGTAAAACACGAAAGAATAATCTAATATAACAAATTAAGGTTCGAATTTAAAATATGTAGTGTATATACTGTATAATTTTAAAAAATGCTGTGCGAGTTCTGGTGAGACTCTGGGCCACATAAACTAAAACAATACACAAATTCCAGGTTGAGATATTTATGAATCGTTAATTTGACCAGACTTAAGAGAACGCATTTCTCAGCACCAACCCCTTCATATAGAACATATAGAATAAGAAAGGGAATGTTTTACAGCATATTATAGTAGGCTGCAATGTTTTATATTGACATTACATACATTCGTTTGAGACCACATGGAAGAAATAAAGGCATATTGGAATGTTGTTTTTGCCCAGTTCTTACAGCACTAGCAAGAGCTAGTGTTTATTCACATCTGTCTCATAAACATGGCTAAATCCCTTTGTCGTGCTGATGACAACCTTCCTCTCCCTCTCGACATGGCGGTCCCTGCATCATCGATCGGTTCTGTCTGCATATTCATGAGCGATGCAGACGGTCTGCCATGCAGGGCCATGTTGGATACCACTACTGAGGCATCTCCCTTCCTGTGAGATCATTCCTTCTCTCTGCCGTCATGTCGCTTGTCACGTCAATCCTGCCAAGCTCATAATGCATGAATGAACCCCAAATCCACCCCCCCCCCCCCCCCCCCCCCCCCCCCCAGACAAAAAGAAAATAATAATAATAATCTGATGGAAGGCTATCGATTTCCACTTCAAACCAGCCTATGCTGCTGCAGCAGCAGACTGCTTTGGAACCAGGAGGGGGGACCTTTATATAACTTTCGCTTAATACCGAATCACTAAATAAACCACTCGCCGGTGAGTTCCTCCTACATAATGCATGTGGTAATGTAGTTATTTATAGAACTGACCCGTGGTATGTAGAGTTGACCGAAGCATGTGATGAATTTACGAGACCAGCACACAGAGTTGAGACGGTTCTATTGGCAGCCAGCCCAACAGTGACAAATAAATCAGTACATTTCCAGCACCGCCCGCCTGCGTTCCGTTTGACTAGGTGTGCAAGGACAAACAGCCAGAATGAGGAATAGCTGCATGGCCATTAGCATTTGCTAGAAAATAACAGGTCAGCTTACTATGATATATCATTGAGGATTCTGCAGATTTCATTCCTAAGATCTCTCTCTTTCTCGTAGCCCCTATAGCCCCTAGCCCTTCAGCCTGAAGTGCTTGAATCCATAACCTAATGAATAATTTATGACTGCGTAACAATATTGCAGATCAGCGTTAAATCACTGCAATGAGGCTGAGGAACGGCTACCGCGTCCAGAGTGTGTCCTGTATGCTTGCGGCTTGATTGGTGAGAGGAAAAAACGTGTCAATCTGCACAGCGTTGGAACAGCTCAGTGATTGATGCTGCTGAGTACATACAGGCTAGCCTAGGAGTGTATCTTATCCTCCCTCTCTTTTAGTCCAATCTCATCCTAAAAGTGGCAATGGTGTTCATACTGTATCTTGTGGCTGGTTCTACTGTAGATTGGGTCCATTGGGTTATTGAGTGGGTCAGACTGTGCTATAAACCTGATGATGCTGCTGCTGAAACATCTGAGTCCATCCCTGCTCTGACCAGCAGGGGAAGCTAATCTCAAATTAACTTCACATGTCCTCTTCTATTAATCCATCAGTAATAGGGTATACCGGTACATATACAGTAGAGATTTAAGCCATTTTGACCAGAGAAGTGATTCTACAAAATGTCTTCTAAAAAAACTCTTTGTCAGTTGTTGTCAATATTTCACGTCAAGGACCCCATAATAATCTGTATATGGCCACCGAGCCCCAACTGGAGCAAAACATTTTAGTTAAAAAAGTATGCTGTAGTGACAGAATATTCCATGATTTGCGCCACATTATCACATTCTTTTTAAATAGCAAAACTACAAGCTGCGTTTTCTTTTTTCTATTCCAATAGCTAAAGTACAATATAATTCAAAAGGGGTTCTTGCCCAAAATGGTTAAATACAGACATACTTGTTTGTTATCCAGTTTATATTTTCCCCAGATGTCCGAATAGCCCATGTACCCTGCACATCATGTTTCTTCTTAAGACCATACCTCAATCCATCTCCATCCATCTCCTCTGACCTCTACTGCCCTCACTCCCTTTGCTATCCTCTCATGATGTGTCTACACAGCTATATTTTTCCCACTTAACATTAATCTTGCTGGTGACGGGCGAACAGATGCCTTGGATGACCGTGTACAGATGATCACACACTGTGTGTATAAAACATACAGTGTGGACATTCGCACGCACGCACGCACGCATGCACACACAAGTGCAAAGGGAAGACGAGAGTGGTGAAGTAAAGGTGTCCCGTTTCAAACCTAACCCCCTCCATTCTGCAGGGCCACTACCTAGCCGACGGCACTCCAATCCAATTGGGATTAGGATTGGGTCTCTAGTCTTCAGATGACTGCACATGGGCTGTTGGTCTCCCCTTGGAACTCACCTCAACAGACACACATTCACACCAACATGCACACACCTCTTTAGTGGGGGATGTTCTAGGTAGGAGCATTACGTAACAACAAAACTGTGTGTTGTTTTGAAAATACAGTTCAGGGAAGGAAAGACTCACAGACCAAAACAAGGAATGGAAAATAAACACTCACAGGATAGCGAAGAAAACAGCATATTTAACTGAAATGAAATGGGAGTCATGTTTATGCAACTAAATTAAAAAAGAGCAAACCCATTATGGAAAACTAAACAGAAAGTAAAAATCGATTTCAACTGTGCAAATACATGAACATTGGCCCAATCTAGTAGGAACATTCACATTAAAAATATCTTGAATAAATATTTGTTCTGCACTATTTTACAAAAGAAGTGGAATATGACATATTGCCACAAAGCATCACAATGATGGAATGCCCAACCAAGAAGGTGAGAGTGAGACAGCAGAAACATGAGGGAATATTATAGGAGAGGGAGGGAGTGATAAAATGGATCCAGTTTAATCGAGTCAGCAGGAAGCAGCCATGCAAAAATGCCTTGAATGGAGTGACGGCAGGGGATGTGGGAAGGAAGGGGAACTGATGAATGATGGGAAAACAGAAGGACTTAAGAGGGCAGGTTGATCCTCTACCTTTAGACCAAGTGAAACCAGAAGACATGGTGGGGGAGGTGGGACGATATTCCCACCGGGACAGGGATAAGATGCCCTGCCTGGGGACATTTCCATGAGATACTTAATTATGTGTAGGAAAAAAACTGTAGTCTGTATTTGTGGCAGGGCAAAATGTGAGCTAGACTATGTGCACAGACAGATGGGATGGAGAAAGCGAACTGCTTGCTAATGCCATTGACTCATTCCCACAGGATTAACACGTGTGGCATGACTCTGAGGAGGGACAGCAGCTGAAATGTCAGCCCGTTTATCCTACTGTTGGGGTTGACCTTAAAACATATGGCCTACAAATTGCCCCTGTATGATGTTAAGCTAGCCAGCAATCCGGGTGAGAACATTTCTACGGGTTCCATTACAGAGATTGACATGTAGATGTTGCTCATTAAAAATCTCATCCCACAAGCACATGATTGAACACAACGCTATTCTAATAATGTAAACATTTATGTGATTGAACTGGAATGTCTTTTCTCACCCATTCAGACAAATGTGGAAACCATCCAGCGTTAGTCAAGCGATCTGTTACAGATTTTTGCTTGACCCAGAGGAGGGAGCGAGACACACGGTAGCCACCTTACTGACCCAGCATTTTTTCCCAATTAAGAACACAAGGCTAACACCTCCACCTACTGAATTTTACTGTGCAGGCATATTATAGGCAAACACGCACGCACACGCGCACACACACACACACACACACACACACACACACACACACACACACACACACACACCACACACACACACACACACACACACACACACACACACACACACACACACACACACACACACACACACACACTCCAAATGCTGTGACATTCCTCGAGTGCACAGGCAATTAAAGGTGGATGTGTTCTGTGGGTGTAGAGTAAAAAGTCACAGCTCCATGCTCTGGCAAACATTTCCTCTGTTGCCAGCAGAGCTAACTGTCCTAAAGCGCTTCAAGCTTGGCTATTATTTTCTCTTCAACTTGAGAGTAGTGAGGGAGGCGAGCAGAGAGAGTGACAGTAGGGAGTGGTGAAAGAAGGAGCAGGACAACTGAAGTAAGGACAGACATGAAGACAAGAGAAAGAAACCCAGGGGAGCTTGCTGTCAGTTGACATCTCCATACATCAACAAAGAAGAATAGACAAGCCATGGGGCAAATATGTCAAACTCTTGGCCCTGGTTGCAAATCAGGCCTTTGAATGACTTACTGCATCTTCAGCCCGTGGGATGATGTATAATAGATAGTCATAACTATTAGAACTGTCCCTCTAGTATATTGCACACACCATCATAAGTTTTACTTTCGCAACACTCAATTGATTTAACGTATTGTCCCGAATATAAGACGACTCGTTTATAAGACGACCCTCATTTTTCAAGACCCATTTACAGAAAAAAGAACATTGAATGTCAAATAGTATAGCCCCTGAATATAAGACGACTACATTAATGGGATATTTCCATTGGGAAAAAAACATAGTCTTATATTCAGGCCAATAGGGTACTTTATTTCTCACTTCACTATTAAAGCAGTGCTTGAGAATCATAAAACATCAAACTGATCTTTAATAACCATTTTAACTTCTTGATGCAATCATTTTCATCTTTTTCTTACTTAAGAAACACTGACTTTTGAAGTAAATTGACTTTTTCTGCCATCTGCTTGGATATCCTAAGCTGGTGCCCATGAACTGAAACACAGTCCAGTGGCTCCGGCCCTCGAGTACCAATTTTTCCATTTTGGCCCGCTGTGTATTCGAGTTTGACATCGCTGGCAGAGGGTGTCTTTAAGAAGACAACTTTAACCAATTGCAGATTGGGCCTCAATAGTGCTCATGGTTCATGGTTTGTTATACTTGCCCTTGCATCTCAGAGGAGGGCTGCGGAGGGCTGGTTTATAAACCAGCAAAAACATACCCTATTGGCCTGAATATAAAACTACGTTTTTGTTTTTGTCTACAAAGGAATATCCTAAAAAATGGGGTTGTATAATATTCTTGGGGTATACAATTTGACATTCAATGTTCCTTTTCCAGCAAATGAGGCTTGAAAATTTGGAGTTGTCTTATAACCAGACTCATCTTGTATTCGGGACAATACGATTATACAATGAGTAGGAAGATACACTTATATACACACACTCATACTTTACTTTTCCATCTGAGGAAATTTTGCACTGCTCTCCTCTTCATATAGTAGTGATAATTTATGATTACCCTCAACATGTATTTTTATTCTATTGATTTCTTTTGAGAATGTGTAGTGTGTGTGTGTGTGTGTGTGTGTGTGTGTGTGTGTGTGTGTGTGTGTGTGTGTGTGTGTGTGTGTGTGTGTGTGTGTGTGTGTGTGTGTGTGTGTGCAAAATAGACAGTCTTGCTGTGTTTCTGACGGGAGCTAATTAGGGATGTCAGAAAGCCAGCTGTTAGTTCTGTGATAGGTGCGGACATACAGTACACACACACACACACACACACACACACACACACACACACACACACGCACACACACACACACACACACACACACACACACACACACACACACACACACACACACACACACACCCCCTCTCTGCCCCAGGACAAGGGCAGAATCTTGCACTACTCTCCTCTTCATTAATATACAGCTGGTGTTAAACTACACCTTTTAGCCGAACAAGAAATAAAGACAGCAAAATCTTCAAACATTGGAGAATAGACTCATTGTGGCAAAACAGAGGACCCAAAACAATCTATATACAATTCACGTCCTAAGTGAAGACAGCCGGATACGCTCATGCAGGCTATGAAGGAGACAGAGGACTTGGTGGAGAGGAGACTCGGGTAAATAAGATGATGTCAGAGCTCAGACTGTGACGGTGCAGGTCTGCAGTTCGGACACTAGGTGGCGACGTCTACCTCTCTAGGAGTACACGGCAGCACCTTACTGCTGACTAAGGACTGGCTGATCATCTGCGTGCATGTGCCAGTATGCCACATACATGTGCGCCGGCATGTGATCATGTGTGAGATGCGTTTGACCTTGTACAGAAGAAGACACACGCATGGAATGCTCTTCTTTCTCCTTTTGCCAATACTGCTGCATCCTCTGCAGAACCCCCCCCCCCCCCCCTCCCCCTTCTCCTCTCGTTTCTACCGGCTTGTCATCTACATTGATTTAATACCAAGGGAAAATGCAGCATAAAGCATTATCCGAGCAAAGGTTTGTTTACCACATTTGAAGGTTAATAAACGTGTGAGCCGGGTCGTCAACTACTCCTTTTCAACCTATCCATCGTTTTTATTTCATTATTAGGCTTTTGTTTGTTTGTTTTTCTTCACTTTCCTTGCTGGCTGCCCACAATGAATGTTAAGCTGCTGGAACAATAAAAAAAGAATGATGCACCATCCCTGGTCTGCCACTCTCATCTACCGCCTTAATCTCCCCTGTCCACACTCCCCATCCATGGTAGTGTATGTATGGGAGGATATAGCAGAGCAACTGTTTGCCAAGTGTTGCACACGCCCTGCAAGTATAGCTGCAGCAGAAAAGAGGGGGAGAGAAATAAAGAGCTGTTGATATTGAACCAGGAGGATTGATGAAGGGAAGGGTGGAGGAATGCACTCTAGTAGGAGGGAAGGAGGGAGGGAAGGATGCTGCGTAGCGAAGGGGACCAAGCCCTGCACCTGCCTCACACAGATCTCTGGGGTCAGCCAATTAGAGGGACGACACCATTATACTCCCAGATCGCCAGTAAATCTGGAATCCGCGAAATATAGCCCACGTGCCTCTGCTCCATCAAACGTGTGCATTTTATAAGCACTGGATTATGCGCACACACATACACTACACACACGCATGTACAGTATGCGCACGCACATTCCTGCCATGCAAAAAGTATGTATTAATAATGTGTGTTTAATGTGTTTGTGGAGTGTACAAAAGGTATAAAGCTTGGGTTTTCAACCATTTTCATACCAGGGACCACTATTTATTCAGCATTTGAGGAGGTCTATACTCTCAGATCGAAAATAAAGGCTTTTTTGTTTGTTTTTTCCCCCACAATTCCATGCTGTATTTTGGGAAAACAGGCAACAGTCTTCAAAATAACAATTCTTCTACATTTTCCAATTTGTGCAGATCCTTGAAATTTAAGTAACTTTTTTTACTCTTACTATTTTTACTCTTGGGAGTGTAAAATGAAGCCAAATGGAACCGTTTCATTTTATGCTCTCAATAGTTAAAGATCCTAAGGATCCATGTGGTTTCATTTTAAGCTCTCAACAGTTAAAGATCCTAAGGATCCATATGGTTTCATTTTAAGCTCTCCATTTTAAGGGCCCATTTGGTTACTAACTTAGCTGACGACCACCTGGAACCCTCTCAAGGACCACGGGTTGTTATTCATTTTCACAGAGAAAGGAAAGGCCAATGAATTCCAAGTCATCCTCTAATTCTGATGGCTGCTCCTCCAGCTGGGCCCCCTGGAGAGCCGTGTATCAGCAGCATGCAGACAGGACCAGACCAGAGAGTGATGCTGGATCAATCACCCTCCTGAGGCCGCAGATGAGGGGGCTTATAAGCCTTTAATAACCGAGTCAATGACACTACTATGATGCTTTGATGACACTCGACATAAGGATCAAACACAACGCTCAATCCCTGCTCCAGGACAGAGAACGTCCGGGTGGCAGAGAGGTTATGTTACAAATCTAGGCCAAACTAATGACATGCTTTGTCTTATTCAAAATAATTATTCTAAATCTCCTCCGCTTAATTGGTTTGCTGAGGGAAAGGAAACCTCATTAAACTACTTTGACACATTTCAATGCCCTGTTTAGGACAAATTCAGACCCTAATCATGGATTCGATTCTGTGTGTGTGTGAGTGTGTGTGCCCAGTCCCAGACAAAACATCCACACATACTGTATATACTGTATATACGGCGTTATCAAAATCAGCATTTAAAAATACTCTACACTGCACCGCTCCATACACAGAACAATCCCTTCAAATGGCTGTCCTGTAATGGGACCCAAATGGACCATAAGGTTGGCAGAGGATTTTAACTGTTTGGGGTTAGAATGAGGTTCTGGATGGCAGAGTTTGAAGCGTTATTTCCAGAGCGCGACCATCATGATCAATCAGGTAAATGAGACAGCCATTCTCTCTCACAGCCATAGTGGGCAGAGTCACCCTGGGGTCACGCACTCCTTTAGTTTGATTTTCTTCTATGGCTGTATATGCCCCTAGGCGGCATTCCTTCACTCTAAAATCCTTAGTCGTACTGTAAATTTAACTCTCAGAGTGTAGGCAACATGAAACCAAATGCACCATAAAAAGGTCTCTGTCAGATAAGATAAGATCAACGTGGCACTATTATCTACAAACCAGTTATCTGACAATATTAGACAAGATATCTTAGGTGGAAGGTAAAAGGATACAAGGTCCTGTTAGATTAAGAGAGCTGAAGGTTGTACTAAAGGAAAGGTCATGGGGTCACTCAAATAGTTATACCGTTCATCTTCTGGTGCATAAATGTACTAATTTCATGGCAATCTGCCCATTGATTTTGCGATATATTGATTGCAAGTGAACTGTGAGATCAAAAGAAGATTGGTGAATGGAATACAACCACCCTAAGCCTACTGTCTGTATTCTAGACCATGCCCATGTTAACACAGCTGCTACATTTAGTTAAATCTGATTTTTTTTCTTTTTCTGTATAATGTTGTCATCTGCCCTGAAGAGTCAAATAACTGATGCTATTTGTTAACGAAATGTTTTAAAATTTGTTATAAAAAAGCTCTATGCCCTGTTATAACAAAAACAATGCAACGTGACATAACCTCTGTAAACTCTGTACCCCCTCCTACTGTAGAGTAACTTAACGTTTTGGCATTAGAAACATTTGTTTTCTCAATAAAACTCCATTTAATTTAACTCAATTGCAAGGCAAAATGCTGGCCTATTGGATGGGTTTTAATTTAACTCTCTAAATGTTTTAGCTGGTGAATAATATCAGTCTGACGACGTAGGACCAGAGAAATGTAAACCCTGATAAATGACGTTAATGCTTACCAGATTGTGTACTCTAACGAGACTGTAACCCAAATGCACAAAAAGAATTTTGCTGTTTACCTGCACTGTATATGAATATACTGTATATAACCCTCTTGACTCCTTCTGGATTCACAGTAAATGCAATGTCAATACAACCAGTAGATCTCTGATGGACGGACCGATAGACAGACCAACTTAACCACTTTAGGCACTCGCCTAAAAAAAAAAAAAAAAAAAAAAATCACAAAAAACTTACTTTGGCGCCCCCTAGTGGCCAAAACTCGGGAAACTCGTAACACTATCATGTAACTGAAACTGGACAGAAAACATAATATAGGAAAGAAAGAATGATGAATATGATAAATATGTCTTGCTAAACTGATCAAACCCGTAGCAGGGGAATGCCAAAATCCTCATTAGCTCACGGACAAGGGATCACACACTGCAGTCTGCAAGAGTTCACCAAGATGTGATCCAGAGCAAAAACATAGGCTAAATTTGATTTTATTCCACCGGGTTGTGACTGCAACCCCCGTCATATTGTATGTACTCCTACATAGTGCCAAATAAGCCCCTCCGACAGCATAACCGGAGCAAATATAAGTGTGTCGGAGCCATAAGTCCCTTTTCTACAGGACAGAGCAGAGCAGTCTGCTACAGTAGTTGTCTAGCGACATACTGCAGAGATTCTGCAAGCGACCATATACATACAGCATATGAGATGCAGAGAGATGTCAGTGCTATATAGGCTCAGAGCACCTGGAAATGGAATAAGTCCTCATTCCATCTCCTGCTACCGTACCTACCGCCTGTCCTCTCTGCTCCTTTCAGCCACAGGACGCTTTAAAGAGGCAGAGCTACTGTAGGTATACCAGACACCGAGCGCTTTCCCTTTTCACAATGAACTGGCCAGCAATGACGTATCAGATTTCTCTGTGGAGGTATTGCCTCGTTCTTTTATCCCCCCTCTCTCTCTCTCTCTCTCTCTCTCTCTCATACATTCTCTCTCCTTCTCTCTCTTCTCCTTTGGTTAATGATGGCAAGGATCTGTTTCAATAAGCCTGATCTCTCAATTCTTGGCTCAGGCAGTTACGTAAGAGCTGCACTCTCAGAATAACAATTGAGAGGACAGATTAGCGCATCGGCTGTGGAGAGGAGGGGAGGGGGGCGATGGAGGGAAAAAAATCTGAGGAAGACCCTCTCAATAAGGCACATCGTTTCATGTGTAGAGGAGGAGGATAAGTAACGTAATAAGCGAAACAATTTTATGGAGTAGCAGCAGATCCAGAGACAGCCTGTACTGTATGCCGCTAGACTGAATATTATGGTTTGAGGAGTGTGATGCAAGCCTGTGTTACAACAACCCGATCACTTGCCGCAAGCACTGCAGTCGTACGTGTCGATTGGGCTTAATTTTCAATGTTTAGCTGAGCGTCAACAAACGATCGGTCTCAGAGAAGGATAATCTTATGTGACGAAGTGCATGTTATGGTAAATTATTTAAATGTAGGCTAAGCAATTTTTGGGGGGCTAAAATAAGAGTTAAAAAGCTATCTATATGCTGATAGTATTCATTAGTGCTGGTCAGGATATGACTCTCCAGCACTTTATTAAACAAAAAATACATTTTCAGGATGAAATGTGTGTCCCTTTATTTCAGGAAGGAGATCTCAGATAGGATGCACATTGAACAAGAGAAACTGGAACTGGAGCACTAGGTAATGAAGCTGATAAAAGGGTGCTCTCTCCTAATTGGCTGAAATTTTGTCAACAGCTGATTCGATCTGGTCACCTGAAAATACATTTTCAGGTGGCCAGATCGAATCAGCTGTTGGCAAAAAAAAAATGTTTTGCCTGTTAGTCAATTACGGTCTGAAATAACTTGATTGTATGCCCACTTCATATTCCAGGGAACTAGTGCAAATATGGGCGTCAAACTGCGTTAAAGAGTCATTGTTTGGACACTCCCCCCCGGGGGAAACAACATGGACACACAGCTATTCCACATTCATATACGCTTATTAGCCATGCATTAGCACGCCTAAAAAAGGGCCAGAATTAGCATATGCCTCAAATTCATATTTAGAATTTTTTTCAGATGTCCAGAAGAGTTGATAAAATGATGATAGATGATGGTCATTAGGGCTGCAACTAATGATTATTTTCATATTTCAAAAAGGTCCTAAAAGAAAAAAAAAACATTAAGATGGTGAAACATAACTTTATGATGTCATCAAGATGTGTTTTCACCATGTTAATGATTTTTTTTTTCAGACCTCCATTTCTAGGAAAGACAGAATGGGGTGAACTTTTCATCATGTCCAGACAACATCTCTAAGGTATGTTAATTAATGACAGTAAAATGTAGAGAATGGGTGGAATTTGTTACACGTAACACTGGAAAAACTATTGTCATGTAGGAAAACGGCTAAAACTTCAGTGATTAAGTGACAAAGCAATTAATCGATTACTAAAATACTTGACAACTAATTGAGTAATTGAGTCGATTAAGATTCATCGATTAATCTTTGCAGCACTAATGGTCACGGAAGAAGAACCTTCTCTAAGCTTCATGGGCAAAGATAAACAAATTTAAAATATCCCAACGGTCAGAATGACCTCTCAGGCATCCTAGCATTAGGAGGCACAGAGACAAGGATACTAAGCCCCCAGAATGGCTGGGCAACGTTGGAATGTTCTACCTACTGGTCAAAGCCTGCATGGCAAGCGGGCTGGCCAGGGTCGAATGTATGAATAAATCGTGACTAGGATGTGTCGTGATGCAGATGTACTACCATAAGAACATTGCGAGGGGTGCTATGATAGGAGGTACTTGATTGTCGTTCTTCCGGGTGCTTCAAAACGCCACTGAGCAACTTCCACTGAAATTAATAACTGGGGTCTTTTGCTCCTCAATCTGTTTACTAGATACATTACAGCTCTCTATGGGATGCTGCTGTTACTGAAAACGCCATATGATTACGATCACAATATAGTGCTTACCCTGCCTTTAATTACACACAAAGGAACATATATCATTTTCCTCTTATTATGCTCTCACTGTGAGGTCCTCACTTTTTGCGATGTTGTTATTTTAAGCAAAGTTTCAGACACCTCTTTTGCCTTTTAGGAACACTCTACACAAGGTCATCAAATGACCTGCACCTATGGTAACATCATTCTACAGGGCGCAGGATTCTGTGTAACACTTTTTTCCCTTTATTATCCCTTTCATGTGGTGCAAGAGCTCGTCTGGCCGTAGCTTCTAGTCATCATTCTTGGCAAGAGAGTGATGCGGTCAGGAATGACAATTCTTCACTCAAGTAATAGGCTATCATTTCTAATTAGTATTTAGTGGTATGGTAATATATATAATGATTGGGCACATTTCTTGATGTGGATACCTACTGCATTAATTAGTTTCTATCCATCTAGTAGCTGGTGTTCCTTGAGTCCTTAACTGACCCCTTGTCCAGGCCGTGTAAGTATATGGATTATGTGTTCGTTTGGCTCTACTGTAGTTTATCTGATTGAAACAATAAACGGAGTGCTATTTGAATGAAATGGTCTTCCTGCTTACTTGAGGAGATATGGGTTTCAGAATAGACACGGAAATCACAGCAATATCCCCACTAGCATATCAAAGCTCAGCATTGTCCAACTGAATTCTAAGGGATGGAGTAGTTTAGCAGTCTCACGTGCACCTACACCATTCTCCCACTTTAATTAAGGGAATGTATGCTGAGGACTCCGTCCACACAACCCCAGCAATAGTTGGAGCCAGAATGTGGACTGACAAAGATTCATTCCATCATGAGCTCCGTCAACATGAATGAGTGCTCTGGTCAGTTCTGCTGAGTCAAATGCCTGTGGGTGTCCCAAAGGGTCACTTGGGCTATAATAATCACTTGAGTGACAGCCATAAATCTGCGCACACAAACACATGATGGTGTTTCAATTAACAGGCAGATATGGGTTTAATAGACACATACACACTGGTTAAGCTAGATGTCCTGAGTTCCTGGAGGTGAGGAAGACGAAGCTCTAAGACACATACAGAATCCTACTTCCCACATACACGTCACATACTATATTATGACAAGTCTGACTTACAATACAATTGTCAGATTCTCTCTTTAACCCAGAGTGACTTACAGTAAGCAAGAGCGACACAAGGAGTACATCAAGTACATAGAAATTCTAGTGTTAAAATGTATGGGCGGTAAGGACAGTAGCATGCAGGAGGCCAGCAGTGAGCCACAAATAGGTGGTAAGGTTGGCCCTAATGGTGGGTTTAGTCACTGCTGCAGCATCTTTAATCCACTGCACCAAATGTCCACAGTCTCCATACGTACTGTAAACAAACAAAAACAAATACCCACAGCTCTACCATTAAAAATGAAAAAGAAAGAAGAAAAAAAAGATCACTCCCATATTAGCATAAGATCCATTCCACAGATCTCGCAGATCACACAGAATGCGACGCTAGTGTGAGCCCCGCGCATACACACATACTGTGCATGATCCAATCGTAAATAAAAGCCAGCGTTTGCATGGCTCGCATTTTCCGGGCCTCTCATTGATATCCATTGGATCTTTCAAAGCGTGCTGTTTGCGCACAGTAAATTCCAGGCATACGCACGCCTTGAAACGCCTGGTGTAGCCTGGGCGAGCGCTAGTCTCGCATTGCCAGATCAGATAATCACAGATATCTGGGGATTTCTGAATGTTCAATGTTATAATATCACTGCAATGAATTAGTATTATTATTATTAGTAGTAGTAGTGGTAGTAGTAGTAGTAGTAGTAGTAGTAGTAGTAGTAGTAGTAGTAGTAGTAGTAGTAGTAGTAGTAGTAGTAGTAGTAGTAGTAGTAGTAGTCTCAAACACAGCCACAAAGGATCCTACTTATATATATATTTGAGCAAAGCACAGACTTGTGAGTCTTTTTCTACCTGCGTTAATGTAATACCACTGATGTATAGTGAGTCTGGCTATTACAGGTTTCAGTGGCAGCCATGTTGGCCGGCTCCCTAGCCATTGCTCAATAACAAATCGACTATTTTTCACTGCTGGTGGGTATTGTCACATTTATTTCCAGAACATACTGTACAAATGCATGACCTGTCATGCGTCCAACAGCCAACAGCCACACAGGCATGTGCATGGACGTGTGCCCGTCACTCCCACAACCACAAGAAGTTGTTACAGTTTGAGCAAAGCTGTGTGCGCTACGGTAATAACACAAGCTGGATTATAACATTGTGTGTAGATATACAGGGCCGACCTGTTTTGACATATGTTGATCTTACCACGTCAAAACCTGTTCACTCAAGTCACACTCCATATATGGCCATTTTCTTTTTTTTTTTTTATGGAAGCATGAGCTTTCCCTAGGTTGGCACAGGGACAGTAACGCTGCATCCATGATTAGTTTCAGAATTGGCACCAGATGAAAAATGGGTTAATAAATCAAGGGATTAAAAAAATAAAAACAATAATAACCGCCATTGTGAACTCAACACAGTGGTATGCGTATGCCAGTATTGCGGTTATTGCACCAGGCCTATGCAATAACACCTTTTATTTTGTTTAGAGTGAATTATCACTATGGGAATTACGGTAGGCGAATCAACAGATTTACTGCTTATCGTTTCATCAGCAATCACAGTTTTTTATTGTGGGTCCTCAGATGACTGAAGAGGACAATCCTTGAACCACTCCTTTCCTCTCAATGTGGGCAATGAAGTGAAAATGCTTTTTAGTGCACAGCCTTGGATTTATAGGGTGCAGATTGCTGTTCTGTCTGTTGTTCACAAATAAGCACACAATAACACGTGCATCTTCCAAAATCCACATTCTAACCAAATGGCATAAAAGACTTTAAGTTGTTTCATACAAACATTTGGCTTCTGTGTGAACCCCTTGGGGGTTTTTTTAATCAAATGTTGATCACAATAAAGTACACTAGATCAAGTTGATGCTGAACCAGGCAGCTAAATAACCAGTCCCATTAAAATTACTTTTTTTTCCCCCCAAATTTCATAATTAGCTCTTTAAAAGTACAAAACTTGTGCAGCACGGCACTTCTCTTGAATATCAGACTATATGGTTAAACGGTAATTATATACAGTATTTCAAAATGGACCTGTAACTTCACATTCTCCAGAACATTTTTGGTATTTAACAGATGAGGCAACGATAATAGCAAAGATCGAAGTTTCCAAACCTCCATCAACAATCTAGACAGCAGCCAATAGGGTTTAAGAACAACATTGACAAATAAAACTAGGTCTGATCCTGGAATATTTTAACATCTAACAAACAAAATCATCTATGATTATCGCCATGATTACAAGCGGAAATGAGCAATGTAAGGAACTGTATTCTTCTTCAGAGCAACCGATGCCAGGCAAACCAATTGAACTTAAAGGAGCATTGAACATGGAGAGATCTGTGCACAGAAGGCGGTGGAAATAGGTGAACGCTGGGACAATAGGGCTTTGTTCACATTTTGACAACGCTCGTTTTTCAAGAGGAGCAAACTCATCAATAAATGTAATACGAGGGCAACATTCTCCACGGCTCAGCAACTGACCTGTACTGTGCAATACCTGCACAAATTAAAATGGCATGTTGTTCACCCTTTATGGCTAAATTGCTTCACTTTATCAACATGAACATCCATTATTTGCTATGATCCCGTAAAAGAAGTAAGGAATCAAATCAGACGCATGATGAAGTACAGATTACGACAGCAAAGTGGTTAAAGAGAACATGCATGGGTTGAGAGAATATTAATGTGTCTCATATGTGATATAATGCAGCACCAAATACAGTATAGCCCGTGTAAACACAGTGGACACAGTAACTGATCAACAGGCTAAATAAATAGATCGTCACCGCCGATACAGTCTATGACAAATGGCCAGGAACAAATTTATTGACTTTATCAGATGGCCATAGTCTTATTTAATCACAGGCACAGCAAGGAAATGGAATTTGATCAACGCAACAACAACGGCAGCAACATCTGACATGCTGAGTGATGCACATGTACAGCGAGGTCCTCTGTATACTCTGTTTTGAATGAGGGTATGGAAATCCCTTTGAGGCCGTGTGACAGTGATTATGGGCTCAAATAATCTGCCTGTATCAAATGTTTTGAGTTGAGTTTGAGTTCAGCGCACAGTGAAACTTTAGCTTTTGCTGATTGCTCAGCTACTGCTGTATCAGCCCTAGGGCTGATGATGGTTATCACCCTATCCCCCCACACACAGGTCAAATACATGACTGGTTATTATTACATGGTGATGATTCATTAAACAGGTACAATCACAGCTAAAGAGATCATGGTCATCCTTGAAAATAAATATTGTACTGAGCCCTGTATGAATGAATAAAGTTACATCTGCAGTGAATGAAAAGTGAATGATGCACTGAAGGCATGCAGGCGGTGTGTATCTGTAAGGATGGTGTGCGGTTAAATAAAACATGGGGCTGTCACAGAGCAAACACTGTGACCTTGCCTGCATCGAGAGGATATGGAGACAGTACCGAGCAGTAGATCGATGCACATGACACCAGAAGGGACAATTACATACGAAAAAATAGGTATCAAGTGTCAAACAAAGAAAGAAATTCTACAACAAAGACTAGTTATTATAGTCTCGTATAAGTCGCTTGGGCTGCAGGCAACGCGACTAAAGGATTGGGACCAACAGAAGAATCTATAGATCATATTATACGGCTTAGATTGATCGATGGGCATCAAAAAAGCTTGGCGCTGTTTTTGTGTTCTTGACAAAATGGACAAAAAGCAAAGAGACGTTCTTGTCAAAACATACAGAATTTGAATGAACGAGTAACAAGAAAGAGTTTAAAACTAAATGAATGAATGAATGAATGAATGAATGAATGAATGAATGAATGAATGAATGAATGAATGAATGAATAGGTAAATAGAGGGTGGTGTGGTTGGAGGGGGTATTTGAAGGACTCGAGCAGCTTGGCCACATCAGTGATATGGGATACAGAAACCGAACACTTTCAATCAAAGTTGGGTTGCATTAGTATTACTGGAAGAATACCCCCCTCCCTCCCCTCCCCTTCCCCTCACCACCCCCACACCTTCGTACATCCACTGTGTTAATAGCTATTTGGCTGTCCTCCACTACTGCACAAACACACACACAAGTATGCATGGATCTCCAAAAAACATGCACGGACGCACGCCAGGCACACACACACACACACACACACACACACACACACACACACACACACACACACACACACACACACACACACACACACACACACACACACACACACACACACACACACACACACACACACACACGGTTGGTATAGATCCTATCCGTTTGACTGGAGGGTGGGGGGTGTATGGTGACGTGGGGAATACTGAGCACGTACACCTACATGGTGAGCACACTTCCTGAGTCACGTATGGTATGTATAAGTGTGCATCCATGTGCTCATGTATTACTGCATGCGGTGTTACAGGACCTGGTCCAATAGCCAACGGGAGCCAAAGGCTCAAGCCCTCTTCAGGTATAAAATGTGACTCATATCCTGTGTTCCTGCCAGGCCAACCTCCCCGTGGTCTACCCCTCCGTTTCCTGTAGTCTCCCTCATCTCTCATCTGCCTCTCAACACTGCACCCCCCATACACCCCCCATCTCCTTACTTTCTGCAGGCACAACACAAAAAAGAAACAAGTGAAAACCCCACCCCAGCCTCCCTCCTGGTTTGTTCGTTCTACCCCCCTCCCGCCCCGTCCATAACACCCCTCCCCCTGCTGTAGGTGAGGAGCAGCAGTACTGTGTGCGTCTCTCCATAACACCATCTCTACTGCATCAGCATCGGATCGGTTTACAGCCAACCTGGCACAGTGCAGCCGTTTAGGGACTCTCTCTCTCTTCACACATGCACGGACACACACACACACACACACACACACACACACACACACACTATTGGAGAATGACTTGCCATCAACATGCAGTGACACAATGAAAGATGACTCATTTTTATTAATGACTTTGAATGAAACAACCAGGGGGGAAATGAAGTATTATATATGTCTCTCTCTCTCACACACACACACACACACACACACACACACACACACACACACACACACACACACACACACACACACACACACACACACACACACACACACACACACACACACACACACACACACAGTGAAGTGATGAGTTGATTTAACTGGGTTAAATAATCAATCTGTATTCTCACAGTACAGGTACCCTGTGGTAGACACCATTCTATGCCAGACAACCGACTGATGAGGCAAAGGTTGATTTCTTTGTCACCAGAGATAACACACACACACACACACACACACACACACACACACACACACACACACACACACACACACACACACACACACACACACACACACACACACACACACACACACACACACACACACACACACACACACACACACACACACACACACACACACACACACACACAGGCATTCCAGAGCTGCCGATGAGACATCAGTGCACTGCAAGCTCTCAGTTAAGACACACCATGCCTGCAGGTATGTCCACTCTGCAGTCATTACAACAGCCAGAGCCACTACAGCAGCCGATCAGCAGAGAGAGAGAGAGAGAGAGAGAGAGAGAGAGAGAGAGAGAGAGAGAGAAGAGAAGAGAAGAGAGAAGAGAAGAGAAGAGAAGAGAAGAGAAGAGAAGAGAAGAGAAGAGAAGAGAAGAGAAGAGAAGAGAAGAGAAGAGAAGAGAAAGGAAATGTTGCAGGCATCTCTCAATCCTCTTGGTTGATGATCAGTGTGATTAAGTGAAATGTTGTTGTCCATTCACAGTACTGCGGTGTGAAGACAGAAGGAACAGACAGCGGAATGATGACGGGAAGAGAGAGAGAAAGAGAGCTACAGAATGAGTCAGAGCTATAGAGAGAGAGAGAGGCAGTGAGAGACAGACAGACCGGGAGAGAGAGACAGATAGAGAGAGACAGAGACAGAGAGAGAGAGAGACAGAGCTATTAAGAAAGAGAAGGTAGTTCGCTGCCTTATCAGGCAGCTCTGACAGGACGGTCAGTAAAGCAGGCAAAGCAGGCGAGAGGAAGTTAGGAAAGCATGCAGTGGCGCATTGTACCGTTTCCCCATGTCTGTCTGTGTGCACAGGACACAGTCCAAACCTCAGTGTACCTTTAACTCTCTGAGTGTATGAAATGGACACATGAAATGGACCGGTACACTTTTAAAGACAGGTCCATTTTTTTTAGAAACTCTCAGAGTTTAATCCAAACTGAGGATGTTCCTGTGTACATGTGTGCCAGCCAGGGAGACACACACATGCACACACAGTGGAAATCACGTTTCACCATCATCGCCGTGGTTTCCATGTGTGTCCCCACCCCCCACCACCCCCCATACACACACTTTGACCAGAGCTTAGCATCATGAGAGAGAAAGAAGGGGGGCTTCTCTCTCCTTCCTGCCCCTC
>CM076972.1:32871156-32983656 GCA_039105355.1 Benthosema pterotum | reverse complement strand
TATATCGATGAAATGAGATAATATTCAGCGTCACGTCATACGTGACACGTCTAGCCCTGCCAAAGCATCCATTGCTCTCTTCTCCCCTCACTCTGTCTACGTCTTTTCGCCCTCGCCCCTGCAAAGGTATCCCCTGATCAGATAGCTGCTCTATGCTGCAGCATACAAATGAACATGGCTGGTGTTATTGCCTTGTGCCTGCAGTGTCACCACCATGCACACCAATCGCTCTCACTTGGAAAACGTTCTGACGCAAAAACAAACACAGACACACAGCGGCGGCCGCCAGCACTACGGCCGAGAGAAGATGCACAAGCATTAACGCCAAGGCAAGTGTACACGGTAAAATCTGTACACGGTAAAATCCTCAATGGTAATTCATCCTTTTGTACACTGCAGAAACTCATTGACCAAATGCATTCATAACAAGGTAGTTTTTTTGCTGGGTAGAGAGTGCTGTGCTTTTTATTTATTCAGTATGTTTTTTGCTGAGGTAATGGAGGTTATTTATGGTGGAATTTTTAACACAACCAGTGGGACCACTTACAGCGACTGGATCATGTTAAGCTGAATTGGGTGGGTGACCTTGTGGAGAAGAGGGCTGACGATCAGGAGTAATGAGCGATGTGTGAAATACAGGACTAAGAGTCTAAAAGCCCAGTCAGAAATGTTGCCTGAAGCCATCACTCTTCACAGTGAAATCCTGAGTTTTCATTAAATTGCTACAGTGGATAAATGAACATTGACACCGACCCCATGGGGGTCACCAAAACACTAGGGTTCATCCTGCAAGCTAGCTATTAAATTATTAAATATCTTTTGTGCAAAGTCGACATTTTGGCCTTTAGGTGGTGCAACAGGAAAGGCCACGGGTTCACCAGAATCATTAGAGGTGAACTGCAAATGCCACGACAATCCTGCCAGTGTTTTTTCAGACATACCTGTTGTTTTGGGCCCAAACCTTGAATAACCTTGAATAACACTATCTGCAACGTGTTTGTTTCAACAAAATCCACTGCAGACATGTTATGAGATATAGGCCTACTTCCAAGAAATTCCTTGCAGGTGATTATTTTTCTTAAAGACACATTTCCACACGCTCCTCCAGCTTCTGCGTCTGCGATATGTGGTTTTAGATATATACAGTAAGTGTATATACCGTAGAAGTAGTGTCAGTGTTCATTTATCCACTGTAGTAATTTAATGAAAACAAATGCCACGACAATCCTGCCAGTGTTTTTTTTTTTCAGACATACCTGTTGTTTTGGGCCCAAACTGGTCTGACAAAGTCACGCATCGATCGTCATTGTGGCCTCTTCAGACTGAAAACAGGTAGACCTGTCCAGGCTGCAGTAGGGGTGGCATTTCACTGGGCGTTCCATACTGTGGCCTGTACCTCAGGTGGTCCTACCTGTGGCAGAGAGGGACAGGTTGTTAGCCCTATAGGGGGGAG
The DNA here is from genome assembly GCA_039105355.1 of Benthosema pterotum. Lineage (NCBI taxonomy): Eukaryota > Metazoa > Chordata > Actinopteri > Myctophiformes > Myctophidae > Benthosema > Benthosema pterotum. Next base: position 32,982,203 of record CM076972.1, on the reverse strand, counting down.
AGTGAAGCACACAGCTAATGCCCTAGCACTCTTCGACATGATGGCCAGCACCCGCTAGCACATTAGCCGCTCCACTGCCTTGCTTAAAACGGTGGCCGGTACATGACAGTGCCACACACACACACACAGAGAGAGAGAGAGAGAGAGAGAGAGAGAGAGAGAGAGAGAGAGAGATAAAGCAGAGCATCACAATCTCCTCACAGTGAAAGAACGTAACAGACCAGACCACCTACTCAGCAGATTGCATCACATATAGGCCCCCCACCCCCCCAACCTCCACCAGCTCAGTGTGACATAGACTGTCAATCATCCCACTGGTCAAGTGTCACCCACTGCAGCGAAACAGCTCAGGTTGAAGTGACAGCCATGCCTTGGATGATTTACCGAAGGCAGATCAATACATACTGAGCTGAATGACTGAAAGTTTCTATTTACAACTTAAGAATGGCACAGCCAGGCACTGGCCTGAATTCTGACAGAATTCACTCACTGCTGCTTCTCCAAGCTCAAAGCCATTTTTACACTAATTCATATTCACTCCACAGGTGAAGGGAGATAGAAAGCCTTGGGGATAGATTCTCATTAAATGGTCTAATTTAGCCATGCTCTTCATCAGAGACGGATCACATGGGCATCAGGGTCTGTCGACTATTTCTAGAACAAACACTTCTTTAGATCAGGAGTGAGGCCGGGTGGGCAACTGGGGCAACAGTGACACGGGGTGGGGCATTACAACTTGGGCAACAGTGACAGAGTGGGGCATTATGACTGGGGCATCAGAGACACAGAGTGGGGCATTATGACTGGGGCATCAGAGACACGGAGTGGGGCATCAGAGACACAGAGTGGGGTATTATGACTGGGGCATCAGAGACACAGAGTGGGGCATTATGACTGGGGCATCAGAGACACGGAGTGGGGCATTATGACTGGGGCATCAGGGACACGGAGTGGGGCATTATGACTGGGGCATCAGAGACACAGAACGGGCATTATGACTGGGGCATCAGAGACATGAAGTGGGGCATTATGACTGGGGCATCAGAGACACGGAGCGGGGCATTATGACTGGGGCATCAGAGACATGGAGCGGGGCATTATGACTGGGGCATCAGAGACGCGGAGCGGGGCATTATGACTGGGGCATCAGAGACACGGAGCGGGGCATTATGACTGGGGCATCAGAGACATGGAGCGGGGCATTATGACTAGGGCATCAGTGACATCAATTGTCTCCATTCCAAACATTCATAGTTACAGGTCCGGCTTGCCATTTACAACACATTGCTAATGTTTTAAATAATCCAATCTGTCTTTCTTACAAGTACAAAATATTGTACTTTTGACTCAGTAACAATACTTGAATTGCTACTTAAGTCCTGTTTCAAATGTTGTGCAAATTGTAGACCTACAAGCTCCCGTTGTGATGCACTGTGAGATTGCCACTCTGCCACTGTAACTATTAATAAATTCTTTACATTTTAATACAACAATGCATGAAAAAGATGATGTACGTTTAAATACGTTGTATTTACTTCTGAGTATTTAAGTATTTTTATTTATAGTCCTCAAGTACTGTAAAGCAGCACTACTTAACCTTTTTCTCAATCTCTCAGCCGATGGACACACAGAATAATAATTTGCCCAAGTGGCTAAAGTATTCGGGATACCTTCTGACTCAAGTACTGTGGTTGGGTATTTGTACACCACTTTGTGTCATGATGTCAAATTTGGGTTAGTTAGATAGCAGGCATCTAAACGAACACGAAAAGGCAATTTCAGGATCATAAAACTAGCTTCCCTTTAAACCAAGTGAGACAAATTAAGACTGGCCTTCTTCACAGATCAATTTGCTAAGGCATGGATATTGAGCACTGGGTAACGGAGAGCAGATAGCACCCTCTACTGTTGAAGGAGGGTATTGCAATAAAGACAATCCAACAGTCAGTGGTTGGATCTAGCAACAACAAACACCCAGGATGTAAATCTTAAAACAAATCAAATCAAATATTCATGATACCAATATCAAAAAGACAACTGTAGCAAAACTAATCCATATTTACTCAAACGGACTGGCCTGCACCATAGCACACCCTGTGGTCACTTCTGGCAATGCTGATGCATGTGCACAGCAAGACTCAACACTGCACTGCACCACACGGCCACACTCAGAGAGCACAGGCACAAAGCACAGCTTAGAAGAAGTGCTCTGATGACAAGCCAACACGGACTGCACACATGGGATCAAATGTATACTCTAGGGTCAAATGAGTGGGCTATACTAATAGATGAAAGAAAATAGAGCAAAATGGGCAAATGCCTGCAGGCCTGCATAGATTCTATGACCTCTGTATCTATGACCTTTAGATGGTTTTGCGATTGGGTCAATTGGATGCATAATTTCTGGAAAATAATTTCCAGAAATTATGTAGCTTGCAAAACAATGATATATGTATTTATTTGGTACTATTAAATCTAAAAATATATATATATATATATAAACAACTCAATGTCCTCCTGACATTTAAAGGTAGTCCCATAGCAAGTGGTTTCAGAAATTAGATGAGAGGAGCCTTCCTCCAATCAGGATCGAGTGGGGGTGGGGCATGGTGCTGCCGGCCTGTGCACCCCCCCCCCCCCCTCCCCCCCTGCTAAAGTGTGTGTACATGTACACATCTTTTTACCAGGACGCTGGAGGGTCTTCCAAAATCACTCAAACCACAGAATGTTCCTTTAAAGCTAGGGGAAGTGATTTCACTTTTGTCAGATATCACCCCCAAAAAATCTGTTAAAATGCTCTATTATAAGGTGTGCAGACCATATATGGAGTTTCCCCCTCCCCCACGTTAGCAGAGGAGCTAATAAAAGTTCCCCAGGTGGAGGGTGAATTCTCCTCCAATCAGGATCGAGCAGCAGGTTCACATAGTGTAGCTACTCTTGGGCACCCTTAGTGCACCAGGCTGGTACTACACCATGATTTTCAAATCACTTACCCTACCTTTAAGCCCAATTTATGATTTTTGTTGCATGACGTCACTAAACAAAAATAAACAGATTTACATATGAATCTACTGTCTTGGCATTTGGCTGAAGAAACGTGATGACATAAATCTTGGGCTCTGTGACCTGAAAGGCTCTGTTGGTGCATCTCTGGGCACAGCACCAGCAGTGAGAATACTGGATGGGGAATGCCATATGGCATGTAACAAACCAAGGACAGGCTCAACAGCCACTCTCATATGGCCCAAACACCTCATCTAAATTGATCATCTGATCTGTCTTTCTCTACTCCAGGTTAGTGCGTTAAAAAGGTATTAAGGGGAATTCCACCCATTTTCAACATTTTACTGTCATTAATATACCTTAGAGATGTTGTGTGGACATGATTTTTTTTTTTAATCCACCATTCGGTGTTTCCTAGAAATGGAAGTCTGGAAAAACAATCATTAACAATGTGAAACACAACTTGATGATAAAATGGACCCACTGGGGTCCCTTTGGTTCACATATGTACACTCTCAGGATTTTTTTTGAAAATGGATGGAATGCCCTTTTAAAGGTAGGGCAAGTGATTTGAAATTCATTGTGTAGTACCAGCCTGGTGCACTAGGGGCGCCCAATAGTAGCTACAATTATGTGAACCTGCTGCTCGATCCTGATTGGAGGAGAATTCACCCTCCACCTGGGGAACTTTTATTAGCTCCTCTGCTAACGTGGGTGAGGGGGAAACTCCATATATGGTCTGCACACGTTATAATAGAGCATTTTAACAGAAAACATTTTTTGGGGTGATATCTGACAAAAGTGAAATCACTTCCCCTACCTTTAAGTCATATTTTTGGACTGCAATATTTTTCTTTTCTTTCTCTATCTGCAACTCTATCTTGAATAACACTATCTGCAATGTGTTTGTTTCATCAAAATCTACCGTAGACATGTTGAGATAAGCCTACTTTCTTAAAAGGGACACTTCACCACATTCCCGGGGCCTTTATGTCTGTAATATGTAATTTTAGATACTACCGTACATATTATTTTTTTTTTATATATAAGTGAGGCCAGTATCTCTGGTGTCATCAACTCTATTTCCTGGACTACATCAAGGTATGATCTAAGAGGCCAATGGCAAGAGGGGCAAACTTGCTTTGCTTCCTGACTCTTTAGGAGACCAGAAGAATGTTGAAGCCTATTCATTTCCAACGGTAGAATGACCATGAACACAACTTATGATCCATTCTTTAAATCCATGGACACTGAACTAAATACTGGACCTGATCATCACAAGGCATATAATAAAACATATTCATACTAAAATGGATTCTTTTAGCGGGGCAAATTAGGAGAAATTTCACTTTATTATTAATTATTCTTTATCTCACCAACAAACTCTCGCAAGATTTGTTAGGAGTAAGGATAGCGGGCTCTGAGAGAAGAAAAACATGACTACTTAGGAGACCATGTAGGCTTTGTAGTCCATTTCACCTATAGTGGCACCAATGCAAGGTTGTGTATCTTCATAAATAGAGATCTTTTGCTATCATGAAATACCAGGCGGCAGATTTGACACACCGTGGGAGAAAAACTTTACCCAGAAGTTTGTTAGAATGCATTGGAGTCAATGAGAGCTCAGTGATCAACTCACTAACAAACATAATTTCTGAATAAGGTTTGCCGTTTCCTTTTCTGTCTGGCAGCCAAATATCGCAAGAACTCCAAGACAGAAACTATCCGTATATCTGCTGCTTTTTTACAACGTAGATCCTCAAATGAAAGCACGTACTGTGCACTCTGTGCAAATCAAAGAGCAAGTGATTATAATAAAAACTATGGTATGTCTTCTTTTACTTTGCTGAATCTATTAGTATCAGCCTATATGACACAGGTCTCAGTGGTTCATGAATAATGTTTGTTCATGATCTGTTCCAGCTTGCTCCATTCACTGTGCTTATTCATGTGACTTTCAGTGGGAATTTTTTGCTCCCTTGAAAGTGTCATGCTGCAGCTCAGTCACGTGACCATGACATTTCTAAAAGCTCCCTTGGACTACATGTCTCAGTAAGGGTATGAGTACATTACAACTTCCAAGAGAAGCTGACGCGGACACCACTTTCTGGATTTTTAGAATTGCTATGGATGGGAAATAAGCTCCGTCCAAAGTGCCGCATTGGCCAGCTTCCTTTTTGCCCTTGCACAAAAAGGAAGCTGCGTCTGACGTCTCTTTCCATCCAACGCCCGTATAAAACATGTCACGGGACATCAAGACCCAGTGGCTTTTGTCCGCAGTACAAAGTGTAGCGTGAGTGCAGCTAATGACAGCTCTCCCCCTATCCACAAGGAGGTGCAGTGCACCAAATCACTTTGGGAATTGTAGTCGAGGAAGTAGAGTCTACGACAGAGACACTTCTAATATCTAAAATATCTAAAACCATATATTACAGACCCCCAGGAAAGTGTTCTAAATCTAAAAGGGTGTAATGTCCCCCTAAGTATTGGAGTTTGGAAGTGCTTGTCACTGAACTGCCCTTTGCAGATAAAATATCAGATTTAGTAGGACGTTATTGCTTTACTGAAGTTAAGCTTCTGACCATTTTGGGATGAGTTTATTTACAAAAACATTTACTTGTGTATTAAAGGGGTATTTCACTCTCAAGAAAACTTTTAGTCATTTTATGGTCTGGTCTACTCTACTCAGTCTCATGTGAACACCCGACAGTTTATAAGTTACTCCATTCAGTATTTAGATATTTGATGTTCATTTTAGTGTATCCACCTCCTTCCTATACAAACCCATTAACAAACCCCATTTTAACTCTGACAGATTATTCGAAAACAACCCATCTTTTTTCTGGTGACTGATATTGTCCTCCTAATGCATGAGACGGCATGGAATTTAATTTACAGTTTTCATGTATTTGGAAAATATTGTTTTTGTTTTGGAGAATCTGTCATGATTAAAATGGGGTTTTAATTTACAGTATAATGGGTCTGTGTAGAAAGGAGACAGATTATGGCTTTATACTAAAATCAAATATCTAAATACTGAATGGAGTAACTTATAAACTGTCTGGGGTGTTCACATGAGACTCAGGAGACCATAAAATGACCTAATGTTTTAATGTTTTTTTGAAAGTGAAATATCCCAAATCAAATGTAAATGGCCAAAACCTTGAGTACAGTACATTATTCTGAAGTCTGCAGGAGGTGAAATAGCAACATCTGCTGGGCTATTCACTGGAGCTGCACCCTTCATAGATTCCATAGCACTTGGGTACAGTGAACCAGCACATCAGATAATAGGAGTGTTGCACTATTATTGGTTGGTGTCAGTGTATTCCTGATTTGCATCATTCCTGACTGCATGGTCCCTGAGCAGGCTAGTGGCCAAAAGAAACCGGTCCAGTTACTATAAATCGGGCCGGTTTGCAATGACCACCATGTTGTCACAACAAATGGGAATGACAATAGCTTTGGGTAGATAGACAGTTGTATTTGTGTATTCCATAATTTTCAAAATGCAATGCATTGAATGCATACCCAATGCAGTTAAATAATATATTTGCTTTCAGCTGAAGGTGCTCCCATCAATCACTCGATTTTCACTCTGAGAGAGTAGTTATCAACCTTATTGATACGAGAGCCCACTATTTATTCAGAATTTGAGCCACGGACCACCATTTGATGACATTTTAGCCCCACAGTCCCAAAACCAAAGATTTATTTAACCCTCATGGACCCATGAGGGTTAACCAACTTTCCATGGGGAAAACACCTGGAACCCTCTCAAGGACCACTGGTGGCCCCCAGATATTATAATATATCTGTTTTTACCAGTTTTATACAATAACAAGAAATAAAAGACTGAAGACAATACTTGGCTCCTGCAACAAGAACAGTAGCATTGTTTTTTTATATAAATGTTCTCTTACCAAACAATGTTGGAAAGCATCTGGGGAAATGTTTCACAATGGGGAAAGCTCTTCCTCAGAGGTGTGACTTGTGACTGTGTATTCTCTGGAAGGATCAGTCACACTTCTTTACTCTGGTTCCAGCCAAATGAATACCTTAGAAAGGAAATATGAAGGACAGGTAAGACAGAAAAGCTGCAGGGTTGAAGGACAGATATAAAAACCAGAGCAGATTATACTAGTTTACTCCTGCCATCTAGTGGTAATAGACAACACATGCAGGGGTTGACACTAAGGTCTCCGAGGCACTTGCCCATCGCAAGTGCAAGTCAGTTTCTACTTGCCCTCAGGTCATGGTCACTTGCCGCCCAAAATATATTGTAAATTTTGCATTTAAGTTTACTTTCTACTTAGTGCTTTAAACATTTCCTTTCGCAGTCAAAGACTGTTTTGTTTAAGTCACAAATCTCACAATAAGCTACAATAAATATTCAACTTGTAAATCAGTGTAAATCAGTGGTTCCCACAGTGGTCACATCACAGACCCAGCAAAATGATAGTTTGGAACTAAATGGACCTGGGAGAGAGATAGGAGATATACTGTAGCTAGAAAGCAGGGAAAGACACAGAGGCAGAGAGCAATAACCACCTTCAAGACAAATTATCCCATGTTGTGTTATAGCGCACACAAGTCGCACAGGCAACCAGGTAGCAGCCTTCACTTGCCCGACCATTTTTTTTTAATTGCCCCGGGCAAGCGGGCAAGTGTTAGTGTCAAGCCCTGCCATGCATCAAACAACATGCCATGATTTTCCCAAGACAATTCAAATGATTACTTTAGAATATGTTTCAACATACTGTAGAATTACACTAACTTTCCCTGCACCCTGTCATTCATACTGCATGGCATCTCAACAGCATCAGAATAAAAACAACGTTATTAGGAAAAACTACTTTATAAAGGCTAATAATATTATAATGGTAAAGGGGGATAGGGTTGGGTCTAAAAAGTTTGGTTTTGAATGGGACTGACCCCCTAAATGCCTCGACTGTCCCACCAAATATGATGGCATGCACAGGGCTTAACACTAACACTTGCCCGGGGCAAGTACAAAAAATGGTCGGGCAAGTGAATACTGCTAACTGGTTGCCCGATCGGGCAAGTGTGTCGACTTAGTTCACTATAACCTAACACAAGATATATTTGTCTTTAAGGTGGTCATTGCGCTCTGCCTCTGCGTCTTTCCCTGCTTTCTAGCTATCTCTCTCTCTCTCTCTGGTCCATTTGGCTCCAAACTATCATTTTGCTGGAGTCACGGACCCCTGAGTCTGTGACCACTATGGGAACCAAAGTGGGAACCACTGATTTAAACTGATTTATAAGTTGAATATTTACTGTAGCTGATTGCGACTTAAACAAAACATAGTCTTTGGCTGCGAAAGGACATGTTTAAAGCACACAAGTAGAAAGTAAACTTAAATGCAAAATTTACGCTGTATTTTGGGGGCAAGTGAACATGAGCTGAGGGCAAGTAGAACCTGACTTGCACTTGCCTGATGGGCAAGTGCCTCGGAGACCTTAGTGTCAACCCCTGATTATAGCAAACAAGCCAAATTTCAAAGATATTTCAAATTAAAGTGCTTATGATTAAAATGATTTGAAACACTACGCTACTAACTAACTACAATTGTGGTGACACTAAACCAACACCATTTCATTATTCAAAACAGAAAACTCTCTGAGTCAGACCTTTAGCTTTATGCATGCTTTATGCATGCGTGCCTGTTGTAACTTCAATAATTGATGCTTATTGCCTAATATAACTCATATACAAGATATAAATCTGGTTGGTCACGGAAAATGGTATGAGGGCAGCTTCATGAAGTTGCCCTCATGCCATTTTCTTTTAAATTAAACAAAAACAAAAATTAAACAACCCTTGTAGGTGCCCTTTGAGAGAGGTTTTGAAGAAGTCAAGGGATCTACATGTGTTGGTACAGTACACTCCCGGTCGTTGAAGAACCTCTACCTTTCTGTCCCTTTTCCCCTCCCAAATCAGCCTCATGGTGGTGCTATTCCACACCGCTGTATGTTTTGGCCTACAACTCCCAAACTGTACCTTAATACTGTAACTGGACTGTAGAATGTTCAAAGAAAAACAGAATTCTTTTGAATTTCATGGAAGCTCTCCTCATACAGACATGACCATTTGCAACCCTGTGTATTTTAATATAATACACTAATATAATATGTATTATATTAAAATACATCTACAGATTCTGTCTACAGAAAATCTACAGACTTTCGTCCAAAATTCAGACAAATCGGTATCTCAGGCATCAAGTGATGGCATATGGACCCTCCTCCCCACACACCCACACACTTGCACACAACCAGAACCACCCTACGCTCAGTGTGCATGACAAATGTGCACACTCATTCATGGGAAACCAACACACTGCATAATTTATTATGATTGAGGAGCTGCCTAGTGTCCTCTGCCTAACACAGATCTTAAAGATTTACAAAACTATATAACTCCCGGGATTCCCCAATAGTCGTGGCTTAAAAGGATTTTTACTGTGCCTTCTGTACCTTCACCCTGAAGGTGCACAGGCGACAGGTGGGCTTCAAACAACAACCTTGTCTTACAAACTTTAATGAATACCTGATTATCAGAGTTGTTTGATTTTGCTCAATTGATTTCTTTCAATATGATTTTGTTGATGTGAACTGCAACTTAGAACTGCACTCGGTCGAGTACCAACTTGCACATCGCACAGGATATGACCCACAGAGCATGGAACAGAACGCAAGTATACATACTCACTCACCTCCATGAGACAATACTCGCAAAATTGTGATAAAAAAAGAAAAGGGGAACAGTTGTCCCTTATGGGCCATGTACGGCCATTTAATTTCTACAAAACAGGACGTTGTTCATAAAGGGTCTACTGACGTGAGCCCCTTCCGTCATCATCTTGGCAGTAATAGATCTACCAGCCCTACCCATGTGCAGATTCACACAGGTGCTCTGTGACTGACACACACATTACAGTATCCACTACCCACCCAGCACCGAAAAAAATATCTTAATTACATCACCAATACATCACCATCTATTCCAGCCAATCAATGGGAAGGGTTTCCCACCCGTTCCCTGAGCCCACAACCAAACGTTTCTGTGTAGCCGCTAACAGCCTCTTGAGAAATATAATCAACACTCCGTCAACTATAATATTCATAAAACTTAAGAGTTTAGCCAAAACATGTTTCAAACTGGACAATAAGTTAATCATGCCCTTTAATAGTACAAATGAGCCATCATTAGCTCTATACATCAGATTAGACCACGAAAATTAACCTTGAAGCCCAAAAATGCCTTAGAAGACAACAGCACATTTGTTGCATTATTTTTGTTGTGGCATTAAGGTGTTACACTACATTTAATATATACACACACTCTTGATACTATGAAATCTTATTCTCACAAACATCATTGCACTTTCCAAGAAGTGTTAAGACATGGATTCAATTTATTTATGCATGACAAAGTTTGTGTATATATATATATATATATATATATATATATATATATATATATATATATATATATATATATATATATATATATATATATATACACACACACACACACACACACACAGGGGTTGAAACTAAGGTCTCCGAGGCACTTGCCCATCGGGCAAGTGCAAGTCAGGTTCTACTTGCCCTCAGGTCATGGTCACTTGCCCCCCAAAAATATATTGTAAATTTTGCATTTAAGTTTACTTCCTACTTGGGTGCTTTAAACCAGCGGTTTTCAACACGTGGTCCTTGGGAGGGTTCCAGGCGGTCCTCAGCTAGGTCCTCAGCTAAGTTGGTTAACCAGATGTAACTCTTGAGAACGTAAAAATGAAACCAAACGGACCCTTACGGGTCCGTTTGGTTTCATTTTTACACTCTCAAGAGTTAAAATTCATCATCTTAATTAGCCCAGGTCGCAATGACCACCACCTTCAAGACAAATTTATCTTGTGTTGTGTTATAGTGCACTAAGTTGCACACTTGCCTGATCGGGCAACCAGATAGCTTTTTTTTTTTTTTTTTGTGTACTTGCACATGTAATACCTCCATTCTGACTCGTTCAGGTGTGTGCAATTCATTTCTTACATACTGTCTTAACCCTTTTGGGTCACGGTCAGTTGTTAGTGGTCAATTGTTAGAAGTGTAATGTGTGCCATTTGGCTGATATGGAATGAATTCTTCAATTGCCTAATCATGTTTTTCCTGGTGGGCCCAATAAGTTGCTTCCTAAATTATATTTTAGTCAGTGTTACAGCTGTATAAAACAGGTTGAGCGCAAACACATGCGCTGTGTTTGTTGTATTTAATTTATTAAGTTAATGCATGTGACAACTGTATGCTCTGCACCACTGTTTTTTGAGTCGGTTTTATGGACAAAATAAGAAACCACGCTTACAAGTAATTACTGGTTAATTGTCACCTTGTGTAACTGAAGCTCAAACATACAGTGACCCCAGCCCCCCCACAGACTTTGTCCCAATCTGTTCATTTACATGGCTACCCGCCTCCCTCCACCTGTCCCCCTTTATTCCTTTTCTAATCAGGCATCCCTGCCAATCAATTTGATTGCCATGACGACAGCATCTCCCAGGCTCCCACTACACTACCCTCCCCCTCACCGCCAAACACCCACCCACCAAACATCCCCCATAAACAAAAACAAAAAGAAAACTGAATTCCGACAGCTATAGATTGATGAGGAAGAGTCCTGTCAAAGGCCGGAGATTAGATCAGGACTGCACGCACGTGCACGCACACGTATGCACACTCACGCACGCACAAGCAAACGAGCGCGCGCAAGCGCGCGCGCACACACACACACACACACACACACACACACACACACACACACACACACACCATATAGTGCACAGTACAGAGGAGGCAGCAGGTGCTCTTGGTTAAACCTTAATTACATGATCTCTGATTTCTCTAATTGATATGGTAATGACTATGTAATTAATGCTAAAGCCGAAATACCAGCAGCTATCTTAATGAATGGATTTATTTGATTATAGATCCTCTTGCATATTTATGCATGTTGGTATGCAGAGTACAGGAAGACAGATTAAATGGTTGTTTGAGACTGTTGCCAACTTGTCACAGTGTTGCCTGCAACACTGGGATGCAATGGACTTTGGTGATGAAGTAAAAGTCAGAGAGACAGACAAACACTCCTTAACAGCTATTGCAAATGTAAAATCACTGTGTTATTGACTATTGGCTAACCTATACATTTGTAAATATGCTATAATTATAAAAGAGGTCGCTGTTTTTCCTTTATTTTGTCAAAGGGTACCCAAATTGTAAATATACAAGCACCAGAAATTCAGCCAATTACAATACACAAGCCACTGCCAAGTGTGGTAGTTCCACAATTGTGCAGGTAGGTGGCACTCTAGAGCTTCCCCATACGGCTCTTTGGTGAAGTGTGGTTTGGTGCATGAAGATAAAGTTAGGTTCAACTCCAATCAACTAGCACTTGTGTGTTCTTGCACAAGCACTTGCAACAAGCTGAGGCAAATGCCATGCAACATTTACATTCTAGTTTCTGATCAACTGGACGAGTTCAACACACAATAATCCACATTTGTCTATCTGGCTATCTTCACTCCCTTTTGCACCTCCTCGTCTCCTCTTAACCCCACCTACCCCACCCCCACTGATATACACTTTATCACTGGTATAAGGTCAACAGTGACAAGTAGATTTTGACCCAAATACATTACTCTCAAGCTCCGTTGTGCCTGATGGGGAAGGAGAGGGGCCGATATTTCGGGGGGAGTTTCAGGGATGACAGAGTCAACCCTCTGAGGATGGGAAATCATTTGTCCTACTCACACAGTCTCTCCCCTTTCTGTTCAGAGACTCTAATCTATGTCTTTTCCCCTCTCTGCTCTCCCTTGCTGGCTGGAGGGACATTTCCTGAGATGCAAAGTGAAACCACATGTTGGCCCTGTCCAGGTGTGAAGAGGAGAGAGAACCTTGTGCAGGCTCTTCTTCCAGAAATAATATCTGGCAGTTTTATGGCTACACCTGGCAGCCCATCTCTATGCCAGCCATATAGTCATGACTCTAACCCACTTTAGGACCGTGAGAGAAAATACAGGTCCAACTCCACTAGCACTTGTCTAACATAATTAGAAACCAAAGTACAGGCCTGCAATATAGGCCTACAGGCTAAGACCTTGCCAGACAATGGCAAGATAAGATATTTTGTTTCAAAATTATTATGGCCTAAAAGAAAAACAGCCTTTGCCATTCATTATTTACACTATACACTATTGATCCATAAGATATAAATGATGGATAAGGGGTCAGGACAAATGAACCCTAACGGGTCCATTCGGTTCCATTGTGCACTCTCAGAAAAATAGGTCCGAAAAGAACACTCATTAACAGGCTGAAACACAACATGATGATGTTGTCAACTTGTGTTTCACCATGTTAATGTTTTTTCAGACCTCCATTTCTAGGAAACACAGAATGGGAGAACTTTTTGTCATGTCCACACAACATATCTATGGTATATTGATAAAATGTTGAAAATGGGTGGAATTCTGCTTTAAATGAAGATGCAAGTTGTTCTATGAGATGGACAGAAATGGGCCACCACTACACCAGAGCTTTTTTCTTCCCATCACGTTGCATATAGTGTTAGCACACACATATAAGAATTATGACATACAGGCCTGCAATATTCAATTATTACATACACTAAGCCAATAATAATAACTAAGCCAAATGAATGCAAACTGTTTAAAAACTTGCAGAAATGTACTGTATCATGTTGGTTTAGGACTTGGAGTAATTTTATCGACACAAAATGCATGAACTCATTGTTAATAACAGTGACAAGGGTCTTGTTATTCACTTTTACCCCTTTTTGGGGGTCTGAGCTTGAGCCTCTTGTCATGCGAAAACTCAAGCTCAACTGAAGCTGATGTAGGCCTAATAGCATAGGCCTCCGACGGACCCCCACTCTTGCTCCTTCCGTCCCTCCCTCCGCTCCGAGATGGGGTTCCGTTGCATTACCCGGTTAATTCTTCTGGGCGAGGCGCCCGGTCGGTACAAATGCAAGTCGCATGTACTCACCTTAGGTCCTGTGGAACAGCCAACGCGCTTGTCCGGGGCTCTCTGGGGTTTATGTTTTTCGGCCGCATAAAATCCAACCGATGATGTCGGGAAAGTGTTTTAATCCGCCAATTCTGTCACAAATTTAGGTGGTTTTTGCAATGTTTTGTTACACATTTTGGCCAGAGGGGGTAGTAATGTGGCTAATGTTGATATTGACGATGACGTCATATTAAACATGGCGGCATTGCAAAAACCACCTAAATTTGTGACAGAATTGGCGGATTAAAACACTTTCCCGACATCATCGGTTGGATTTTATGCGGCCGAAAAAACATAAACCCCAGAGAGCCCGGACAAGCGCGTTGGTTGTTCCACAGGACCTAAGGTGAGTACATGCGACTTGCATTTGTACCGACCGGGCGCCTCGCCCAGAAGAATTAACCGGGTAATGCAACGGAACCCCATCTCGGAGCGGAGGGAGGGACGGAAGGAGCAAGAGTGGGGGTCCGTCGGAGCTGATGTAGACCTAATAGCATAGGCCTCCGCCTGGTACTATTTATTGAAGAGACACACGACGCGAGAAAAGCTAATGGTCTCCCGTCCCATCATCAATGGATGGTTGGGAGGGAGCGGTAGTTGGTTAACTAACTTACCCCTGAATAATGTGTTTCTTACGGGGGCACTTGGGCCACGGTTGATGGATGGCCTTACAGAAGCTGGGTCAATTAGCCAGGCTGGATTTCCCTGCATGTCGGTTGCAGACACCACGTTGAGAGATCTCACCGTCACCGAGCGTGACTGTAATTAATCACCGGTGCGCGGCCTTCTCACCTTCGACCGCAGCACGCAAAAACAGCCAATACTCGCATTTCGCCTAAATTAGATGGCCACTCCTTTAATCTTGCTAATTGTCAATAAGAGATGAAAACTTCACGGCATAAAATAAAACACTGGGCTATCTGTATAGTTAGTAAGTAGTAGCCTATAGTGGTAGGCCGCCGCCGCCCGCCTGGTTAAATTATGGTAGTTCCTGTGTGAGAGAATGCTAGCCCTGAAACTTGACTGTCTACGAGCGTCATGCGATGCATGGCTGGTCCGGTTGTCCAGCAGGGCTGGGTGCAGTGCAGAGTGTGTAGATCAGTGGTTTTCAACCTTTTTGATACCAGGGCCCACTATTTATTCAGCATTTATTCAGCCCCACAGACCCCCAAAACTAAAGATTTATTTTTGCTTTATTTTCACAAAATCCAGGCTGGATTTTGGAAACAAAACAGGGAAACATACAGATCAAGATGACCATTATCTGCTACATTCTCTAGCTGTAAAGACGTGGGCTGATTCAGATGATGAATACTTTAACTCTTGAGAGTGTAAATGAAATGGGTCCATTTGTTTCACCTGGTTAACCAACTTTTCATCTTGTTAACCAACTTAACTGGGGACCACCTGGAACACTCTCAAGGACCACTGGTGGTCCCCGGACCACTGGTTGAAAACCATTGCATTAGGCAGAATCATAGAAGCAGTGGAGACATGGCAAGCTAGCAAATGAAAAATAGTAAAAGTAAAAAATAGGGACATTTTCATTTTTGTGTAAATTTATATTAAAGTCAATAAAAACGAATATTCATTACTTACTGAAAACCAAAACAGTGCTGTGTGATCACGTGTCAACTAAGGCTCGGCCCAACCGAAATGTTGCGACATTAGGGCTCAGAAAACTGAGCTCTCGGGAGGGCTGTGGCAGCCTGAAAGAGGGACAAAAGAGGGACATTTCCAAAGTTTTCCTGAATGTACACAAATGTGTACCATGTGTACAGTCCTAAGGGTCCTAAAGCAAAAATCATTAACATGGTGCAGTGCAACTTGATGATAGAGCCGCTATATTGGACTGAGCACATGAAGTGAACAGAGTTTGCGACAGCGCGACTCTAAACTCAGAGCCTTCTGATACTATTTGGGCCAAGCCTTCCTGACTGTTACCTTCTGAATCGTCCTTCAAACACAGGTAGTGGTTTTGATTACAGAACTCCCTATTCATCTCATTCATTGTTGACTTCCAGTGTATAGTTGACTTAAAGTGTAATTCTCGGTATAACTTAGTCATCATACTAAAACATGTAGGCTATCTGAAACCATTTAGGTTAGAAAAAATAAGCCACAAGGAAGAAGTAAACTACAAACTAGCCTACTAGAGCTCGCAACTGTCTTCTTGTAAACAAACCTAAGAAACAAACACACCATGAGTCTTAGCCCATCGCCTGAAGGGATGTGACCCTCTGATTGGTTCCCACCGTTTCAGTTTCATGTGCATCTTTAAAGGGGTATTTCACTTTGGTTTGGTAACTTTGTCAACACAGACAGATTTTAAAATTACAATCTTTGTTTTTCAACTTGTTTAAGAAAACACCATAGACAATAAACAGAACTTTAATGCTTGTTTTGAAGCCATGAATAAACATTAGCACCCGTTGCTTATACACACATTATAATTGCTGTAAGAAGAGGTTAAGAGCGCCCCTCACCCTCGCTTCACATGGGTGTGACTTTTATATTAATTTTAGCTGCCCCACCCCCTTCTTATATAAACCCATTGTAACTTCAAAGTCCATCCTAATCATTAATCAGAAACACACTTCCTTTGTTCTGTTGTCTGATAGTTCCCTTAATACATGCAGTGCAGGTGTTTTTTATTGCATTTTTCATACACTTTTATCATCATTCTTTTTATTCATATTTTTAATGGAACCTTATTCTTTCTCTGATGCTTTTCATCCAATTTAATGATTAATTTAAAAAATCACACCAGTGTAACGTGTGGAGTGCTTTTATCGGAGTGGGACTTTGCATCCGCACCTTCGTCTTCAATCCTTGTGTTACGCAAGTATTTAAAATTGTCCATTCAAGACATTTAATGTTTCTGTTATTAGTACAAAGTTTGTTTGCACACACCTCAAAAGCTGGACGTAGGAGGGGCTGTCACCCCTCAAAAATAAACAACAAAAAAGTATTTAAAAACACAGGCACAGTATTGAGGGTGGTATTCCCAAAAAAGGACAGGTGTTTGTGATAAATCTAACTGGTTCAAATGGAGTTTGGAGTTACAATGGGTTTGTATATAGGAAGGGGGTGGGGCAGTTAAAATGAATGAATATCAAGTATCTGAATACTGAATCGAGCAACTTGAAAACTGTCTGGTTGTGTTCATGTAAGCCTGAGGTATATGGATTAGTAGCACTAGTCAAAAGTTTTTTTGAAAGTGAAATATCCCTTTAACTTCATTTAACCTCATCCCATGATATTCAGAAATCAATCTCTTTCTCTCACACACTGTAGACTGAGAGGCAGACACAGACAGAGACGTCACTATTTTTGTTGTTGGAACACACTTCTGCGGTGTGGACAAAAGCAGCGGACTGACAGATGAGGTTTGTGTCTGGGGGCAGGGCAGGGTAGGGGCACTACGTGCTGCCACTGCTGTGTGTGTGTGTGTGTGTGTGTGTGTGTGTGTGTGTGTGTGTGTGTGTGTGTGTGTGTGTGTGTGTGTGTGTGTGTGTGTGTGTGTGTGTGTGTGTGTGTGTGTGTGTGTGTGTGTGTGTGTGTGTAGGAGGGGGTGCATGGTCTCATGGGGCAGCTCTCTGTCTGTCCCATCTGCCACCCCACTCTACTGACACCCAAGGGAATGGCATAAGGGTGGGGGGGCAGGAATGGGGGGGGGGGCTTCATTTTGGAAAAAGAAGCAGGGGTCCGGTGGTCTAATGGGCAACAATACAGGGGTTTACTGACTGGCCAAAGGCAGTCGACAGTGGTTGGGTGGGTTGGGGCCAATCTACCAATCTATTTGGCGACACAGTAGGCTTCTCTTGTCAAGCTCTGCCTCAGACAACCTAATAAGCCAAGTTCCCCCTTAAAATTAGGCTTCAGATGAGGAGGTGTAGCGTATCACACATGCATGCACGTGCGCGCGCACGTGCATGCACACACGCACACACGCACACACACACACACACACACACACACACACACACACACACACACACACACACACACACACACACACACACACACAATCATTATACACACCCGGGGCTAATGTCAGCCTAATGCATGGCCATGCTGTGGCCACAGGGCTAATTGAGTATATAAACACAAACACATCCCTTGAGAGAGGAAGAGGATATTTTGTGTCCTCCCTACACTTAGTATGTATACATCCCACACAAAGTACCAATCTGACTTGAGCACAGGACATACCGGTAATCCATTTTGCAGTTTTGATGCTGAAACATACGCCATGATGTTGTAAAACAACCTAATGTTGAAGTTTGGGAGTGTTGCATGCCGCGAAATAGCTCTTTGGGACAGGCTGTGTCCTCTATGGCAGGCGTCGGCAACCTAGGGCACGCGTGCCAACGTTGGCACGCCGGGTGGCATCGGCTGGCACGCGGCCAGATTCTGGAAGACTTCCCCCCCCCTTTGGTAATAACATAAGTGCATTTCTCTTGAATGTGCATGTTATAAAATAAAGTTATCTGCACTAAGGCTTCAAACCGAAAATGCGATTTGAACCATGTCATTAGCAAATCGCAACGGCCGCGATTATTCATTAATTTAATCAATATTCATCCGGAGCGACTCTGATCCAGTGTTGACACTTCTGTGCTGCGCGCAGCCCTGCCCAGCCACTCAGTGCGCCTGCAGTGCCTCTGCTCTGTGCACGTGCGCAGAGCAGTGGAGCAAGTTGTTTTGCTCCCAAACAGTAAAAAGTCGCGTCGGTGGCTGGCTGGTTGCTAGCCAGCGCATGTCGTCTGTCCCGCGGACCCCCCGTCATGTCAACCTAACCAGACAACATCCACGCTGAAATTATTGCGTTTCGACTGGTGTATGGCTTCACTTTAGCCTCCCTCCTCCCTCTCCCTGCCTGTTGAATAGGCCTATTATTAGCAATGAGGCTAGCTTGTAGCTTGTGTGTGCTGCTGCTGCGTGCGTGCGTGCGTGCGTGTGTGTGTGTGTGTGTGTGTGTGTGCGTGTCGAAGCGGGGTACAGTAGTTTGAGGGTGGCCAGATATCCCCGTTTCTGTGGGACAGTCACAGGGTGACCCGAAGTCCTTCTTTGCATGGGACAGTCTCTCATTTCAAAGACTTCAATCCCACAAATTGAGACCCTGTCCCACATTTTGACTGACAGACTACAGTGGTCAATTGTCCCAATTGCCCCCCTCATGTTTTCTGTTATAAAGTTTTCTCACTGTCTCTTTTCATGCTAGATGTGTTTTAAGCCTGTTAAAATAACAGGAGAAATACATACTAACATGAATAAATAACAAAATGATGGCTGGGCACTTTTAAGACTATTGACATGAGGCATTTTTAATACCCACCATAATGTGTTGCTACCCTGCAATTAAATGTCCCTCTCAAGTAATACTTCTGTCCCTCAGATGTTTTGGTCACCTTAAGTCTGATTGATCAATCTATTGTGATAGAAAAATATCTACCAGTCTGCCTGTTCTGATAAGAAATAAAATAAGGCCTAATAATCACATAACTGCAGTAAATGGCCATTGAATATGTGATGACCGTGAAAATGCACTATTTATTGACTATAAGGGAATTTATAGTCATTTTTTTACTGTGGCACTCGGAGTGTCAAGGAAAAAAATCATGGCACTTCATGTCAAAAAGGTTGCCTACCCCTGCTCTATGGTATCTCGGGGATACTAGCATTTAGCACTTTTACTGTACTTGTAGGACATTCTATCTCTATCTTAAATCAGACTGTAAGTCTGTTGCCTCTGATCTTGTAAACAACAAACACAACAGCAAAAACAACAAAACAGTCATGTGAAAGTGGAGCATATGGCTCCTGCACCACTGGGCAGAAGGAGCACTTAGGAAGATGAATGCTGAGGTGCTGACAACAAAGCTGACTTTAACTTGTCAAATTAGCAGCATATCAAGACATAGAGACAGAGAGAGCAAGAGAGAGACGGAGAGGAACGACGAAGATGCAGCCACTTTGACTTCTTTGACAAGAGCCACTTGGCGACAACAAAGGCAACACAAAGAGGAGCGGTGACTTGCTGGTGGGGCCTGCTCATTGAGAGTGTCACTGGCCTAATTTATACATCATTCTACAGCCAAGTCAGTGCCTCACAGGTTCCTCTGTTGAAAATCAATTGTTTTTGGCTTATACTGTACATACATTTACTGCTTCTAAGTGTTGATAGTCCGGCAGGCAACAGGCTTCTTTTGTTTAAAGTGGAAAATTTGGTATATACTCATTTTATTGGCCTAGAATATTCTCTACATTCATTCATACATTATGAGTCCACCTGCTGACCAGTATCCTACCATTAACATCCTATGGCATAAGAAACAAAATATATAACTTATATACAAAAATGTATAACTTATGCTTTAGGCACCATGTGGCGTGTTTCCATGATTCTGAATACATTCAAATCATTAGTTTTGTACAAAAACAGTTTGGCATGCTATTTAAAGCATATAAGGAGAGTCTCTTCCATGCTATTGGAAGTTAATGGTAGGGTCACAAGAAACCCCTATAAAAATGCCCAAATGATTTATTTGATGTTATCAGTCCTTAAATTGCACAATGAATTGAATACATAGGACCAAAGAAGGCTGTTTGTTTTATCCTTAACATCATAAATCGTATCACTGTACTTTTTGCAAACTGTTAATTAAGTATTCAATCAATAGCAACACACGTTCATACTGCAATGTATACGCTCTGGCCCATTGCAGACAAGAATGCAATTTCCAATACCTTATTAATTCGATAATGCAATATAGCATCTTAGCCACAACAGTGATGTATAAGCAGACACCACCCTAGCCACCCACCCACCCCCACCGTGCTCACACAAACTGCTTTGAGCCCCGCGTTAATGAAACAGTTGCTGTTTCCTGGCATAACATTAATTACACGATCAAAAAAGAGTGGGTAATTAACTGCCCTTCTTTACCAGTGCTAATTACATTAGCAGCGAAGGGCCATTAAAGGGGAGTGAGAGCAACAAAAAGGAAAAGAAGGAACGATGATAGGATTCCAAATAAAGACAGAAAGGAGGAAAAGAATGGTATTGTGTGTTGTTTCAAGAGAGGGAGAGAGCGTACGCGCGAGAGAAACAGGGAAGGAGGGCACATTCAAAAGAGACTTGCGGTTCTCACTGGGGCCCCTAGAGGCTTGGTCCTCAGAGGAAAGGAGGCTTACTGGAGGAGAGGAGAGGGATGTGGGGGGGTTGTTTATCTTGACATGCTCTGCTCAGTCTTTAACGCTTGCATCACAATTAAGATGCTGCGGCTCATCAGCTATGTATACAAAACAGTGTAGCACACTGCATTAGCACACAGGTGATGAGCACAGTCAAAAATAGATGTAGCACATTGTTGAGATACAATGCGAGGCTTGAGCCATGTAGCAAATTCAGTAGGAAGATATGATTATATACCGGTATGCAGGGGCAGGGATGCTTCGGTTTGCTGTGTAAGAATCTTGTAGTACTTGTACACCAAATGCACCACAAATATACATTCATGTGTCATAGTGTATGTAACTTAGCAACCAAGATACCAGTGATTTATTTCTCTTTTTTCCTTTTTCTTTTGTTTTATTTGGAGCACAAAATATAATTACAACTTGAGATATACAAATCACATTTGCAACAACCTTTGTACCATAAAAAACAAGATGGCTTCAAAAAACATAATATTACAATTGCTAATGATACTCTTTAAATAAATAAAATAAACAAAACACAAAAAAACAACATTTTAAATGATGTCAGCTACTCATCTTCTTTGTTTTCTCATCCTGAGTATGATGTTTGTATTCTGTTGGCTAAAATCAGTGATAACTCTATTAGATGGATTAATAGACACTGCTTTTGCCCCATTCTTTTCTTTTGATTACTTGGTGTTTTCTAGTTCATTTACTGTACTGCATAGCGTCCAAAACAGGGTTTAAAAAGTGTTCCGCAGGTTTGGGAAACTGGAGTGAAGTGATAAGACACCTATCACCTTATTATACACGTTCCAGTTTGCTGTATGGAATGAAATATCTGGGCATTTGTTTTGAAAAAGCATGCATAAAAATGAAATTAAGAAGGATAAGGCTAGCTAATGTTTCATTTCATAGCAAGGACATTCACTTTCTTTAATTGCAGGCATAACAGTGTTATGCAACCAGCAAATTGTCCAGTTTTATTGTTGATGTTTACTCCAAATAAGTGTGCTATGGATTACTTTACTCCTTCTAAATAATAATCCATCAATTTCCATTCATTTGCAATTTTAATGACAATGTGGCAATGACCTTATTTTAATGACAAATGCAAAAGGACCACATTTATAAAGTACGTTTATATTATTCCCTAAGCTAACTATAATAAGTTAAATTGCTTGTTCTTAAATAAAATCAATATATGAATTCCTTTAGTAATAACCCTGGGGACAAAGTGTTTTCCCTCATAAAACCTTAAAGATCAGAACAAAAAATAAAGGGTCTATAGTTCTGGAATGTAAATTGTCTTCAAAAAGCCTACTACAAAAAACCTCTTGCTAACTCACAGACAATGTACACACATGCCTTTAATGGTGTCCATACACAAACAAATAGCACCCTGCTTTTTAGAGCTCCAGAGTTGTCCAATCATCGTACAAAGTTCAGTGCTTTCACAACAAATCATCTAGCCAAGACATTTGGCAGGTGTGGAAAGAATCAAATACTGCACACATGATAAAAGGCCAGAGGATGCTTTTGAAGCTTGTGGAGAGACTGTGACCTGGTTACCTCCGCCTCCTTTTCAAAATGCAAAGACACCTCACAAAGCGCCCATCATTACAGTCCAGTCGACTACTGTTGGCTAAGGAGCGTTTTGCTTTCATTGCAGCTGTTGTGAATGGTGGGAATAATCTCCTTTGCCTCGGGAAGTGGGTGGCTGGTCTTTGGATATTTCATACCCCGTCATATTCATCCAGCTGGATGAAACATGGACTAACAAGTGGCAGGGGCTCACGGAGGATAGTTATGTGTGGCTGCTAGCTCAATGTTCCATTCTCCCTGCCCTCTTAGTACCAAGATAGGGGTTAGGTTGAGCAGTGGCTTGGGGTGGATGGGGATGGATGGGTGCTACATCGGGTGAACAACCAGGCCCGTCATTGCTGGAGAGAGAGAGAATATAGCAAATCTATGATTCTTGTCACTCAGCCGGTACGTTGCATTATTGTATACCCGTGAAGAGGCCAGCCATACGCCATGCTTCATGTCATGTTCAGTCAAGATTGTAGTGAGGGTCTGGTTTAGTGGGTTAGACTGCATTTGTAAGTTCAGAGAGGGGGGTCAGATAGTGAGTTGGATGGCTACCTCTGAAGCTGTTCCCCCCTGATGCTGGACAGGCAGGGGAGGGGGAGCCCTGGGGCCTTAGGACAGGAGCAAATGCACTCTTCTGTTTGGCAGCAGATGGGAAAGAAGAAAAAGGCAAGAGAGACGAGGAAGAGCTGGATCCGCCTGGTATGGTGGGGCTAGATGGCATTACTGTGGAGGAGAAAAAAGAAAATTACAAATCCACCATCACAGTGACAAACAAACCTTCAGATCTTTACAGACCTATTCTTACACTTATAGAATTTCCACTGTTCGTCTCATGTAAACACTGACTTATAACAACATGACTAGTGTATGCCTGAGTACCGGCACATTAAAAAATGTACATTGTTTTAACAAAACTATACTTTTTAGAATTTGTGGAACACAAAAAGGACGAGCAGGTGAGAAAACACAAGACACTACTCACTGCCATAGGGAGAGCTTGTTGGGGAGGCGTTGCTGAAACCAGGAGAACCAGGAACTCCCAGGCTTGTCATGGGCACGGTCCCATAGCCTCCAGTCATCCCCCCACTCCCATAGCTTGACTGCTGAGGAGTAGAGGCAGAGGGGTATCCCCTTGGGGACAAGCTGCTGGTGTTTCGAATATAACCTGGAGAGGGATAAGGAAGGTGGATTAGAGACATCAGAGAGAACACAAGTTCTAAGTTCTAAAAGTGGGAGATGCGCGCTGTAGCGTATAACAGTGAATGTCTAGGGCCTGTAGTTCATTTTCCTCACCTTGGCTACTCTGAATTGGCTCGCCGATGCTGACACCCAGCTGAGATGGGTAGGAGCCCAGGCCCATGACACTGCCGTGGGCTGGGGAGCTGGGTAGCGCCTGCAGCTGGCTGTGTGGACGTGGAACGCTGTACAGGGCCTCTGCAATGTCTGCTGCACGCTTCAGCAACATGTCCTGCAAAATGAACAATATAGAGGGTTAGCAATAGTTCTACTCTATACAGAGGAAAACATATTAAACACATCAAAAGGGAAATGCACCAACTATTAGTCATTTCTTTTGGCATGTCGTGAGATCTATACAGTATATAGTAGGAATCTTAGGATTTCATTACTAGTTTAAAGTTTATAGTCAATATAACCTTAAAGCACAAATAACATACATTCCTAAAATTGTTTTTAATACTAAATATCATATTGTATATATCCCTCAAGATTATTTCTGATGGTTTGAGCCTCAATCACGACTGTTATAACCAGTCCTTGTCAATTCTTTCTGGACAGTTTTAGCTGCAGCACCACAATGTCCTGAGGTGGTGGGGGCGACCAGGCTTGCTTCCATTCCAAGCCAGCTTGGAAAATCAACTATATTAGACATTGTAAACAAAGCGGACCAAACCGAAGACTGAAGAGGAAGCATTATACAAAGTAGGGTGGATTGATGACATCAAAATCAAACAAGCTTTTATTGAGAGAAATTTCCATTAAAGCTCCTACATGATATGAAAGCCAGATTGTGCAAACTTATTGTTGTTATTTGTGGGGATAGAGAACACACATGGGAGCACCAAAACACACAAAAAATATTAATAATAATTAAAATGTTTAATTTCATGTTCCCCCCTTTAAATTAAATGTGAAACTAAGGAGGTTTGTGTAAGTGAGGAAGGTATTGTGTAATCTATTGTGTATACTGTATGGTGCTGACACAGGGAAGTAATAATGATAAGGCAGCTATGCATTATTGCTTACCTGATTGCTATGTGGGTTTCCATACAGAGCCTCCACAAGATCAGCCGCTCTCTTCAAGAGCATCTCCTACAGAACAAAGATTTAGATTTAGGAATACAGTTTCTACTAAAAGCAATATAAAGCATTTTGTGTTTATAGTATATAACTTCACAGTAATTTAGGCCTACTGTAAACACCCAATGTTCTGTTGCTTAGATCACTTCCAACCCTGTCATGTGAGTCTTCTACAGGTTGTTGCTCACCTTGGCTAGTTTATCTGGATCACCAGGATGCCGGGGAATGACCTTCTGAAGACGCTGGAAGCCGTAGTCTATGGTTGGCTCATTCAGAGCTGGGAATCAAATAAAAAAGTGTAAATCACCAAACCAATGTCATGTCTCACTGGTAGGAGCCCACAGTGAAATACCCACATGCTATCATGATGTTTGTAAAAACACAATGTTGATGATCTCTCTGCTCACCTGTGTAGATGAAGCGTCCAGGCGCTCCCTTGCAGAACTGCTTGGATTTGTAGGATAGTGTGACTTCAACGACCCCTGGGATATGGCGCGGAGGCGTCTGGACGCGTATGGCATGTGGCGTGATCAACTGTAGGTCAGAAAAGTGTGTTACAAACCAAAACAACATTATGATACCCAACCCTCTGTAAATAATCTACATTATGCTGTATTTAGGTTAACAGGAACATACTAGAAGAGCTAGGCAGCACATGAATCATTTCAACAAAGAGACAAGTCATACTGTATGCTCTGCATACATATATAGCATTCCCCAATGCTTTAAAGGGGAATTCCACCAATTTACTATACTATTTTACTATCTTTTCATACCTCCAGCTCTCCCTCATACAAAATGGGGGGGGGGACATTTTGGACAAACTCCTTACCTCGCTCCATACCAGCATGCTGCCAAACACCACCTGCAGCCCATCAAAGAAGTTCTCACCGATGACAATGACCATGGCCCCACCGGTGGTCCAGCCTTCACTGGGGCTGATGGCTTTGATACAGGGTGTCGCTAAATAAGAAAAAAAAAACATGCTCTGGTTAATTGAACTTCAAGACATTATCTAAGGTAGGTTGGGTGACCATATTTTGAAATATACTGTACAAGTATTAGTCCATTTGCCAGAAAGTGAACCATGTTGAGTACACTGAGGTTTTATGTTAGCAATGTTGAGGTCTCCAGAATGTAGAAAGTGCTGGATGCTCACTTGCATTATGCTGAGCAATTAACAACCTATAGAAAGCAAAAAAGTCCAAATTTCATCATGCTTCATGTAGCATGAGATATGTCAAACTAGGGTGTTTTCGTGACGCTGAATTCATCATTCCAAGCATTAGTTTTGTTCAAAAAACAGTCATTTATAACATAAAACCTTGGTGTACTCAACATGTCTGGGTTCACAATGAGGCTCTATGGTCCAGCAAGTGGACTACATACTATTTTCTACTATATACGATAAGAGCAGGAGTGTAGTGGAGGGGGGACGTGAGGGGACGGCGTCCCCTCACTTCTCACATCTAAGATATTTTTGGGGCAAAAGTAGGCCTATGTTACTCATTTACTTTTATGGATACAATTAGGCATTGTAAACAATCATGCTCAATATGCTATACTTACTACAAATGCAAGTGTGCGTGCACGTGTCTTAAAGGGGAATTCCACTTATTTTCAATATTTTACATTAATATACCTTAGAGATGTTGTGTGGACATAATAAAAAAGTTCCCCCATTCTGTGTTTCCTAGAAATGGAGGTCTGAAAAAAATCATGGTGAAATACATCTTGGTGACATCATCAAGATTTCACCATGTTCATGAATTTCCTTTTTTCTGAGAGTGTACAAATGGAACCAAATGGACCCGCTAGGGTCCATTTGGTTCACATTTGTACACTCAGAAAAAAGAATGGGTGGAATTCCCTTTAAGAGGCGTCCCCCCACTTCTAAAAGTCCCACTACAACACTGGATAAGAGTAACCAAATGAATGGGTGCCACTGGTAAGTCAGATGCCCAGTGATGATCAGTAGTAAAGGTAGGTCGATGCCTTACCGTACTCCATAGAATTCTCCACAGACTCCCCGGGCTCCAGCCGGCGGGCTCTTCGACCATGCTTTGAGTTGTTGTGGACAAACATGTTGTCGGATACAGCAAGGACATGTCCATCTACGCTCACAGTGCTGGACAGGACCACCTAAGACAAACAGGTAGAAAAAAAACTTAAGAGGGAACAAGGATGTATGCGTGCGTGTGCAAACTGCATTGCATGCACCTGCTGGTACCGTGCATGCGTGTGTGAAATAGGGCGATATGTGGGGGTCTGTGCTGTAATCTGCCGTCTCCGGTTACATCAGCAAAGTCCCATAGCAACAATCCATTTTCACACACAGGTGATGGTAATATTTCTCAATGGGTTCATGTGACGTCCATAGGATCTTCATGATATGTTTACACTCCCGTGATCCAATTCCCTTTCCCTATTCCATCAAGTCACACTGCCTGGCGGCTTGTTTTTAAGCTCAAAATGTCTGCTGTGCATACTGAACTGGTACTTGTCCAATCCTGATCCCTCAATGACACCAACCATATGGACTGAATCTTCCATTTCTCACTGGCTGCTAAAGCAATGGATGATATACTGGGGCCCTAATTTGATTTTCTGGTCACAACTTATGAATACCATCTCTCCTTGCATCTGCTCTCATCGGATGACATGCATAAGAAATATGTAGATTTATATAGTGTGTGATAATATTACGTTTATATGGCCAAGCATTCATAAATATGCTTTTAATATGCTTTCTAGCTCGTTTTTTACGCTATATATTCTGTCCTTTTGTTTGCTGTGTTTATGCCGTGTTCAGTGTTTGCTGTTATATTATTTTCTGTTGCATTGTCTGAACATAAGTCAAACAAAAATAGGTTTTACTGTTATGTAACAACAGAGTACAACCTTGAATCTAATATGCACTAATTTGGAAATGGTAGGGAGAAAAGTAATTTGAAAGTCTATTTCCTAAGAGAGAAGAGACCATTTTCACAGAACACATGGCGGTCATTTGTATTTTTATTTTTGAGGTGCAGAAAGACAGATTAGGAGTGAGACTGAGGGAGACAAAGGGGGAAAGCATATGTGCTATAGGTGGCGGAATGGGAGAGGAATCTTTGGAAAAATAACTGTAAATTATCGATCAAGCAGGAGCAGCAGCAGCAGGCTCCTGTCCAGCTCCGATCGCCTTTTAACCTTGAGACGAGGGCCGTGGAGCGCTCATAATTTCTCAGCATGTGTCACAACGTAGGAGTTAAAACAAACATGGTGGAAGACAGAAAAGCAAGAAAGAGGGAGAGAGAGAGGGGCATAGATGGAAGAGAGAGAGAGTGAGACTGCCAGACAGGGGCCGCTGGTGCTGAAAGACAGCAGAGGAAGTGAGGCGGGAGTGTCCCCTGTGACCACTTCCTGGGTCACGGAGCATGACCTCCCCCATCTGGAGCCAATCACTCAATTCTTGACAACTTCCTGAAACACCTCAACCTATTTCCTGCCCCCCCCCCTTACACCCCCCCTCCCCTGCACATCTCACCCCTTTCCTCTCTACATCTTTCTGTCTTATTGATTTTTAACTTTCACCTTTTGCTTTTTCTGCCTCTATATATTTTCAGCTGTGAGTAGCTTACAATCAGAATGTACGAATGAGTATGAGTGTGACTAGAAACTCTCACTCCCTCACCCTCTCTCTCTCTCACCCTCTCTCTCCCTCTCCCCCTCACTCAATGTGTCTCATCTATCCATACCTGAAATCTCCTCATGTCCCTCGGGTTCCCAGCTGTCTTCAGGCAATTCTGGTTACACTTCAGGAAGAACTTCAAGAAAAACCTGCAGATGTAAAGAGAGGATGACACAAATTTGTACATCAGCAGCTGAGAGAGATAACAACTTGAAAGCATTTTCTATGACTATTTGGTGCCCAGCAATACAGTACTAATCAGAGGAGACATTAATTATGGCTGTCAGAGAGACATGAGGACGGTGTGTAGAAATATGTGTGCGTGTGCACGCGTGTGTGTGTGTGTGCGCGCGCATGTGTGCGTATTCTCTCATGCACGCGAAAACATTCATGCGTCACGTCCATGCGTACGTACACATGCGATGCGGTGCATCGCATACGTTTTGCAACTCTGACATCAATCACGGCTGTTTAGTTTAGTATCAGAGTCAATGTTATTACACTTTAAATCAAGTGATGATAATTCTGAAGCGCAGAGTCCAGTGAACACCACTGCTGTGTGTTTCAAAGTAAACTGGAGACAGTGATGTATGCCAGGGGGACCCTTGGGACCGCGATATCCCAGAATGCCGTATTTGAACCCCCACATGGGAATGGTGAGGGGAGCGCGAAAGAGACAACTACAGAGAAAGTGAAACGAGGAGGTGCAAAGAGAACAGTAGAGACAGGGGAGAGCGCCGGCATGGACACGGGAGGGGAGGGAGAGTGGATTTCTGTTTTCATGTATATGCATCTCATTACGTTTGAGTTTGTACGGGGTGTGTTGGAGTGTGGCGACCGAGGAGAAACACGAGCCAGCCAGCGAAAGGAGTGCGTACGAGAGAGAGAGGTTCTGATCGCCTCTGCTATACAGACCAAAGAAGACCTGAGAGAGATGGAATAAATGGGAGATGGGGGAGACTACGTGGAGAGAGAGAGACTCCAAATCCCAGGTGTACGCGGTTCGGCAACAGAGCCCGCTGCCATGGCAACGCAGCTCTGCCGCAATCCCAAAGTCCCCATGCTGAGAGGCAACGCGGAGATGGGAAAGAGAAGGCAACAACAAGGAACACATTCCATCACAGAGTAGGTATAGAGGTAGAAGGGAGGGAGAGGGAGGGAGGGGGCAGTCAGAAGGAGAGTCTGGTCGAGAGAGTTGGGAGAGAGATAGGAACCAGAGGTATGAAGAAAGAGAAGATGTAAGGAGGTTGGAGACAATTGCAGAGAATAGAATTACCCCCCTTTTTCTCTCTTTCTCCCTGTCTCTAAAATTCACACAAACATACAGTATATGATAATTTTTAGACTGGCTGCCCAGCTGTAGAGCACTGAGTTAGTAACAATGGAAGTTGGAGATGGGTGTATGCGAGTCAGAGGACCTGTTTCATGCCCATATATTTTCTGTATCTGTCTCTACTGTATGTCCTATTGTTCTTGGTCAGGCAGTACTAGCTCCATATATGGAGCCTGCAGGCAGAGGCCCTGTCTCAAGCACAGGTCTTTTGTAGGGGGTTCTGGACAACCGTAGGTTTGAATGACATTGGGCACTACACTCCCTGTGGAGTTGTGTACAGGCCAGCTCCATGACAGAGCATGAGCAGAGGCCTTCTGTGGCGGTTCCAGACAACCGTAGGTCTGACCGGCTCAACAGCAGGCACTGCTCTCTCTGTGAGGGTCTGAAACGCCTATATCGAATTTGAAGTCAGTAGGGCAAACAGTTTTCGGACAATGTGGATTACAGCCGCACACACGTACGTATTTACAGATATGCATTTATATAGATTTGTAACAGAAAAATAGGCCTGAAAAGTCTGTTCTGATGCGATTAAGGCAGTTGGCAAATATACTGTACATGCAGAGGGCCAGATGTCACTGATGTAAAGCGCAACCTCGCCTTTCTTTTGAAAAACAGGCCCATTAACGCTCCAATTAAATAAACAACAACAGCGAGGAAGGAAAGGACTACAGAGGGAGCAGCGGTTTGAAGCCAGATAGATGGCTCACACCAATCCCACCCACATTGTGCTCTGTGCAAATATAAGTCATCTTAATGTAGAGAAGTTGTTTGGAGAGGGACTTCATATTGGCCCCACAGTCCTGAACCCTCCCATTGAATACTAATCCCCCTGTTCCCTCCGTTGGCTCTCCCATCACTCCCTCCAAGCTTGTGAACGGGGACCTGGCTTAAAACTCACGTTGGGTTCCAAAACCATGTCCAATACTTCTTGATTTGAGCGATTTCAGAGGAGGACAATCAATATTGTTGTTGGCGGAGGGCGATTGTAATTTATCAGCGAGAGCTTCGGACCTCCAACCTCAGAAAAGTTCTGCTTGAGCTGCAGGGCTCGGAATGGAAGTGTGCTAAAGGGTGCAATAGTACGGCGCCTCCCCTTCCCTTCAAACCACTTCCTCCTTCCATCATATTTCTGATCTCTTGTCTTGGCCTTTTTATTTCTCCTCATATTTCTCTTTTCTTCCATTAGCCAGATAAACTTTGCTGTTCGTTCGGCTTTGGTCCTGTGCTTTAAAGCTCTCCCTATATATATACTTGATTCTCTGTTTCGCTGAGTAAAGTTTAATTTATGAAACTGTTGAAAGGTCCTTTGATGGTCACACCGAATGTAAAATTTATCTTGTGCAACGACTATAATATTATGTCTCAGGATTGCAGCTTTGAGGGGTAATTTGTGACAGCGAGTCGCACCCACTATGGGCTTAATAACCATGGCCATGACTTTGTCTGACTCTGTGTCAGTCACACTCCTCTCTTTGCCACCTGCTCTTTGGTCACGTCATGAGTCCCCCAGGATGCAGTGACCACTCATTCACTGACTCATAGCAGGGGATCAAACTGCACCGTAGTGATGCCTCCGTTTCCCTTTCTCCAGTGGTTGGACATTCAGCACAGGCTGCGTGCGTATTAACCCCCCTTGGTCCCTGCCCCTGTTTGTTGACTCCTCTTCCTTCACTGTATATATGACACGAGATCACACACACACACACACACACACACACACACACACACACACACACACACACACACACACACACACACACACACACACACACACACACACACACACACACGCACTCTCTAAATATCTAACAGCCCCCCGCAAACCTTTGCCCCCTCCCAAAAACCCATTCAGTCAACTTTTCACCCCCCTCAGTTCGGACGCACACAGCTGCAAATGCTGAAATTAAAGCGAGACGTTGACGCATATATTAGCATTCATTAGCCGCTTCCCCCTGCCCACTTAACATGCAAATCTCCCAGCCCCGTCGCCTCGCACCTTCTGCCACACATTCATTTGCTGAATTATAATTAGACTAATCTTGCATAATTAATAAGAAGTCGAGGACCCTCTGTTTTTCCCCCCCTCTCCTCTATTGTGGTTGCAAAAGTTTAATATCGATGTTGTTTGTTTTTGTTTGGCTAATGTAAAACACCCACACACCTCCCGCATGCACAGCAACACGATGAGGAGAACATGTAAAGAACTGGAGGTGAGCTGCATGTCACTGCCAAGCTGCAGACGACGGCCTGCTTTCAAAGAACTCCTTAAACCACATCATGTTCCTACTCATACATACATACATTTGCTGTTGTACGACACCATAATAAAACACAATTTGAAAAGTGGCTAACATAGTACAAATAAAGCTAATTGGGAAGCAGTTCTGTTTGACTTGGAAATGGTTATATAGGTATTATAGCGTTCAGAATAAGTTGACGTAAACTGAATAAATAAGAGTTGACGTAAGCGCAAACGGCTTTCATCGTGAAATATGATGACCTATGATGCTCGGAATTCAAAATAATAATATATTATTATCTGACGCACTAGTAGCATTGTAAATCAACTTAACAATCAGCGCCGCGGACAACTTCTACCCTCCACAGAGACACTTACAAGGAAACACAAACAAAAGGTAAGCCAGAGTCTTAAACCTTAGGATCGATTTCCACAGAGGCACCGCAGGGTGTCTGTTTTTTCTGTGCTCTCTTCTGTTCCGCATCTCTGTCAGGCCCTTTGTCTACATCTGCTTCAGTTCTCAAGGCTAAATGCAGGCCGCCACGCAGCATGAGGGAATCCCAACGGTGACAACTTGCTTAAGTAAAACCAGTAAAAGAATAATGATAAAAAAGGCCACCAACAACATCGATGCATGTTGTGTAATTGTTGCACGTCTCAGTATTGAGCCTCAGTTTCACACCGCTGAGCGCTTTGAAGCATCTGTTACAGATAAGTGCTTACACACTACGCTTTACATATGGCCTTAATCACGTAGCGAGCACCTAAGCAGTAAAGGAGCTCTAACAAAATTTTCATAGGCATTCATCAACACTAATCACTGTTGACATAAACTGCCTTTTCACATAGGCATAAAACACATCGCCCTCTGTGCTCAGACGAAATGGGGGGTTATTAGCAGCGATGGATGCTCCAAGCCATGATATAAGGCTGACAAAACATGTATCGCAAAACGATAAGGTAATTCCAGCAGCGCAACTGCTAGTACTTCAGTTGCTCTCCATGACTGGCGCTTGTCCTCCGGCTCTGGGTCAACGGCATTAGATGACACATTTATGTCCTAATATAAACGTTGGAATTTGGAGCAAAACAATGGCGGATAGATTGACATCATTTTAAAGTATGGCAAAAGGAAAGCAGGGGGTCTGTTCTCTATCGAAGACACAGAGAGGCAGCAAGAAGAGAGTAATGGAGTGACAGAGTAGACCTGGCTGTCCCTCATCACAGACCAGTCACTGATCTTCAGATGACAGACATATAGGGGACATTTGGAGAGACAGAGAGAGAGAGAGAGACAGAGAGAGAGAGAGAGAGAGAGAGAGAGAGAGAGAGAGAGAGAGAGAGAGAGAGAGAGAGAGAGAGAGAGAGAGACTGAGAGAGACTGAGAGAGAATGTTGACGTCCTGTATTCAGGGCCATCACTCATCAGCCATCCCCTCCATCACGCCCCCCTACCGCCCCCCCCACCACACCCCCCACCCTGAAAAAACAAAACAGTGTCCTGACATGGCGGGGGAGAGGGTTAAGGGAGGGAAAATTAGGAAACCAGATGTGAGACATTAAAACATACTGACATGCTGAGGGCCTTCCTCTGCCACACTCACACACTGAGAACACTAACTCATGCAGGACACTAATACATGCACACGTATGTGCATATGCCGTGATGAATGCATGCACATGTGGCACATACACATATATGCATATAAGAACACACACACCCTCCTGCACGTTATGACACCGTTTACATGGGCAGAAGCATAGACAGAATTGTATCAGACCCCCAAAAAAGCACAAAAGTGTAAATGAATATGGTACACACATGAACAAATTTCTGTGCATGTTAGTTCTGTGCAAAAACAAATTGTTTTCCGAAGGGGTTTCTTTTATGTTTAATGTTTTGGGTAAAACCTCATGGCTCTTGGCTATAGACAGAGATTTGGATAAGCGAGTATGTTGACCTAAGAATGTTTCACGGCAAAGCAAAAAAATCTACAGATGGGTCGTCATGCATCAGTGTATGGATATGCAACCAATTAGTACATGTACCGGGGCCGAGGAAAGGGGGGGGGGGGGGGGGGGGGGGGTAGGGGAGGGTGGAGAGAGGTGTTTTGTTTTCCTCCATTGGGAGAGTGGTGAAGGGCAGAGGAAGAGAGGGGGTGGAGGGGGGGTGGGGAAGGGGGAGTAGTAATAAATACCCCTGGACCAGGGTCCCCTGGCAGACTGGAAGCTAGACTGGTCACCAAGGTTAACACCCGGGGCACCCGACCTTTGACACTGCTAATGGGGCACAGAAAACCCTCCACGAACTGATACCCCCTCAGTCACATACCACCGCAGGACCTTTCACACCAGTCCTCCTAAAAACACACAGGGATGGATATCTATACTGCATCGGCTTCACTCACCTTCCAACAACACACTGCACATACAGTGCAACGTCCTGATTGTGAAACGCGCCAGGGTTGGCTTTCTTGTAGTTTCAGACCATTCTGGACATGATGGGTATCGTTAAATTGAGATAATTGCTACACTTGACGATACTTGTGTTCTTGCTCTTTTGTATTAACTTTAACTGCATTTAAAGATAATAGAGGAAACTTTTTAGCCAAAAATATAAATTGATACATAGCTATATTTTTTGCCTTTTTCCCCTCTACGTTGCTTAGACTTTGATGCTGCAGCTGTTTCCCTGCAGACAGATACTTGCGTCGTCCTGCAGGCAGTCCAGAACTTTGTTGTTGTCAACAACTCATGAAAACAAAAAAATTGTCGGGCACAGGAAAGGCGGTGGAGGGTTGTGTGGGGTGAGGCAACGTTTTAGCCAACCACAGCACAGCAGTCTGCAGCAGATTCATAATGAGCAAATACAGTGGAGGTGGGATGGAGTTAGATTCTGTTTTTAAACAAATCTGTTTACAAACAATGTTTGTACACACTAAAGTTGCCTCTATTACCTTTAATTTGAGATATTTGCTACACTTGAAAATACTTGTGTATTTCTCACTCTTTTGTACTAACTTTCTGTTTAAACATTCCCCAAGTGTTTTTAATCTCTCCCTTGAGGTCCTGCTGTCTCAATAACTCCAGTTCTGATCAGACTAACTGATGTAAAATGTGCTTCACAAAATGCAGATGCACCCACGCCTTAGTTGAGATGAGACAGATGAGACAGCAGAAGACTGACTGTATATAAACTCAGATCTGCCTGCATGGTGAAACTGTGACTCAGCTGTCGGTGGAGAGACAGAAGAGGTGGTAAGTTAACCACCAGAGAGCCATGAGATACGAGGCCGAGGGAATGAAGACTTCTTTAAAAGTTTGTCCTTGTAAATTGGACGGTGGCCCCCGTGGCCCCCTTCTTCTTCTCCGTTTCCCTCCGTGGCCGGCCTCACCCCTGCAACCTCTGGACCTCGCACCAGGCCAGAGAGGGTCCCATGCAGCCAGGGGCGGATGTAACATGACCCATTTGGGGGGGGGGGGGGGGCAAGAGAACATGTTGGAGGGGTAAGAGAAAATGCTATGGGGGCGGCTTCGGCCCGCACCCATACCATTTTCGGTTACAGGACTTTTATTAAGTCAAGTAAAGCATCAATAATAACATCAGTTGTTGTAGAAGTTGCAACGGCATGCATAAAGCTAAAGGTCTGACTCATATCAGAGAGTTTTCTGTTTTCAATGATGAAATGCTGTTGGTTTAGTAGTGCCAAACTTGTAGTTAATAGCAGTAGTAGTGTTTCAAATAATTTTAAATACACTTTAATTTGAAATATCTTGGGTTGTTTTGAATGGAATCATGTTTGGGGGGGGGGGCAGACTGGATATTTAGGGGGGCATTGCCCCCCATGCCCATGCCTAGATCCGCCCCTGCATGCAGCCCCACACCTCCACCTCTAAACCTGAGAACTGTGACAAAGGCAAACATTTAACCCACTAGGGCTGATTTATAGAGCTTGGTAGCGCCGTAAAACCTTCAGGGCTTTGCCTCCGCAGAAGTAGCTGAGAGGGATGAGAGGGGACTGATGGGCCAGTAACGAGGGGAAGGTATAAACGAGGTTGTTTTCAACAAGGCTTCTCCGGCGGGGCGCTAAACGGGTTTAAGGCCTACGTGCAACTTCTAAATGTGCACCAGTGTACGCATAAGCGGAATTAAATGAACATTTAAGCTTCCCCCGAGCTTCTAACCCAAAAAACACGCAGAATGCATGCAGAGTATCGTCCACTTGGGACTCCATGGTCGGACTGCCAAAGAGATGGATATGGATGGATATATTCAGACCCGAAGAGAACATGAATTCACAACCAGGACGGGGAATAGAACTCCCATCAGTGGCCTGACCTCTCCCAGCATGCTCAGTGTCTCCTGTGGGACGAGATTTCAAAAAAATACTCTCATAACTGTCAAACAGGGACAAGGAGCACCCACTATGACGGCATGGATTTCAAACTTGCCAAAAAGGTCGCGCCGCAAAAAAAACCCCACCCGAGCACTAGTCTTGCTTGGTCGATAGCGTGTCAATCAAATAATCTGCGATCGGAATTACTGTGAACATGCGTGTAATCAAAGCGCCACCCAAAGCAACCGAAGAACAAAGAGTCTGGAGATGGATGCCACGGAGAGGGAGAGGAAAAAGAGAAGCTATAACAGAATGAGAAGAGATGTCTTCTTAATTAGCCAGTAATGATAAGATCTGACAAACAACATCTGTTTCCAGAAAGAGAGGTGGGGAGGGAGGGGGGGGGGTAGATAGAGAGAGAGAGAGAGAGAAGAAGAGAGAGAGAGGAAGAGAGAGAAGCAGCTGAGAAACCTGTGAAGCCTAGACAAGAGGGACCTGCTTGTATGAAACTCTGGGGGGGAGAGGGAAGGAATTCTGTGTAGCGTGACACAATAGAAGAACGCAGGATGAGAAGTATAACAGAAGATAGAGATAGAGAGAGAGAGAGAGAGAGAGAGAGAGAGAGAGAGAGAGAGAGAGAGAGAGAGAGAGAGAGAGAGAGAGAGAGAGAGACTGACAGGGAAGGAAAAAATCTGACAGGGTTGAAGGAGTCTAGGAACCAGGACGAATATGACAGACAGAGAGGAAGACGGATAAAAATGGGGAGGAGGAGAAAAGGATGAAGAAGAGGAGGAGGTAAAGCAGACGGACGCACACAAAAGGGGTGAGCTGGCCTAATGGTGTATATATATATATATATGGGGGGGGGGGAGTGTGGAAGGAGAAGGCAGAGGTGGAACGTGTGAACAGATAGGTATGGAATCACTCAGAGGTCCGGCGCGCTGTAATTTACTGTCCGTGGCTAATCCACAGCAAATGTGTGGAGCCAAGGACAAGAGAAAAGAGGGAAAGAGAGAGAGAGAGAGAGAGAGAGAGAGAGAGAGAGGGAGCGAAGAGGCAGAGGAGACGGGTGAGAAGGGAGAGCGGGGGCCGAGCTGGTGGGGTGGGGTGGGGGTGCTAAGGGGAGGGCAGGGAGACTGTTGGGGTGCTCAGCATGCCTGCTGGGAGCCTGTCAGCGGTCACATCACCCCCTGCCCTCAGCCCTGACGGATTCATCAGGACCATTACACACACACACACACACACATGCACACAACACACGCAGACACACACCTATACGCACCCGCACGCATGCATGTGCCATCCATGCATGGACGCGCACGCACGCGGCGGGCCGCACACATGCATCCACGCAAACATGGATGTGCACACATGCAAACACCCGGCTCCAGTTTCCAATACCTTTACAACTATTACTACTATACTACAGTTCTTGTACTTCCACAACACTGCATTTATGCTAAATGATAATAAATCAACTAAATAATAAACTTAATAAACTTTGATTTTTTTTTAAACATGCAATCGTGCTTTAAACAGTTCAACCATATAGACATTTAGGGCCTTTTGAAAATAGCCAATCTACAAGCTTGCAACGTGTCACAATACAACATAGCTTTATTTTATTTTCTGCATTTGAAATCATGAAATGGAGCATTTTTACTTTTCGGATTTTAAGTACATACAGTACATGCCTGCCAATACATTTGTAGTTTTACTGTTACTTTTCATTTTTGAATTCTCGACTTTTACAACATAGTATTGCATTATAGATACTTGTATATGTGAGTATTTTTCCACTGTCGATATGCACTTGCGTCAGCATGTTAAACAACTTTTATAAGGCCATTTGTTATAGAGTTGTCTACATGTTGGTCATATTGTTAGAATAACAATTGAATAATAACAATAATAACAAGTGAAAAAGAAAACCACCGCTGTTCTGTGTATTTATTATGTTTAGGGGGGGGTTCTGTTTTAGAAAAACGAGAGACGTGTAAACAGGAGAGAAACCCGAGTCCGTCCAGGGAAACGGGTTGTGTCCAGATGCCTGATAAACGCACAAACAAACAGGGCAGAGAGCTCACAGGGCCGTGCAGCCCAGCACCAGGGGGCATCGTTAAGTCATTAGTGAAATTTAAGATCTTAATAGAGGAGGTTGACCAGCCCTCAATCCCACTAGCCATGCCCCCGACACACACGCACGCACGCACGCACGCACGCACGCACGCACGCACGCACACACACACACACACACACACACACACACACACACACACACACACACACACACACACACACACACACACACACACACACACACACACACACACAACACACTTGGTCACACATGCTTCATCACGTATCAGCAGCATTATATCCATGCCCACACACACACACACAGCTCTATAGCAGCAGCATGCGGCCAAAGAAAACATACACTGTTCCTAAATACTGCTGCTAACTGGCCTTTGACTCTGCACAAATATGCACGCCACACACTCACACACGCATGCACACACACACGCGCATGCACGCGCACACACACGTGTTAAACAAACTACACAGATTCCAACAGATGTATACAAATTCAATCAATTCATATGAAAACTAAACTTATGCTGATAACTGATAAGTACATACAAAATACTCACATGCACACCATTCATTGCGCCCACCCCCAACACACACACAAACACACACGTACAGAACACACACTGGCTTGCTATCTGAAGTACCAGCTAAATCACACTAATCTGCCCCCCTACTTAATCTCTGAGCTTCTCAACCAAAGGTGAACCCTATTAGCGGGCAGACAAATGGGAGATTTTGAACCCCGACCACTCTGTGAGCGCGTGGCCTTTCAAAGAATGCAACGGAGCTCCCCACAAAAACCCTTGGCGTGTACCCCATTCCCCTCTCCACCCCACCCCACCCACACTCAAATTCCCCCTGTCGTTCCTCCACATTAGCCCGTTTGCAGTCCATTCCCATTTCCTGTCAAAACATTTCTCGGCCGCGCTCTGTTTCCGACTGCCCCTCTATTTTTTGCAGGCTCTCCTAACGAAAACAAGCCAGGCCTGTTCCGAGTGTCAGGGTTCAAGCCACAACACCCAACTCTGCAGAGCAGAGGTGACCAAACACAAACTGGGTATCTAACCTGCCACTCATGATACACTTCCCGCGCCTGGCTGGTTCCCGGGGCCTCCCCGGTTCACGGGAGAGCGGCGTCGCGAAAAAAGAAAAGGCCCCACGAAAGGTCCTCAAACTCATTTCTCACAAGTCTGACTTTTCGAGCGGAGCTCTCACTATTTCAAGCAATACCTGTCAATGCGCTTGATATTCCAGACATGGCGGCGTCTCTCCCTGTCTGTCTGGGTGTCATTCTCTCCCAACTTGTATCGCCCCCTGGGAGGACCACCCCCCCACCCCCCCAGTCCTGTACCAGCTGCTCGGTGGTCGAGCCTAGCGGTGCCGCTCCGCTGTGTTAAGGCTGTGTGCACTGGAGCCTCAGGGCCCTGTCGCCACGCTGCCTGGCCCGCTGCCTGAGGGTCTCCCTGACAGGGGGTCTGGAGGGACTGTCCACTATACCAGCCCACCAGGGAGATACCTGTGACAGAGGATTGAAGGGGGAACCGCGCGTGCCATGTATGTGTGTGTGTGTGTGTGTACGTGTGCCCCCGCCTGCATGTATCTCGCAGAGGATGAGAGACAGGGGAATTTATGTATATGTATGTATATAGATGTACAGTATGTGAAAATGTGTATTCACGTAGGCGTGATCTGCCATCGCACCGTGACCCGCTGTGCCCCAAGTCAGTAAGTGAGTCTCTTACTTATTTCCCCTGGGCCATTGGAAAGGCATACACACTAAAAGGCTGCTGCTGTGGTAACATTTTCTGCACAGGATTTTTTTTTACTGTGTACCTGAGCCAGAGTACAATATGGTGTGCAATGTGCAGTGCTGCTGTTCGTGGACTTTGTGGGCTGGAAAACGAGGCACACTTGTGGGCCCTGCAGGCGTATATACAGCGGGATCAGCTTGTGTATGGATGGTTTATAACGGCATTGATCTGTGTAATTCAGACAGCAACCCCAGCACTGCTCTGAACCCCCCCCCCCCCATAGGATTCATCCTCCCCCCTAGTTAGGGCTGAGTAATCTTCAAAAGAGCAGTCTTCAAACCAGCATGATGAAAAGCGTTAATGGTTGCAAGGAGAGCAGCACACCACCACCACCACCATGCCCAATATCAACAAGGCACAGGGGGCAAGGGGTTCAGCGCAGCAGCAGCTGAATGAGAGTCAGAGATTGTGATTATGAGAAACAAGCTCCCCCCCAAACAGACACTGTTGTCTCATACATAAAACTCTCATGTGCATATGATGACATAACAGGGCCTGCTTGGCAAGCCATACTGCGACATTCATCTGGGAAAGGGAAGGAATTCGACCCCTCGCACACTAGTCCCCCCCCAAAAAAACGTTCCTTAGCCGTTCCTTATTCTTTGGGACGATAGTTTAATGTTGTTTTCCCAAAGCCTTTGCAAGTTTTCCTGTGGGGTGTTTTGGGGGGGTGGGGGGTGGCGAGAGACACAGGAGAGTGGTGGTGGTTCCCCACCATTAGAATTACAAGGAGGAGCTATCTGGCTCGCCACAGGCATCGGGGGATAAGTCAACACAACTCTACAAGTACAACAGCGCTGCAGTGCTCAACATGGGCAGGGCCCAGATGTTAGAGGAATACAAATGCGCAATGCAAACACATGGGAACTTTCAATCAATTCCGAGGGCTGACAAGAGGTTGAGACTGACACACTTTAGAGGAGAGCTTATCGTCCTTTTAATTCCAAGGATACGCAGTTTGATATGAATGAGGCCACAGGGTCCCATTTGATAGGATTTATCTCTGTGGACCCCCCGCGTACACTGAAAAATCCTCTGTGTTCATTTAACTCAGTGGTTTTCAATTTCAACCAGTGGTCCTTGAGAGGATCCCAGGTGGTCCCCAGCTAAATGATGGAGAGTTGGTTAACCAGATGTAACTCTTTGAGAGCGTAAACATGAAACCAAATGGACCCTTGCGGGTCCATTTGGTTTCATGTTTACACTCTCAAGAGTTAAAATATTCATCATCTGAATTAGCCCAATTATACACAACTAGAGAATGTTCTGTAATCCAGCATGACATTGTGGACAAAAGCAAAACAAATCATTCGTTTTGGGGTCTGTGGGGCTAAAATATCATCAAATGGTGGTCTGTGGCTCAAATGCTGAATAAATAGCCCTGGTATCCACTATCCAAAACATTTAGCTATGAGGACAACCCTCCAGGACCCCCTGGGGGTCCCCCGGACTCAGTGTTGAGAACCGGAGCTGTGGATAACAAGCTGTGACATACAGGCATGAAACATGATAGTGGCTGGAACCCGACATTCGGGTACAAATTTAACAAATGATAACCTGAATGGTTTATTGTCAAATGGTCCAGACAGTGTAAATCCGTAAAGACCCATAAAGATGCTTGCAGTTTTACTGCGCCAGTGGGAAGACAGCGATGCGTGATGTGATGTCACTCACTGTGAACCAAGTGTGTGTGTGTGTGTGTGCGTGTGTGTGTGTGTGTGTGTGTGTGTGTGT
This sequence comes from Benthosema pterotum, assembly GCA_039105355.1. Classification (NCBI taxonomy): domain Eukaryota; kingdom Metazoa; phylum Chordata; class Actinopteri; order Myctophiformes; family Myctophidae; genus Benthosema; species Benthosema pterotum. The sequence goes on along the minus strand of CM076972.1, from coordinate 32,939,753 downwards.
GTGTGTGTGTGTGTGTGTGTGTGTGTGTGTGTGTGTGTGTGTGTGTGTGTGTGTGTGTGTGTGTGCACATGCACATCTGTATGTGCGTGTCTGTGCTCGAATCCATGTGACAATACAGTGTATGCTACTGTATTGTTACATTGACAATATATTTTATGGGATATGCCCTTATGGATATTAAAATTAACATAAGCATAATCACTATTGAAATGAGGGCTTCAGTGAATAAGCAGATAGATTTATTAGTAAATTAAAACTCTGACTAGAGATGGATTGAGATTCATAAATAGCTCTCTATTGCTATGATGACAAGATAAAAACACAATCCTATGATACTTGTGCATAACTAGGAGCAAGACTACAGATCAATATTCTCCACAACCTAAGATTAAGAGCAATGGATTCCTCTTAGAAGTGAGTATCTGAAGTCGCCTGAGAGCACTAATCATTGTTCAAACAGTAGGTTTACCATCAACCCCAACACTAAAATTAGTCTTGTAGGTCACTGGTGAATTAAAGATGGACAGACATCCATACACCCACACACATTGCTTGCATGTGCATGTGTATGTGATGTGTATGTGATTGTGTAAGTGTGTGTGTGTGTGTGTGTGTGTGTGTGTGTGTGTGTGTGTGTGTGTGTGTGTGTGTGTGCGTGTGCGTGCGTGCGTGCGTGTGTGCATGCATGCGTGTGCACTCGTCTGCTTGTGTCTATATAGTCATACACCGTATATACTGTGTATCCATACCTGAATCATCAAAAAGGACAGCTTTATGTATGTGAGTCTGGGCCATTTAAAATGTGTGTGTGTGTGTGTGTGTGGGGGGGGGGGGGGGGGGGGGGTATAGCCATATTGATGACATTGGAAAATTCTCATTGATTATTCCTCTTTTCTCTGAGCACCGGCTTGTTAAGAAAGACCCCTCTTAAAAACACGATCAATTAGTGAGATAGTGCTTGCCATTGATCTGTACCCTACCCCCCCCCCCCCCCCATCCCCCCTGTAAGGTTCCTGCCTCACCCCCCTCCCACCTCTCCTTATGACCAACTATTGATCTCAGCTTTCTAGCCAAATATAAAAGCACTGAACTGGCTCCAAAGCACCACATCTGCCATTCCTACAAAAAACTAATACTAATACTGACATCTGCCTGTCTCCATTGTAAAGTCACTTGTAAATACAGAGGCCAGCTTAGGCCAGGACTCATATAGTTTCTTATAGGTCAGAGGTCAGCATAGCAATAATACCACCATTAATAGACCTATCAGTGAGGAAAACTCTTCAGAGTAGACTAGAGCTTGACTTTCCACTACTAAAACTATCATAAATAAATAACAAAAATCTCACTTGTGTGAAGTAAGAGGCACTCTTATCATCACGCATTATCATCATACATCACATTCCATGTATGCAGCGCCACCATCACAAAAGTCATTCTGACCAATCACTTTTTGGCGTCTTCACTGTTTTACCCCCACTTTTATCTTCAACATAAAAGGCTGAGCGACCAATCAATTGGCTGAGGATCGTTATGGAGCTGATCAGCCAATGTTTGTGTTCACTCAAAGCAAGGAAGCTGGGCATAGGAGAGAGAGAGATTTAAAAAGTGACACTTGCGTGAACTAAAGAAGACATGTTTTGCTGACTAAACTACAATGTAATGCTCTTTATTATGCGTGCACACAATGACCAAAATAAAAACATAATTTGCTAAATAAATACATAAATAATCCACTTGTGAGGTGAGGTGCCCCCACAGTATTTATATTGGCCACATGATGCCTTGTGTCATCCTTTAGTGCCCTAAATAAATGTCCATAGACTGACATGTCTGGTAAACAATTTACGTCATAAGTGCACAAACACTGTAATATCCACAAAGACCATAGACTGGCAAATGATTGAATTGCTCTTCTAAATAGCCATTAAAATCCCCATAGACAGGCTGCCATATGACATAATCTTGCATTGGTCTCAAAAAGGTTACCTGATTTGCCAGGCAGTCACGTATGTTATTAATAGAACAGGTACAAGTCCTGACCTATTTTGTAGGAGTCCATTTTGTTCAATTTGCATACTCTGTGGAATTAAATTAACACCTGGGATTTCTACTCTATATTTCTAATATAATAAAGACAACTGCAATAATGTCTTGGAATACTCTTCCAGGAGCAGCTAAGGAACACTTGTAAGGAGAGCTATTGAGGATTTATGATGACAAGCACAACAGAGCAAATAAATCAATTAATCAATCTATCGCTCAATCAAGCAACCAATCAGTGTGCTAGCCAGTCCATCCATCAAAGATAAGTGATGTCCTCCAAAGAAGGAAGTCCTACACCCCACCACCACTTCCCCCAGCCCCAGGAGCAACTGCAAACCAAGACAACAACCCTGAAGCCAATGGGATGTTAGGCCGGGTGAACCGAAGCCACAGCAACACATGGGCAACTTAAAAAGTCATCTCTCTGTCAACGATCGCCCTTGCCTCCCTTCAACCACCCCCCCCCCCCCCCCCCCCCCTCCCACCCCACCCCTTCCCAACGGATCAGCTGTGATCTCCTCTCTCCCCTTTCACTCAAATCAGGATTAGGGAGAAGGGGGAGCGTAGCAGAAGGAGAAGGAGGGGTGGAGGGTGGAGGGAAGAAGGGGGGGGGGGTGAAAACCGAAACAATATGGAAAGGAGATTAGAAAAGAGGGGGTTTGGGCCGTTTGGGGAATTGCAAACTCCCATGTGCTTGGGTAGGTGTCCTAATGACACTGCCTAATTATTGCAAAATTAGACAGGCTAAGAGAGAGGGAGGGAGGAGAGCGGAGGGAGGGCATTGGAGGAGAGGTTGGCAACATGAAGGAGAGGAGAGGGGACAGAGAGGAGGAAGTAATGCTTATGTATGTCGGTGGTTTTCAACCATTTTGATCCTAGGGCCCACTATTTATTGAGCCACGGACCACAATTTGATGACATTTTTACCCCACAGACCCAAAACTAAAGATTACTTTTGTTTTTGTCCACACAATTCCAGTCAAACTTACATATCAAAATGACCAAAAATCTCTAAATGTTCTAATTCTAAAAGTTTTGAGAGTGTAAATATGAAACCAAATGGAACTGCAGGGGTCCATTTGGTTTTATTTCTACACTCTCAAGAGTTACATCTGGTTAACCAACTGTCCATCACTTAGTTGGGGACAAGCTGGAACCACTGGTGGTCCCCGGACCACTGGTTGGTGTTTGGTGCACTGGAAGCAGCAGAAGCTACAATCTCTCGAAGGGTTGACACATTGTGATCTCTACAGCCATTCCTCTTTGTCGTGTGACACGTAGTGCATTTAAGTATAAGAGTTAGTTTAAGAGGACAGCATGTACTGTAGGTGAACTAACAAGACAGCTTGGGAAAAGAATAAGAGAGAAAATGAAGAGAGCGAGTAAGAAAAAGCAATAGAAAGCAGTGTCTGGGCAGTAGGAGGGGAGGGCCCCAAATGCACTGCATGTTAATTGGAGAACAGGTGTTGGGGCTGGGAGCAGGAGGCTGATTACTGCAGCCACAGAAACAGACTGTCTCCTCCAGACACACACACACACACACACACACACACACACACACGCACACACACACACACACACACACACACACACACACACACACACACACACACACACACACGCACGCACACACACACACACACACACACACACACACACACACACACACACACACACACACACACACACACACACACACACACACACACACACATGAATAATTTAGGATCCAAGTACTGACTGGGGGAAAAAGGTCAGTTCAGGGGTCACAGCGACACACAGACAATCTCACATATACATATACATAAATAAACATAGGTGGAACCCCCACATACACAGGCATGAAACATGCATGAAAATATACAGAAATTCAAAGACGTTCAGTCCGTGCAACATTTTCTTTTTTTTTTTTTTGCTCCGGGAAATACACTGTGTGTACACAACAACACATGCCTGAAAAAAACAAGCATTGGCGGCACGAAAGGACACGGTGCCACAGCGTAAACCGAAAATTCCTCTCGGCTTATCGCAAATTAGCTGGCTGCTAAAAGGCTGTCTCCCCGAGGGAGGACTCCATGGACCCTGGCAGGAGGGAGAAGCCTCCACTGGGATGGGATATGCCCAGTGTGATTAGCAAGTACAGTAGGTCAATGATTCCATTTAAATCAATCCTTCCAGCCACAACATCAGCCCCACATCAGCCAGTCACACAAGGATAAACAGAGCCTGTCCTCAGTAGCCGCACCACCAGGACTCATGAAGTTATGTCAAGGAGGTTATGGAAGTATTGAAGCAGGGTGATGATGATGATGGTGGGTGGGTCTGGATGGAGATGGGGTGCGGGTGGGTGGGTTTAACGGACATTGGGAAAGTAATGTGCTAAATGAGAAAAGCAGCTGCTCCGAAGGCATTCTGGGAAAATCCAAAAGACAACAGTCCACGATTTTTCCGTTATATGAAAACTATCTTCGGCAGAGAGATCCTCTGAGACACACTGTCAACAACCAGCCAAGCTTGAACCGAACCGAACGAGAACGAGAGAGAGAGAGAGAGAGAGAGAGAGAGAGAGAGAGAGAGAGAGAGAGAGAGAGAGAGAGAGAGAGAGAGAGAGAGAGAATGCTGAAAAGAGAATGGATTCCATTTGAAACAAGTTTTCTGGACAGACAAATGGGACGAGGGAAGGAGGACGGACGGACGTTGGGGCCGGGGAGGGGGAGGGAGGGAGAGAGGTGAAGCAGGAAAGAGGAAACAAGGAAGAGTGAGGGGGAAAAGAGCAAAAAGTGATGAAGGTTCGAACAGATGACATCATAGAAAAAGTATTTTACACAAGGTCTGTGTGAACATTCATCACAGCGGGTTAATGCCGGACAGACCAGTGTGAGATCTCTGAAATCCCAGGGACGTGGAGGGCCCTCACGCACGCCGATTACGGCAACGGTCACCCTCTCTAAAAAGGCTGATAACTGACTGTCAGGAGGAACATTTACTACACATGTGAGCCCTCACACATTACGCCAGACCCTCCACATGCTCCCATACCAGTGGTTTTCAACATTTTTCATACCAGGGCCCACTATTTATTCAGCATTATAGCAACGGACCATCTTTGATGTTGAGTTTAGTCTCTCAGACCCAAAAGCAAAGATTTTCAAGTTTTTTGTCTCCAATTTAGGAGAGATAAACTGGCCAAACGTTGGTCACAATAACGATTCCTCTACATTTTATAATTCTGTAGATTCTTGAAAATCAAGTCATTCAGATGTTTAAATATAATTTAACTCTTGGGAGAGTAAAATGAAACTAAATGGACCTGTGAGGGTCCATTTGGTTTCATGTTAAACTCTCAAGAGTTACAGATCTATAAGGATCCATTTTGTTACCACCTGGAATCCTCTCAGGGACCACTGACGGCCCCTGAGTGGGGGGACAGGGGTGAGATGCCAGGACTGAAATTGAAAGATGGTAAACAGCGCTTTCCATGTGCATCACATTAACCCATTCACATTTCATCCACACATTCATACAGATGGCAATAGAAACCATGCAAGGCACAACCAGCACATCAGGAGCAATTTGGGGTTAATCAGTGTCTTGCTCAGGGACACATCTACACTAACTTCGAACAGGCAACCTTGTGGTTACTTTCTAGTACCCCTATGCCCCACACACACACACACGGCTACAGTTTTTGTCAAAACAGTAAAGATCTACAACACATTCACCTACACACACACACAGATACACACACACCATCATAAATACAGTTGTACAAAGTACTTTGACGTTCAGTAATTCTCTTTCTGTAACTCTGCTGCTCTTCACTGGCAATAAAACCAACAGCTGATTTGAGACATCTTGTCACAGAAACAAGAAGTTCCGGGTCTCTGCTTTCACACTAAACCATAATCTCTCCCTCTCCCTCTTTCTCCCTCTCTATCCCTCCCTCAATTCCCAATATGTTTACGGCAACAACATCAACAACATTTCAGGGGGAATGTGTGGAAGCTCATGGCCCCATGTATGCAGGATGTGTGTGTTTCATAAAGGTGTTTATAGGTGAGTGGGCAATTGGGCATTGTGTTCCACTGTTGATCTTTGTGCTTACCTGTCTATGATGACCGGGTCAGAGGGCGTTTCGTTGCGGTTTCCACAACTTTTCTTCTCACAACAGCGGCTATATGAGTGTGCAAACACAACACAGAGAGAAAGAAAATGAGACAAGTTAGTGAATTAACCAAAATGGAGAAGCACCAATGATTTGTCTGGCCCATACATGTCGCACACATGCACGCACACACACACACACACACACACACACACACACACACACACACACACACACACACACACACACACACACGCACACGCACACACACAGGCCCAGACTGCTTTTCTGCCGTCGGCGGAGATCCAGGAGCCACACAAAGGAGGCAGGAGAGGGGAGGGGAAGAATAGACAAAAGAATAAAAGAAAGAGGGAGAAAAGGTACAACAACACACCCTACAAACAGTGAGAGACCATTCACAAGTGAAAAGCCAGCCAGGCAATCTGTCACATTGATTTCAGAATCAAACTCAACCCCCACTCTGCCCCGCTGCGTACACGTGCACGCTCCTCACTCACACACACACACACACACACACACACACACACACACACACACACACACACGCACACACGCACGCACACACACACGCACGCAGTCTCTCAACATCCTACAATTCGTCAGCAGTCCTGTCCGAGGATCCTGCTGGCCAACCACCCGCCCCCACCCCCCCCCCCCACACCCTCCCAAGTCCCCTGCATAACAAAAGTGCCCCCACCCCTAACCATCTGCCACCCCTACACCTCGCCTCACCCCTCTCGTGTCCCAGCTTGGCCCTGCCCTGCCCCCCCTACGCCCCCCTGTCAGACGGCCTCACTCCCCAGCTGTGACGCTTGCCCTCTGCCTTCCCGGCTCTGTTATTAGCCAGCTGTGAGTCACATTCGGGCATCTGCTGGCCGCACAATGGCAGAGCCTACTGGCTCTTCCCATAGGCAGCAGCCCCCTGTCCTTTCCCCTGCTGGCGTCAGGACCCTGGGTCACTGCCCCACTTCCAGTCCACTGTCTCTGTCCACCCACATCCCACACCCCACTTTTAGACACTGCTAACCTGGCGGATCTCATTTTACACCTACATACAGTATATATATATATATATATATATATATATATATATATATATATATATATATATATATATATATATATATATATATATATATATATTATATACTGTACGATACATGTAAACATTACGAGTAAGCCAAATTATCGACTAAAACAGTTAAAAGGCTACTTTTTTCTTTCTTTCTTCCCTGCTTTTTATCACAAACAAAATCTTTAAAGGGGAATTCCACCCATTTTCAACATTTTACTATGTCATTAATATACCTTAGAGATGTTGTGTGCACATGATAAAAATCAGCGGGTCCATTTGGTTCACATTTGTACCCTCTCAGGAAAAATGTTGACAATGGGTGGAATTCCCCTTTCAGAGCGTTCCTCCATGCAGTGCGGTTAAGCGCGGGGGCTCCTGGCTGGGGGAGTGGGGGCTGCTTGTAGGGGAGAGGAAGTACAGCGCTCCCCTAATGTGTGTCAGTCTGATACTGACAGTCACAGGAGGTCTGGCACCAAAGCTCCAGGCCTGAGCGGAGCTCCAGGAAGAAACAGGAGCTGGCCAGAGACATGCTGTGTTACAGCAGAAAGCAGCAGGGCTCTACCACTGTAGCAACCACCATGATAGACAGGCGAGACGTACAGTCCAAACCCCACTTTGTTGTTTAGAACAGTGTAGGTGCTCTGAGCATTGCCCCCCCAAAAACACATGTCAGACTCATTGAGGAAAGCCAGAGTGATCGAGAGTAATGGATACTTGGAATGTGTGTGTGTGTGAGTGTGTGTGCGTATGTCTGCGTGAGAATGAGTGAGTGCATGCATGCTTGCGTTTGTGTGCGCATGCATGCATACTGTGCGGGTGTAAAGGTGACTCACCTGCACATGACCTCATGTGTGAGCAGAACTCTGCACATTTCTGGATTCTTGTTTTGTCCCTCATACGTAATGGGCTGAGAAATGAGAAATGCGAGAGATTAAATTTCACGTGCAATCAATCAAATTCTGGCTAAGCACATACATGTAGTTCAGATGCCCTCATGAAGAATAACAGAGAAACTACCTGTTTTGTGACAGAGTCAATAAGTCGTGCATAAAGATCCTGTTCTGTGCGAACCCCTGTACAAAGACATAGGAATAAAAAACATATGGTTAGTAGTTGTTATGATGAACTAATGGTCCAACTTCAATTATGCATGGACAATGTTAGTAGATTGAACAAAACCTAATACTGCCAAAACATAATGTTTTAATAATTTCCTATAAAGCTTAGCAGAAAAAAGTGCATATTGCACTACTACAATTGTGACCGCAGCAGAGGAGTGGCTTTCACTAGTATTTTATGTGCAGAATTGCCAATCCCCTGTGATTGGGTGAGTTTGGGACATTATTATTTACAATTCTATACTAGGGAGTTACTCAGATGGGGCTGAGTGGGCTCTGCCGAACTGTGCAATGTTCAGCACGGCAACTAATTCGCTTTATCTCGCTCTGTGATGTCTCTCGTGACTCAAGTTTGGTACGGTGCACGTCCGCAACAGTCTATGGGGAGGATTTCAGTGTAGTGTGTACGGATTGGGGGGCTTTCAAGGCGGGTACGTATGAAAACGCCAATCATGCTATTTTAACGTGTTTGGGTGAGAACGGGTTTGGCTGAGACTGAGAAAAGGTTGCTACACTAAAATAAAACTACACTGAGACATGATCAGCAATGTATTCCTGTGAATCTATCTATTTATAATTTGTTAATTTTATATAGTCTACGCTACAATAAAGCACAATAATAAGAAAGGGAATCACAGTAAAGTAAAAAAAAATAATAATAAAATAAATAAATAAGAGAACTTAGATGGGAAAGGAAGCAGGATGATTTCTCACAAAAGCACTGGACCCTGTACACCCAAACACTGGGGGATAAAACTGGTATGCAGTTCAGATTTTGTCTTTGAGTGTTTCTGGGGGAATTTAAAGCCATTTGATGTCTGAATGATTATTATTAGTCATGCCCTGGCTCAAAGCCAAACTGTAGAATGTACAGTAATTCTCATAAAACTGTCAAACTGTCCCTTCACTGTGGCTGTCTTCCTGTGCTTAACTCCACAGACCCTCTCTGCCAGGAGACTACAGTTACAGCCAGGCAATATCACTTGTTCATCATCTGAGGGGAGATTCTCGGTGGTGACACCTGTACTTTGAAAGGAGTCGAACTCAGAAGCTTTGTTTCTCCTGTGTTTAACCAATTCCTCATCCTGCAGGGCTGAAATTCATACATGCAGAGACGCATGTTATGAATCGCTTACTAAAGTGCAAAATAGTTTATTAGTACTTTTTATATGGTGTAGAGAGCAGTGTTTTAAAAGAAGAAAATGCGTTCCTCTCATCAAAGTCTCGATCGAGATGCCTTTGATATGGCTTGAGGGGAAGAGGGTGAGAAATTCTGTGCTGTTCGCACCTACGTACAGTACATTTTTGTGTGTGTGTGTGTGTGTGTGTGTGTGTGTGTGTGTGTGTGTGTGTGTGTGTGTGTGTGTGTGTGTGTGTGTGTGTGTGTGTGTGTGTGTGTGTGTGTGTGTGCGCATACGCGATTGTGTACGTGCATGCGTGTGCGTTCATTTTGTCGTGCATGTGCGAGTGCCTGCATGCGTGTTGAGGGGGTTTGAGGGGGTTGCTGTGGAACACGTCTTTTATCTTCTCTCCCATGGGTGCCACAGCGATGGCAGAGTAGGGGCAGCAGTGGCTCATGGGAACCAAACCTCTCTCTGTGTTTCCTATGTGATGTTGAAAACACCACAGGGGGGCACAAAATGTACCTAATTTCCCTACATAATATGTGCCCGGAAGTGGCTCCTTTCATATAGTGCAGATCCCAATGATCAAATGATGAGTGAATGATACACTATAATTTACAAGCATCCTAGAGTGGTGTAAAGAGGGTAGGGTATACCTGCCCCTGAGAGGTGGAAGGAGACAGGGGTGCATGCACATACAGTACAGTAAAAGAATGTTTTCCATTTGCCAATGATACAAACATTAGACAACTAGAAAGTGCACAGATGCGCTTTACTGTAATTCAACTTTGTTTTTGTTTTGTTTTTTCAAGGCAGTTCAGGATTAAGCCGCAGCTAGGCCACCTCAATGACAAAGATTATTTTTATTTGATCTCTGGGACACCAATTTAGTAAGGGATAACACCCGACAAACCGGTGATTTGTTTCCTAACAACTTTTATTTATCTGCAGTTGTGTAGGCTATACCTTTGTCCGTGCGAGGATGTTTGTTGTTCAGCGGAGCGGTCCATTGTTGTGACATATCTAACCGCTCACATGACCAGAACATTGGCTTCTGATTGGAGCATTCATTATAGCCATGTAACAACACTGTATAATCCTTGGTGTTCATGTAACTTGTAGAGTGTAGAAGTATATACAAAGGCCGGCAATGGTCCATTTTTTTCCTGACTGTCGGTCATTTAGTCAGGGACCCTTCGGAGGGACTACCAGAGGAGGTTACATGTCGGTTCTATATTCCAAGACCCATTTGCCCCCCCCCCACCACAAGATAAGATCCAATGGTATTGGAGGTACGGTTTGGTGTTTGGATCGGGTGCAGTTTCTTACCGTTGCTGTAGAGGAGCTGTAACTTGTAGTGAGTGCCGTTGTTGGTCTTTTCCCCCGTCTGCTCCTTGGACATGATGAAGGACAAAGACAGAGAGATGCGGAGCATGCAGTTAAGCACTTTGGGGGTCACAGTCACATACTGCCGGGTCTCCCAAGCACAGTTAAGCATGGTCATAGTCCCATAATCCCTCGGCTTGCCCTTCCCTCGGAGCAGCCGTAGAGAACAGAGGGCCGTAGGCTACGTTCAAAGCCCATAGGGGAACTAGCATAGTGTTCATGTGAGCCACGTGCTTAACCTTGAATTGGTTGCTCTTTTAGAGGTTTAACTATTGTGTGTGTATTATGAAATCCTAAAGCTCTGTGATCAAATACAGTAGTCTTACTTTGCAGACGTTTTAAACCTATGCATGCCTGAATGTTTGTGCGCACATGCTCGCCTGCACTCATCTTTGTATCTGTGTGTGTGTGTGTGTGTGTGTGTGTGTGTGTGTGTGTGTGTGTGTGTGTGTGTATGTCGAATGTTTTTTTCGCAAGTGGAAAGTACTGTACTGTGAGAGTGAGCAGCAGTCGACCTTGACGGAGAAACTTCCTTTCCTCCATCGCTCCTTCCCCCAGGCTCTCCACTACCATCTCTCTCTCTCTCACTCTCTCTCTCTCATCCCCCTTTATTTCTCTTTCTCTACCTCTACTGGTCTTTCTCTAAGTGGTCTCAGAGGAATGCTCTCTGGTCCAATAACCCAGGAGGCCAGCATCATAGAGAGGAGAAAGAGGGAGAAAAGGAATCGTAAGGATGAGGGGTGGCGGTGGGGGTGTATGTGAAGAAACTAAGAGCTAAGCAGACAGTTGCGAGACCAAAGTAAGTGAGCACGGCGAGAACAACTAGCATAAGCAAGAACGTAGAGGAGATATCAAAACGTAACATCACAAGAGAGGAGTTTAATGTCAAGATAGACGGAATGGCAGCGAAGAGAGACTCAAAGTGTGTTTTGTGTTAGAAACACAGAGCGTATATTGATCTCAAAGTTCAGGAATTGATGGAGAAACAACAGAGGACACTTACTGTACTTTCCCCCTCACTCCTGCTCTACCTCAGCATAACAACAAAACACAAACAGATGCCAGGGTAACCAAGCAGAAAATGAACTCTGCTACATCCGTCATACACTCTACGCCGGCCTGTGGCACAAGCGGGCGGTTGGGGGGTACTTAGCCTTGGTATTAACGCTGTTGTGCACCCCCCCTCTCTCTATCTATCCCCTCTCCTCTTCTGACAATCACAGTTAAACAAAACACGGTTTGAACTCCAGTTGGAGGGGGGCTCTGCCCTCTTGTTTCTCTCTGAGGGAAGAGCTGTTGCCAGTTTAGGATTTTCACGCCGCCCCCCGGCCCAGCACATTCTGACCACAAGGCAAAAATATCCATCAACACTCGACACAAGGCTCCCACCCTGAGCAGCCCTCTCTCTCTCTCTCTCTCTCTCTCTCTCTCTCTCTCTCTCTCTCTCTCTCTCTCTCTCTCTCTCTCTCTCTCTCTCTCTCTCTCTCTCTCTCTCTCTCTCTCTCTCCCTCTCTGATTCTCAGGATTCCAACATACACCTTCTCTTATTTTGGCCTGCTGTCCGACTGGAGGAATTCGGCTGGCTCCCCCTCTTAGCAATATTTGCAGCAGTGGGGGTTGGGGTGGGGGGGGCATGAAAGGAAGCGACTTTGATGATTAGTTCACTGTATAACTTAAAAAGAGCAAGCATAATTTGCATTAAAAAATAGAAAGAAGAAAAGTAGTGATGTAGTGATGTCCTCCTAATGAGGCAGGCTGCTAATTAGTCATTAAATATTCCTTTTCAATCCCACATGATCAGCTTATCGAGGGTGCAGCTTGTGTAAACATGTAGCCGTCAGCTGTTCAATATGCTTGGGTTTGGATGTGGGAGTTCAAGTTCTGCACCTGGTTGTGTGGATGCACGTATGGCTTCTGTGCAGTCAAACTTTTCAAATGGTCAATTTCTGTACTCTCGCGGAGTTAAATTAGCACTCAGGATTTAAGTTTTACGGCTGTCTGTTCACAGGATTCTAGAAAACAGTCGGGGACTCTTTCACATTGTCATAAATAACCCCTTTAGAATTTTCACTTGTAGCATGGTAGCGACTTTACTGTTAAAGTATAACCTCAACTCTATAAACCTCGGTCATTTTTACACTTTCAGTGTCAAGTGAAAACACTAGGACTGCACACACTCACAGTATGTGTGTGTAGGTTATGTGTTTGTAGAAATGTGCACATATGGCACTGCAAAGTGCGACTCCTAGCCCCCTACTCTCATCCAAAACCACCACAAAAGAGCACCTATACATGTATCTATGTATAACTAAAGACTGTTTACCTGTACTTTTTTGCACGCACACAGACAGTCACAGTGTCACAATCCACCCACCTTGTCATGTTCAACAAAGTCCACAAAGGAGGTCCTCTCTATTTCTACAGGCTGGCCGTGTCTGTCGTAGAGCGCAAGAACAAAGTGGAAGAAGTTGGACTTCCTCAGGTTGGAGGGCGGTTGCTTCTCAAAGTGAGCTCTGGACAGGGCTACTCCACTGAGGACACACAAAAGGAACAGACGGTCAATAATCAAGTATTTCAACAGTGTGGTATACAGTGTATATTCCATTGGAGTTCCGATCAAATTGTGAGAGTGCAAAATGATAAATCAACACTGAGGATCTTGTGCACATTTAAATGCAATCCATTGCTAATACAAACACACACAGGAAGGCCTTGTCATCATTATCGTTTATGTACTTGTTTCCCAGCATGAAAAATAATATTTTTCTGACTTCATTTTCCTATATGTGCTCAACTTCTAATTAAATGAATGTTTTTTATTATTATTATTATTTATTTATTTTTACAGAAGATCAAAACATAAATATGAAGCCCCAATAGGCTTTTTGAAAAATGAAAAATCACTAAATTAATAAATAAATACTGCTAAGTTAATTCATTACATATGCAATATATGTTTGCTTTCCTGACCCTTTGATGAAAAAATAATAATTGTAGCCTGGTGGGGGTTTGTCTCTTTACAGTAGCAGTAGGCCTATAGCCTACCGGCTATGAAATACTCAGTTCATACAATTACTGTGGGAACAGACATCATACAATATATTCTATTATATGGTGTTAGTTGCAGAATTAATGAACTGGCATTTCCATAGGGGCTCCAACATGTGACTGTTATAATAAATATAGTTATTTAAAACTATGATAATTCATACAATATAAAACAATCTATAAAAAATGCAATATTTACTTTAATTTAACATTTAAAACACAATTTAGACTATAAAATAGTAATTGAGCAACAGAAGAGTATTTTTGTTTTGTGCAGAGGCATACAAAAAGTTAAACAAGTAAAATGTGTAATGTACAACAAATGAGTTTAATTAAAAAATGCAGGCTTCAAAATAAAAGACCTTCAGATGCTGCAGAAATGAGGATGTTTGGTTTTCAAGTAAGCACAAATAATTACATGGTGCATTATATATGTGAACTGTGAAACTGGTCGGTATGGATATTTGTTTTCAGTGCAATTACAAAATGTTCAGATTTTACTTTCACCTGCATCCTAATAATTAGATGTAGCCAACAAAAAAACTCAGAAACTATTATTTAACCCTTTCACTTACAAAAGGGGGAAGACCGTTTAGAATACAATTTAGAATATCCTAAGAAAGGTAAATAGAAAGCTTCTGATAATCAAATAGCTGTCATATATATATATATATATATATATATATATATATATATATATATATATATATATATATATATATATATATATATATATATATATATATATATATATATATATATATAAAATGTCATTATAAATTAGATTATGAACAAATCAGATCTCTCTATGTGAGAAATAATAATTAATAATTATGTCAAGGGACAACTTGGGTCTGAGTTTCTAAATGCAGCAGACATAACTTAAATCTAACATTTTTATTTTGTAATTAATTGGGCCTTTACATTTTCCCCTATACAGAGTCATTAATTTGCCACTGAAAATGCATGGCAAAGATTTTAAGAAAGGTTCAAAATGTAATTTAATTAGGCTACGACATAGGCAAATTATCTAATTAGATTCTTTTTGCTATGTCTCATGAAATGTCATGTAATCGAATTCCATATCCTGGTAAAACATGGGTCTTATGTTGTGCTTGCCCTCTTGGCATTAGGTATAGGTCGGTTGTATTTGTTTTATGTATTTTTGTTTACATTTTGACAGCCTATACACAATCTTTTACTAATACAGACTTTCACTGCCACGAGTAAACAAATGATAGGCCTATACCTGTTGTGTTTTAAGGCTACCCTATCCTGTCATTCTTACAGTAGAGTGTCACATTTGAAGAAGTTTCAAAAGTTTAGGATGAAAGGTTTCAAATAAACACTTCAGTTGGACGCAAAATGCAATACCTGCTTGCTTAAAGGGGAATTCCACCCATTTTCAAAAATATCCTGAGGATACAAATGTGAACCAAATTGACCCTAGCGGGTCCATTTGGTTCCATTTGTACCCTCTCAGGAAAAAGGGGTCTGAAAGAAAAATCACATGGTGAAATACATCTTGATGATGTCATCAGATGTATTTAGGAAATACAGAATTGGGGGAACTTTTTCATTATGTCCACACAACATCTTTAAGGTATATTAATGACATTTTAAAATGTTGAAAATGGGTGGAGTTCCCCTTTAAAGTAGGGCATAACGGAAAACTGGCCAACATCCGAACGAACGCCATCAATTAGCAGAGGTGCTGTACTTGTTCTACTTTACCTTTGTGCTGCTACATTGGCATCCACCACTCCGACATTACGCACCCACGACCGAACCGGATCCATGTCCTCGAGCGTTCTCTCTTTTAATCCACTAACTTCTCGTATCAGATGCTCCT
This sequence comes from Benthosema pterotum, assembly GCA_039105355.1. Classification (NCBI taxonomy): domain Eukaryota; kingdom Metazoa; phylum Chordata; class Actinopteri; order Myctophiformes; family Myctophidae; genus Benthosema; species Benthosema pterotum. The sequence continues at coordinate 32,923,978 of CM076972.1, read as the reverse complement.
GGATCCCGAACATTTAAGCCCTATATAGAGGTTAAACCAGTGGGTGCACTTTGTCAAGCTTCACAAGTTGGAGAGCTAAAAAGCGAAGTCCCTTCAATGCGCTGCAAGAGCGCGTGCAGGAAAGATGAATTTCAGAGGTGACCTATAACTAAAAAATACCATGCAAATTACCAGCGTTTAAGATAGTTTGTCTCTGGTATATCCTTTGACTGCTTTTCAAGCCTTTTCAAGGCTGGTAAGGTGCTGATAATTGGTATATTCCTCCGCTGACTGAAATCATTGTCCAAGCGCAATATCCATCTCAGTGTGAGCCCAGAGGATCACCTGTTCCTGTTCGGGTTGACAGAGACAACTCTTCGGCACGTTCTTAATAACCGAGCGAGTCTATCAGGAAAATATCTCCAAACTGTTGAACACACACAGCCCAAAATTATGAATAAACCGAAGCAGACGCGCGAGCTGAACCTAAGGGGCCAGTGTGGGCTCGTAATGAAGCACTGTCTTGAAGCATGAATGAGACCCTCCGCCGGGATAGTGTATGGAGGAGGGGCCAGGATGCCATATGAGGGACCGCTTGTTGAAATGGATGCTCTCATTGGCGTAAAGTGCATCCGTTGTTTGGACAATCGCCAGATTTAGAGGTCCGACCAGCCAATAACTTTCGTATAGCAGCTCAAACTTTTCTCACATCAAGGCTGTGAGGGAGCCTAGGACACTTAACTCCAAAGTCAAATAGGTTAACAATGGTTAAATATAAAATATTCATTTTTCCTATAAATTAACTTTACATTAAATGTTATAAAGAACGCAGTACATGCTCCTAAACTTATTTGGATTAATGACGATGGTGAATACATGCGCAATCGCCGGCAATTTCTAATATAGGCCTATGTCAGTGCTGACACATTTAAGATAACTTTGCCTGTGTTTATTGTAGGCAACAATTAGCTTAAAGTCAACACATTTGAATTAATATTGCTATAGCTGACAAAATGCCACATTTTTGCATGGAAAAGTCTTAGGAACTTTAAGTTGCATGGTACGTTCTTTTTGTGGAAATGCGTTTGTGTGTGTTTTTTTTTGGGGGGGGGGGGGGGTACTCTTTGAAGTGCGTGCGTGCGGCTCGCGGCAGCTTGTCCGTCTGCTCTCCGTGAACAATGCGCGTGCAGTGATTGAACGCAGTGATTCTACCGAGGAGGCATCCAATCAGTGTCACGCTGCTGCTACAATGGACGTCTGCTGCGTCCATCCATCAATCTGAACCGAACGGAGTACCAACATCTGATTGGCTCTCATATGACTCGGCCTGACGGGGTCAAAAATATTCCAACAAACCAGACTGTGTCGTTACGGGCAAATTCAAACAATGATGACGTTATTATTATTATGGTCGATCCAATAACAATGCGTGCAGGGCTAGAGGCTATATATTTAATAGGGCCTATGCTGTATTTTAAATTGTGCGGGGTATTGAGCAATATCGATCTAATAACCTTCAGCCTCTGACTTAATATATATATATTTCGTTTATGTATTTTCAAACACATGTTTTGTTCCATATTGCTCCAACTTTAGGTTATTTAAATTATACAAAACCAAAGCAGTCGTGGCCTGTAAGGTTTGATGCACCTCTTAAAACCTTATTATAAAGAATATACATTTTCCGTTTCTGTTCCACCGGCGTTGAAAAGGAAAGTTTTTTTTCCATCTTCTCCCTCATGCTGGCTCCTGGCCCCTCATAGAGGCCATTGTCTCTGTTTAGAGTTTGAGCGCCTGAACAATGAATGTAAATCTCCCCCCTTCGATCCCGCCTCAACCGACCATCTGCCAGCGCGGGACACAGTCAGATGTTTCCCCAATTATGAGAACAGTCTTGCGGAATCCTGTCACTGAATCTCCGCCCTGTCACAGCCGCGATCCTTCTCCTCTTCCCTAGTGTGCGTTACGTACGTTGACTAGTTTTGATTGACAGCTCTACTTAACCCGAAACCATGAAAAATCTATAAATGCTGACGGCAGCATGTTGACACAAATCTGCAGGGTGAAAAATTCCTTTACTCGCAATCAAACGACTATGTTAGTTATTGTTCAAGGGGGATGCATATATGCATTTGACGAAGTTGTCACATACTCACATTGTCAACAGAATACTTGCAATGTTGCGTTCCGTAGGCAGAACAGAAGTGAACCCAGGCCTGGGGGAGTTCTCTCAACTGTTCTGACACAAACTGCATCTTTTGCAGAAATTTTTAACTTTATTTCTATACTCTAGGCTGCCGCGATATGTAAATTTGAATTGAATTAATTTGAATTAATTTAGCCAGGCATATAATTTAATAACGTCTCTAGATTTAACTTATAAGACCATGCAGGTAATAATTCGTTTTAATTGTTTAGTTGATTGAAATATCATGTCAAACAACTTTCAAGAGTAGGCTACATAGCTCTTCATGGTCCCTACAATATAGAACTAAATTTTCTTCCAGCGTTGTTGCCTATAAATTGCGTTGCTATTTGGAAATGAATTGTGTCAAGAAATTGCTTCATGCTCTGGGGACAAATTTCTTTCCCATCTCATCCTTTAGCTCATTAAATGCCGAGTGTCGATGCAAGGTGGTCTCGTCTATACAGTATAGGCCCATGGATTGTAGGAAAGAAAACTCAGGCTAATCCATTTGTGACCTTTAAGAGATTATGTTATCTAGTGACTGTGAGTCAAAATGACAGAATTTACAACATGGAAAGTTTTTCTTTGGAAGAACTTTGCGTGGTTTCGTTTCTGTCTTCATTCTGTGTAACGGCTATCATATCAGATATCGCAGACCACGATTCTAGCTGCATCATTGTTTTGCTTTTGTATAGTTTCCCTGAAGCGGATGCCCAGGCGAGAACGAGGATTAACCAGAGACCACAAGCGTCTTTCTAATCAATTTAACCCACTGAGACGGTCAGCGCGTGTTTGGGGGGCGGGGCCAGGAATCAGTGACTGCTAAACAGAACAATAGGGTATCGTGTGCCACTCGGCCTCCTCAGAATTCCCCTGCTCCCGTGGGAGTACCAGCTCCACTCTCCAGGGACGTGCGTACATAGACATCAAAGGGGGGCTTCTTTATAGCCCATGCTTGTTTGTAAAACAACTGCCCTTTCCTGACCACGACTGCGCAATGCATTTTCTCCAGGCCCACATATAACATTTTTCCAATTGGGGGGGCAGGCGAAAATGGCATGGGGGCGGCGCAGTCGCACCCATAGGCTACCATTTTCGGTTACAGGAAGGCATCAATAATAACATCACTTGTTGAAGTTACAACAGGCACGCAGCATGCATAAAGCTAAAGATTTGACTCAGAGAGTTTTCGGTTTTGAATGAGGAAATGAAATTGTAGTTAGCATAGTGTAAATATAAGCACTTTAATTTAAAATATCATTGAAATTTTGGTTGTTTTGCATGCCATCATGTTTGGTGGGGCAGTCTGGGCATTTAGAGGGGCATGGCCCCCCTCCCCCATGCCTAGATGCGGCCCTGATTTACTCTAATATATGGTGAAAGAAATGCAAAATGCTACTCATTTCCATGACAGCTTTCAGGAGAACTGCCTTCCCAGGCCTGAACTTGCAAACAGTATATTTTTGCGTTGCAGAAGCTATATTTTTGCCCAAAGCTATATTTTTGCCCAAAGATGCGACTGGGACTTCAGCCCCTACCTCTCTAACTCTCTCTGCACGTCCCTGCCACTCTCTGTGGATGGCAGTCGGTCCACGGAGGTCACGAGGGGGCGTGTGGGGGGGCGGCCTGTAGACGCAGCAGCTGGTTCCCGTCCCTTCTTTCCACTCTGCAGAACAACAGGACTAATGCGACCCACCACGTCCGCATATCGATCACCATATATTGCGCTCATTTATTTGTTTACTTTATTTACGCAGAGGCTATACGAGGGCTGCCGAGACCCCCCGCGGGGAATATTGGCACCCTCAATTAAAGTGGGCCGTGTCCTATAGTTTCACTAGGGCCTAGTCTGTCATTAAAAATGGGCACCATTAAAATGGCTCATAATGGGTTTGAGAGGCCAGTCTTTCGGGGTAACTATACTTAACCAGGCTAAGAGTTAAAAGTTTTAAAAGATGACATTGAACATCTTGGCCTAGTTTAAATAGTGTGACAAAATCTTGGCTATTAAAATCAAAACTTCAGAAGGGCCATATAATAGCCCACTTTTGATTGAGAAAATTGAAAAATAGGCCTATAGCCTAATTAATAGACCTATACTCTATGATTTCAAAACAATGAAGCAGACATGGGCCTAATTATGGTATATACATTTCCCCTTTTCCACGAGGGCAATATGATGGTGATTCATATAGGCTACAGTGCTACATGGAGTGGGACAGTCCAAGGTGTGCATTAACTAGATGGAACTTACTTTATTGAGGAGGAGACAGCTCTGCTTGAATCCAGCCCAATGCCCAGTGCATCTCATCTCACCTCTCTCTTAATTGAAACAGTCCTGGAGGAAGAGAAACGTCTATAATAAATTAAATGTTTAATTTAACTTTTTAGAAAGTTAAAGGAGAGGATTAGAAAGGGCTATAGGCAGTGTCAGACATTGAATAGCCCTAAAATAATCCAGTAGTCATGTGTGAGCATCTGCTTCAAACACGTTCATTTGGTCAATTCTTAAAACGTTTGCTTACAATTACGTGTCCAAAATATGCCTGTCTGGCCAAAGGGTGTTTCAGTATTACATTTATTTATGAAGTCATTGTTTTATTGTGATTGACATGTCTTGTTCAATGTAAACATTTGTTTTTTCAAGACAGAGAGGGGGGCAAAGACAAGTGATAAAAGAAGGCTGTTGTGATTGCTTCAAGATCAGAATATCGCAGTAATATCACAGTCAGAGTATACTGTAGCCTACACATTGAACAGTCTGCTTCTGCATCATGCAGGTTCTATGCCTGTATATTTTCGAAGGCCTTGCACAAGTATAGAAGGCCATGAAGTGACCCAGTCCTGGGGCTTGTTGGTTAATACTACATATATGTACCGCCCTCTGCTGGCAAGTGGTGTAAATAAAGTTAATCTTTTGAAAGATTCTCATAAGCTAAAGCTGCTGCTTACTTTGCCCTTCAAAACCTTCCCACCACTTAATGGTTTACAAAACAATGAAAAAACAATGGCAGTTATGCAGCATATAGGGATTTATTTTACATCTTTGTAAGGCTAACTATTTATGTTCATTCATTCAAGTTTAAAAATATAGGCTACTTTCAATAGCATAATGTATGTAGAAATCACATAGAAGACCTTACATTCATTGTAAGCTGTAAAGGAAATACCATTTTAAAGAAGATATGAATACAACAATGCAGAAATGAAAAAGAAATTTGAAAAACCTCACAGATCAGAAGCTTAATAAATTAGTTGAAACCTGAGATAATTCATTTCATGTCTTAGCAATCAATACAAAAAAGGAGGCAAAACAGGTGTGTTGTTCCCTTCTTTCCCTAACCTGAGTAATTCTTCATTCAGTGCAACAATAAACGATAACAAAGGCAATCATTTACTATTTATTAATCACAAAATAAATTAACCTTTATAGATTCATTTGCATCCATTTCTAACTCCCCGAGTTACCAAAAAAAATGATTTGGGTGTTAAAATGCAGAGCGTATACATCTAAATCATGGTTTTCAATGGACCGCTTGAGAGGGTTCCAGGTGTTCCCCAGCTAAATGATGGACAGTTGGTTAACGAGATGTAACCCTTTGAAAGTGTAAAAATGTAACCAAATGGACCTTACGGGTCCATTTGGTTTCATGCTTACCCTCTCAAGAGTTAAAATATTCCTCATCTAAATTAACCCAAGTCTACATAATTAGAGGATGTAGAAGAATGGTAATCTTTGATCTATGTTTGCCTGTTTTGTTTCCGAAATCCAGCCTGGTATTGTGGACAAAAGCAAAAGAAATCTTTAGTTTTGGGTCTGTGGTGCCAAAATGGCCTCAAATGCTGGTCCGTGGCTCAAATTCTGAATAAAGAGTGGGCCCTGGTATCAAAATGCTTGAAAACCACTGATCTAAATCAAGTGCCCTGAGAAGTAGCTGTCGGCTGTTAAGCCATTGCCACCATGGTTAGCAATCAGATAGACCTGATCTCCTGCCTGCAGCTGGAGGAGAGTGCCACCACTAGCAGAGACAAAGCCGTTCCCTACTACTGTGGTGAAGGAGTGCACCACCACATTTCTGTTATGCATAAGGTCCACATTTCCAGGATGCTGGTTGATGGTAACATGGAAATCAAATTCATACACTCCTGCAATCGCGCAGGTGAACAGCCCTGTCTTGGTGTTGTAGACACCCTGCTCATTGTAGATGATTTCTTTGAAGGGGATAGGCACGCCTGATGCGGGGAAGCTGTTGGCCAGTCGTACGGAAAAGGCAGCTAATTGTGGCCGACCAGCGGGTCCTGGTGCACCACGTTCTCCTCTGGGTCCTAGGGTGACAAAGGGAATAGTTATTAGTATTGGCATTTTTGGCAATATTGCACGCATAAAGTTGTTTCAAGAGCCTATGTGTGAAGTGAGAAAAATGTTTACCGGTTAACTAGTAGTAGTAGTGGTAATACCTTGTGGTCCAGGAGGTCCTTCAGTACCATCCCCAGGAAAGCCATTGGGACCTTGAATCAAAGAAAACATGTTAGAAAATAGAATCTCTGCAAAACACAAGCACAGCTTAAGACAAATAGGTCAGAAGTGTATTTGTTTGTGGTTATTAACATATTCATTGGCCTACCTTCTTGCCATGGACTGAGGTCGAAGGCAGGGATGTCCGCACAGCTGGTGTAACCTGACCCTCGGGCACGGTACAGGAAGGGCCTGTTTGGGACCTCGGTGATGCCAGTGTTGTCACAGATGATGCGAGCGAGAGATGTTACGCGCAGGGAATTTCTCTGGTTTTGAGTGAAAACTCCTGGGTTCTCCCACCACAGTCTGAAATGGACATGTCATGAACATTTTTTTAGGGCTTCGATTAATGTATATGGCAAGAGTCGATGACTGCAGACCTGTATTTCATGCCCGTTAATGACATTTCAAAAGTCACAACATTTTGTATCGTAGTAGTTTTCAATAGTGTCACAAAATCCCAAAGCACACGTGTGTGCCATTGGCACCATTAGGGAACCACAGCTCTATGCTTACCTGTCTCCCTCACGGATCCTCTGGAACTGCGTGGCAATGATGCAGGCAAATAGTTCTCCTGTTCTGCCTCCATCAACGAAGGGCTCAGCGATTCCACCCAGCCACACATCAATGTTGTCAGGAGTGCCATATAAGTCCAGAAGGGCATTGGCCAGCGATCTGTTTCCCAATACTTCGCCCAGCTCTCTCCTATTGCGGGGCTGTGATAGGCCACAAAATCCACGCCATTTGTTGTAGCCTACATAGAGAGCACACAAGTGTAATTGTTGCATTTGTGAAAATACTTTGAAGGTATTATATGTCATGAGTTTGACACGATGAAGAGCTTTGGCTTGAAACGTTGACATTAATTTAGAATGGAGCAGATGCATGAGTAGGTTTATTATATTTCTTCATTTTATGTTATACACACAAAAATAATGGTTCAGATATGCTGGCTAGCAAATACTGTAAATCATTCAAAAGGTACTAAAACAAAATCCCATACCTGGAATTCCATGATCTCTGCCTCTCTGCATGTTGAGAGCTCCCAGGTCAAGAGCCAAGTGAAAGGAGAATTCAAAGAGTCGATCCCTCAATTCATCATGCATCATGTGCTCCTGTGTGTTCAGTTTGGCCTTGCGACCCACCAGTCCCCTCAGAATTGGGTCCAAACCACCTTTAGAGCATCAAATATGTTATTACAAAGTTTCAAATTAAATAACTTGGCAAAGATCTATCAGACTTACACCAAAATAGTGCACCTAAAATTATATTAGTTAGTATTACAATGATGTTATTCATAGTACCTTCAAAGACAACTCTCCATGGTGTGAAAAATGCTCTGTGAAGCAACGGGCTGGGAAAGTTGGGATGCTCATCGTATGTCTCATTGAGACGGAACATGAACGGCTGAACCATCATGTGGGCGAATCGGTAGGCAGCTGTTGAGAATACGTTGGAGATGCTCGGGTCCACATTTTCATTATAGCCAGGATAGTTAGAGAGCTGCCTACTGATGAAGCCAGGGCCAACAATGTGCAACAAGTAGTCCCTATAGGTGACGACCTGGAGAAGAGAGTTTCACAGATTATCTCTTGATCAATAAAGATTTGAATATTTTTATATTCATGCCATTGTTTGCTTCCTCACCTGCATGTATCCTCCCATGATCTTACGGGCTTCCTGGTAAAGTCTTTCTCCATTCCAGCTGGGGTTGAGGACGGCCAGGGCACGGGCTAGACGGTTGTGTTCACGCAACATCAGCGTGTGTATGGATGCCAGTCCGATGTTTTCATTGGAGCGCTCATCACCTAGGAGACAGTTAAAGCAGGTTGTACTCATGTAACACATACAGTAACTTACAGTGAAGGATACACAGGACAACAAATGAAATGCACTTGATGTGCTTGTTTCGTCGTAATTAGACATGCAATGCATGTGTGCGTTGCAGGTGACTACAACATGGGCTTCTGTGTGGGATGGAAGTGTGGGGTCAAGGGGGCAAGGACGTGGCGAGATAAGGTTTCGGTTTATTTGCAGAAAATTTTATCAGAAATGTTTAATGAGGTTTTTGTGACAGAATGAAAATACACAACAAGAAAAGTGGAAGTAGAGAATAAAATCATCCCCATCTCATATACAGAGCTAAAAATAACCTTTTTGTACACTGGATCTTCACTCACCAGCAACGAAGCAGGGCACTTCCTGGGCATTGCTATCGTTGGTGATCGCGCGTCGTGTGGCACACATGTTGGCAGTCATTGTACTGAAAGGCAGGAGCTCACGGCCGTTGTCATTAAACTGGGTGTTGACCCTCAGCAGGCCTTTGTCATTTGTCAGATCGCGGAGGCTAAGAGCTTTGGCGTCATCTGCACCATAAACCTGGCCCACGTCAATGAAAGCTGTGAGAGAGTTCATCTGCTCGCGCACCTGTCTTGCACCAAAGAAGTGCCCTGTGTTCCCAGAGCCACAGGCTGCAGATGAACGGAAGAAGGGAATGCACTGAGTTGAGTTAATTCCAAAGCGGGGATCTCTTTCCGGGATCTGCAGGAACACACATAGCATGTAGCACTCAGAGTCTTGTACTATAATGTACATTTATTAAGTGTGTGTGTGTGTGTGTGTGTGTGTGTGTGTGTGTGTGTGTGTGTGTGTGTGTGTGTGTGTGTGTGTGTGTGTGTGTGTGTGTGTGTGTGTGTGTGTGTGTGTGTGTGTGTGTGTGTGTTGCAAGATGGACCCAAAAGTGATATTCAAACTCAAGAAGTCACTATTTAGTGCTACTATGATACTGACCGCGATTGGGAAACAAGGCTCTGCGCGTTCACAGGTCGCGTCACAGTCGATGCCGTCATTGAATGAACGAATGACAGGAGAGTGAGGGGTGAAGGTCAGGTCATGGTCAGTCCACTGGCCAAAGATGGTGACCAGGTGGGTGTACACATCGTCACTATCCACGTCCTCATTGGACGTGCGCAGTATTCTGTTGGACACCTCCCTCACCTGATCAGAGGAAAGAATGTTAGTGATGGTGAAATGCAGAGTAAAATCCAACTCTGAAGAGTGTACAAGTGGTTTTCCATAACACCACCACTATTTCACTGCATTTGACAACCATTGCAAAACTGATAATTTAATACCTTTTTTGATCTTTTAATACCTTTTTACACTGTAGTAAACAATCAGTAAACAACCTATTTGGGTGCAGTACCACAAATATCCACACCCCAACTGCTACCTCCACCCACCTCATTGTTATTCCCTGTCTTGGAATTAGCCTGGCTAAAGCCAGAACAAATCAGCTGCTGGCCAAAACATTTGGCTGTCAGCAGCTTGGTCTGGAATAGCTCAATTGTAAACCGATTTCCTACTCCAGAGAATTGGGTTGGCCAATCCAATTTTTGGCCAACAGCTGATTCAGTCTGGCTTTAGCCAGGCTACATTAGAATATGTATGATACTGTATTATGTGGTTTCGGCGGTTTCATTGGGCTTCTTTGAGAGGCGGTGTGGATTACTTGCATACCAATGACTTAAAGGGTGGAGGCAAAGTTCCTTATCTCTCTAGCTCTTTAATAAAGAGAAAATATATTTTCAGGTGGTGTGCCATTCATCAGCCAATCAAGTTTCACTTATCCCGACCTCAAAATACAAAACTCACCTACTTTACTGTACTATTAAACTAGAGGATACTACATTAAACTGCACTAAATAAATGTAGAGTAGAGTTGTATCATACCAAGGGGAGGAGGCGCCTATTAACTGTGTGTGTAGGGTCCCAGCCTTTTGGTAGAGAGATGTGATCCTGGTACTCAGCAGGTAGCCAGCGGGTCAAGGGTATATTGGACGATCCCCGGCGGGCGTCGTTCCTTTTAAGACAAAACGACACATTAGTCACGTTATCTCTGTTTATACATCTTTGAAAATCTTGACAGCAATTTGTAATTTGTTGACATTGCTGTCAACCTGAGTTACAGATTCACTCTGCCTCACCGGTTGTTGCAGACACTGGTGTAAGTCCGGTAGGTGTTCAGATTTGGAGTGGTTCTGCAAGAAGGGGGGCGAGCTCTGGCTGAGCAGCCGGTGAGGTCAGCAATGAACTTCAGCTCCTCCTCAGAAATCAGATCTAAAGCAGAGGCCCAAACAATGGGGTCAACAACTCATCATTATCATTATATAGTAGTGTTTTTCAACCTTTTTCATACCAGGGTTCCACTATTTATTCAGTATTTTAGCCACGGACCACCATTTGAGTTTTGTTTCTCGGACCCAAAACGAAGGATTTGCACATAACACATTTTCAAATAACAATTCTTCTACCTTTTTTAATTGTGTCAATTCAGATGTTTAAATACAATTTAACCCTTGAGAGCATAAAATGAAACCAAATTAACCCGTAAGGGTCCATTTCGTTTCATTTAGAGATTTACAGATCTAAGGGTCCATTTGATTACCAACTGTCCATCATTTAGCTGGAGACCAACTGGAATCCTCTCAGGGACCACTGGTGGTCACTGGACCACCTGATGAAAACCACTGTTATATACCAATTCATTCTTAATAATTACAGGTATAAACCTGAGTAGAACCAACCTGTGGCATTGATGGAGCGCTTTTGAATGTGGTGATTTGTCAGACCCAGAGACCTCCTCTGGATTATTTTGATGGTGGCGTCCATATAGTCAGCAGCACGCACCGCTGAGCGGGTCAGTCCCACAGGCTGCTTCAACAGGCGCAGTCTGTCTGCGGGGTTAGCCACGTCCCTCATGACCCTGGCTATCGTTCTGCGTTGCATTGAATGACATGAGAGGAAAGGTCAGTAAGTACCCTGGCCTGGGTCATCATGGGCTGCTTTGAATCATTTCTTTCACAGCATTGGTATACTCACGCTTTCCTGGAGTATTCGTAATCCCTGTCCACTTTGTACTTGGCTTGTTTCCATGCACTTTCGATGAAATTCCTGTCAAAGCTTGGTTCTGTTCAATAAAAAAATATATACAGTATTTCAGTTCTCTGAAGTTGTCAGTTTTGGTTGTCAGTTGTGCAGCATAACATTTTTATTTTAATTAATGACTATTGTTGATGGTTGTGCATTATTGTATCAATGTTCACATAAAGTACATATAGGCAATTTGTGTTATTACTTTTAATTATCTCTTGTGAACCATGTTTGTAAGTGCTGTTAATAATAATAAAGTTTATTAATAATAAACTTTATTTCAGACCCTTGGGTCCATATAAAAGAAAAGAGTAAAAAAGTTAAGAAAATGCTTACTATAAAAATACCAAAATAGCTAAAATAAAAAAGTCAAGGTAATATGTTCATCAAGCATAATCAATTGAAATGTAATGATATACAAATCAATAATTCATGTAGGGTTAAAACTGTAAAATATGTGATAACCTTCTGAGGCAGAAAAAAGTTCTCTATCTGTCAGTAACACTACACCGGACCATTGATTGTGCAAACATTTTGTCTCACTTAGACACAGGTCTGACTAAGCTCTGTACACTTAGATGCAGTTTAGTGCGATATTTGACTGCTAAGGTTGTAAAATACATCTCTCTTATACAGTAGGTGGAGGAACATTCTCAAATTATGTCCCAGAAAAGAGCCTCGGAGTAGATAAAGACGCATTCCACGTACACATTTCCCTAACACATGTTTTCTAAAATTCTTCTATACCTGTAGAAATTCAACTATAACAACAGATAGCACTCACCCGTATTCACCTGGCTCAGCATAACCAGGCCAGCAGCCACCAAGAACAAAATTCCAGTCATCACTGCAAAAATTCAATCATTATCATATTAATAATGATCATTAGCACAATAATATACTGCCTGCACATCTATCAAATTAACTGAATTAAGTACATCTGAAAATAAACCCAATACAGTAAAAGTCTAAGACATCCTTTCATATACCTTCAGTTAAATTACCTCTAGTTAATTTAAAAATGAAATAACCACAAAGCGCCATTTTCAACAGAACAAACCAAATGATAGAAAGATGAGTCCAAGAAAATATTGGGTCAAAATTGAGCCCATTTCTTCTGTAGCCTACCTGCAACGTCCTGCCAGCTCCTCCTTCAAGAGAGAGCAAAATGGAACACACACCCTGTCACGATGGCACTCATCTTATATACATCATGGACTGAGGAGGGAACTCCCAAATGTGACGCCCGAAGGAAAACCTTTATGTTGCGCAGACAATGAATGCAGTTCCTCCTTCCTCATTCCTCCACCTGTCTCCGTCTGTCACGCAAAGTGTTGTCTCTTATTGTAAATGCACACTGTCAAGAATGAAGACACCTTTTTACATAGTTTTTGATGTGCTGACTGAGCTGTTTTAGCAATAAAGAAATGCATTGCAGCATTATTACAGAATTATCTGTAATAATGCTCATCTTGAGTATGGCTTCCAAACTCGCCTAACCACAATGTCATGTTCCATCGACAATTAGCAAAAAAAAAATACTAATTACATAATGACACCTGGAAGCAGGCTGAATGAGATTACATACACTGGTACACTGAAAGTGTATGTTTTGTGGACTTTATTGTATTTTCATAGAGGTACAGACAGTAGGCTGACAGAAAAAGCAGAGAGAATTGGGGGGTGACATGCATTAAAGGCTGTTGGGATTGGGAGTCGAACCCGCGGACACCGCCAGTGCTGAACTGTCAGCCAGGTTGCCTGGACCACTAACCCACAGCCCAGGCCTTGTACACTGTAATTTCACTTTTAGGACTGCTTTAAAAGAATGCTATCATCTTCATAATTAGTTATCCAGTTCATAATTATCTATCCAGTTAGTTTAAGTTACTGCCATTTCGTTAAATACATTATATACAGGTGTGTGTGTGTGTGTGTGTGTGTGTGTGTGTGTGTGTGTGTGTGTGTGTGTGTGTGTGTGTGTGTGTGTGTGTGTGTGTGTGTGTGCATGTGCGTGTCCACGCGTGCGCGCCAGACTGGCTAGTATCTGTTAGGCTAGCCATTACTGTACCTGCCCTTCAAACTATTTCCAAATGGTCTACAGCAGGGGTGGCCAACCCGTGGCTCGCGAGCCACATGCGGCTCTTCAGCTGGTTACATGCGGCTCTTAAGGGGCTTCCACATGGAACCATCAAAAACGCTCGGCCTGGCGCATTCCCTATACCAGTGGTTTTCAACCTTTTTATACCAGGGCCCGCCATTTATTCAGAATTTGAGCCACGGAGGACCACCATTTGATGACATTTTAGCTCCACAGACCCCAAAGCTAAAGATTTTGTTTACTTTTGTCAACAATTCCAGGCTGGATTTCAAAGAAAACAAAACAGTCAAACATACAGATCAAAATTACCATTAATCTTCTACATTCTCTAGTTGTGTAGACTTCTGTCTAACCAACTTTACATCGTTTAGCCTGGGAACCACCTGGAATCCTCTCAGGGACCAATGGTGGTCCCCGAACCAGCTGTTGAAAACCCCTGCCCTATACAGTGGTGCCCAGCCACTCGACCAAGGACTGATTCCTAGTCCACCGTGGAGGTGTATGTTTTTTGACTTGTCAAATACTTTTTTGGATTGTAAACCCTGTTTCTAAATATATGTCTATATGTTTTAATAGTGTGTCTTTGCATCACGCACCTGCACACAAACGCACATGTCTTATGGCAGGAGAGGGGAAATCTATTTGCGACTGTGACGGCCGTCGCGGCAGTTTTATAACAGTTGTGACCGTTTGATGTGGCTCTTTGCAGTAACAGAGTGAAAAACGTGGCTCTTAGTCTGTGACCGCCTGACCGGTTGGCCACCCCTGGTCTACAGTATCATGAACAGGCAAGTGGTCACTCGAGTTTAGCTTCCTCGAAGACTGAGTGGGGATTAGTTAATGAGAGGGCTTTGTCTGTCTTTGTGCATTTATGCATTTAAAATAAAGACAAAGAAAGAGCAACCCTAATTGTCAATTATACTGTATTATAATACATTACAAGGGCCCATTATTAGTTAAATGGGATAAATGGGAGTAAACATTTCTTTGCCGATAAACCAATTATTCGTTTACAAACAATGAGACTGGTCCCACGCGTGACTGTTCTATGTTATCAATTCCAAACAGATCTCCAAACCTGTTGTTTTGGGGAGCAACTGGCACAACCACTTGATGGCAGGTGCAGGAATTACATGTGAATAAGGCAATATAGAGTAAGAATTCTGATGAAGGCAGTGTCAAAAGCCTTGACTGGGATCTTTACAAGGTGTACAGACTTCTATTTTTGATATATTTGGCATGGTATACCTTTTGAAGCTGTTCAAGCAAAGATCCAATCTACAGTATTTCAGGTTTCATGGGCGTCATTACTTGCCGGGTTAAGATGTGGCATGGATCTGTTATCATTTTTAAAGCATGCCAACCACATGACGCCAGTCTGCCAGCAACTTACTGTAACAATGGTTATTTCCAGTGTTTCCTTCACATCTTACTGGCAGAAATCCTTTTAATGTTTTATTTTGGCAGCTACACACATGCAAACAAAAATAGTATGACCAATAAGATGTCTGAAGGGTGATGGTGATTGTGGGTTAGATTTCATTTCATAGGTCACACAAAAAGAAAATGAAGCATTTTTATTGCTGCATTTTATTAATCTGTGAATGTGACACATGTGTATCACACTTTTCTCTGGGAAGCCTAGCACTTGAGAGTAGTACATTGAATTCGTCTGACCACAGGCGTTGAGGCATGGGGAAAAATTTGACAATTTTAGGGGGGGCCCAAAGCCAGGGAGGGCCAAAAAGCTCAGATTAATATGGTTTTATTGGTATTTATACTGCAAAGCTGCACAGTGGGGTTCCTGTGATAAAAAATTTCAGGGGGCCCAAAATTTGCTGCAACGACCCTGTGTCTGACCATGAAGGTGGACATGTTGCTGTGGCATTTACCTGACTTTTCTCTTGCTTCCTAAAAAGTTAATCTAGCTATTCTTTCCTGCATACCCACGCAAGCACATGCAGGCACACACACACACACACACACACACACACACACACACACACACACACACACACACACACACACACACACACGCGCAAACACATGCACGCACACTAAACTTCATAATAATGATGATATGACAAGCATCTTCCTTTTTAGATATTTGTGTGCCAGGATTTCTACTTTTTTCTACATGTTTTGTTTCACTAGATACAGGAGCACCTTTTTACCATTATGTAATATTTTGGTCTGCATGCGTCCCCAGTGAGCACCTGGTTGTCTTTTTGCTTCTGCAGGAATTATATTTAGTTGTGAGTCTTTTTTTTTTTTTTTTTTCCAAACACTATGCCTTTCTTCAACTTGATTATTACTAATTATTATTCATTATTTCACACACACACACACACACACACACACACACACACACACACACACACACACACACACACACACACACACACACACACACACACACACACACACACACACACACACAGTGTACTGTGTGTGTGTGTGTACTAATTACAATAAACATAGCTTGCAATCATAATTAAAAAAATAACTAAATACAATGTCCTGATTATCCATATTATACTAACTGACGGAACAAAATGAGTTTAGCCAGTATATGCAATGACCAAGCTCATGCGATTAGGATCTTAGCCTTGATACAATTCTAAGTAAAGAGATTCAAGCTCCACCAGAAGTTTCACCAGAAACATTTATCAACACCAAGGAGTTTCCCTGGTAGGTAGAAAAGTTCCTGGAGCAGCTTTTCTGGTAATAGCTTGACTGGTATAACATTGAAAAGGAAGCTGTGGCATGCAGGCTGGCTCAGCTGCATGAGTCACCAGATGGTAACCGCAAGGTTGCCGGTTAGAACCCAGGCTCCCCCAGAGTTAGTGTCGAAGTGACCTTGAGCAAGACACTGAACCCCTAATTGCTCCTGATGGCCCAGTGACGCAAGTTTTTCAGAAATGTTAGCATACAAGATTTGCAGTCTGTGACCTACAATACCTTACAGACATGATATTTATTTGAATGTCCTACTGAATGTAATTAAAGTATATTATCGATGGGCACCTGGTCATTAAGGGCAAGCTGTATTCCATAATTTCTAGTTCTATGTTCTTCCCGACAGAGAGGTAATTCCAACTATGACATGTTTCATTGGATTTGTTTCCAGGTTTCCTGTACCCTGCATGTGGTGGGAAACCAAACATCTACCACTCAGGCAAGAGGAAATCTCCTTTTAACTTTTAGTGGGCTTGGGAATTTAAGTAGTCCTTGTCAAGCGGTATTAATGAATTAATAGGAAGAACAATCTCCAAAGACTGCGGTGTGGTATAACCTAGCTTACACAAACAGATTTGTTATAAAACACCATTTAGTTCACAAAAATACGTTCTGTATTGGAGCTTTAACTTTTATATATTACTCATTATTTTTTAATGCCCGTCACAGTCAGACAGGCTTTTTTTGCCAACTCGGTCTGGCTTTAGCCAGTCTATTATTATGTATGCTTTCAATCAGGAACGCCCTCCTCCTTGATCTGCTTGACTGGCAGAAAGTGGCAGTGTTTATTTTAAGCATCAGGTTTCACTTGAAAGTGTGGAGGAACCTGTTGTGGCCCAGAGACACTGTGTAAGACAAAAAAAATGATCCAAGGAAATATTCACTAACGTAATGTAATACCATTGTCTGCATATTGACTATTGGCAGGTTTTGTGGTATTGTTTATTTTCCTTCTGTTACTGTAATGTGCAAGATGTGCGAAGGGTACATTCATAGACGGATATAGAAATGATGGGCCCCTAGGCCACCACCAGCCAAAGGGTTCTTCCCCACGACGCATAGTATCTGCACACACGCATGACATATATGATATAAGCGCGCAATATTCACCTGCTTTTCGGCAGGATTTACAGCAAGGGATTGCTTAAAATAATAAACAACCAAAATAACTAAGCCAAATACACTTGCAGTAACATACCATATCATGATGCTTTAGAACTTTTGGGGTTCATTTATTGACACAAAATGAATAAGTCCCAAGTAAACGACAATGAATAGGACTGTGTGCACCACTGTTATTCACTGTGATTGCTAAGAGGCTGAGCTTGAGCCTCTTAGCAATCACACGGACACTCAAGCTCAGGGGGGCCCTATAGCTCAGGGGCCCCTGGGCCTGGGCCCAACGTGCCTGTGGATAATCCTCCCCTGGGTAAATTATTGGTGGGGCTAAGGGCCAATAAACGTAAATTACGCTCAGTTACCTCCACCTCCTTTATGATGATCAATGTGAATAGAATCATGCCAGAATGTGTGATACAAATAAACAGTTTGATTCGTATTAATTACACTATACTATAATCTCAACGTGAATTTGCCTTCCCTAACCTTTATCAACAGACTGTGGGTACAGCTGCATGCAGCAGCTTGATATGCAAGTAGAACATTAGTACAGTATTAAATCAATCGGGAGCTGTAAATACCTGTATGCATGTTTAGCAGAAGGGTCTAACTCTAACATATTAACAGTGATTGGAAACATCATAATGCATGGGTGACAATACCTGGACGGTATTGGTTAATTATGGTGATAAGATATATTAGGAATCAATAATTGAAGATAAAAAAATATGTTCAACATGTGGATAGTGCAGGAAATTGTGCATTTACATAGTAGTTATAGTTATCCAAAGGGCTTTACATAGTGCATTATATCCACCCATTCACACACACATTGCAGCAGAAACCAAGCAAGTTACCAACAAGCACATCTGGAGCAATTTGGGGTTCAGTCTATTGCCCAAAGACACTTTGACAAAGCACCGACCCACGTGTCAGTGGATGACCTCCTCTGATGCCTGAACCACAGTCACCCCACTAAACATTGCATTTACAGTATATAGCACCTTCCAAGGCACTTTACATGCAGTAAATATGTGCATCATATTCACCATACACACACACATTCATATGGTGGCAGAAAACAATGCAGGGCACGAGCCAGCACAGGAGCAATTAG
The DNA here is from genome assembly GCA_039105355.1 of Benthosema pterotum. Taxonomy (NCBI): domain Eukaryota; kingdom Metazoa; phylum Chordata; class Actinopteri; order Myctophiformes; family Myctophidae; genus Benthosema; species Benthosema pterotum. The sequence continues at coordinate 32,905,287 of CM076972.1, read as the reverse complement.
GTCTTTGGTCGAGAACATTCCGATACTGGCTCTGGAGAGCCCGGGTTCGAACTAGCAACCTTGCAATTACCATCCAGCCCCACTACCCCTGATCCACTGCCGCCCCAAGATACATGAATATGGACATAAATTAGTAAACAGCGATTCTCTGGCAAATACAGTACATTATATCTGAACAGAAATACAGAATACAAACCCACACCTTTACTGACAGACCAAGTGTAGCGACTGACTTTCCATAGTACTAACATTGACTTTGTATTGCAAAACAATACAAAGTCAATGTTGCTGTTCACAGTTACATTTTTCAATATACTTCTTGAAATTAAAATTGTTTTTGTTGATGCTCTACTATATTGTTACTATATCATTATCTTGGACTTAACTAGACTTTGCCCTGGAATGCAGTCAAGTCAGTCTTTCTTTCTCTTCTTTGGTTCTTGTTTGATGTCTTGTTGTGTGTCATGCGGGAAAAAACAACTTCACTGTTGGTCAATGTTGGAACATTTGTGACGCTGACGCAGTAATAGTAATAACTAACATAAGTGGAGAAACCAGTATAGAAAAGGTTAAAAAGTGAGCCTTTACAAAGCGATATGCTTGATTGCTTGACTTAAAAACTGTCATCTGTCACTTCTGCAACAAGATTTACTGCTATGATGACAAGACCAGGAAATAGAACCTGACATTCTAAGCTCTGACATGAGATAAGAATTTATCTTAGGAATCGAGACTTTCAAATATATTCCATAAATCCCAGAATGTTGTTAAATTAAATTGAATATTGATAGAAGGGACATAACACATATTTTACATTACACATATACGGCAACAATTAGTACAACTGGTGAATCACAGCCAGAGAGTAATTGCAGAATAACAAATACAATTACTTGTGTGTAATACAAATGCAATCAAGTACTATATAAGTGTAATGCACACTTGCACAGTACCTTTTTGAGGTACTTTTACTATTTTATATTTTATTTTTTGGCTATTTCAAAAAAGCAGATCTACATGACACTACTTGACAATCTTTGGAAAAAAGAGTACTTGAACTTAACTACTTAAAGTACTTAAAGTATATTGCACTGCCAATTCTTTTTCTTTTATGAAGCTCTCAAAGAATCTTGTCTATTCACATAGCCACAACATTAATCATCTCCATGTTTTTGTTTGTTTGTCTACTTGGTAGTAGCTAGCTATTGACACGCGACTTGAATAGTTTGGCCTACATGAACTCATTGCCCCGTAACCCATAACACTAGATGGAATGAATCACACAATAGGTAGCTGATGTTGTCCAGATATTGTATGGCCAGATAAAGGTGTTTATTAACATTAATGTCACTCTCGGAGAAGTGTTGGCATGACCAGGAGGTACGGCAGGTTGTCCAATGATCTGTGAGTTGGTGGTTTGAATCCTGGTTCCCTCCTGTCTGTCTACATGTCGACAGTGATGGGCAGTAGCTTGTAACTTGTAGTAGATAAGCTACATAGCTTAACTACATTTTCCCATAACTTGCAGTGTAGCTTACTATAATTGTTCTGGTAATAGTTGTAGTGAAGCTACACTACTTGTTTCGAGTAGCTTGTAGTGAAGCTACACTACTTGTTTTGAGTGACAAGGATTGTAGCTTACTACATTTTACCACACACATTTCAAATTCCACGAATTTTTAATGGGTAGAAAACCTCTAATATACATCCCAAAACTTAAACATGCCACCATCCCAGATTCAAACCCACCCCCATATTTATATTATTTCGTTATTAGGATTATTATTTAGAAGGTTGTACATTAAGTTGAGATATATATTATTTCTATGTAGTGTTGATGTAGCAAGCTACATCAAGCTACTTTTCTGGTGTAGCTTGTAGTGTATCTTGCTACAATTTTCTGGGGATGGCTTGTAGTGTAGCTTAGCTACATTTTTTCGAGATTAACAATAGCTTACTACATTTTCCCAGTAACTTGCCCATCACTGCATGTTGAAGCGTCCTTGGTCAAGACACAAAATTCAGACAGTGTTCAGACAGAGTGTCAGGCATCCGGTTGGTTCCTTGCATGGCTTCTGCTGCAATCAATGCATGAATGGTTGAATGTAATGCACTATGTAAAGTTCCTTGAATTAAGCCGCTATATAAATGCACCATTTAATAAGATCTTTTCTTCATATCTCCTCATCCATCTGTGTAAAATGGGCTGTCGGGCTTGCAGCCACCCCTCATTGTTTCTTCAGGAACAGTATTTTCTAGTTAAATTCTGTAAATTTGGGAGCAGATCCTATTCCTTACAACAAAATGCAATATCCATTCATCCTCAAAATGTAATTGTAGAAAGCCTTTAAGAGTGCACATATTTCTGCTCATATAATGGCTTGCATGCGTTTGATTGACCTCCGTGTCCAGATGGGTTTGTAAATGTGAGTGCATGTACTGCTGTATGTATGGTTAAGAAAGAGTTAGGCGTACTGGTGAATGCTGTTTATATTGCTTTATTCTATTGCTATATTGCTCTATTCAATTGATTATTTTATTTGCACAAACTAAACTTCTAGGATCTTTATTTCTCCCTCCCATTAGATTATCAAATACAACTAAAATATGCCTGCACCCTGGTTTCAAATGCAGTTCAAGACTTTGGTATCACATTACATAACCAGAAATGGAGTTCACCAGTATGCTCAATTACAGCTAATAATTGTCGTCCAATGAATCATAACTTTTCAAGAAGGAAACGCAGCAGGGAACAAACAAAGGTGAACGTCAACTGTGGTCGGATGAGTGGCGTCGGTTGCGTTATGTCCTTCTTTTAGCCTTTTGCGGAAGACAATGGTTAAAACAGTATGTGGGTAGAAAAAGGAAACGAACAGAAAGACTGAAAAGGTCAATCCATGAACAACAATGTCTTATTGTCTTTGTGTTACAGTACATTCAGAGGTGATACACCGTGACTGTATACACTATGAGCAAACCTTACTCACTAGCAAGTTGTGTTAATATATATTTTTTAAAAGCAATATAATATTATTGTTATCAATAGAGCAGTACTATGTTCTTTTCAATGGTTACACTTTGATTAGTCAGCCGATAAAAGATTGATGAAAGTAAGTACAGATATATCACATATGCATTTAACGTGTTTGTTATGTTTTAGTTGTATGAATAAAAAATAATCTAGTGATTTTGAAGAATTCAAAATCATTGTAACATGAATGATTTATTCCTTGTGGTTGCTGGTGATTTTAATAGATTTGTTTTAATGTATTAAAGCAACTAATATACAATATAATAATAATAATAAGAATAAGAATAAGAATAAGAAGAAGAATAAGAAGAAGAATAAGAAGAATAAGAATAAGAAGAAGAAGAAGAAGAAGAAGAAGAAGAAGAAGAAGAAGAAGAAGAAGAAGAATTATTATCAGTATCTGAGGTGGTCTCTCTCTCTCACCTACAGTATAAAGTATAAGGAAACAGAGGTCACGCAAAAAGGATCTGCTCCATTGTACTGCAGCTTCGGAGGACTGAAATAGCACAAAAGGCAGAGGCGTTGCAAACGCTATGTGTCTTGAGGTGTGTATCCATAATTATGGTAATATTTCCTGGTAGCAAGTTACAGTAAGAGAAAAGAACAACACCCCATGATAAATCAATCAGCACATGCCAAATCAATCAGTACATGCCATTAATTCATTCATTCACACATATGCAAGCACACACGCACGCATGCACTACTACTATTACTATCAGTACTTCCCACCAACTCCCCAAGGCACACAAGCAGGTTCACACAAATTATGGGTAGAAAGGTGGGGTTTACTCGGGTCCCTAATGCACTCCAAGAATATATATCTTGTAATTCAAAACTTGATAAAGAAAAGAAAATAGAATTTATATTCAAACTCTCGCAAAAATATCTGCCTGTATACATGCAAAGTATATGATCGATCCAAACTCTGGAATCAAATAAAATTGGAATAGCGAATAATAAAATATGCATTCAAATAGTCTAAATAAAAAGGTAATTTTGCATGACAACATAGCAGCAGTAAGCAATGCTATTTCTCATTGTGCTTCACCCAGAATTCATATGCCACAAACGTTGAGGGCAAGAGTGGCCTTAAATGCAAGTTCAAGTCAGTCAGTCAGTCATAAATCATGATTGACTGAAGTTATGAAGAAAGGGCGCGCACCAACAGTGAGGAGGGCACATAACTCAGTCATATAGTAGTCACAATGCAAAAAAGGTTTAAAGGAATAGTTCAGATACTACTGTATCAATTGATAGTTAGTCCTGTGGTGAGAGTTCTGCTCTGGTTTTGCTTAAATGTGAAGTAGTCCCACTCATTTTGTAGAGGTCAGTGGGGCCACGTAGTGAAAGTAAATGAATGAATGAAAACGAACTTCATTTGCATTGTTGATCCATTTCTAAAATATTAGCAAATCCTTTGTTCATTTTTGACCTCTCTATCACAGGGAACTATGTTTTTTGAGTCCATATCACTATGCCCAAAAAAGTAGTTCCATTAGTTTTGTGGATTAATTTACCCCCATAAAATGACCAGACTACTTCACATTTCACCTTCACATTTCACCAAAACCAGAGCTGGACTCCCACCACAGAACTCTGGGCACCAATTAATACAGTTGACACGACTATATTAATGGCAAGTATTTCCTACAGCTTAACTTTAAAGCTCCTCCTGAACTAACCTCTCAGTTCAGCCTGTGCTGGAGTGACCACATGCTCCTTATGTACTTTATACAGATGTCAAGGTCGAAGCTCCTTGAAAACTGATGTACTTTGAGTAAACTCAGTTTACAATGGTTCAGCCAACACTGCTCCCTCAGGAATTTTGAACCCAATTCTTTTAGGGGACGGGGTCCAAGATCTTGGACCAACTGTATAGAGCAGTTTGAGGAGGTTTTGTCCACAGTCCTTCAAATTATGCTTCATGCATTCATTGGATTTTACCATGATTAACTACCCCCGGTTACACCTCATTCAACAAAAAGATACAGATTGCCACACATGATTTTCCGTAATTATTGTCAAATTTTACTCCAATCATGACCCATAAAAGTGTCCCGACCCACTGTTTAGCCACTGTTTAAAAAACAGTGGCCTAAGGTGTCTTGCCAGAAGTACATGACGTACAGAGTTAAAGGGCTAGTACAGGAACTGTCCTGCAGTTCCTGTACTTCTGGTTATACACTTGTCGTCATTTCCAGGATTCATCGCATCCTGAGATCGAGATCAAACTAGGAATGAGGTTAGTACAGGTTAGTTATGAGCTTAATTAGTAGGGGGTGTGGGTGGCATACGGGCAAAGAATGTGCTTACCAGACTAAATTTGGAAAAATAGGTATAGGCTACTATATTTTTTGCAACAAAAAAAAAAAATAATAATAATAATTTAAAAAATCATCCGGTTTGTATGGATTATTACGTCATTGGATTCTATGGATTATAGGGTCATGTTAAATGAGCCTACAGACTTGGTTTGATTTCACCAAGGTTTTATGTTAAACATGTTGAGTATGGGACCTCATGCTTGTAGAAACAAGCGGATGCTAACTTGCATATGTTGAGCAATTTTCACAATTAGCATAATATGTCCCCATATCCAGTGATGGGCAGTAGCTTTTTACAAGTAGCTAAGCTACATAGCTTAACTACATTTTCCCGTAACTTATAGTGTAGCTTACTACATTTGTTCTGGGAATAGCTTGTAGTGAAGCTACACTACTTGTTTCGAGTAACAGGGAGTGTAGCTTAATTCCCACACACATTTTCAAATTCCACCCATTTTTAATGGGTAGAAAACCTCTAATATTCATCCCAAAACTTAGACATGTCACCATCCTAGGTTCAAACCCACCCCTAGATTATTATTATGATTTTTATTCATATTATTTTATTATTATGTTTTATTATTATGATTATTATTTAGAAGGTTGTACATTAAGCTGAAATATATATTTATATGTAGTGTTGATGTAGCAAGCTACATCAAGCTACTTTTGTTGTGTAGTTTGTAGGGATAGCTTGTAGTGTAACTTAGCTACAACTTAGCTATCAATAATGTGCCTAGTCAGGCGATTTGGGTGTTTTTTTTTTAATGAATGCTTGGAATGGACTCACCATCACCAAACCCCCTAATTAGACATACATTTTTTTTTTTTACTTTTGTTGCCTAATTACACAGATAATGTAGATAATTTGTATGATGATGTTGAGTTTGTTGATGCAAGAGGGGGACAAAGATGGCTGCCAAACTGACCCATGGGACAAAAATTATTTAGAGTTTGGAAAATGTCTTTTAGACTAAACTATAAGTAAACTAAACTATCCAAGGGGACCTCGGATTACACCTGTGTTTCATGAACCTGTATATGGAACTCCCTTCCCTGTCAAAACAAACTCAGCTTCTTCTATGCTAGAGTTTAGATGTTCTTTTATAAGGCATGCACTACACAGTAGTAGCCTACTGAACATCAGCAAGAGAGCACGCATGTTGACACCCAGAATCTATATGATGGAATGCCAAGGGTGAGCCAAAAACAACAAGAGCTGCCATTCAGCAAATATAGTGCTGTGTGAACCAACACATGGGCACGTACCACATAGTTTAGCTCAGGTTCTTGCACTTGAGTATTTCCTGACTCTTTCAGTTCAAGCCTTCCACAAAATCATTGGGCTATGCCGTGTGTACTCTAAAATGTAGGCTTTGTCTGTTCATCTATTTTCTACAAAGTAGTACCAACCTAGTAGGATATGAAAGTGCGCTGGAACTGAATTAAAAGTAGGGATGGGTATATTTTGGGGCCTAATTCCCATTTGTGTAAAGATAAAAAAGGCAAAATTATTTAACAAATGTCCAAATATTTTATATTCTTCAAATCTTTTCAAATATAGCTAATGTATAAATATAAATTAATAACTACCTTTGCAGGAGATACCCTGAAACCCCCCTCAATGATCCCTGCATGGGGGATCCCAGACCACACTTTGACACAAAACTGTTTGAGCATGATGTCAGAACAAAGTTTAAGAATTCAGAGGTGAAAGGGTCTCTTTATATGTCAAAAATAGTTTCCATGAAATATGATCAATAAAACATTAAGATACGAGAGCAGTAATAATTCCTGAATATTCTGGGCAGAGAGTGCACCTGTTCACTGCTCTCACATTACCTGTTCCTAAATATTCTTCTTTTGAGTCAAGCACTCAGTTGAGTAGTTTCACTGGTAGTGTAACGAGTGTATATTGGCTTTTACTCAGGAGACACTCATGAGTAAAAATCCTCTCTTTTCATTGCGTTCTGTCTATTCATTACATTCCTTTTATATGTCTATGAACAGACCTTTCAGTAAGCCCTTCCTCAGACTGCTATGGTCCAATCTCAGCTAAGCATAACATGTGATAGACAAACCTCTCCACCGATAGATTTCCTATATGATTGTTTTAGAAATTAGTCACACATATTTTTTCACTGCATACAGCAGGCCTTGTTGATGGATTTGGAAGAGATTTTGAATGTTTGGTTCCAAAAATGAGCCAGTATTTAAAATGCAATGTACATTATATTTACATTGGAATAGATGAGCCGGTCTGGGAAGTGTCCTGGGTGGACACTGGGGAGAAGGTGGGGCTTACTGCAAGGTCTATTCCATATTAAGGAAACATGAAGAATATACACACAAGTAATGCAATGCAAATCAATGACTGCAACTACAGTGTGCACCCTGTGCTCAGAATAATCAAGAGTTGTTGTTGTTGTTTTTTTTTTTTTTATCTTATTGATTCTATATGGAAATCCACATATCTGCCCCTGGCCTACAGCAGGCCAAAATGCAAAGTATGAACAGTAGGCCTACATGGCACTATATTATGTAAACAAAACATAAACACAGTAGGCCTATACTTAATTAAAAATATATATTCACAATTTACACATTTTCAAAGTAAAAACATATACAGCCTATATATAATAAAATCCCCTAAGTCCCACCCTTAACCCCTATGTATTTAATGTAACCTCTTCATCTTAAACTAAATTATTTAAAGCTCTTCCTCAACCGGTTGTCCAAAATCCATGACTTTCTATAAACGTCCATTTTAGGATCAAACCTCTACTGCCATCTATTGGGCATACTGTGTATAACTTCAGGCTACGCTCTGCGACGTAGACTGTTGTCGAGTCTAGTTGTGGAATTAAATTCAACACGAGAAATGTCGTTTTCGCATGTAGCGGTCCATTATTAGGCCTAAATCAATGTGTGAAAATACTATATATAACATGTGGCAAAAAACCGCATGTAATAAACTTTATTTCGTGGGATTTTCTTTACAAATAGAATTAATAAAGACCAGGTAGTTTCACCAAATTCACCATCTTTCAGCTTTAGCGTCAGCTCTGACCCAAGTCTGAATTGTCTTTTCGTCTCGCTTCATTTAATTCAGTGGTTTTCAACCAGTGATCCGGGGACCACCAGTGGTCCTTAAGAGGGTTCCAGATGGTCCCCAGCTAAATGATGGAAAGTTGTTTAACCAGATGTAACTCTTGAGAGTGTAAACATTAATCCCCAAGCATTGAAATATTCGTCGTCCGAATTAACCCAAGTATAACCCAAGAGTGTAGATATTTAGGCTAATGGTCATTTTGCTCTGTATGTTTGCCTGTTTTGTTTCCCAGATCCAGCCTGGAATTGTGGACCAAAGCAAAAGAAATCTTTAGTTTTGGGGTCTGTGGGGCTAAAAAGCCATCAAATGGTGGTCCGGGCTGAAATTTTGAGTAGTGGGCCCTGAAAACCACTGGTTTAATTCGTTTCACTTCATTATTCAGACTGAAGTCCCTAGCTCTCCACCGCAGGGGAAAAATATGGTACAATTTTTTAAGGTTTCGATTTAGGGCTGGATCCCTGGATAGGCTACTTAGCGTCACATTCCTGTTATCTGATTGGATGTTACAAGCTCGTCTGCGCTTCCGGTACTGTGGACGCATAAACAACATTATTCTGTATGGCACCACCCTGACTGTAACTACATTGTTCTTACATGGCTTCCCTCGTGATGATGGTATTTGCTTCTCTCGCTGTAATCCTCGTTGCGTGTTTGTGTCCTGGTACGTCCGTTTATTATTAACTATATCCATATAACGGTGCCAACAGCACCTGGTCAGCTAGAATATGATATAGGATACAGACATGTCTCAATACTGTCAGTCAGTCAATCAGATGATTCATGTGTGACATGGTAGGCACTAGGCAGGTTGTGATTATTAATTTATTTTGGAACATAGATTTTCCTATGGAAATTTAAAGTCTCTCCCTCTGCTTGTTAATATGTTTTCTGGTCAATAAGGGCATTCCAGGGTCATTAGAGGACATTCCCAGTATTTGGTGAGATGCCTTTCTATATATTGTCAAAGCTTTTACTGATCACAATCACACAATATGGGCATTAAATACATCTAATTCGCCTAGATTCACGTGATTATTATATTTGAATACTGTCTGTTTGAATAAACATGTTTCTGACCTGTGTCCTGTTTATATTAGACACCAGACATTTGTTCAGAATGCACCCAGATCTCTCAGCTGTTCGCAGCCATGGTGGAAAATAAAGACACACAGGTGAATGTTGTCTTTTTGCAGGGCAGTGTGGAATGTTCTAATGCAGAAGCTGATATAAACAAAAGTATAGTAATGGAGCAAATCAATATTGAAATATCAGAGAAAACCCATTTACATTCGTTCAGTTTTATTAAACTATTTTGATGGTGGCTCATACCTACTGTAAAGTTTTTGCTTTTTGTTCTGTTTACGCTTGCCCAAACACAAGCAAGACAATACACTAACAGATGTTTTTGCAGGATGCTACGAACAAACCCCTGCATGATCTGTGCCTGCACCTCCCGTCAGAACGACAATCAGGTTGCATTTCACGGGTGAAGACATATCTGCCTCAAGTCCTGCAATTCATTACTAATGACCTGGTGAGATTTATTTTTTATTTACACAAGTGTGTGTAAATGTACCAAAGGTGCTCTATCGGCTATCAATTATACTCTTTGTGCAGAACCCTCGTGAAGCCTGTATTGTCCTGGGACTATGTGCAATCCAGTCAGAAAGTGAACTGGTGGAACATGCTCACATCCCCGCCATTGAAAAGGATATGTCCAGCACTGTGAGCAGAGCACACAGTAGCACACAGGTCAGCGAGAATGTATAATGTTAAACCATCCAAATAGATGAAGTTTAAACTTATAGAGAATGTCTCATCAGTTACCCTCTCTCACCAGGTGCATTTCAGCCCACAGTGCAGCTTATGCCTGTTTGTCATGAAGAAACTGGAGGAAATGCTACCTAAAAACACCACTGAGGTTAATGAACTCTCATATAGAGCTGAGCAGTCTCACCCCTCTCGTGACGTAGTCCTTGTTCAGAAATGGATTCCCCATCCATTTTCCTCATAGACTTTTCGAAAATTATCTATATAAAGATGATTGCGCTGCGGACAAAGCCAACTCGGGTGTCAACAAATCATGACACACACACAATATTAGGATACAATATCCATTTAACAAGGATTAAAAAAACGGCAGGATTCTTGTTTCATTTTTCTTCTTAGAAATTATTTGATTGCCCCAAAACATTGTGTTATGTTATTATGTTTCGTTTAGAGCAGAGTTGGCTTTGTCTGCTATATAATCGTCTTTATAATATATAGATCATTTTCGAAGTCTATGAGGAAAAGAAATGAGTAATGCATTTTTGGAACACGGGCGACGTCACTGCTCAGCTATATTAGAATGCTGACATATATTTCAGGATTACAGCATATCGCATCATTTGTAAGCGACTTTGTTCTCTCCTCTTTTATTTGGCAGGAGACTGTGCTCAACCTTATGGGGGAGGTGTGTGATCTTCTCCCTGCAAGTTATAAGGAACAATGTGACGACTTTATTGATAAGTATGGGAAGGAGATAGTTGAATTCCTCTTATCATCAGCTGCACCACATGCCATCTGTGCCATGTTGCACCTGTGTTTGTTCGAGGAGACAGCTCATGTGGGTGAGTGGCATAGCTAGTAGGAACTGAACACTAAATAGTACTTCCACATTGTTTGCCAACTAATGCTCTGCTGACTCCACAGAGATGGCCCTCCCAGTACCCTCTGACTGCGACTCGTGCCGTACTCTGGCGGTTTTAAGCCGACTCCACCTGGGCCTCAACTCCACTGAACTTCAGACCTCCTCTTTCCTCCAGTCCGTCTGCTTCCAGCACCCCAGAGCCATTCCTAAGGTCAATCATTCTATCATGTAAAACCCTGGAATAATAGTTGCTTTAGCCTGACCTCATTCTGAATTGTCGATTCGTGTCGCTTCATTATTCTAGAATCGCAGGGACACAAAAAAAGGTAGTATTTTTTTAAGGTGGCGATTCAGGGGTGAGTGGGCTAGCGTTCCTTCAGCAATACAAAAGTGACTGACATTCTAACCTTTCTTTTTTCCTCTTCAGTGTGAGGTCTTTACCAAACTTCATGGCTCCAGGCTGCAGAAAGCTTTAGGAAACCAGATGGTTATCTCAGATGCGTGTGAAGTAAAATATATTTTATGTTCTCCACAATATTATGCTAGGTGTACATCTGCCTTTTTCCTCTAATACTGAACAACTAAAGTGGTGTTCTGATGTCTTAATTTAGTGTAGTTCACTTGTGTCCCCTGTCTTTCCTCAAGAGAGCTGATCTATGTGCTACTGTCAAAGAATGGAGGCGTAATAAGAACGTTTGTGACTTGGGACCCAGCTACTGGTGCAAAGACAAGGGAACTGCTCAGAAGTGTGGTGTAAGTTAACTGGATAAAAGCATTGTAGTGTTTCATAGGCAGGCTGACTAATAGTAAATTCCTAATGACTTGACAACACCGCTTTGTTAAACTTTAACTTGACTGGAAATCAGTCAGCTTATCACTGGATAAGCAATGACAGTACTACTAGTCACATAAAAAGCTTCCATACATAAAGGATCCGGATTTAGAATTTATGGAAAAATCAAATGGAAAATAAATAAGATTTGTGTCTGCCAACCAGAACGAAATATGAATTCAACAGTTACATTTGTTTAGTCTAATCAATACCTTAACATCAATTTATGAAATTGACTTCTTCTCTAGAATATGGCCTTCTGTGAAAAATACATCTGGAATTAAGAGTGGGATATCTGCCTGCCTGAATGACCGAAGCTCCAAAAAAGAACCTGGAAAAAAGTCTTCCAATATATTGCACTGAACCACAATCAAAAGACTTTTTACTTGCAAGATAAGTGCCGTTTCTAGCATTTACGTTATTTATCTCATAAGACTACAAGAATACAGTCTGCATGCAATGTGTTGAATGTGTAATAAAGTTTGGGCAGTCTTTACTCTGTATATTATCAGAATACCAGTATAACCACGAAAAGGCACTGATAACTTATTGTCTCCAATCAAACCTTTAATAAATCTTTAATAAAAACTATGCTCCAATTGTAATGTTGTAAAATGTATTCCTTCAACCACTACATCAAATCCAACGGTTAATCCTTAGAATGAAAATATAAAAAGCACTTAGTATTTTGGACTAAATTTATTTTAAAAATTACAGACGGTCAAAATGTGTAACTGAAAGAAATGGAAACATGAACATCATACTTTTTCCCATCTTCATCCTCTCTGGACAAACTTATTCTGAAGCCACTTTCAGCATTGAAGTCCCAGCATCGGTTATGCCCCAGTGTGGCTATTTGTGTCATCATCCTCCCTTCTTTTCCATATCTGGACAAGAAATAAACATTACAAATTTGATACCATAATTATCCAGCGGTCATTATTTACAGGGCTACCAAAAATAAGCATAAAACAGACAAATGTCTGTTTGAATTAGTCTCACACTAGCTCTTCCAAAGTCTTTGCATACGTTGGACAGAGTATTCAGATTGCAGAACCACTGCTTTCGAAATTGTAGGACTCAAAGTGTCTGTCAGAGACTAGCATAAATACAATGGTACAACTTGCCTGGATGTAAGCCTCTGACAGTGTAATCATCTGAGGAAGAATATCAGTCACTTGCAAATCTTGCATCTCATACCACTTTCCAGTACCCTGTGGAAAAATAAATAAAATAGAAATAAACCTTACCCATCACAAACTACAGGTTTCATTATTCTTGCTTCTGCTTAGTAGCCAGATAAGTGATCAGTGTTTAGCTGATACCTACATGATGCAAAACGTGTATTCTGTATGCTCCCTCAGTGGGCTTCCCATCATGAACTACGTTGGCAACCAGGTCGTAGGTTGTGTGTTTCTCTGTTACTTGCGCTTCTTCTGTCAAATACTCACGGAGGTCGACATTCCTATCAGAACAATTGAAACCATTAATATAATAAGGACAGAAGAAGTTAAATCATAGCTTATCCTGTGCAAACTATGGTTACTTAGTCACCACTCAAGCTAATGGCAACTTGAAGTTAAAGCAAATTTTTTTTAAGTGAAATAGCAAAACAATTTTCACTCAAATTGTGATTGGGTTGGGTATAGCTCATATAGCAGTAGGTCCGTTTGGAGGTTGGCTCCATTATCGGTTGTTGAGGTTTGATCAAATTGCAAACACAAAACGTGAAGACCTCTACTTCACAGCATCAATCAGTGTGTTTGTGTGTGTTAAGTGAATGAAGTATGACTATGTTTTTCTGCTGTCAAACCAAAAAAACATAATTGATAAAAGCATCTGGCAAATCCCTTCAAATTATTTGGTAATCCATCAGGGGTCACAACCTCCAAGTTGAAAATCACTAGTATAAAGAAAGGTTTTCATTTGGATCTTGAGTAACACTTACGTGATGGGGAAGTTCACGATGGTTGGATTTTTCTCTACGAAGAAGTTGTTCTTGGTGAATCGTTTGATGCAGAAGATGAGGTATGGCGGCAGTTTGGTCAACTGGAATTTTTTAAGAAAATTCTCTTTGTAGGTTTTGTATTCCTGAAATAAAATACGGAAAGTGCTGCAGTTTACAAACAAAATTATTGAACCTGTATTTGTATCAATCTGATATCTGCAGATGGCAGATTGATTGCATCACTTTCTTGTACTAAAAACATCTGAAAGGGATTTTAAGAATCATAATGGGGATGTATTTCACAGTAAAACTGGGTGCTTCATCAGCCAAACACAGCCATGGGGACTGTAGGGGTGGATCATTCACTGTTTTAAACACGCTTGTTCCACAGACAAATAGATGCCTCTTTGGCCAGACATGAAACTACTAGCTTTTAACAATCTCAATCTCAATTTATTTTCTGTAGTATTTAAACCATATCTATATTGCAGTATTTAAACCATATTAATATAAAAAATAGTTACAACATAGTTGACAGAAATGTACTTATCTATGTACCTTTTCAGTAATGCCGTTGAATTTGGCCAGGATGTTGAAGAGGGGAACTTGTGGAATGATGAGCTGCTCTTTTTCATCCTTGTATAATGGAGCTGTTGGGAGGTCAAGGGTCAAGTACAGGAAGGTTGACTCAGACATCTCCTCCTGGTATTCCTCCTTCAGCAGCAGCGCCTCCTTCTCCTCTGGTGGCTGGAAAATTGATACTGAGCTAAGAACTGCTGTAACCGAGTGGTATAGGTATAGTGGTGTAGGCTCTGGGCTGGCAGTAGGTCTCTGGTTCGATTACCAGGCCCAACACATACCTTCTGCATACCTGCTGCGGGTCAATCCTCAACCTAAGCTCTTCTCAATCTACACTGCACTGGAGGGAGAAAACCTCCCGTCCCCCCCAAAGTAAGAAAATTGCTGTAACTTGCTAGGCTAGATTGTTTTGAAATGAAATGGCGTCTTATAATGCCGGTAATATCCCTTGCTTTAATGAGAGGGGCATAGTATTGCACAATGCAGCTTTAAATAATGTTTGGAAATGTTCATCACGTGCATGTGTAAACAAAAAAATAAAGATTGTCCACAACACTCATGCTTCAAATACCATGTGTTCTATTCAAAACCTCAGTCGGTAGAGCTCTCGCCTTTGGACCACAAGGTCATGGGTTTGATTCCTGGCACCGTCAACTCAGTGTACGAGTAGCACGGCTTGGGTGCAGCAAGTCGTGCGGGAAGTACTGGGAGCTGATGGTAGGTGTGGCGGTCCACCTCAGAAATCCATCTCCCAGGGGTCTAGCGCATTGTAACAGGAATAGACTCCTGCGTATTACCGCCTGATATCGACACTAGCCTATTTGATTGGTCCAACGTGCCACCTACAACGACAGTGACAACTGCCTCTGTGCTCCCTATATAAGCCTTGTGGCTGTCCGAACCTCTCCTCTGAAAGCAAAACGCAGCTTTTCGCATTGTGTTAACAGCGTGAACAAGAGCTACGCTGCAGAGGAGCGTCACAACCAGAGACACCAATGGAAGAGGTGGATCCCGTTGGCGATGTTGGGCTTCTGGCGCAACTGCGACAGACCACGCGTAAGTTGTCGTCATGTCCAAGGCCTAGAGACAGGAACTTAAAATCCCTAATAAGTCACTCCCAACCTATTTGGGATCAGTATGGTGACATTTTCGTCATGCAAAGCGAAGCGGTCCACGCAAACATCTTGACACGAGTAATGCAAGGCAGTGGTGGATAAAAATCAGTTAATCTGTCAGATTCTGACTTTAAACAACCGACTGCGGGGCGGTGGTGACATTACGATCATGAATCAACTATCAGTTTATAAAGAAAATGTGTGTGTGTGTGTGTGTGTGGGGGGGGGGGGGGGGGGGGGGGGGGGGGGGGGGGGGGGGGTTGGGGGGGAGGGACTGTGGCTAACATAGAAACACAGTAGCAGTGAGTTACAGCGATATGTGCTTCTTCACAATTTCATACCGGCAATCACAATAAATGAAATCATACATAAAGAGATATATCATAAATAAAGCAACTCACCAAATCCGGGTGTGGAAGCTTTTTGGAGAAGATCTTCATGGAGCCTTGAAAAACTTTGGTAAGGATTGCTATAATGGTAGGAAAAGAGAATATTTTATTTTTTGTATACACATGCATA
The DNA here is from genome assembly GCA_039105355.1 of Benthosema pterotum. Classification (NCBI taxonomy): domain Eukaryota; kingdom Metazoa; phylum Chordata; class Actinopteri; order Myctophiformes; family Myctophidae; genus Benthosema; species Benthosema pterotum. Next base: position 32,889,192 of record CM076972.1, on the reverse strand, counting down.
GTGAGAGGCAAATCCGTAGATTTGCCTCTCACTTTATAACATTGTTTAATGGAATCAGATGTTCCAGGTGTTTACCACATGACTCTCGGGTATTATGATGAGGTCACATGCATACAGCAACGATAAGGCAGGGTAGAATTTTTTTTGTACCATTTTGTGTAAGTGTCAAATAGTGTCTGCATTTATAATTCATGCATTTATTGTGTGGCTCCTGCCAGAGAAGCAAATAAAGAGACCGTACTTCTGTACTGGGTGTTTAATTGTACAGATTTTACAGAAAGATAAAAAATTAAAAAAAAAAAAAACGCATTTTACTCACATGGCTTTTTCTTAGTCCCTCCAAGAGCACCATGTAGAGCATTCAAGAACCAAGATAGGAAGTCCACAGCATCCCCTATAGGTCAGAACAGTCAATCATCAACATAGTTTAATCCTGCAGGTCCTCTTATTCACAGCAACTTAAAACAACTTATTTGCAAAACAAATAATATTAACTTTAATTCCTACATTAATTGATAATATATTTAGGAGGGTATATCATTCAGCAAATGGTCTGTTCATCCTACGAATCAAACTAGGGACTCGCTGATCAGAAAGCATTGCAACCATGTGGTACATGAGCCCTGACCCTTTTTCACGTCACCCTGTATCTAACAAAGCATTGGCTTATGTGAAGATAGTATTGCGTAGCCAGATAGAGGTCGGCCTATATGACGTAACAATCGTCAACATTTGCACACATCAAAAGAATATTAATTTACTGAAGGTTCCACCAGCTGCATGCACTCAACTATCATGAGAATCACTCACAGCTCACTCCCCAGCTCTTCATTATTAAAGCGACTGTAATCGGCAAGATTTTCTAAAGCCCAAGACAAAGAGTTTGGTGTAGCACACAAGCAACATTATGCCGCACCTTGTTTGGTGATCTGGAAGTTCTTCTTACTGCACAGCACCACAGCTTGCAGCATCTCATGTGGAGACACATGGGCCTTGAAGTTTCTTGGGTTCCAAAGTTTGCGCATCAGCTCACCAAACCTCTGCACCAGCAGGAACATGATGTCACCTGGTGGCCTCCGGATTCCTCTGTAGTTTTCCTCTTCCAAGAAATAGTTCCGTAGTGGAGGAACATTGGACAGAGCCTTGGGATATTAAATGGAAACATACAGAGAATGGCCGTCAGCATAATGTGAAAAGTTGTTATCACATTCCAGTTACAGTCCATTAATGGCATGCTCACCTGTAACACCACGTTTGCATAGTCATTGGCCTTGATGTTGTTAAGTCCTACAATGCCTGGCAAGTAGGTGGTGCCATCATAGGCACGATACAGCCTACCCTGCTTGTCCAAACCCGAGATATGTGGCTTTGTGAATGTGGGCTTCAGCACATACTGCAAAGAAATACACACAAACGCAGAAGGTATGTGACTAAAATGGCTAGTGTTGTTTCAATGTCAATATTTGAAAAGCTGACAATATTTGCAAAGAAATACTGGTATCTGCAAGTACACCAATCTATGCCATTCTACTGCCACATAATGCCTATATTACATGATAGATAAATCACATTAAACAATTAGATTGCACTACTATTTTACACTCAGTTATTCTATTGTATTTCTAACCTATGGCTGCAACTGAACAATAAAGTGAATGTTAGTTAATACACTCACACTCCCTGTAAACAACACAATATCAAACATAAAATCAAGTATCTCATCAGTAACACTCACTGTGATGTCCTCCAGGGATGAGTCAATGATCTCATAGTTGTCTGGCAGACAGTAGAACTTAAGTGTGTGCAGATTGAGGAACACGTGATGGGTGAACTGGACGCTGTGTGTATAAGCATGAGACTTTAAGCCTCTACCTAAGAGAGACAATATGATGATTAAACATTATTTACCATATCAATATTAATCCAGTATGCGATTCTTTGGTGCAGCATCAAGTGTAATATACCTTGGAAGTATTTCCCACATATGAGACAGGCATAGACATTGATGTGGGAGAGCGAGATTGAGCATAGTTTCTCGAAGTCAAAATCCAGCACACTCCTGCGAATAAAACAACAACAACAATTTAGCACTGCAGACTGAAGACCAGAAGAAGTCTGACCAAAGTACTTTAGGATTTCTAGTTTCACCATACCGGTTTATAGTGTCTAGGTAAGGACAGTGGCGGCTCCTTCGGTCCTCTGTAACACGTCCCCGACCCACTTTGACGGTCACTAGAAGAACATAAAGTTTATTTTAGTTCACAGTATGCAGAATCGGTACATTTCAAATTCAAACGAAAACCATGCATGCAGCCAATTCAGTTAGCTAAACAGGTATAGCTTAGGTACGCTCGATATCTCATTGCCGTGTTTATCTTTTACCGTTCGCCAAGTAGTAAGTACGCGCCTGGCACACAACTGAAGACAAATCGAGCAACCTTCATACAGTATGCTTCTACTACTACTAGCTTAGGTGCTAACTAAATTCGCTAATTTTGTCACTGGCTCACTGCATAATTTACCTCCTTCATCTTCGTCGTCGTCATCGTCCACCTCGATGTCTCTTTGTCGCTTCAAAGACACCATTGCAACAGTTATTTATTGATAGATAGACCAGAGAACTAAACTTAAAAACAACAGAAATTGCTTTGAGTCTGTGTTGGCAGCGTCCACAGATGGACATCGAAAAGTGGCGGTAGTGAACGTCCAAGTAGAACTCAACCCGGGGGTTCAAAGGGGTATTCCACCCTTTAAAAACATTTTAGTATGTCATTAATATATATAGCCTACCTATAAATAATAATAATAAAAAATGCCCCCCATTCTACATTTAGTAGAAACTAGATTGCAGGTTGGGGGTGGGGGAGGGGGGGTCATGTACATGGCGAAGTACATTCCCCATGTTAAGGATTGTTAATTTGTTTTGTGTTGAAGAAGGGTGGAATTCCCCTTTGAGAGCGTCATCTTTAAAGCGACACAAATTCAGCGATTGAAGTGACAATAGTATGTTATATACTATTTAATAAATAATGTTTGCAATTTCAGTGCTACTTATTTGTTCAAGAAACTGAATGAGCACAAAAATAATGTTCTTTAAAGTTAATTCCCACTATTAACGGCAGCCTACTATTATTAGAGCGTGCACAGAGTTGCGCAAACTCCGTTCATTTCATAGGGCTCGACTTCTATTAAAAATGGGGACAACAACAAACCATAATCTGCCTTGCAGTGTAAGCAGATTCAGAGATAAAGTGGAGCTATGTTGCTACATTTCCAACCCCAGCTTGTCCCTCTTTCAGGTTGCATGATGATCAGCGCTCGAGCTCCCAGCTTCTGACGCCTCAATGTCGCAACCCTTCTACTAGATGCCCCCCATGACTATTATTAGGTGTCAACCCCGGAAGCATTTATAGTTTTACAGTAACTTTCTTTTGTGTGCTGCTTTGTGTGGGTGGGTGGGTGCCCTGAGACCGTACCAATTATAAAACTAATGTATATAGTGTACACGGTTCGTTAAAGATAAGGCGAGTTAAACGTATAACTGTATAATGGATATTTTGGGGGACGATGAAGCACTACATGATGACTTGAAATATAAACGGTCGGGGCGTTTGGACATGAGCCATGGTTTCTTGCACCATATTCGAAGGAACCAGATTGCAAGGTGATTTTTTATGTGTGTGTCTCTTTCTTGGCTAACGCTGCTAACACTGCAAGCTCACGCCGTTATTTTAAACATGTGTGTATGTGTTACGTTTGAAGTCAATGTTAAACTGTATATAGTTGTTAGACCAACCAAACATTACCCACCCACGCATACTTGCTGCGCATGCACACAATGACATCGAGTAAGAGGCTCGCATTGGCTGGCTCGCATTTATTATTGATTGTTTTGATTAGTTGATTGAGTGATTGATTTATTGACAGTTTGCAAGGAAGTACAGTATAGTAGTAACAATATCATTAATATTATTTTTTAAGAAAAAAAAAACATTTAGAAAAGCATTTAGTTTTGTTTCCATTGGTGTCTAACAGTCAAATTAATTGGAAACATGAATGACAGACAAATTAATCTACACAATGAATGCTATGCAGAAACATATAAATGATTGGTGAACAAAAATAAAGAAAGATTCACACTACTGTGAAGAATCAACTGGGGAGGGGGGTGTGCTGCTTGCAATATACCAAATAATGGGCTACTGCACAATCAGACAATAATAATAGATGAATTCTCTGTCCTGTTTAGAGATGACTATGACAGGGAAGTGAAGCAAGCAAAAGAGCTTCAACGAAGGAGACACACTACAACTCCTAGACGCCCTCGACGCCCTGACATTGAAGTTTACCATCCCCGTCGGAGAAGTAAGGATAACCACCTCTGCTCTGTGCTGTCTTTACACTGATTTATAGTTGAACATTTATCAACCGTTGGTGTGTGTGTTTGCTCATTTCCAGATGGATCAGAACCTGGCATAGGTGCTGAGACTGAAGAGTGGAATGAGAGTGGGTCAAGTACAGAGACGGAGACCAATGGAACTGAACTATTCTGGCTTGACTACCAGTCGGATTCTGGCACTATTACATCCTTCATTGTCCACAAGGTTTGTACATGCGTTTGAATGATGTTTCCTGCCAACGTATGTCAAGTTATATTTTTATAATAGCATATCATATTTTGCTTCTGTTGTACATCAGGGAGATAAGCCGGAGAGAGTGGTAGAACGTGTCGCAGAGAAGAACATCCTGGATTCAGCCATGAGGGCAGCACTAGAGATTCGAATTCGAAAGGAAATGGACAAACGACGAGACAAACGCTGAGCATATTCCAGAAATGACAGCGGTGACAGACCACAAGCTGGAAGTGAAACATCCAGTGAAGCAGAGCATCATTTGATATGGTCCTGGCTGGTAGTCATATCATTGACAAAGCTGGCAGTGTCAGTGACTGGGAAGAGGATATCTCCCAACACAGCTGACTCTTGTGTTCTTGAAGGCTCAGCGGCACTGAATTGGCAGCACATAATCTAGACGGTACAGATTGGGGCACAACTTTCATTATACTTTACAGTACATTGGACTATTACCTTGGGACTGGCCGTGAGTTTACTATACTGTAAGCTGCAAGGACACACCTGATGATTGTCAGTAAACTATTGTTTGGTATTGGCCCAAAGGATAGCCGAGGCTGTGGATACTCTGCTCTGTTTCTTGGTAAAAATTCAGGAATTAAGTAAACCTTCCTACTCCATAGATCATATGCTCTGTCTCGTCTCCTGTGTTTACAAAGATGTATTGTTGCTTGTAATTGTAATTGACATTTTCTGAAGTGTTGAGGATAGTATGTTGAGTCGGTTACATTTGATGGCATTGGTAATGTCACCCTTTTTGTCAATGTGGGAGCATTTAGGTCATGTTTGTTTTGAATTTTCATTGCATCTTGTATTTTATTTATTGAGGACTGGAGATTTATTTTTGATACTGTGATGTATTTGAAGATGTAATTTCTTAGTTTCAGCTTTACATTAAAAAAGGCTATATTTGAATCTGCAGTAATTTCTTCAGTATGTACTAGATAAACGGTTTCTTGAAGATTTCAAAGTTTGAGGGTGCAGCTTTCATGAGAATGATAAGCAGTTGCATTCAGTATGTACTTTTCTCTTCCAAAATCGTTGCTATAGGGGGGTCAGTCAGCTACAAGCCAATGTTTGTGTTAAAGCTGGGCATAGGAGAGGCTAGAGGCCCTAAAATGGTGATAATAATGGGAATAAAAATAGAAAAGCAGTGAGCTAAACCATACAAGTAGCCAATATAACTGTACTATACACTATATAACAGCACATACTGTAGCATGTGAATGGCACTACCACACAGTAAGTGGCCACAGTGGTGGCAGTAAACTCAGTTCAACACAACATACAACATGGAAAGAATTTACAATCAAATATCAATCTGTAGAAAGTTGCAATTATGAACTAAAGCAGTTTAAAAGATAAGTTGTGGGTATATCCATTCTGGTGTGGAATGGTGGATATATCATTCAATGAATGATATATCTGCTGCCTTCTCCAGCTAAAATAAAGTGCAGCGTAATGACCTACAACCTCACTAGGGGTCACTATGAAATTGTATTGAAGTATTCCATCTTCTGGAACCTAACCTCAGTAAAAATTGCTATGCAGAGGATTAAACATACCTAAATATTGTGTTTCGTGGTGATTGTTTGAGTTCTAATCAGCATATTGTTTGTATATCTACTGTACGTATGTATGTAAAATATGCAAAGAATAGTTTACACAAATATGGCAGGCCGGATGGCCAAAGCTGGGGCCAGGGGGTTAATGTTTTTGCCTCTTTCCATTATTTATTTTTTGTTATGCAACCCAAAACATAAGCAGAACAAATGTTACACTGGAACAGTATAACATTTGAGCTGAAGGTTTGGCCTTTTCTCTGTGCATAAGGTATAACCGATGAGGAGACTTATGATAGAGGATAGGCCTACAATAAAGTACATTATGCAAGTAATGAGGTGTCCACCTCAGGCAACAACTCAGATGTGTATTTATGGCATAGAATTGGATAAAACCATACTCAAATATTTGGGTTTGGTGGTGACTGTTGAAGCTCAAAGCCTTAGGCTAAATGAATGAATGAATGTATGTATGTATGTATGTATGTACCGTATGTAGGTAGGTAGCTAAAGATCCTGATGTACAGAGCAATAAAATATTAACCTAAATGTGTTTTCAATGTTTTTATAGCGATGATCACAAAAATATCATTTTACATTTTGTACAATTTTACAAATTGTCAGCTTTCAAACAAACAGACAAAACTTATGTTCACCCAGACTTGGGCTGTACGCAGGCAAAAGAAACCATTGTCCACAACTGGAAGTCCTTTTTTGTTTGCACATTTACTTCATAATTCAAGTGTTTTTACAAAACAAACAGCTTCACTCTGTGGTATTCTCCTGACTGGCCTACAAAGCCATACTGTATTTCCACCCAGGTGCATCACCTTTCCCAATCACCTCATTCTTGATATGTTATCTTGGTTCTGTCAGGCCTAGAGAGGTGTGCCCTTTGGTGTCAATTAGCCAATAATTCAGATAATCAATTAAAATCAAATATCAAAATAATTAGCTCAAAACTCTATAGACTAAATAAACAGAAATCCTAATAATGTCATACAAACAGTTAAATGGCTGCTACACAAATTATGTTGCCATTTTATTAACATGGCCCACTGCTCTAGCTATTTTGAGTAGCCCTGCCGTACTGGACACTATATCACATTGCATACTGTAGCTATGCAATAGCTACAGTATGTAATGTGGCCACACAGCAAGTGGCCGCAGTGGTGGTAGTAAACTCAACTGAACACAATACGTTTACGGTTTACATCATAATTTATTTTCAAATACCAAGCCATACAATTCACTATTGCAATTATGAACTAAAGTAGTTTAACAAACAAGTTCTATGTACAGTATATACTGTACATTCTGGTGTGGAATGATGGATTTATCATTCAGTGTGTAACTGTTGCCTCCATTTAAAATAAAGTGCAGCGTAATGGCCTACAAGCTCACTAGGGGTCAGTATGAAGTTATATTGACATCTCCAGTGATACTGTGCTCCAAAACCTCTTCAATAACATTTCCTGTGTCCCCTGATTACTACCATTAGAAAAATGCATTAACCAGACAATTTAACACTTTTAAATAGTGTTGTTGGATGAAGCATGGTTTTCTGGTATTCTTTCATTACACAATTCCCCTCTAATTGTGAGCCACCGATGTTTAAAACAAAATAAAGTGAATTGAACTGCTTTGGTGTGTGGGTATGCATGTGTGTGTGTTTGCGTTTTAACTGACTTATGTTTGGAGAGAACTGGGCATTGAGCACTATTCATTATTATTTACACATTGCACATTTCAGAACCTATTTATAACTATCAGTGTTGGGAAATGTGCACTATGTAACTTAATATATTACATAATATATTACCAAAATGCAGTAACTTGTAATATACATATATTACCTAACTAAAACAATCTACTTTTCTTTCTACATTACTGCATTACTTTCAATATTAACACTGATAACTATAACTAACTAACTAACTATATAGGTCTAATCCACATATTAGACAAGTGAAAGGGTAATGCATGACATTCAATCAAGATCTGTTCTGTCCAGCATATTTCTATATAAAAGTGTGTAAGTGTCCTGCAGTGCCCACCTAGGGGTTTAGTGCCCAGTTATCTACAGTATCCACTAAGACTTATGAATCATGCAATTCTCTACTTTATTTTAGTGAGCAGTTCACTAGTGAGCAGTGCCATTTATACAGTATTCTACCAGTGATTTGTGTCCCTGATGCATCTTCATAACTACGGTGAGATCCAATGTGTGTCAGAGCAGCAGTATCATTGGCTTAGGAATGGAACAAAAAAGGCAGGTTTACAGTATATGCGACTGTATTTTGACATCAGTTATTATGGTGGTACCTGGTGTAGGCATACAACTTTTATACTTTACTTGAGTATTTATAAAGTATTTCCAATACCAGCATATTATTTGTATATACATGTACTGCATGTGTGTAAAATCTATGCAGTGTAGTTTACACTACTATAGTCTGGCAGGCCATATGACTGGGGATTGTTGTTTTCTCCCCTTTCCATTATTTATTTATTTTTGTTATGTAACAAAAAATGAGCATAACCAATTTGAAACTTGAGCAGTATAAGATTTAAGCTGAAAGTTTGTCCTTTTCTCTTTGCGCAAGTTTATAGAGGAGGAAGAGAGACTCAGTGGATATAGGCGTATTCAATAAACGAGTGAAAGTGTTATGTAAGTAGAATATGTTGAATTTCCACTGTCAGTGTCCATCACCTCAGGCATCAATTCATTAGTGTGTTCATGGCGGAGAGTTGCTTCAAAATATACTCAAATACTTGAGTCTGGTGGTGACTGAGCTACATTAGTTTTATCTGCAGATTTCAGATCAAATAATTGCAATTCTCAGTATAAATGTGTTGCAGACCAAATGTTAAAGATCCTGACATAGTGAGCAATAATATTTTAACCTAAATGTGTTCTTTTTTTTATACCAATCGCCACAAGAATGTCACATGGCAAGTAACATTTTTCAAATCTGCAGACAGTTTAATAACACTGACCAGTCCTTTCAGACACAGCTTCCCAGGCCTGTGATCAGTAGGGGAGGCAAACTGTTCTTGACAAAAGCTACAACGATCCATCCTTTTAGAAAGAGATTTTTTTTATTTGATCCCCACCATCATGGGGATTAACTCAATGTTTTCAGCAGTGCATGAAAAATCCAAACTTCGTCCTGGGGGCACATATCTTACTAAGTCTTACACAAACCAATCTCAAGGAGAAGCACACTCCTCTGTGATGTTATTGGTGGAATTCAGACACTCCCCTTTGGAATCACATACCTTGCTCCAACTGATTTCTCACAACATGTGACTGATGTTGTGAGAAGCCAGATATTTCCACATCACTTACTCCATTGCTCACCAGATTATCTCCACTTTCCCCATTTCCCAATTGGCTAAAAGCTTTCCAACTAAAATCAACAACTTTGTTCCCCCTCAGTATAGTTCCACATGATCTATTATGTAACAGGCTTTTAGTCGTTGAGACAGTAAGCGAGACTTCAACAAGATGTGTAGCCTAGGCTTATATTCAATAATAATAAATACAATTATGATGTTTATTATTATTATCTAACTTCATTCAAAACTCCGGGAGATCCACATCACAATTATACAACATAAATAAAATGTGCGTATTCCATGTTGTTAAGTTTCTAATGTAGCAAATATGTGCATCAATGGTGGGCCAGTCTTGATGAGAACTGGACTGTACTATGGTCATTTGAACTTCAACTTCTGGACAGTGTAATGAGAGGCCAGTATAGTGGTGGATGTATTTGTAGCAAGAACATCCTGGAATGTATTCTAGGACCTAGAATGTTTGACGTCCAACATTCCATTGTATTGCATTACAAGGCAAGCTTTTGCAATTAATGCTTTTGTAAAATGAGCATGATTATGATTGCTTTGCATTTGAGTGTGTAGAGCTACATTATAAGAGCAAGAAGTGAATTGAAAGGAAAAAAATCATGAAATACACTCTCTCTCTCACTCACTCACTCTCTCAACTAATATTGCATCATACTGTGACTGTCTTCACACTGTAAAAGGCAACACATGCCAGCAGCTGACTAGTCGCATTCTAACCGTCAACCTGTGACATTACCCACAGCTGACACTTTTCTTTTTGTTTTAGCAATGGCAATAAACATGATTTTCTTGTTTGTGTGGATAACAGAGTCAAAAGACTTGCTTGAAGCATCCTCTTGCTCTACATGTTTAAACTGTAAAATACTATGAAGCTGGCACTTGCATTGTGAATGGGCTGATGGACTGTCCCGTTCATGGCTGTGGCAGTGTAACCCAAGTGAAGCCCCCCACATTCAGAGTTAAATATAGATTTTGACAGAGCCAGTTTGCTAGTCACTAGCAAACTGGCTAGTGACTGGCTTGGACAGCAGCAGCTGTCTATTCACGCAGCTAGTGAATAGACAGCTGCTGCTGTTCAAGTGTTGTCAATAAAGTGAAACAATATTGGAATGCCATGGTGTTACTTGACGATTCATTCTGTAATACAGGTAGATGATAATAAATGAAGACATAGCTTTTCAGCAGACCCCTTAGTTGAGATTAAGGGACCCCGAATACAGTATGTTGCATATTACACTTTTCCATTGACTTGTTTGGCAGCACTGTCATCATCCCCCCCTTTTTAGGTGCATTTAACCTCTTAAACCCTCAAGAATTCTGTCTGCAATCCTCCAGTTTGCAGATCTGCTATTTTCAGCCAATGATTCATATCAGAATGAGAATGCTACTGTTCAACTGGTTAATAAAAAGTTCCTATCAATAGGATTTTGCAGACCTCCCCTTGTAGGTGTCCCAGACCCCGAAGACCCCTGATTTAAAGTATTTATGAGGTTCTTTTACTGTATCTGTGTGATAGGTCTTAAAACTACTGTAGATACTGTTTGTAATACAGTATTGTATCCACAAAGAAGGGCTTGGCTTGAGTTTGGAAGGCTTCCAGAAGAGTTATTAGACCTGTAAACTGAAACATCCGGTCCACCCCTCCAAGAGGTGCCATGTCAGCATACGTGGATCTCCCGAGTTGGGAGGCAATGCCTATGGCACAAAGAGAGAGATACAATTTCCAGATAAAATCACTTAACCACAGGAGCTAATATAGAGGATCAAGTTTTTGGAATGCAGGGGACAAAGGGTCTCTCAACATGCTTGGCATGTTTCTTTACTTAGCTCCATGTTTCTGTGTCAGTGATAAAAAGCAAGCGAGCGCAGGGTTTATTTCAGTCGAAACTCCATCCATCAACTGACAGTATGTATTGTATTATACAATGAGATCATGGAACAAAGTTCCATTCATTATTATTCTACAAAGGTGTTAAATGTAGATAATTAACAGCAAGCCAACAAATTATCACGTTTACAAGATTTGGAATATACAATATGTCATGGAAAATGGATTTGGTTGTTGTTCCGAGTTTGTTAAATAAAGCCATCAACCGTATGAAAAGGTCACATGGGGTAAACTAACCACCAGGTAAACATTTGTTTGTGCAGAATGATGAGGCTAACTAGATAGAGGTATTACAGATAAACATTAAGTGGTTTCTGGTATCACTGCAGACAAAACGGTCATCAATGTGCGGAGTTTGTCTGGAGGCTACCAATTTCACTCCCCCTTTCCCTTCTCTGTAAAGGTTTTTCCCTCTTGACCTCGAAAATGGTTAGGATAGGGTCACCGTGATTAGGATATTTGTCCATATAAGCAATCACATGTGTCCTCTCATGAGTTGAAATGAACAAATTAAAAGTATTCCCTTAACAGTCAATATAATTTAATGATTTAATCATGGATAACTACCGTATGTCACTAATGACAATGACAAGGTGTGTTTAGCAGGAAAGTAGCCATTTATTAGAACCAACATAATCAGAACATGAGGAACACTGTATCCAATCCCTAGACAAGCATAATACAGTAACAAGCTACTCTCTGGAACTTGGACGCATGTTGATAGGGGGGGGTTTGATAGAAAGTGGTTCAGCTCAAGGGTGGGGAAAAGAGGAAATAGAAAAGGCACTCTTACGCTCACCGTAGCAAACAGGACAACCTCCCGACTCCCCAGTGGTAAAGGGGAACAAAACCAAATCTTGAGTTGAAACCCTATCCAACACACAGGATGGCCATGTAAACAAGGCTGGTTTCTCTGTACAACACCAGCCAAACGTCGCCATTCAATTCATGAGGACAGGTGAAGGCCAGAACAGTACAAGACGATTACGTGTACAGGGACCTCTAATTCAACCCCACCCACCCAAACAAATACCCATTCCAAAACGGCAAATATTTCACATTAGACAGTGACAATTCTTTGTGGAGGCACACCAAAGCTTTTCTGTAGGACACTTTGGAACCACAAGAAAAAACACTGAAAAGTAATCATCAAGTAAACCATGTGTTAAAAAGCTGCCATCTGAATACTCAGCTTCTCTGTATCCACGCCGAGTTTCAGAGAACAAATAAATAGTGTCATGTTTAGATTTCTGTTCAGCCAATAAGAACATTGTGGAATACAAAACACTCCTTCAGGATAATGATGGGAACCAGGTTTCTCTGTAGCTACACCTGCCATCAATCAGTATTCCTAAGGAGTATATGAGGGTTCCAGCAATTAAAAAGATACAAGTGAGACACTAAAAAGAAAAACTGGAGTAGTTTAAAATTGAATTTCAATTATAAGACCATCCAAATTGTCCCCCAACAATCAAGTATAACAAATACCCCTCCAGATCAGAGCAGTGACACAGCAGCCTCTGACTTTTCTGTATTACGTCAGAAAACAGCAAAGATCTGTTGGGGCATGCGAGGCCTTCCACTCTCAGATTTTGAATCGCTCCCCAGCCTGCAATGCATAGCATTTTTCTGGAAAGAAAAGCATCAACCCTTGGCCCTTTAATTGTGCCATTCTAGCATCCTCCGCAAACGACATGAGAATAAAGCTCAGATAAAAAATACGTTTTGGGAACAACCGTACCAGTGTGAAATGAGGGGGAATGTTTCGAGAAAACTGAAACTACTGAAAAACTGCATCACTTCACTAGGAAAAGGCCTTGCAGATGATGCCCTGTAGATTCCCTACCAATAGCACCAGTAAATTAAGAGGGGTACTGTGATTAACCATATGGTAACACCAGCACACTGGAACACAAGACTTCTGATATTGACCCAGAATGTGGAATGCCCAGAGTGAACAACCAAACTGCAGCTACGCGGGGTCTAATCACTGGGAGAGAGAGACAGGAAATCTTGCAATGCAATTTGTGTGGAATTCCATCTTAAATGGCCTTTTAACATCAAAATTCTGAAAGACGTGTCCTTGAATCAAGTACGACTCTACAAATGGGGGGAAAAGTGTGACAAGACAGGGAGGGAGGTGAAGAGCGAAATGGACAGACAAGGGTTTAACTTATGCCATTATGAGAGGGGTTCAAGTGCGTTTCACCCCCGGGATCTTGTAGGCTTCTCTGTAGTATACACCAAACAAGCCTAGGGGGAAAGCTTAACAGGTTTAGTATTTGAGTTTTTTGGGCACCTCCCATGGGAAGGAGTCCCGGCCAAAGTGGCCGTAGGCTGCGGTCCTCTGATACATGGGCTTCTTCAGATCCAGCTCCCTGGGAATACATAATCAGCACATTTAGCAGCAGTCACCTTAGGTGAACTTTTAACGCATGTATCATCAATACTCACAAAGGCAGAATAGTCATTTCAGCCAGTGGGGAGTGTCAAGAGCCACAAAAGAAAACCATAATCAAGGAGGTTTATGAGACCAGCTGACAAGAGAGGGAGACTCATGAAGCTTTGACACTTACCAATACCATGTCAACCCAACTCATCCTTGAGCAGTGGGGACTGCGGCTTGCAGATGGAAAGCACACTGGTCCCATTTAAAAAAGGCAGTCTATTTGAATGCGAGCTAGAAAGCTTAAACATGCTGGGGTACCTTATGTCTTATATAGTCACTCACATGCACTGCACCGTCATACTGCATGTATGCATTAGTTTTAATGTATCATTAGGTTTACTTATCGTTTCACCTATGTGTTTATTGTTTATCAGTTTTCATCTGTGCTAGAGTTCTGGTATTTCCAATGTGTTCATACTGCAAATAAACTGACCCTGCCCAATAATCAAACATACAGAAAACACTGTTGATTCAATTTGCCCTCCCAAAACACTAACCTATATACTGTACCTCTATAGCAGCAGAGAAACACAACGCTTTAATACAGAACCCAAAAAGCACCAGGAGTTGCACAAGATGGCATTACAGTAGTCATTATGCAATTCAAATACAAGAAAGGGATAAAGTATTTGAAAGGTGGCTGTAGCAGTTCAAGCAAAATGGCAAGACTAAAGCATAAGAAAGAATAAGCCGGGAGTTTCTGATTCATTGATAAGCTCAGACGATATACTTTACCTCACAATGACCCCGGGGCGCAGATCAAAGTTCCTCTTTACAATGTCAAGCAACTCTTTCTCACTCTTGTTGGAGGTCCCATAGTGGAAGATGGAAATGGAGAGGGGATGGGCAACTCCAATGGCATAGGATACCTAATACAGCAGATGTGCAGATTTGTCACACAGAAGTTTTACCACGTCATATTACTCCAAGATGCAATAATGCTCAAGACTTTAATCCCTCACCTGAACCAACACTCTCTTACAGAGCTCAGCCTTCACCAGGGACTTGGCCACCCAGCGAGCAGCATATGCAGCAGAGCGGTCTACCTTAGTGTAGTCCTTCCCAGAGAAGGCCCCACCCCCGTGGGCACCCCAACCTCCATATGTGTCAACAATGATTTTGCGCCCCGTCAGGCCAGCATCGCCCTGAAATAAACAGGGTAAGGGGTTGCAATTCTTCAGTGTCTTAAATAACATTAGCGTGGCTAAGTTATAAACATGTAACCTGGGCTACGCATAGTCGCAAATGTGTACCTGGGGGCCTCCGATCACAAAGCGTCCGCTTGGCTGCAAATGGTAGATTGTGTCATCGTCCAGGTAGATGCATGGAACAACCGCCTTGACTACCTTCTCCTTCAGGGCATCTCTCATCTCGTCCAAGCAGACATCTTCATCGTGCTGTACGGAGACAACAATGGTATGCACGCGTACTGGAAGCATGGCGCCACGGTCCTGACGGTACTGCACAGTCACCTACACAGAATGTCAAAAACACAGGGGTAAATTCATTGATTAATTAACCATTAATAGTTTCAAACCATTAATAACCCCCCCCCCCCCCCCCCCGGCAGGGGCGGATCTAGGCATGTCCTCACTGCCCCACTAAACATGGCATGCAAACAATCCATATTTCAAATTAAAGGGCTTATAATTAAAATGATTTGAAACACTAGGCTACTAACTACAATAAATCCCAACACCATTTCAGCATTCAAAACAAGCAACTTCAACAACTGACTTTGTTATTAACGCTTACTTGCCTAATACCCAAGTCCTGTAACCAAAAATGGTATGGGTGCCGCTTCATTTCACGCCACGGGCGATGAAGCTGCCCCCATACCATTTCACCTGCCTGCCCCCCCCCCCACACCCCCACACACACACACACACCTGGGTCTTTGAGTCTGGACGGAGCCAGGGCAGAGTGCCATTGCGGCGCAGTTCTGCCATCTTGGCATTCAGCTTGTGGGCAAGGACAATAGTAAGCGGCATACATTCCTCAGTCTCATCAGTGGCATAGCCAAACATCAGGCCCTGAAGAAGAGAGACAAACTGTTCAATCACCTTGGCAGCGCACCGTACCAACAGTCAATAAACCTGCCAGATATTAGGATATTATAGGAAATAAATGTGATTTTAGCCCTTCTACAAGTTCACATGGTGACCTTTTAAAATCAGCAATTCATACTGCATGACTTTTGAAACAGACTACTGACCTGGTCCCCTGCCCCGATGTCCTCCTCATTGCGATCTATGTGAACACCCTGGGCGATATCAGGAGATTGCTGCTCCAGAGCCACAAGAACATTGCATGTCTTGTAGTCAAAACCTATAACAAAAACAAAAAATAAATACTGAAACCTGCAAGACAATTCAGTGTAGTCCAATTATAAACACGAGTGCCTCAAATGTACCATACCTTTGGAAGAGTCATCATATCCTATGTGGCGGATTGTATCACGAACAACCTTCTGATAGTCCACAGTGGCACGTGAAGTCACCTCACCTGCCAGGAGGATCATCCCAGTCTTGGCAACAGTCTCTGCAATAGTTAAAGAGAGGGATTTGTGAATACATAAATGTTTACATTTTGTTGTTTTACAAACACAATGCGTGGGGAAGGGGGGGGCTGGCTGGGACTTTTCCCAACACGTTAGTACACTTGCAGTTTGAGCAGAAAATTCATAGTGGCCCAATGCATATCAAACTCTATGGGTCCTTTGGTTTAAACTATTCAGAAGCACTGCAGTAGAAAGCAAGAGCATAATTTTCCTTACCACACGCAACTTTGGCATCAGGATCTTGCTTGAGGTGGGCATCGAGTACAGCATCGCTGATCTGGTCACAAATCTTGTCTGGAAAAAAACAACAACAACAACCACCACCACCGCCGCAGCAGCGTTAGTTATAAAACCGTGCAAAACAGACAAAATAGGGGGGGGTGTCCCGGAATTAAACTGGTTGTTGAGAAGCCGTAAATAGTGTCATTTTGAGGGTGTCAATTTGAGGGTGCTTGACGCGAGTACGTCTGTGAACCGCTGCTACAAAGCTCCGTCGGTGATGACGTTTTATGGATTCGCGGAAAAGTCAGGGGGAGGCTGGGTTGTTTTTTAGCGCCATCCGCACATGGGCTGCACTAGCCCTGATACATGACGGTCGGTATACATCTATACGACCGTCATGGATGCTAAACCCCTGTAGAGATAGTGGATGATTTCAACGGCAGCGTACGTAATCCCAAACGCCCGTATCTGTGAAACAAAGTGCCGCCTCTGAGGTTGTATGTCTCCTGAGTTTGTACGCTCATCGAAAATCACCCGAAACCTCCTTGTTTTTGAATGAAATGACTTTGTTGCCGACCAACTCCTGATTTTCCTCCGTATTTCTGTCAACTTCCGGGACCAGCGTTCCGTGAAATGACTTCACGAAACAAATCTCTTCAAAATAAGAGTACCCATTTTTAAAAACTAAAATGGGTACTCTTATTTTGAAGAGATTTGTTTCGTGAAGTCATTTCACGGAACGCTGGTCCCGGAAGTTGACAGAAATACGGAGGAAAATCAGGAGTTGGTCGGCAACAAAGTCATTTCATTCAAAAACAAGGAGGTTTCGGGTGATTTTCGATGAGCGTACAAACTCAGGAGACATACAACCTCAGAGGCGGCACTTTGTTTCACAGATACGGGCGTTTGGGATTACGTACGCTGCCGTTGAAATCATCCACTATCTCTACAGGGGTTTAGCATCCATGACGGTCGTATAGATGTATACCGACCGTCATGTATCAGGGCTATCCGCACATGGGCTGCACGCAGTGGGAGTGGCTGAAGGCCTTCCTTTTCCTTCCTCCTCCGTCGCCATTTCGTCAGGCCGGCTGCACGTGCAGCCGCGGCCGGGTAACAACATCAACCCCCCGAGCCAGCAGAGCCCCGTATCGGAAGAACGTGAACCCGAATCGAATCCATTTGGCATTTAAACAGTTGTCAATGACATAAGCGAGCGTCCCCCGGTGAGATCGCTTTACTAGCGCCGATAACGCTTGCGCCTTAAACCGCAGGGCCAAGCAAGACTCATTAATGATAATAATGACAATAATAGCCAACAGAATGTCCCTAGACGAATATCAAAGGCGTAT
>CM076972.1:32838656-32868656 GCA_039105355.1 Benthosema pterotum | reverse complement strand
CTCCCCCCACAGTCAATGCCAAGTGCTGATTATCAACATCTAGTCCTACAAGCTTAACTTATAACATGATTATACTTTCCTTTTGTAATACAATATAAGAATTTCTTGTGGCAGACAATTGTCTCTTCTTAACATTAAGAACACGATCGAGATCAAGGGTGGTATGAGGCAAAGCATGCAGCACAAGACCTGATGGAGGAAGATTGATAAGGCCTTATGGGACAAAGAGGATAAAGTGAATACACATTTATAGTTCTGCTGTTTGTGTTTCTACTATGACACCTACGTGTAAGTTAAATTTTCACTTCTCGATCTGGGTTTAATCTAGCTACTGTAGGTTTAATCTGCAGCTGAGCCATTCAATGATTCCCAGCCTGCTTGGCTCTCAGCAGCAAGATTTAGATTGTCGGATTGGGGGTCCTGCAACATATAGCATCATGTCAAGGCAGTTTACTACTACCTAAGCTGCCTCATGCTAAGGAAATATGAGATAGGCTCCTGACCTATGAGCCAAATGGCTCAGGAACCATTTGTTCCCAAGCAGTAGTAACATACTTTATTTATAGTTTAACACAATGGTTTTCCACGGACTATGAACCAGGGACCACCACACTAACTAAGACTCAACCCGGGGACCAGTGTTTAGTCTCATAACCTTCCATGTCAAACCCATTAGCTGATTTATGGCAACTCACGTATGAGACTCTCATATGGTACATACAGTATGTGTTCTCTCTCAAAATGAGAGAGCACACACAGGATTATACTGTATGTACACATCATTCTATAGTCAACTGTCAACCTGGTACACTTTCACTTCCAGTTTCAATCTAGATCATATGGACACATTTCCAACAAAATGGTGATTTAAGCAGTTTCACTTTCAAATTTAAACTCCCTTTTCTCTGGAAGTTCTTCACATATGACATGCCAGTAAATGACAACACTGACATGTCATTACTACCAAGTAGTGTTGTGTCCTGTTTCTCAACCAGTGGTTGAAAAACATGCCTTCAATTTTCTACAAAATACTCTTTTTCTACCAAATACTGATATATGCATGGTCAGGGACCACATGCATTACCTCCATGGACTACTAGTGGTCTACAGACCACTGGTTTAACTGGTTGAAAGGTAAGCATAAGTTTATCCAGAGAGGAAAATGACAAAATATAATTGCATTTTAATTCCAAACATGAATCAACTACAAGGTTAGACATGGTTGATATCTTGAGTTTCCATAATGCTTACCATCAACACTTAAAACTTAAAAGATATTGAATCTACACCAAACATGCATTGGATTGAAAGGCTACCACCTCTATTATATTTTATATTAGCTGCTCCACCCAGTGTTGTATGAGAGAGAGAGAGAGAGAGAGAGAGAGAGAGAGAGAGAGAGAGAGAGAGAGAGAGCAGACAGACAGACAGACAGACAGACAGACAGACAGACAGACAGACAGACAGACAGACAGACAGACAGACAGTTGGACAGACGGACGAGACACCATAATTGTGTTCAAGGGCTGCAGTGTACCAGACAATAAAGTGCGATGAGGTGTTTTTTTTAGGAACCATTTAGAAGATATGGTAATCTGATTTATGCGATAACAAGGACATGAGAACATTAACTACCTCAACCTAGCAATCTGATAGACGGTCATAGTCCTGGAAATACGTTTAGGATATAGACCAAAACAGTCAATGCAGAAAAGAGCACCAACGGGGTATATTATCTCCCACATAACTTAATTTTACTCTACTCAAAAAGCTCCCATCGCTCCCTTACCCTTAAGGCTACGATGACCTGTTTTCTAATTTAATCGGAAGCTTTGATCTTTTATACGCGGTAGAAGTTCAGCCCACAGGCAGCCTTGATAAAGTCTCTATGGTTTGGGAAGGCTCAAAAGCTGCCATTTCTTTTGCCCAAAGAGAATATTCTGAAATCTGAGAACAATATTAGAGAAAGGTCTGATGACAACAATTACTACAGTACATGATCCTGTATGTTCAGTCAGCCAGGCAGCATGTGTACACATGCCACCTTCACTTGTTTCATAATCCTGTTATAAATGTGTGATTAATGTGTCACATGTTCTTATTAATGTTGTGCAATGGAAAAACAAACACCTGAATATCATATCATCATATTGTTATCCAGCTATAAGTAAATACAAAAATCCGGCTTCAACTTATTTGCCAGTCATCGTGACAAAAACATTTGTGAGGGATTATGCTTAGACATGCAACAGAGACATAACAATGGTGCCACCTCCCTAAATGAGTCAACCCCTGCCTAGTATTGCATCATGAACCAGAGAACAATATTTGCCTAATTGCATGATTGTGGTGGGAAAATAATTACAACGTACATTTGTCCATGCCTCCTGAAGGGATAGAGTACACTACAGAAGTAGTATTACTGTCTTATTATGAAATATAATTATGATTTGAATATCAATATATTAACACTCTTTATCATTCAATAGTTAAACATCATACAATCAAATAAATCAAATGTTGCCTGGTCCAATGTTCAACACATTTTGTCAGATTAAAATGCTATATAAATAGGAAAGTTGTGTTATACTTTGTACTGCTGTCTGGTTCTTATTCATAGCCTTTGTAATTCATGTGCCCACTAAAACAAGCTGCCCAATAACTTGCCAGTATTGCATCAGTCATATCTGAGTCAGTCAGCTCTGAATTTGCAGAGGTGGACAGTAGATTTACAGAGATCTAGGGCACTAGGGCATCATGTAAGGCTCTTCTACTCTTACCTTGTTTCTAAACACTTTAACAGCATTTACATTTTAACTTAAACCTGATCAACATTGTAACTTTTATCAAGTTGCCCTATCTTCTGCTCTCAATGTAAATTGGAACTATGAGAACATAATCCATATTTACTCAGGGTTGAGGCACATTACAATAGGCTATTCCGGTTGTATCACCAATGTCTCCAAGCTACGTTGCATAACAGAGGTGGAAGCATCCTTTACTATGCACAGCTAGTTTAGATATGATCTCAAGTCATCTCAAATTTTAGGTACATGAGGTCACCAGAGTATGCACACACACCATGTGCTAGTAAAAAATAAAACGCAGTGAGGCAGTCACTGGAAATTGTTCATTATAGCACTCATGGTCATGCATGACCGTGTTTATAATGAATGACAGCAAATGGTTTATTTGTTGTTTCTTGTCCACAAAAATGTATTGCAGAGATTACAAAAAAGCAAACAGTCAGACAGCACAGATCAAAAGGAAGTATCATATTTTCTGTTTGAACAGTAGTACTCTGATGATGAAGTGGACAACAGATGGTTCTGCCTCTTATGTAATCCTCAACACCTGACAAATTGATTCATTAGGAGACAGCACATACATTTTAAATCAAATGTTTCATCTGATGTTGTCAATAAACAGTGCCTACAATAAATCCAGTCAAATCAGATCTGAATTTTCTATTAGGCAGATTGGCTTAAATAATTTCTCTATATATTTTAAAATAGAAAAAAATAATAAAATATCAGTGTTATCATTTGCGTTGAAATAATTCTCCCTCACTGGCCAGCAGAATTCAGGCTCATCTGAATAAAAATATGAAAATAAATACATACAATAATGTAAATATAATTATCTTCTGGCATAGATTGTCATCTATTTTGTATTTCATACTGTATTTCACAACTGTCTTGTACATATTGTAATCCATCTTAAACACATAATAATCATAGAATAACATTCAATAGCCATAATATCTCATATCAAATATCGAGAGTAGACACATATCCACACTGTAGGAATTTAAGTTACCTATGTGTACAGCACTGAATATAGTTAACTACCTATAGTAGCACAAAGTTCATATGATCTACCCGAGCTTATCTTTTGAAACACAACACTCTATACAAAGTTCGAATGATTTTTCTTTTTCAATTAATAATATTGAATAATCAAATTGCACAATGAAACAAAATAAGTCTTCTACAAGCAAAATTATCCTGCTTTTTTGTTATCTGACTCTGGTAACGTCAGTTGTCCACATTTTTACTCTGTCCTTCTTACCATGTTTACCTAACACTTTTCAATAGCCACAAATATAATCAGGAGTCAAAAACAGCACTTTTAACGGCACAAAATCACAGAACCGGAATATCCAGCAGCAAACCATGCAAACACATTTGTACATCATTCAGTCATTGCTAGCTAGCTACATACTCACATCTGGGCACACGCACGCACACAGACACACGCGCACGCACACACACACCTTAATAAAAAACATACATACAGACATACATACAAACACAATTACATACAATGAGGTTACAGTACAACAGCATACACTGCCCTATGCTAACAATCTGTTGGTACAAAACATGTCTTAGGATGGTTTATCAGGTCACAAGCTACGGTAACAATCCAGTTACTACTAGTGACAAACAGAGTCAGCTAATCACCATAACCCACAGACAAGGATATGTGGTAGAGAAGGACACAAAGAGAAAATAGGCGATATTGATAAACAATGAATAAGTTGATTGGAGAAGAGAAAGTATGGGACAGTGGTAATACCCTAAACAAAGCTTCAGCAATTAAAGCCTAATTTGACCTCAGATGTTCACGAGGTCTGAATAATTCCATTACCTCACACCAACATACTGTAATGTTTCACCAGGGCCAGGTTTCACTTTAGGTGTCGACACCTTAACTGTCCTTCTGGGTAAAGGGCAGGAACACTTTGGTGAGTTGTGTAGAAGCAACGATGCAACTCCAAAGGTGGACTAGAAATTCAAAATAATTTAGTTATACTGATTTGAAGTTGACTATTCATATGCTACTCATTGACACTCTTTTAACCTGTGCATTCTATTGACCACAAGTTGAGAAACAGTGAATGCATAAATGACCTTGTGATGTTATTATCAATGATGTTGTCAGTTACTGGGAAGTTGGACGCCAAGAATTTCCTTCCTTCCTTAAACTCTGCAATATAGAACATTAAAAAATGAGTTTTATTTAAAAAGGCCTGTTGATTTTGCTATTTTTATTAGGAAGAAAACCTAGGCTGGATCCGCCCACAAATATCATTTTCCAGAATAACTCAACTATATACAAGACTACTACTAACAGACAGAGATCTATATACAGTGTGCAAATTAAAGGATACTGTGTTAAATCAAATGTATACTTTGGTCCTAGTGGTTCTCTATTCTTCATACCGGACTGCTTATTAATTTAGCAGTGGTTACAACAGAAAATACCTTGAAATGTAAGACAGACTTGAACTACAGACAGGTTTGAGACCATTTGTAAGGACTGTTACCTCCATGACTGTGATCTTGTGAAAGCATTTTCTCATGCTGGCATGTACTGCTTCGCCAATAAGATGTTTCAAAATGTGTGAGTACGGAATGTAGCTTCTGAAAAGTACATTGAACACATTCCTTTGACTGGGATTTGGTACATAGGACAATTGATTATCAAACTGAGGATTTTATCATCAATCCAAATGGCAACTCTCAATAAACCAGATTGTTGACTGTAGTCCTGGAAAAAGGCATCAGAAATAGTATATTTTCACGTTAAACTGAAAAGTACAGTACAGTGCATGTAAAAAATAAAACAGGATTGACCATGAAGGGCCTGTGAGTGCAGACATGCATCACAATCCTGAATTCCCAGCCTCAGCATTGGGTTTCTCCAGTTGGGCAGACTCCTGACCACAGCTGCCCTCTGCTGGGCAAACTGTGGAGCTGTTCTCAGTGGTTGGGGAGGCTTCATCCAGGTTTAGGCCTTTCATTTGAGACTTCACAGGGCTCGTACTGTGACTGCGGCTGTGACTCCGATGGCTGCGGTGCTTGCCCCTTCCAGGGCTGGGACTGCGGGAGCCCGTTTTCATGAGGACAACAGTACTGTCATCCTCAGAGCTGAAATCGGAGCTGTCTGATGCACTGGCTTCAAGGTCTGCGGAGGGAAGCTGGATCTGATGATGGACAATGAAATGAAGAGACGAAGAGGAACGGTAAGAACACGGTAGAAAAGCTGATGAGAAATATATATAATATCAGAGGGCACTAGTTCTGCACACGCTAGAGTGCAAACTTGCGTGTAGAACTTAGCGAGCAAGTGGACATCTCCCAGAGATACAGCAATACTCTTGTCAATACTTATAAAGATCTCTTAATTACGCCACCATTAGATAATCACCTAAACCTGCCAATCGGAGTAATCCAAGGGACAGTCGACGACTGCGAACCGTCCACTTAGATTGCATCTGCTTCGCTCACGCAAGTAAATATGAAATATAAAATGAGAATCAGATGAGGGAAAACTGACAACTTGATTATCATGATCACCTGAAATGGCTCCGATACGCCCACAATTGTGCTCATGTTGTTGCTATAGTAACCCAAGATAAAGTCCCCTGAGCCCTTGGGTAACTCCTCTTCTGTAAATGCCACCTGGGGAAAAAAAGGACAATAAGAGGGGGCATGGTTAATCAAATGCCACAGAAAACAACCCCAAAACCTTGCATTCCTCTGTTCTTACCTGCTGTTCCGGTCGTGGGATATCGGAATCCTCTTGTTTGGCCCATACATACCCCACATAGTCCTTGTGGTGTTTGAACCCCACCTAGAAAATCATAGGCGAGAAAGTGCAGGCATGTACTGTGATTATTACATTAAATTCTAGAGTCATTTGCTGAGAGTTTCTGTTATAGTCTGTTAAGTACTAAGTAAAAGGAGTGCATGAGACTAGTTACCTTGTACAAGCCAATCCAATCCCAAGAGCTGCGGGAGAAGTTCTGTGCCGTTTTGAACTTAGCTTTGGCCTCTTCAATACTATTCCACTCATCCTCCACCATGAGCGTCACCAGTGGGACGTCCACCTTGTACGGGAACTATATGAGCACATTTACAATAGCGATCAAATAAAGGTTTAAACATCAGCCAGCCACGTTTACGACATCACACTGTCCCTTCCTGGATGTCTGACCTGTAGGGTGAAGATCGAGGAGACCGGCTTGTGGTCACTGACAGTGTATTCCATGTGACTACGGTAGCAGTGCTGGGTCACCTTGGTTCCACTGGTCAGCCCTGACATGGAGCTGCGCTTGCCTGCATTGTGCAGGTGTCCAGTTGGAGCTGTGGCCCTCATGCGCCACAGAATCCGGTCAGTCCATGCTGGCTTTCGTTTCTTGGCGCTGGGCAGGACAGAAAGAGAGAGAGAGAGAAAAGAAGAGAAATCAAATGACCTATTTTTCTAGTAAATGTCGTATGTGAAAGGTTGCATCAGCAGGGTTAGACAGAGCAATCTGAATTCACCAACCTTGTATCATATGTATCTGACCCAACGTCAAACTTGTATGTGGGTGGGAATTTCAACGGCCCCTCCAAGAACCCCTCCAGGACAGTCTCACTGTCCTTCGCCATGTTCAGCTGCAGCAATGACAGTGACACAGGTTAGATTAGAACAGGGGTCGGCAACCCAAGATGTTGAAAGAGCCATTTTCGACCCAAAATTAAATTAAAAATCTGTCTGGAGCCGCATTTTATTATTTCTTTTTTTCCTGAGAGTGTGCAGATGTGAAACAAATGGACCCTGGCGGGTCCATTTGGTTCACATCTGCACACTCTCAGAAAAAAGGTCCTCAAAGAAAAATCATTAACATGGTGAAACACAACCTTTCTTCAGAAATGGAGTTTCTAAAAAATAAATAAAGGAGTTTTACAGAACTCCATTTCTAGTCCACACAAAATCTTTAAAGGTATATTAATGACATAGTAAACTGAGTAAACCTTTGAAAATGGGTAGTTCAGATTGAAAGCTCCACCTCTGATAACTGCTGGGCTTTTTTGACATGGCCAAGTGTTACTTTAACTGGCAACTGTCAGACAGCGCAACGCGTTTTGGGTGACTGAAATGTTTACATTATGTTGGTGCGGATCACCCCAGTGTGTGTATGTACAGTAATACACACACACACACACATGTTCTAGAGCCGCATGCGGCTCCTGAGCCGCAGGTTGCTAACCCCTGGATTAGAACACCGTTTCCCAAACAGTCAGTCGGGAACCGCCTTTGGGTCTTATATACAGTATTTCATATCTACAGTATATAATATAATTTCAAAAGATAAAAAAAGATAATCACAGCTTTTTGTCAATTAAAAAATATTCCAACGTTTTTCTGAATAATGCAATAAAAATGATAATGTTTAAGAAGTAGTGGAAATCTCACAGCGCAACATGAACAACATGTTGTGAGCTTATAGAGCTGCTAATTTGACTATTTTGGGTCACAGGCAAACCCCTGATTTCCCTTTTGGATTTGAGGTAAAACTTTTGGGAACAACTAGGTTAAGACCACACACTGGTCACGATCTCAGAGGATGAGTTGTATATTTCTTACATACACACAATCATTATGGTATAAAATAATTATTAATGAATAATCAAACAATAATTAACCTTTAATATTAATATTACATGCCAATTATCCAGACACACATCCACACTAATGCTATCTGCAGGAGGGAAGACAGAAAAGAACATTTTACAACTCACAGTACTTGCTGTGACATTAAACAGTAATCACACAAGTGTGGTGGGATAGATAGTAGACCAGAGAGTCAGCTCTTTGTTATAAAGCCTATTTGGGAGAATCATTAAGACGTTTGAACTCTTTCCCCCCGTTTGTTTGGGTTTTCTTTCTCACTGTTTAATACTGTTTACCTGATCCTTTTCCCACAGCATGGAGAATTTGCTGTTATCAATGGCTGTCTTCACCACTTGCATTTCAAGGTCATCAATGCGGAAATTCAGATCCCCAAACCAGAACACGACACTGTGAAAACAGTACAGTAGAAACATTTCATCTTCCGAATGAAAGTGCCATGAGAGACATGCTTGTTTACCACCAAAGGTAAAACTCTAGAAGATATTTAATATACCAAACATACATTAGTCTACTCTATTTTTAAAATAAACACTGTGGACATTTTCATTACACAGTCAAGGACCCCAAATTGTATATACTTGGCCATGGACGTCAGACAATCTGAAGTAGAGACCCAATAAGATAAGATTTATGTTGTTTTGCATAGTTTTTGAAATAAATAACAGATCTATTTATAAAGGTTAACGTGGCTAAAGAGATTTGAACACAATATAGACTCATTTTGCTGGGGAGCCCCAGCAACCCCCTCAGGGACCCCTAGGGGGCCAGTCTGAGTGTCAGTAGACTGCTGACTCACTCGTGGTCCAGCACCCCTGTGGCAGATTGGCTCTCAAACTGCTGCTGCTGTAGGATGCTCTCAAAGTCTTCCATCCGCTGATCTGAGTTCTCCATGTGCGCTGGCAGGTGGCAGTTCAGGAAGCAGATGGTGTGTCCGAACACAGACATGCGAGCACTCACTCCTCCTTTATTTCCCTACAGGAGGATGATACAGATGAAAGCTGGATGGAATAATACTAGTAGAACAATAAAGAGAGTCAGAGCGTAAAAGACAGGATTATTGTTGGGCAGTGGTTTTCAACATTTTTCATACCAAGGCCCACTATTTATTCTGCATTTTAGCCACAGACCACCATTTGATGTTGAGTTTAATCTCTCGGACCCAAGACTAAGGATTTTCAAGTTTTTGTCAACAATTTAGGAGAGATAACTGGCAAAACATTGGTCAAAATAACAATTCTTTTACATTTTCTGATTGTGTAGATTCTTGAAAATTAAGTAATTCAGAACTTTAAATATAATTTAACTCTTGAGAGCGTAGAATGAAACCAAATGGACCCATAAGGGTCCATTTGGTTTCATTTTAAAACGCGTTACAGATATATAAGGGTCCATTTCGTTACCAATTTAGCTGGGGACCACCTGGAAACCTCTCAGGGACCACTGGTGGTCACCCTAACCACCTGTTGAAAAACCCTGATTAAGGAATTCCTTAGAAGTATTTGGTTATTACTTATTACTTCTCTACACATGGGTTTTCAACGGGTGGTCTATGGACCACTGGTGGTCCATAGGCATAGGAGGTATTGCATGTGGTCCCTGTCCATGCATTTAGTAATGTAGGAAAGTGAACTATGAACATTTGTAGTTGAGGGTGTTCTATTGAGAAATGTTGACATCATGACGCTGCATTGATGTTGTCAGTTACTGGGAAGTCGGATGTCAAGAACCTCCACAGAAAAGTAAGTTAGAAACTAAAGGAAAACTGTATAGGATTGCGTAGTTGTCATTTACTGGCATGTCAGATGTAAAGATCTTCTAGAGAAAAAATAGCTTAATTTTGAAAGTGAAAGTGTACCGGATGGACTGCTTAGGTCACCCTTTTTAGGAAATGTGTCCATATAATATAGAAAGTATAACTGAAAGTGAAAGTGTACCAGGAGTCACCATATGATTAGGAAATGTGTACATATAACCAGACACATGTGTGCTCTCTCATTATGAAAGAGCACACACATTTACAGTATGAGTGCCATACGCAAGTTGCCACGAATCAGTTGAGTTTAATTAACATTTTATTTTAATTTAAAGATCTCTGTGAGCCTGAAAGGGTTTTATTGTGAAAGGGTTTTATTTGTGCAACACGGTCATTATTTTTAAGTAAACGTATAATCGATATACAGTATAACGATATATCGATATACAGTACATGTATATATATCGTATCATGGACTCTGTATTGTGATACATATTTATCGTGAGATTTCAAGTGATATCCACCACTAGCTCTGGACCTCTAGCATATGTCTGTTGAACAACGACCAATTTATTTCACCTCAAATGAACAAGCTAAATTAGTCTCCTTTAACAGTCAATGGGTGCAATTCTCAATCGCTGGGGTGTAGCAGGTATGGTGTAAGTCTTCTCATTGGCTGCATGGCAGCAAATCAGGTCTGGGGCCTTGGGGTAGGCCGAAAACGTATACCACCAGCCCTGGGACTGAGCTTACCAAATAATTACCCAGAATAATTAAAACCTGCAAGTCAAAAGGTCCAGAAATCACCTGACCCCCCAATTAAAAATGTTACTGTACTCCCCAGCTTTGTTCATCATGAGTTGAAGCTCTTGATGACTGGTTTTAATTATTATGGATAATTATTTGGTAGGCCCAGGCCTGGTGGTAAAGGCTTTTGGGCCTACCTCAAGGCCCCAGACCTGATTTGCTGCCATGCAGCCAATGAGAGGACTTACACCATACCTGGCTACACCACAGCGATCGGGAATTGCACCCCCATTTAATTCCACCGATGGTAAATGGAATGTTTGAGTGTTTGTGTAAACAAGCATAAGGATGCAAATTTGTCATACGATGATGTATGATTAAGAGCCCCTCTCACTTCACACAAGTGTAGTGATATATATATATATATATATATATATATATATATATATATATATATATATATATATATATATATATATATATATATATATATATATATATATATATATATATAATTATGTGTCATGTGTCAAAAAGAGAAGAACTGCACAGTGTCCGCAACATGGCTGTAATGCGAGAGCTGTCTGAAGACACGAAGTGTAAACATACACCAAGGAGCAGTCAATCATTCACAGAATAAATATTTGACAGGTTGTCAGTGTGTGGGCAATAAGACTAGAGTACTGTAGATTTCCTCCCATTGCTCTCTCCATTCTTCTGACTCATTGAAATTACTTGATACATCGTGGCAGAAAGGCAGATCTGCAGAATGCACTTCCGATGTCTATCACTGCCAATACACAGAGGACAACAGACAGACTTGGCCCGAGTGCACATTGCGTACTTCTGTGGAGGTAGCTTTTATGGGTCCAGTTTCACTTGCAGTAGATACTGCCTATACTTCAGCAGCAGATGCATATAGACAGACTCCCATTGTGTTCTCACAATGATTCTGGATGGTGTAATTTCCCAACAAACTACTTCTCAAAGAACTCACAAATCTAAACTTTAGACTCTAAAGTCTAGATTTGTGAGCTCTTTGAGAGTAAGAGTAGAGTAAGTTGAGGAAATTATGGGAGAAGCAACACAGAAAGGTTGTGTTGCAGTAGTAAACCCCTCTCTGTCCATTCAATTTGATTAGAGCACCACCTTCTGGCCAGCAGTTGTAACAGACATCTCTGTACAGTAGTAGGTAGAGGTGTCCTAATGCAACCCATGCTGTTACATAATAAATGTAAGAGTATTACCTTACCTGGTTGTACAAGGTTTGTTGATAGATACAAGTTGCTGACCAAGAAAGCCTTCTGCCAAACCCTCTGTCTATGCCCAGCGCAGTTCAGTAAGAGAAAAGGTTAGAGAATAGGTTTCTCACCCAGTAACCGCCCAAGCCTGTGCGTGTGGTTTCGGTCTGGACTTCTCGGAGGAAGGGAAGATGGTAGTATTTAGCAAACACCAGCAGCAAAACGCCTTGCATCCGCTGGGACACCACCTAAGAAACAGACACGGAACAATGGAAACCATAACAGGGTCAGAGACAAAAAATATGACGGAAGGAAAGTAAAAAGACAGACAGACGAACAGTCAGAGAGTAATAATGAGGACCATGGGGCCAAGAATAGAAGGCAGGTCATTTGACTGGTGCTATGTGTATTCTTGATAAGGCAATATTAAAATAAATGAGCATTTGTTTATCTGAGGGGCCAGACTGAGATATTGGTTGTTATTTGACTTTTTTGAAATGACAAAGCCTATGAGTAGTTTAGAAAAAGCATTAATAATTGTAATATTTATCATATTTATTTTCTGTATTATTAAGCTTGTTGTAGTGGTATTTTGTATTGGTGGTTGGGGGGTTACGGGACATGGCTAAAGTGTTTCTGGGGATCCCCAGCCAAAAGCGAGGCCCCTGACCACACCACATCCTGTTAAATCTGCCATTGGTCGTTGGTCTCTGGTCAGTGTTTCTACAGTTATAAGCAAACAGAGTTGCACCGTGCACACTGCCTGTCCATCTTTGCTGCTCTGTCAGCTCTCTCTCCCAGCCTCTCTCTCTATCTCTCTCTCCTTTGCATTTTCATTGTGCCCTGCAGGATGCTGTGGCCCAGCTCTCCCGCTGCTTTGCATGATGCGCTGAACATAAAGGAGGCCACAGCTAGCGGTCCACCCTGGCTGTCTAAACAGGAAGCGCTTTTAAGGAGGAATCATGACGCATGAATTGACAGTCCTGGCCTGGCTATGGCAACAATTCCCACACTCCATCCATTTGTCTTGGCTTTGTGTGAGACCATCTCTCTCTTTCATTCAGCCTTAACATTTGTCTTTTAGTTCATGTTACATAATGTTTGTGTGTGTGTGTGTGTGTGTGTGTGTGTGTGTGTGTGTGTGTGTGTGTGTGTGTGTGTGTGTGTGTGTGTGTGTGTGTGTGTGTGTGTGTGTGTGTGTGTGTGTGTGTGTCTGTGCATGTGCTTGTTTGTAGTGTGTAGTAGTGTATAGTGGCTCAATTATACAAGGAGGAGACAGGCATGGAAGCTCGAGGAGACATGTCATAGGTTCATGCTAGACATTTATTGTGCAAAAAGAAAATTCAACCCCCATCCCCCCAACCACAGGCCTTGGAGGCATAATCACAATGTCTGTGTGGGGGGCACACATCACACACGTGAGAGTAGAACCTCTCGTTTGTATACTCACTAGCTATTTGGATGATTTGGTTGCGTAACAGTATCCACTGAACCATAAACTGGGCTGACCTACGGTATTTGTGCTTGTGTGTGGAATGTGAAAACGAGTGTGTGTGTGTGCGTATATATGTGCACATGTCTTATAGTATGTTTGTACTTGCACAGTAGACAGTATACAGTACACACGAGATGATCATGAGAAGGTTTAAGCTAGTCAAGCAGGCCGACAGACTGCCAGAGGACAGCATCAGTGTCACTGTCAGAGGTCCATCAACACCACCTATCAATGTGATCCAAAAATAAAACAGCGCTCAGGGGGTGTCTCTGGTCTGCCGCTCTACACTCAGCAGCTGATTCATGTTCTTAGAATTACTTCTTCAACACAAAGACTGATTTAGACACACACGCACGCATGCACGGACGCACACACACACACATGCATGCACGCACACACACGCACGCACGCACACACACACACACACACACACGCACACACTACACTACACTACACTAAATGGCATGAATGGACAGAAACACAAGGCTAAATCGATTAAATCTATGTCAAATTCCCCTGACCATTACAGTTGGGAGTGTTCTGCTGTGTAGGACGCTTGGTGAGGAAACAAAGTGGAAAGATAGGTTATCTGATAAAAAACAAAACATAAAAAACAATAGACCAGAAATATTATTACCAGCTAATTTTATATTTTTGGCTGTGGTGGTCCACAGTCCAAAAGAGAAGATGTACAAGTTCCCAATGTGTCGAGATACGAATGATACAGTGTGAGCTTGTAGAAAGGCTTTTCTTACTTTTGAATTTATTTTTCTGTTATTATTATTACCACCATTATTATTTATTTTGTGAAGGAATGGTTTTGGACAAGGTTTCCACATGACCTGACAGCAATATATGGTTCTGTATGAGTCATTTTGAGTAGATTACATTCAAATGAGCTACTTTGACTGCCAGTTCGTTGGGTATACAACCTGGCCTGGCGGGGATAGCAAGTGAGTTGTCTGTAATGCGCGTTAAAAACAGGTTAAACAATGTAGGTGTTAATGTTTAAACAAGGAAAGGATGATGAAATTGTATGGTAGGCTCCTGCTATATTATTATCACAACAATTAGTTATACCATGACGTGTCGGTCTTCTATTTATAAATGGTTACATAAAGCATCTTTAAGGGATGCACGACATGCCATTATTATACAGCTTAATAGGCAATCTAAAAACCTATTGTGTGAACTGAAGTGAATACTTATAACTTAAAGAATAATAAGCGATCTACAAGCTCCCTATGCATTAAGCTTCAGTTGTGTGTGTGTGTGTGTGTGTGTGTGTGTGCGCGCGCGCGCGCGTGCGTGCACGCCTACAGGCAGCTAATGGCGATAAGTCGTCTTCTCACAAGTTGTCTTCACAGCAAGTGGGCGTGAAAGGTAAACGCTTCTAAAATAGCTGGTAATAGCTAATGAAAAAGGTGTGTGTGTGTGTGTGTGTGTGTGTGTGTGTGTGTGTGTGTGTGTGTGTGTGTGTGTGTGTGTGTGTGTGTGCGTGTGTGTACACAGTATATTCTCTTTATCTCTCTTTGTCTCTCTCTCTGTCTCTCTCTCTTTTACTCTCAAATGAGAGTAAAAATCACACCCATGTAAGCAGACACACAGACAAAAACCCACTGGATGTTATGATATGCTCAACACTGACGGATAATAGATAAATAGATAAACCAACGTGACACAGCTGTTTAACCACTATGCCTGCCAATATGTAACACAATCACATGCTCTGTAAACCACAAGAACCAAAAGAGCAGCAGAGAGCAAAGCTCACTTATTTAACACTGGTAATGTGCGAATAGTTTTAACCCATGAATATGCATTTGTGTATTACTGTGCATGTATACTATAGTTAGACCATTACTGACCAGCACGTAACCGAAGGGGCTGAGGCGCTCCATACAGGCCTCGCTCCACTGGTCTGTAAAGAGGACATCCTTCAGCCGTTTGTTAATCATAGAATTCACTTCTTGTAACCTTGAAGGGGAAAAAACACACACAACGACAACGCACAAATAGTCAATATTGCAGAAGCAGAGAGAGAAATTGAAAATAGAGCGGGGGTGTAACGTTATTGTAGCTGCATCACAAAATATTTTTTTAATTTCAAGAATTGAAGTATATTGAAATGAAAACAACAACATTGACCATGTATCATAGCGTTTTGACATGCAAATAATCAGTATCAAATCGTTTTCTTAAAGGGATACTTTGCTGAAATTAAACCTCGTCTGTATGGTTATACTATCGTGCATCCGTGCCTCTGTGTCCGTGTCTCAGCGCATACTGTAGTGGAACACCCAGAGGAGGGGATTCCAGACTGTTTACCACCTACGTCACTGCCCTAAAAGTGACGTAGGTGGTAAACGTTTCCCAGAGCACTGAGCACTAAGGGAGTCGCAGAGGAGAGCAGCAAGGCACCCACAGAATATACTTTCTCTGGCGCCACCGTGTGGCTTTTTTGTACATATCTACTTTTTTTCACATATTTCGAGGCCGTTGTACAGCATTTAAAGACATTCTGTACCGGCGAAGCACTCCTTTAACAGATAATCGACTGCATGCTACTATACATTTAAACTATCAAATTTACATTTTTTAAAGAAAAAGAAGA
The DNA here is from genome assembly GCA_039105355.1 of Benthosema pterotum. Taxonomy (NCBI): domain Eukaryota; kingdom Metazoa; phylum Chordata; class Actinopteri; order Myctophiformes; family Myctophidae; genus Benthosema; species Benthosema pterotum. Next base: position 32,852,337 of record CM076972.1, on the reverse strand, counting down.
AAAAGAATAGTTTAATGACTTAGTTCACAATGACAATGCATTTTAAATTGTTACTCGTATAGGACCGTATTGCCAGAATGACCCAATATCGACAATGTATAGTATTGTCAACCATGTATCGTGATAGATATCGATTCGCTCTTAAAATGTAAATTACAGTTGATAAAGTAATGGCAACTGTAAAGAAAGTAGCAGAAAACACTGTAGTTCAACACCTTATTTCGGTGACATCTGGCTTCTTTTTAAACGACACTCACCCGATGATGTACATGTCTGTGTTTCCATCGCCTATGTTCAAGCCAAGCAACGTGGTGATGTCATCGGGTGGCATGGCAGAGCCCACATTCCATGTGATCAAGTGCAACCTGTGAAAGGCAGAGTTGAATGGAAACCCTTAATTTAATTACTCTATCTATGGCATCCTTCAGATACCATGGATATAAATTGCTGAGTAAATAAAGGTGAGGTCACCAAACCTTTTCCAATGAGGCTATGTAACTTTTCCCTTCTCTGATGGGGGGCCAACAATACATGTAATCATTTATTGTTTTCCGAATGCCACATAGAATCAAATATTAATAACCCTTTTTGAGATCAAATAACCCTCTCTGCGTTCTTCACAGTACAAAATTAGGAAGCTGGCCTGAACTGATGATTGGTTCAGCTGAGCTAACAGTCCACTGTTTAGTTTTGAGAGTTTGTCTGCTTGCATTTGGCCTTGCAAGCTATCATACTTGTCTTTGTGACAGGATTCATAATGTCTGTGCAGATTGTATTCTTTGAATGCCACCACTGTCTCTTGACAGACGCCCTAAATGCCCTACATTCTGAATACGTTTTTCTCTTCAAAAACTGTCTTCTTATTCAATTCAAAGGAGCTTTATTGACGTGAGGAAACATTTCCAGGGATTCAATCAGGCAGGCCCACTTCACCCCTGTGTTCTATGCGTGCATTAGTCTCAATCACATGTCGAGACTGGGGAAAAAATAATGTGTCCCTGGTATTCAGGGGGCCGAGTCCGACTCCCAGACTTTAGTTTGGGGACCATTGACTCTGTTTTTAGTTTTACCCTTTATTCAAACCAAGATTCATATAAACAGAGCATTATGAAATTCTGATTATAATAATATGCTATAATATAGAACATGGGACTTGCCTGAAGTCTTCCACTGGTTGGGGTGGTGTGTCGGCAGTGCCTGCCACAGAGAAGGCCCTGTGAGCATGGGAGGTGAGGTGGGAAGGCAGAGGCCTGGATAGCGGTGGTTGTGGAACCGAAGCGGCCCTTACAGGATGGTGGCCTGGGCCTTTAGGGCCAGCCTTCACACTGGGCTCTCCTGTGGGCTTTTCTCCCGCAGGCTGCGGGGCCTTGGAACGGCTGGGCGCGGCCCCATCCGGAACGGATTGGTCGTCATTGGCCGCTGGTTTAGGTTCAGACTTGGGCTCAGAAACATCCACAGAGTCCTCTACTCTGGGGATTCTCTGAGGCCTCCGGGGCCGGCCGGGGGCAGCAGGCTGGGCAGGAGCAGGACTGTTGGCCGGTGCCTCTGTACCTGGTGGCAGCACTTCAGTGGCTGTTGGAACTTCTGATGCTCCAGATGGGCTGTCGGCTTGTGTCTGGCCTTGACTCTTATCGCCTAGATCCATTTCCCAAAATATCTGTAACAGAGAAATCAACGCATCGACACATTTATAATCGCAGAGATATCTGAATATATTTTTGATGGGCGCTAGCCCCATCATGTTTGTGTTTGTGTAGAAATCAAACACTGAAGATAAAAGTGCATACACATTACAGAAATATTGAGGACAAAAGTGAGGATATAAATCATGATTGGCCGGGATGAGATCATGTATGACAAGCGCACCCCTCACTTCACACTAGGGCATTAACCAACTAGTTGACTAGTCGATTGTCAATAAGTAAAACCACTAGTCGAACTCGTTGTTACTAGTTAAGAAATAAATATAAACTGAGGTATTATTATTATTTTTATTATTAATATTGTTTTAGTGTTACAACATAAATCTTATCTGGATTATAGTCACCAGTGTAGTTTTCCTTTTACAATAACAAACATTATAATAACATGAGCGAGACGCTCGCCTCTGCCCCAGAAAGGTGCTTCGCTTCGAGTAGGGTCTGCCCCTGGCTTAAAACAAGTGCCGGGAGCCCAGGAGGTCAGGGGCAAGGCTTCCCCCTTTCCCGCCCCCACCTTTTTTCTTTTTTAATATAATTATTTTTAATACCTGGTACATTAACAACTAGTCGACTAGTAAACTAGGCAACTAGTCGACAGGCAACTAGTCGACAAGTGAATGCCCTACTTCACACAGGTGTCTTTTAGTGTGGTTGTCATAGGCAACCAGACTATTGTTATTGTGCTACTTTATAATTCTTGGTTCTAGAGTTACCTTTTTTCACCTCCAGGAGATAATACTCATGACATTAACTTAATTACACCACCATTACATCATCAGCTAAATCAAAAAAGTGCCTAGATAACAAAAGTCTGGTAGCCTCGCCCCCTCGTATTGGTATTGGCTAGCCAATAGGATTGCCATAGGGCAACCACACTTTGCGATTTTCCCAAAATTGCATCGCTCTAGTTTATGTATACATTTTGTGTCTAAACCTAAACAAAAATATTTGCTATCAACAACTACAAAGAACCAATGTGAGTAAACCATCACACATGAATCAATGCTACAATGTTCAGTAAACCCATAAAGCAGGTGAAAATATAGCAGCAAACAAACATCACAACAGAATAAAATAAACATATTGTCTGCTACCAAATAATCTGTGCAGCAGAAAATAAATCACAGAAAATAAATGCAAAAAGAAAAAGAAAAAACGATTTCCCCACAATAACACAAACAGAAATAACAACTAAAAAAATCACCATTCATTACATCTATCTAACTCTGTAATGCCAGGAATTTGTTTACCACAGAGAACAAGATCATGATCATGAAGTTGGTTTAGTCACCACTCACCAGCAAGATGAGATGACTTGCTATAATTGTGCACTGATGCATCATGTGAATGTGGTCTACTGAAAGGAGAAATTAACATGCACAGTCTCCTTTGTCCTTCACCGGGATTCTTATGACCTAAAGCCCAAAACGTGAATTGGCCAGTGAAAGTGTGGAAAAGTTTCACAGTGATTGGTACAGCACTGCCTGTGATTAACTGCTAACGGATAAACGGACAGACTCACAGGAGTGGAAAAATAAAATCCCTTCACCCTTCTGCCTGGTAGGGAACTGCGGGTAATGAAAGACTGAAGAATAATAGTCTGGGAAGAAAAGTTGCTGGGGAGAAGTGAAGGAGATTTGCATAGTTTGAAGGAGGAAAACAATAGCCTGTCAAAAAGATGGAGGGAATTAGTGGACAGCACCATTTCACCATGTTATTCACATTTTCTTACACTTCAATCCTCCAGTAGCTCTTGCACCATTTCATAAATGTACAAAATAAACACAAAGCTTATCAGCCTCTCCATTATGCCAAAGCTACTTGCGACTCTGCTGGTGGTAACCACAGAGATGCTTAGTCAGTCCATATCAGCTCAGAACACCTGCCAGCAGTGCTGGCTCAAATGTGAATCTCGATTTTCCTCCACAAGAATCACTATTCTCATAATTGCCATGAAACTATGTATTGAAAAATACATAAACTAAAACAGAACAGTGACTAAAATTAATTGGACAGGCAACTAGTGCAGCGCGATTCTTCCACGCACGCGCGCACACACACACACACACACACACACACACACACACACACACACACACACACACACACACACACAGTGACACACACACACACAGTGACACACACACACACACAGTGACACACAGTGACACACAGTGACACACAGTGACACACACACACACACACACACACACACACACACACACACACACACACACACACACACACACACACACACACACACACACACACACACACACACACACACACACACACACACAGCCTAAGACATCAGTCTTAGGCACTTAGGGGATGGAATAAAAAAAAACTATATAATTGTTATGATGATGATAAAATGTATTTTGTCGCAGCCAACTGTGCAGCCACATTCCCTGGATGCCAGGGCAGAACCTCTGCACCCAACCAGGGAGTGTGTGTGTGTGTGTGTGTGTGTGTGTGTGTGTGTGTGTGTGTGTGTGTGTGTGTGTGTGTGTGTGTACATTTGGCAACAGCCAGGCAGCCCAGTGCCAGAGATTAGCTGTATGCAGACAGACGCACGGATGGATGGACGGGGTGCAAAACACTCTCACCATGCCTTCGGCCTGGCAGAGTCAGAGACAATGATGTGATTACAAGAGGGATACACTCAACAGTAAATGCAAGATTTAAAAAAAGATATTTCCACAGTCTAGCCCTATCAATTCTTTCCATCTTGTGGGTAAAGGTCAAGGAAGCACTCAGCAAGGAGCAAAGACTTCAGTCATAAAGATTATGTGATATCCTCTGTTGTTACCTCTGTTGTTGTTACTATCTTCTATTGTTATTTATTAACAATTTTAAATAATCAATACCCCCCCTGCATATGACCCCTGTCCATTGGCTATGTTATGTCGGCTCTAACCCTAGAGTCGACATAGCCAATCAGAAGTTGTCGGTGTTGCCAAGAGACCAGATAGCCAATGAGTAAACCATCCCAAGCTCAGAGGTCGGCTGGAGCCTTAGAACATAGACAGAGTTTGTGACAGTCCAGGGCTACATAAACAGCATGCGAGTGCTGTTTTCTGCCCCCTCAATGTCGCAACCTTATGGGAAACCTCTTAGACACTTGGAACATGCAATGTCTTCAAAGTTACCGAAAAAATAACCCAGCCAAATGGTCTACATGCCATTGCATCATCAACTCGTCGTAGCCACACACAAATACCATATCAACCTCCTTCTTGACGTGGATGTTCTACAGCTAGACCTGCGCATTAGGGCAGTAGTGGGAAAGCCCTGAAGGCAATGGAAACAATAGAGCTTCCATAAATATTCACGTGACCTTCAAAAAACAGGACCATGACCTTCATGTAGAAAAGGATTGCTGCTGATTCCAGGAGGACAGCGCTGGTCACATGTGCCCAGCCAGTTAACATGCTGGTCTATTTGTGGACCAATAGCTTGGTGCCCTGCCTGTGTGAGTAGCGTGCAGCTATAGCCCATGTATGGTATTTTTGTGGAGGACTTGGGAGGAGGGTGGGTGGTTGGTGGGCGTTTTGTCACACGTGGGAGTGGGTGGGTGCAAAACGAGGGAGGAAGACAGTGAGCTAGACAAGACAGACCCTTTCGGTCACAGCTCTCTGTATCTTTTCTTTTCCCAAATTGATCCTCGCTCATTTCCCTCTGGCACTGTTTTCCTGAGCCTTAATCCTCTTCTCTCTTATCTCCACTTTTCTTTCATCTTTCTCTCTCCCTCTCTCTGCAAAATTCTCCCAATTTTCATGTATGAGACTTGCTCGCCCTCACCAGCATTGCCCTGCCAAGGAATACCTGTTTGTTTGTTTTTCCCTATAAAACCACATACCCTTTCATGATTGTCATCTGAAATGGCGCACAGTCACAAATATGTCATTATAAACACAAACGTAAAAGGATTGTTTTGTCTCTCACAGTCCAGTCACTCATTCCCCTTCCACAGCTCTTCTCCACTTTGAAGTGGTCAGTGGTGGTGCACTGACGTGTTCTGTATTGTTTCCTTCAGCCAACCACATCAGCCGCAATTAGTGACGTCCCAATGGTTGCTGCTGCTGTCACAACAGCAAGGGATAGATGATCATTATCAGTGGTAGTGGCTTTGTGTCTGCACGCACGTGCGTGTGCATGCGTGTGCACGTGTGTGAGAGAAAGAGAAAGAAAGAGAGAGATAGAGGGAGAGAAAGGAAGAGGGGACAGTGAGAGAATGTGAGTGTGTGAGCTACAGTAGAGACAAAAACTGCTGAAGCAGCTGTATGACATCCCTAGGATTACAGAAGGTGGAGATGGCCGTGTCCATCCATTCATCCATCTTCACCCACTCATCCATAGTCGGGTGGTTCGCAGAGGCAACAGTTCAACCAGAGAGCTCCACACTTCCCTCTCCAGAGCAACATTAGTAACTTCCTCCCGGAGGATCCCGGCATGCGCCTGGACCACTAGGTCTTTTTGATGTCTCTGTGTGTGTCACTATCAGCAATAATAACGTGAAACAGAACACAAGCACAAGTGTCAGTAGGTAAAGGCCCAGCCTTCATGGTGGCAAGGAAAAGGAGGAGCCCCAGGTCACTGAGACTGTCACACTTTGGCTATTTGTATTTCTTGTTTGGATGAGTTGATCCATTAGTCCAGGACTCAACTTACTTTCTTGACCTATCCTTGACCTCGATCAGCCAAGGAGCCTTGCTCAGGTGTTGTAACTTGTAGATGACAAGCACCTTCCTGCATTCAGTACCCACTTGGAGGAGAGCCTCTTTAGAGACTAGAGAATAGAGAGCAGTGCGATGTTGTTCACAAAAGTCCAAGTCAGTCTTCACAACTATTCGATGGAATTTTTACCTCCGCATAGTCAAAGATGACCTTCCACGGCAGCTCCGCTCACAAGACCTTCATGTACACTTGTACATCAGCCTTTCACTACCATGTCAGGAGCCTAGCTTTGAAGACCGCAGGCTGTAGATCCTATCATCTAACAGGTTTGTCTAGAATCTAGACAGATAGCTGGTAGTTAGGTGATATAGGGCCTACTCGGTTAGTCAGGCATTCAAATATGAATGCCTGACTAACCGAGACGGTTTGTTTATTTTTGGATCATAATTCTTATGAGACAATAAAGATAAACTTCCGTAAACCAGGGGATGAGCGATTGATTATAAATACTAATAGTATGCTTTAAAAACATCAACCAGCACTATACCTAAATCTTATTATTGTTATTATTTAGGTCTTGTTGTGCTGCTACAGCGCTGCCTGGCTGTCTGTCATGCTGCAGACTCATTTTCTTCTCTCTGCTCGCAACTCACGCTGAGAACGGCGAGGCGGTTGGCACGGGGGTGGGGGGAACGCACAGAAACTGGCTTGGGAATTAGTCACAAGCAACAGAAAAGTCCTACTCGCATTAAACAACACTAAAGTGTGTTTGGCTTAAATCCCAGGTATAAGGACCCAAAATGCAGAATACACGGACGGACACGGGGAGTAAACTTAAGAGGCTTTACTGAAGAACTTAGGTACACCATACAAGGCAATAGAACTCAGAGTAGACAATGCAGAGCAAACTGATAAACCAACAAAGAAGGGCAAGGCAACAAGAGCTATATATAGACTAGGTTCATTAGGGGCAGTGGGAGCAGGTGAGGAGAGACACACAGGTGGCCGTCATCTAGTAGTCATCATGGCAGTGGATGAGTGGGTGTGGCACAGACTGGGGCTGGGGCTGTGACAGGACCCCCCCTCCTAGGGACGGCTCCCGACGTCCCCCTAGCAGACCCCGCAGGGGCCCTACGGTGGAAGTCGGCGATCAGAGAGGGGTCGAGGATGTCCCGGGCTGGGACCCAGCAGCGTTCCTCTGGTCCATATCCTTCCCAGTCCACGAGATATTGGCGACCCCTCCCCCAGCGGCGCATCTTTAACAGGCGCCTAACGGTGTAGGTGGGATGTCCGTCGAGAAGGCGGGGAGGAGGAGGGGGCTTCGCAGGGGGCGCCAGCGGGGAGGACGACACCGGCTTGAGTTGGGAGACATGGAACGTGGGGTGCACCCGAAGGGTCTTAGGGAGCTTGAGCCGAACTGCCACTGGGTTGATGATGCGTATGATCTTGAACGGGCCGATGTAGCGTGAGGACAGTTTCCGAGATTCAGCCCGCAAGGGCAAGTCTCTGGTAGAGAGCCAGACCTCCTGTCCGAGTTGATAGTCAGGGGCCGGCCGTCGGTGCTGGTCAGCCTGTTTCCGGTTCCTAGCCGCCGTACGTAAGAGGGACGTCCGGGCTTTCTTCCAGGTACGTCGGCACCGGCGGATAAAGTCTTGAACAGAGGGAACCTCCACTTCTTGCTCCTGCTCAGGAAACAGCGGAGGTTGATACCCCAGAGCACACTCGAAGGGAGACAGGCCAGTAGAGGAGCTGGGAAGGGAGTTGTGTGAGTATTCCACCCACGCTAGCTGGCCGCACCAGGAGGAGGGGTTATCAGACACCAGACAGCGGAGAGTGACCTCCAAATCCTGATTCACGCGCTCTGTCTGGCCATTAGATTGGGGGTGGAACCCCGATGAGAGGCTGGCAGAAGCCCCCAACAGGGAACAAAACGCCTTCCAAAATCTGGAGGAGAACTGAGGGCCCCTGTCGGAAACCACATCCAGTGGCAGGCCATGCAGCCGGAAGACGTGGTCAATCATGAGCTGGGCCGTCTCCTTGGCGGAGGGGAGCTTCGGTGTGGGGACAAAATGGACCATTTTCGAGAAACGGTCCACGATGGTTAGGATGACAGTATTTCCCTCAGAAGGTGGGAGTCCTGTGACAAAGTCGATAGAGATATGAGACCAGGGACGGCGTGGTGTCGGCAGAGGTCGGAGAAGCCCAGAAGGTCTCAGTGTGGGGGTCTTATTGCGTGCGCAGACCGAGCACGCCTGGACAAAGGAGCGAGTGTCGGCCGCCACAGAAGGCCACCAGAAGCGTTGCCGTAGGAGGGCCAGAGTGCGTCGAACGCCAGGATGGCAGGCCAGGTTGGAAGAGTGGGCCCACTGGAGGACCTCGGAGCGAGCAGCGTCGGGCACATACAGACAGGAAGGTGGGCCACCACCTGGGTCAGGGTCCTGCTGAAGAGCTTGTCTAACAATGGTCTCTATTCCCCAGGTCACGGGTGCTACGACGAGGGCACTGGGGATAATGGGGCCTGGGTCAGGGTCCTTCTCTGAGGGGTCGAACTGGCGAGAGAGAGCGTCTGGCTTCATATTCTTGGATCCTGGACGGTAGGAAAGAGTGAAGCGGAAACGATCAAAAAACAGAGCCCACCGTGCTTGTCTGGAATTGAGTCTCTTGGCTGCCTGGATATAAGATAAGTTCTTATGATCTGTCCAGATCACAAAGGGGTGCTCCGCCCCTTCTAACCAGTGGCGCCATTCCTCCAGCGCTGCCTTGACCGCCAGCAGCTCCCGGTTGCCAATGTCATAGTTGCGCTCATGGGTGTCTAGCTTCTTAGAGAAAAAGGCGCAAGGGTGGAGCTTCTTATCCTTGGGGGAAGCCTGGGAAAGCACAGCACCAATGCCCACATCAGAAGCGTCAACCTCCACTACAAAGGGTAATGAAGGGTCAGGGTGTGTCAGAATGGGAGCAGAAGAGAAGCGCCGCTTCAGCTCCCTGAAGGCCCGGTCCGCCTCGGGGGGCCAGTGGAAACGATTGGCCGAACAGGACGTGAGAGCATGGAGTGGTGACGTCACCTTGCTGTAGTCCCGGATAAAACATCTGTAAAAGTTTGCGAAGCCCAGGAATCTTTGCAATTGTTTTGGGGTGGAGGGGAGGGGCCAGTCAGCCACTGCCTTGACTTTGGCCGGGTCCATGGTGACGCCATCAGTGGTGATGATGTACCCCAGGAAGGCGATAGTGGACACGTGGAAGTCGCACTTCTCCCCCTTGACATAGAGCTGGTTCTCCAGTAGGCGGCGCAGTACCAGCCGGACATGTTGGATGTGTTCGTCTTGTGTCCTGGAGTAGATCAGAATGTCATCAAGAAATACGACAACAAAACGGTTTAACATGTCCCGCAGGACGTCATTAACAAGAGCCTGGAAGACGGCAGGGGCATTAGTGAGGCCGAACGGCATGACCAAATACTCATAATGGCCATTAGGAGTGTTAAATGCCGTCTTCCATTCATCCCCTTCCCTTATGCGTATGAGATTGTAAGCATTTCTCAGGTCTAATTTAGAGAATATTGTTGCCCCACGCAGACAATCAAATGAGGAGGACATAAGAGGTAAGGGGTAGCGGTTTCTCACCGTAATGCGATTGAGACCTCGGTAGTCGATGCAGGGCCTCAAGCCGCCATCCTTCTTCCCGACGAAGAAAAATCCAGCGCCTGCTGGAGAGGTGGACGGTCTGATGAACCCTGCCGAAAGGGCCTCGTCAATATAACTCTCCATGGCAGCCTTCTCCGGGCCAGAGAGTGAATACAGCCTCCCCGTGGGTGGAGACGTTCCCGGCAGTAAGTCAATACCGCAGTCATAGGGTCTATGTGGAGGCAGGGTGGACGTCACACGTTGCTTGGAGAAGACCAGGCTGAGGTCCGAGTACTCTGGAGGAACATTGGCAGGCACTCGGGGTTCTGGTGGGGGGTCCCCTGATCCTGGCTCCGGGGCGGAGCTAGGACCAGGGGGCCTAGGAGCCCCAGAGGCAGAACGTAGACACTGGGAATGACAGGAACGACTCCACTCTAATATGGTACCGGAAGGCCAGTCAATGTGGGGATTGTGATGTACCAGCCACGGATGTCCCAAAATGAGAGGGGAGTCAATCAGGTGAAGTTGGATTTGCTCACAATGGTTGCCAGACAAGCGTAGGCCTAGTGGTTCAGTGAGGTAATGGACGACACCCCGCCCAAGTGGACGCCCATCCAGGGCAGTGATTCTCTGGGGATGATTTAACTTAAAATAAGGAATCTTCAGTCGGTGAGCCAATGAAATGTCCAGAAAACATCCTGCTGCCCCAGAGTCAATGAGAGCAGTAATGGGCTGCCTTTGGTTCTCCCAGGACAAAACGGCAGGGATTTTAAAGCAAGAAGACGATGGGGAAGAAGAAACAATATGGCTCACCAGAAATTCCCCGTTTACTAATGAGCCTCCCCTTTTCCCACTCTTACTGGGCATGAAAGCCGGAAGTGGCCCGTTTTGCCACAATACAAACACAGCCCCTCCGCCATCCTCCTTTCTCTCTCTTTGGGGGACAGCCTAGTGCGTCCTAGTTGCATAGGCTCGTCAGTGGGTGGCAGTTCGGCTGTTTCAGATGATGTCGGGACCATACGGGAGAAGTCGGAAGCACTCGGTCCCCCCTGGGTACGCACGGCTGCTCTGGACAGCTGTCTGGCTCGTCGGTGCTCACGGATGCGGTTATCGACTTGGATAGCAAGGGTAATGAGGGAATCCAACCCCTCACTCAACTCACGAGACACAAGCTCATCTTTAACTTCATCTGAGAGGCCGTGTAGAAAAGTAGGGATTAAAGCGGCCTCTGTCCACTCACTCTCTGCAGCCAGGACGCGGAAATCAATGGCATAATTAGCGACACTGTCACGTCCCTGTCGGAGATTAAGCAGGCGTGTAGCTGCGTCTCTGCCCCTCACAGGACAATCAAAAATTTTCTTCATCTCCTGGGTGAACAGGTCGTAGTCACAACACAAAGGAGATTGCTGCTCTAGCAGTGCATTCGCCCAGGCGAGCGCTCGTCCCGACAACAAAGTCATTATGTAGGCCACCATGGAGCCATCAGTGGTAAAAGCAGATGGCTGTAGTAGGAACACCAGTGAGCACTGAGACAAGAAGCCACGGCAGGAGCCGGAATCTCCACTGTACCTCTCTGGGTGCTGAACATGTGGTTCCCTGGGAATGACAACAGGGGGCTGGGTGCCCCCCCCGGCGTCAGCCTGGCCATCGGCTACCTGGACCCCAGGTGGAGCGGCGGGGGTGGGCGAAGCAATGGCGAGTGTTTGCACGGCCGTAACGAGCTGAGTGAGCCGGTCATTCATCTCAGAAAGAATAGTCTCATGCTGGCCCAATAGTTGTCCTTGAGAGGCTAGGGCTCCTCGAAGCTGGGTTAATTCCGCTGGGTCCATAATGTATTGGTTGGTTTATCCTGTCAGGCTTAAATCCCAGGTATAAGGACCCAAAATGCAGAATACACGGACGGACACGGGGAGTAAACTTAAGAGGCTTTACTGAAGAACTTAGGTACACCATACAAGGCAATAGAACTCAGAGTAGACAATGCAGAGCAAACTGATAAACCAACAAAGAAGGGCAAGGCAACAAGAGCTACAGTATGTCACAAAAGTAAGTACACCCCTTGCATTTTTTCAAATATTTATTGATAGATCTTCCTGGGAAAACTTTGACGAAATGACACTTCAGTACAATATAAAGTAGCCACTGTACAGCTTGGAAAATGCTGTAAATTTCATTTTTTCATCAAAATAACTGAAACACAGCCATTAATGTCTAAACTGATGGCAACAAAAGTAAGTACACCCTTCAGTGAAAGTGTCCAAATTGGGCCTAAGTCACCCAAGTCGACATTTTTCCTTCCCAGTTCCATGTGACTTGTTAATGTTAACACAGTCTCAGGTGTGAGAGGTGAGCAGGTGTGTTAAATTTGGTAATATCGCCCCCTACATCTCATAATGGTCACTGGAAGTTCAACATGGCACCTCATGGCAAAAGAGGATCCGAAAAAATGATTGTTGCTCTAGATAACATGGGCCTCGGCTATAAGAACATTGCCATCATCCTGAATTTAAGCTGCAGCACCATGGCCAAGGGCATACAGCAGTTTAAGACGACAGGGCCCACTCAGAACAGGCTTCAAGATGGTTGACCAAAGAAGTCAGTGCTCAGACAATACGCCACATGCTGCATCAACTTGGCCTCTATGGCTGTCATCCCAGAAGAAAGCCTCTTCTCATGATGATGCACAAGAAAGCCCTCAAAATGTTTGTTAGCCTCATCAGACCACAGGACTTGGTTCCAGTAATCCATATGCTTAGTCTCCTTGTCCTCAGCAAACTGTTTGGGGGCTTTCTTGTGCATCATTATGAGAAGAGCCTTTCTTCTGGGATGACAGACATTGAGGCCAAGTTGATGCAGCATGTGGCGTATTGTCTGAGCACTGACAGGGTGACCCCCCACCCTTCCAACCTCTGTAGCAATGCTTACAGAATTTCTATGACCATTTCCGGATGTCTCCCTGTGGATTTGATGCTGAGAATGTGCACTCAACATCTTTGGTCAACCATGGCGAGGCCTGTTCTGAGTGGATCCTGTCCTCTTAAACTGCTGTATGCCCTTGGCCATGGTGCTGCAGCTTAAATTCAGGATGATGGCAATGTTCTTATAGCCGAGGCCCATGTTATCTAGAGCAACAATCATTTTTTCGGGTCCTCAGAGAGATTTTTTTGCCATGAGGTGCCATGTTGAACTTCCAGTGACCATTATGAGATGTAGGGGGCGATATTACCAAATTTAACACACCTGCTCACCTCTCACACCTGAGACTGTGTTAACATTAACAAATCACATGGAACTGGGGAGGAAAAATGTCTACTTGGGTGACTTGGGCCCAATTTGGACACTTTCACTGAAGGGTGTACTTACTTTTGTTGCCATCAGTTTAGACATTAATGGCTGTGTTTCAGTTATTTTGATGAAAAAATGAAATTTAGAGCATTTTCCAAGCTGTACAGTGGCTACTTTATATTGTACTGAAGTGTCATTTCGTCAAAGTTTTCCCAGGAAAATATATCAATAAATATTTGAAAAAATGCAAGGGGTGTACTTACTTTTGTGACATACTGTATATATAGACTAGGTTCATTAGGGGCAGTGGGAGCAGGTGAGGAGAGACACACAGGTGGCCGTCATCTAGTAGTCATCATGGCAGTGGATGAGTGGGTGTGGCACAGACTGGGGCTG
>CM076972.1:32578656-32833656 GCA_039105355.1 Benthosema pterotum | reverse complement strand
AAGGCATCTCCTTCGTCCTCAGCGCGCTGGTCTTCCACCTGGGACCCACCATCTTTGAGATGGGCCTGGTCAGTGCCATCCTGTATCATAAGTGTGGTGGACAGTTTGCGGCCGTGACTGTGGGAACGTTATCGGCGTATACAGCCTTCACCATCTTAGTCACTCAATGGAGGACTCGCTTCCGCGTAGAGATGAACAAAGCAGACAACGATGCGGGAAACACAGCCATCGACTCCCTCCTCAACTATGAGACAGTTAAGTATTTCAACAATGAGAGGTATGAAGCGGAGCGCTATGATGGTTACCTGAAGACCTATGAGCACGCTTCTCTGAAGACTACGACATCACTGGCCATGCTTAACTTTGGGCAAAGCGCCATCTTCTCTGTGGGCCTCGCATCCATCATGGTGATGGCCAGCCAGGGCATCCTGGCAGGCACCATGACGGTGGGAGACCTGGTGATGGTGAATGGCCTGCTGTTCCAACTCTCGCTTCCCCTCCACTTCCTGGGTACCGTGTACAGAGAGACCAGACAGGCGCTCATCGACATGAATACACTCTTCACGCTGCTCAGTGAGGAAACCAAGATCAAGGACAAGGATCTGGCTCCAGCACTGGCGATCATGCCACAGGATGCCACTATCCGCTTCGAGGATGTCTACTTTGAGTACCTGGAGGGCCAGAAGGTCCTCAACGGGGTATCCTTCGAGGTGCCCGCTGGGAAGAAAGTGGCCATCGTTGGAGGCAGTGGGTCAGGGAAGAGCACCCTTGTGCGCATGCTGTTCCGCTTCTATGAACCCCAGCAGGGGAACATCTACATTGCTGGTCAGAACATCAAGGATGTCTGCCTGGACAGCTTGAGGAGGTCTGTGGGCGTCATCCCTCAGGATGCTGTTCTGTTCCACAACACCATCTTCTACAACCTACAGTATGGAAACATCAAGGCATCTGCAGAGGATGTGTACCGTGTGGCACGGCTGGCTGGCATCCATGATGCCATCCTTAAGATGCCTCATGGCTATGACACCCAGGTCGGCGAGAGAGGCCTAAAGCTGTCGGGAGGGGAGAAGCAGCGTGTGGCTATTGCTCGTGCCATACTGAAGGACCCACCCATTCTACTGTATGACGAGGCCACATCCTCCCTGGACTCTATCACAGAAGAGCACATTCTGAGGTCGATGAAGGAGATGGCCAAAGACAGAACATCGTTGTTCATCGCCCACAGACTGTCCACCATCGCTGATGCTGATGAAATCATCGTGCTCGATCAGGGTCGAGTAGTGGAGCGTGGACGACACGCCAGGCTCCTAGGTACGCCTGGCAGCCTGTACGCTGAGCTGTGGAACACCCAGAATAGCAAGGTCCTCAACCGCAGTGGTGTGGCCAAGCCGCCCACCGAACAACACTGGTCAGCCAAAGAGGAGAGGAATATGCTACAGAAGGATATCATGAAGAGTGTGAAGAAGGGCTGTGGAAATTGTTCCTGCTGATAGGAGGAGGAGGAGCAGTTAAAGAGGTCCCCCTTGTTCTGCTGTTGTTCTCCACCTCTGTCAGAGGCTGGCAACTAGTCTGATTGCTCTGCGAGGTTCATGAACACCGATAAAATGCTTTTCCTGAAGAGATGTTTTAAGACTTAGGAGTGTGATCTCTCAAACTACCAAGGTGCCTCATGCACGGGTGCTTAGGAAAAGGGAAAATAAATTATAAACACAAAAAATGATCCAGGCATTCAAACTATGTTTTAAAAGTCAATGGCCTCTAATGACTAGATTTGATACCAAATTAAAATTTTGTTGTCCTTGTGGTCATGATGTCTCCCTTTTTCTAACTTTTCTAACAGAAAAGACTCCATTCCTCTCCATCAGGAGGAGGAGGGGTGAAAATAGTCCAAGATCCAATGTGCCACTGGGTATGGGCAGTGGGCACATAGACGATCAAGAAATTATGGGTCCCTGGACTGTTGCCAGCCAAAGGCCCCCCCTACAAAGGAGCGTTTTCTTCCTGGCAGCGGCGCACTGGCATTTCAGCAGGATTTACAGCATGGGATTGCTTGAAAATAATAAACATGGAAAATAACTAAGCCAAATAAATGCAAAATGTTTAAACACTTGCAGTAATGCACCGTATCATGATGGTTTAGAACTTTTGAGGTTATTTTGGTGACACAAAATGAATAAACCCATTGTGACAAACCCATTGTGACAAGGGCTGTGTGCGCCACTGTTACCGTTCAACAACACAAGCTCAGGGCCCAAGGTGCCCGCCCTGAGTGGGCACATATGAAGTTCCATGGACTTCCAAACTAAGCTGGATGCTATGTGCACTTCCGGGTTTATAGAGTGGTGCAGGATGGGAAATAACCTCCACCCAGGTGGCAAAATGCAGTGTCAGCCATGCAGCTTCCAGTGTGCCTGCGCTCATTGTGACGTCTAGGCGGATATGTGATGGAAGTACAAACACTTTATCCACTTGAACCCTCTAGTGTTCTTGTACAGGGAACAATTGATGGAAATATTTAGCATACATCAAAAACAGCAGGGACTATTGAAATGCATAAATAATAATAATAATAATAAATACCTAAATGATAAATACAGCAATTAAGTAAATACATACTGTATTTTTGTTTTATATTTTGTATTATATTGTCCAGAGCCCAGGCTGAGGCATTGCGTGGGCTTTCATACTCAAGTATGACACCTGTAAACACTGACTGTGTGACTTCATTCTAGGCACAAAAGTCCCTCCGGATGAGTTGTCAGGCAGAATTCCCAGAGCTTACAATAAAAGCAAAGTGTCAACATGAAAGATTGTTTTTACTGTCTGTACAGGGCTATTGGAACCATATTTGATACGAGTGTGCCACCCCCCCAAAAACATAAGACTGCTAAAGTTCTAATCGGACAGGAATGATAATATTATCGCACTGACTATAGAATAATACGTTTTTATAGTAGTTTTTGTGGCAGGTTACTGTTACTGAGGTAATTCCCCAAGCCAAAAAAACAAGGCACAATGTGTATCATTTCAATAATTTAGTTTCTAAATAAAATTCCTTATTTCAAGGAGTGGTTGACAACTCCATCCCCCCAGGGTGATTTAAATTCACCCTTAGAGAGCTTGCAATTTGAAACGGGCCAACCCAGGTAAAAACGTCAAAGCCTAAGGCTATAACGCCCCACTCCCCAAACCTGTTCATATTATTATTTGGGCTGCGACTCAATTTTAAAAATATTCTAATTAATTTGAGATTTTGTAATTAATGAATCTCAATTAATTAAACTTGGCTATGTAATGCCCATATATGGAGATTTCTATGTGTCTCTCTGTCTCACTTTATTATAAAGAGATATCCTTTTTTATAAAAGAGAAAAGTTATCGCTTTAAACATATATTTATAAGTATTGTCAATGGTATTATCTCCTGTAGGTGTTACTTCTTGCTCTGCTCGTGCACAAGTCGGCCATGGCTTACTTGTGTGCAATGCCACTGTGCAAGTTTGCAGTTATTATTATTATTAACATCATTATTATCTTCTTTTTATACACGCACGCACGCACACGCGCGCGCGCGCGCGCACACACACACACACGGAAATCATCTTTCTCACTCTTGTGCCAGTGTGCCAGTGATTACCCACTGAAGTGGCGTCATCCGTGCCTATTGCCTGCTACCCATGTTTTATACGACCATCTGAGTACATAGACCCCTCGGGTTTAAAACGTGCACACATTTAATTGCCTTGCCTAATTATTGTGGCGTGCGTAGGTGAGTGAACGATCAACAATTACTCACATTGTCTGAAGTAGTGCGCTGATTGGCTGGTCTCTTCAGCCCTCCTCCTCAGTAAAACATTTGACGTGGCACAGAGGCAAAGCGTCCGGACGTCACATTGTTGTGCACATCATCTTGTTGCAGCCTCCTCTCTTCAGTCACCTAATCCGTTTTCACTCAGATTTGCAGCTCTGTGGGCAAGAAAGAACAGCAGCTCTTGGCCCGTCTCCACCTGAAAAAGGGAGACATGATGTGGTGGTTGGTGTTGACCACCGTTCTGCAGTGTGTTTCGGCATATAATGTGGATCTGAAGAAGCTAGAAGGTCTCTCCAAAGCGAAGGTGGAGGTACAGTAACCTTACGTTTTTGTGTTTTCGCAAATTCCTTTTCTATTAGATAAAAGTTTAGGGAGGGGCGTCTGTGGAGAGGATTATATACCGATAATTTCATATTCTCAAAGTATTTGAAATCGTGAACTTGAATTCAATTTATTTCCCACATTTCCGCGTTCAGTGATTCACGCATGCGTAAATTATGTGTAGTGTCTAGTGTGGATGATCTGTAGGAATTATCAGTGCCAGATTAACAATAATTGTGATTTGATAAATATCTTTCACAAACTAACTGTGACGGTAAATATTTAATGTAAATGATACCAAAAACTATATTTGACTATATTTGAGTTGTAGCCAAATTACAGGTCCTAAAAATGGGGACAAAGGGGCTTATAGGAGGAGGCTACTGGCTACACTGAAGAGTCGAATTGCATGCTTACAATACACCAGAAACTCTATTCTGTTCTTTGTGAAAGTCCATGCAGGTATCCCCCAGGGTGGCACTCAAACACCACACCTGTCATCTTGTATCCATTTCTATTGTTATGTATTTCACACCTGGAATTGAATACCTGCGTGAACATTATCAGACCTACACATTTTCTGCCAAAGTTTAGGGTTGCATTTCTCTAAATGTAGGCTATTGAATATGAACTACCATATTCCGTATAAGAACAGTATGCAATAGCAGTTTGGCCTGGAGCTATTTTTTTTTTTTTTCAATTCACAGAAAGACTAGCTTGGCCCTAGACTACTATTCTACATCCAGTTGTGACCTGTCAACTGGATGTAGAATTTCCCCAACAGTGTCCACATGTTGCCAATGTGCCTTTGAGCAAAGCATTAAACCTCAGGCGACCATATCATAGATATGCAAGTGAAGGGGCTTGTCATTGAGCATAAAATGTTTTGGTTGCATTGAGTAAATTGCCATTTCAGTGTACATTATTTTATATCATGCTGGGAGTGAATGCAGAATTGTTTTTATTTCCCTCCAGACATGTGGTGGATGACAGCTGAACAGGCTGGTTGAGGTAAGTTTTGACTTGATGAAGTTGCCTCCACTGAATTCGAACCAATAGATGACTGAACAATAATCTTTTGTTGCTTTTCTCGCAGGTCAAAGCCTTTGTCACCCACGATATTCCTCTTTAGTATCCTTTACCTGGCTAAATGGCTATGCATTTTGCTTTAAGTTGTTATAAATGCAGAAGTGTTAGAAAAATATAAACAAAGTCCTCCAGTATTGTGTCTGTCCGTATCCTTGACCATGGTCCCCTAGCCACAATCTGGTAATGAAGCACATTCCTGGGGCTGACCCTGAGCTTGTCCTCCTCAACCACTACTACGAGGAATTGGATGTAAGTATCCAGTTTTATACTAGTTATTTTTACTCATGACTGTAGGTAAATGTTACATCATCATTTGTTCAGTTATAGCCAGGAGTCTGTCCAGAACAGGTATTATCAGAATCTGTTTTACCTCAAGGAAGTTTGTCAAAAGGAATTTGATACCTGTGATCACAAGCGTTATGGTGTACAGCAGTGATTTACAACCTTTTTCATACCAGGGCCCACTGTTTATTCAGAATTTGAGCCACGGACCACCATTTGATGACATTTTAGCCCCACAGACCCCAAACCCAAAGATTTTTTTTTATTTACAATACCAGGCTGGATTTGGATTTCTGAAAACTGAACGGGCAAACATGGATCGAATGTGTCTAGGGTGTAAAAATGAAACCAAATGGACCATTGCGGTTCCATTTCATTTTTACGCTGTCAAAGAGTTTCATCTGGTTAACAAACTTTCCAGCATTTATCCGGGAGGGGGGCATCTGGGACCCTCTCGGGAACCACTGGTTGAAAAATCCCTGGTGTACAGTATTAAGGATTCACGGATGCATACTTAGAAGTCATTGTATGTACAGTATAAACATTTTTTTTCTAAATGTTAAAACCTGTTTTGTGTGACCCTCTTCAGCGGATACGCCTATCCGACATGAGCCGCTCTGAGATCAATGAACTACTGGGGAAGCTGGGCTTCTACAAGAAGGCCAAAGCAGACGATGAGGTGCCAGAGGAGTTCCGCTTCGCCCCTGCCAAAGACAGCCCCTTTAAGGACGAGCCACAGTCTCAGACCTCCACAACCGATAAAGCCTCAGTCCCTGATTCAAAGGCAGAACTATAAAGCAGAGTTTATACTTTGACGTACATGCATGTTGCTCACCCAAGTGATTTTAAAGGTATACTAGGTAACCTTTTGATTAAAACAAATATTAAATTTGATATCCATTATTACTGGCATACTTGGCACATAAGCCATTCTCTGAATTTTCCGCAAAGCCCATTCTTCTGTCAAAGTGATGGAGTACTATTTCCAGGGAAAATAACATCATACACATCTGAAAGGTCTTTGATTACAAGGACCAATCAGAACGTGACTAAAATGCGAAAGGGATGCTGGAAAATGTAGAACTCCCTTAAAAACTGCAGTATGGCAGTAAAGTTAACTAATACACCTTTTTAGAATGAATCATTTCTTAGCTGAACAACCGTTGCAATCATGTTATACGGCAAAGTATAGATTAGGCTCCAATGAGACAAAAAGGGAAAACCACAGCTCCATTCTCCAACAGCACTGGCCGGTCCATGATCGGTTTATAAACTTATGTTAGAAAGTTACAGCAAGATCATGAACGAGCACACTTGGAGGCTCCAGTTTGCATCAACATTCCATGCTCTGAAGTTGCACATACATTTTTACTGTTTGTCAGATTGTTTTGTAAGACCAATAGCATAATGACATTGTGTGTGTGTGTGCTTTTTAGAGAACTATGTCCATATTTCTTTCCATTATGTGTAATGTCCTCAGGTGTCTTTCCTCACTTAATCTTTCATGCGTTTGATAACTTCCTGTCCACTGTGAAACTGAATGAAGCCCCAGGCGTAAAATCATCCGATTGGTTTGGGACTGATGCTATTTGTTCCAGTAGGTAGGACTTACAAATTCAAGACTGTTTAAGTGAGAGGTTTGGCAAATTATTAAATACATTCAGTTTTAACATTTGACATACCACTTTATGTGAAGCTGCACAAGATGGTACATGATTCTGAAAATAAAATTAAAAAATGTTAAATGGTTTGTCAATTCCTTTATTGTGCAGAGTATCATGACATGAGTTGACAGTGGAATATTAAACATTAAAATGTAATCAAATGGATTGCATTTTGCAGGATCAGGGCTGTGAAATCTCCCCGGTCATATGATGGCAACAGCAGAATGTTAAAACTAGACAGACAAATCTTAAAATAAAACAATGTATGCCTTTGTGATCTCAAGATAATTTAGTTGAAGGCATTGGGACGTTCCCTTATTTTCCAACTGAAAAATGCATGCATGTTGAGTCATGAATAGTGATTTGTCAGATCTCAGTAAGTAGAGCATACAGAATCAGACTGCAAAGACACTGAGTTTGCAACAATTTTAATTACACTTTAAAAACATCCCGTGCCCATGAAATTAAATATCAATAGGATATCTTTAAATAATTCAAGTGTGTTTTTTTAAAGCATGCATTTTTAGTCAGAAAAAACAAAAGTAGGAAGGTGCACTCGGCAGTAGACAGGATTGTTGTGATCGAGAAGAGTTGTCTTATCAGTTTGAAAAATATACACCCCTACTGTCAGCATGCAGTGCAAGCAATATGACACTGATTGACCTAGTAGTATGAGAGAATACCTGCAGATGGAGAGGGACACATGGCAAATGCATTATCTCCTGGAGGAAATAATTACAGTACCAGAATTGAGACAATACAGAGACATCATACGTTATGCATATATTTTCCAATGGCGCCACTGCCAGTTAGGTTAAGCTAATAGTTACAAATGCATATCAAAAAGTGTATTCATGTTTAATTTAAAAGGGGGACTATGTTAAAAAAAAAGAAACATTTCTCTTGTACATTTCTTTAGGGTCTCAGTAAAACGCCACTAAATGAACAAATAATAAAAATATATATCAAATCGACTATTAAAACTCAAATGTTTTTTTTCTGATAAAAAACGTTGGCCCTCTCTTATTTTATACTAAAAATATAAACAGAAAAGAATACATCAACCTCACCGTTGCCAACAAGGATAATCAGAACACTTTCTGATACACACATTATCCCCCAAACTGTTCAGCAGAGAGGGTTGCCTGCATGCATGACATTCCTTCTTGAATGAGTCTTGGCTGTCACCCGATGATGACTTGAACAGGGCCAGGGTTCGTGGGTAGCATAGAGGGATGCACCCTTCTCTGGGTGTGACAACAAGGGCTTAGGGTGGTTGTAAACACACGTTGAATACAGGACTGGATCAGAGGTCTGAGGCCCGACCCAGGGTCTTCAACTCGTACCTGCGCAGGTGGTTGACCAGAGACTGCACGTAGGTGAAGACACATTTGGAGTCAGGCTTGTTACCCATAATCATCATGTCCTCCACCTCCAGGAGAGGCATGCAGTTGGCAAAGGCCCTGAGGGACAGGTACACAACACTGTAAGTGTGGGACATGCGAGGGTGGACCCGTGTGCTGTGGCCGATGGAAGAAGGGTAGCGTTTCCTTCAGTTCCCAAAATGTTATGGTTCTGATCTGCTCATACAACAAACCAGAGCAATAAAGTGTTACTTGTAAAGAAGGCTGATGTATTAACAGTAATCCTATCAAATTCATGGCCAGAGAATGCTATATAATGACCACAAGGTGGCACTATCCTCACATGACTGACTGCTGATGGTACTCCGTGTCAGCAACATACTGTGTTAGCCAAAAACGGTAGCATTTTGGGACTGGAAAATCAAATGGAACAGGCCATTGTAAAAATAAATAAAATACATTTATTATTTTTAAAACACAATTAAAATGTCTTCTTGTCACTTTAGATATTTAAAAGGACAGTCATTTAAACTTAGGACAGTAATTTAAACCTATGTTTATTAAAACACAAGCTTAAAAGCCTCGAAACCTTACAGTGCCCATAAACCCTTGTAATACTGCTTCTTGTCAGTGGACAATAAAAAAAACGTTTCTTTCCTCTCTGTGTTGTTTCTAATACCTTTGTTTGAAACATTGTGATACCACCGTTCCTTTTAAAGTGTGGGAGTTTTGATTTCTGGCCCTCTGCCTGGATGTGCTGAAATGCACAAACATGGATGTGTATTCACTCCCTCTCACTCTCTCACTCACACTCATTTCTCTGGCTTTACTACCCGTGTGACAACATTGATCTCCACAGAGACAGTAAAACATCACATACAGACAACGTCCGCCCCATTAAAAGTCTCAGCACCATTGTTCCTCTGTGGGTGTTGTCCCCCCTCTCTCACCATGAGTTTAATTTGGGTTGGGTCAACTTGGGTGTGACTCTAGGAGGAGTTTTTGGTTTTAACCAGGCCCTTCTGCACCAGACCCCTGTAGAACTCCTGCAGGTACGTGTACACACACTTCCAATCTGGCTCACGCATCTTCACCATGTCATCCACATCCAGCAGCTGAGGACAGTCGGCTAGCTTCCTGCACCCACCGCCAGGGAGGGAGGGAGGGTCAAGAGAGAGAGACAGTGACAGAGAGAGACCAACAGCAAAGAATGAAAAGTAAAGGGGTGGATGAGAGTGAATGACAGATACAGTAGGTGAACCAAAGAACGGAATGAAAAGTAGGAACATGAAGGAAGGAGACAGGAAGGAAGGAGACAGTGGGGACAAAGCCGTGAGCAGCCACATGAAGAGATTCAGTGTGAGAAGACAAGAGGGGGAGAGAGAGAGAAAAAAACACAAAAAAGACATAATAACATTACATTCTCTGTGTTGACAGATATATCCATGAGTTGACATGCTTCATGAACATCAAGATAACATACAGTACAGTACGTGACACACACATTATCACAACAAAACGTCAAATGGGTCCAAAAGGTGATGCCCCATTTAGCATTTTTGTTTGCTTGGTTGTTTTTTTCTGTGACGTACAAGACTTCAGACATAAAAATGTACAGGGGTGTGGGGTGGGGGGAGTAAGCCTAATTTAGACTGTTGCTTGCCGACAAGAACAGATTTTCTACCTTTGTTTGATGAAGTATAAATTAAGCTTTACGCTTCCCCCACAGACAAATAGAAAACACGTTGAAAAAAACAACAATAATCCTACAGAGAAAAAACAAACGTATGGATTGTGTGTGTGTGTGTGTGTGTGTGTGTGTGTGTGTGTGTGTGTGTGTGTGTGTGTGTGTGTGTGTGTGTGTGTGTGTGAGGTTCAAGATCATAGCACACAAGTCAAGTGGTGCATGAGTGCACGTGAAGTGAGTGACAGTGCAGAAAAGACGAGACGCGTTGACGGTGAACGGTGTGGTGATTCGCATCGGCAGCAGAATCACAGTCCTACAATCAGTGTGTGAATACAGCATACACTGGTGGTGGGGTGCAACAAAGGTGGTTGAAACATCATCCAAAAAACAGAGTGCGCGCACAGAGGTAGCACAAGTACTGTACAAAAAGAGAGGAGAGGAAGATTAATGATAGGGAGAGACGGAGATATAGTCTGAGCTGCAGTCGAGTGCTTGTCCCTTTTTGTTTTGACCTGATAAGTCGCTTGGGGAAGGGGTTGTTCATAGTAGCTCTCTCGGTTTAGATCAGGGGTGAGACGGAGGGTTACACTTAGCGGAGGACAGATGGGGTTTTAGAGGTGAAGTAAATAGTGCAGTAGTAGGATCAGAGGACACCTCATCCTTGAGGCAACGCGGAACACCTGAGAGAGACAGGAAAAATGACACTTCGATGTGAACAGTGGGCAGGATCTGGGCGGCAACTGTCCACGGAAGGATCTCTTACTGGTACAAACCAGGACTTCAAGGCTTCTTGCTGTGAGGAAGACATTTAGCGTCTCTTTTCGTTGTTAATACAAAACTCTGTTTTTGTTTCTCTATTTGATTCTTAAATAGATATCACAGAGACTAAGTGGAAGATCATTCAGCAAGATGGAGTCTCAAATATTAACTAAGAGAGAAAAAGTGAAATGTTTAACTACTTTGCACCAAATAAATGCACTTTTCATAATTGACTATAAGAGGGACTACTCCGTCCTACACAAATACAGGACAGTGGCCTTGGTTTGAGCACAATGTAAGGAGAAATAAAGCAGATCTTTGACTTTGATTTTGCACTCCTTGCGTGGCAACAGTATATGGAAATAAAACATATCATCTGTAATCCTCCAGCCCTAGAGATAAGGTAAAGCCTGCAGTAGCTTGCAAGATTATCTTCCGCTTGTTTCTTCTCATTTTTGTCTGGCAGGCTTAAAGGAACCCAAGCTTGTGATCCTGTTGGTGTGGTTTCTTGAGAGTAAAAATGGTCACATGGTAGATGGTCTCACAATCAAAACTCACAATGCGGTATTCACTGATATGGTCAGTACGGTACACAGATATGCAGGTCTAACACTATGATCCAAGAAGTGTGTGTGTGTGTGTGTGTGTGTGTGTGTGTGTGTGTGTGTGTGTGTGCTCACTCTGCAGTGCTGAAGGCCACCTCAAAGTTTTGCCTGCGGTTGCTGGGGCTCAGTGAATCGTAGTCGAAGGCCTCAGGGAAAAAGTTGTGGACCAAGGCACAGAACGCCATGCCATTACTCCAACTGGAGGAGAAGTTCTGAATTTCTACATTCTGCAGGAAAAGACAAGTGATCACACTGAATCTCCAGCTTATACTTCCAACTATAGAAAACAGTGTCTCGGAAAGGTTGGCTACCCAATATTTTCCTCATGCGAAGCCAGACTCAATTTACTTGTTTGGACACTGGACTATCATGTCAATTAGTGAGCAGAATTAGCCCTGAAACATGACTGTCATTATCATGACAATCATGCAGTGACCATCCACTTCTATGCTATAGAACTATGCTATAGTTATCTATGCTATCTATAGTTACGGTACACTCAAAATATGTACATAAACATTCCCATTTCAAATATAAAGTATTCACACTGTGCTCACGTGTTATACACTTGCTGCTACAATGATTAGCATTGCTGCATGACGCATTGCTTAATAAAAAGCATTTTCATCCAACATTTTCGGGTTGGGCTAAGTTTGGTAAACTCACAGTTGCACACTGGGAGCACACACGCCAATTTGTTTGTACTGGCAGTGCAGTCAGCGTGCATATATTGAACACACCCAGTGAGTGCCTGGAGTCCCTCCCCCCGACCTATAGTGGTACATAATTGAAAGCCATTGGCAAATAAACAATAGTTCGGACACATTTTTTATTAAATAATGTGGAATGCACCAATGCTAATAGTTAGTGATTACTTTATATTTGAAATGAGAATGTTTATGTACACGTTTGGATGTAAATGCAGCGATCCACGTAGATCTGGATTAAGTCACTGCATGACGCCCGTGAAGTATGATCGTCATGTGAGGCATGGCTAAAGCAGAATCAGAGAAAAAGACATTGTTACTTTACCTTACTTTACCCTCAGAGTTGAATTAACACAGGAATTTAATTTGCAGAGTGAGCACTGATGCCCAGTGACTCACCTCATATGAGCGGGTCTTGGCACGGCACCAGTCCAGCAGCATCTGCTTGATGGAGTTTGCGTTGGGCACACCAAAGCTTGTGGAACGCTGGACCTTGTTTACCATGGCCACTGCCTGATTCCCGGGGCTAAAAGAAAAAGGGAGGGGAGGTGCAGGGGTGCTTGTGTTAATATTTACATGCTTTGGCATGTGCCCTTTCTTTCTTTAGCCATGCCCTTTCCTTTATCTGTTTGTTTATCCTCACCCCCCGCCCTCCTTTTCAAGCTTCTCGATCATGGCTTTGCGGGCTGTCATGGCGGATGTCTTGGGCATCGTCTGGGCTCTCATCAGCTCCTTGCGCTTCTCCGCCTGCCGTCGTTCCATAGCAGCCAGGCTGCCGCCACTGCGAGAAGATGTGTCATCCTCACGGTCGAATACACTGGAGGCATAGAGGGAGTTCACTGGTAAAGACTTTGTAACTGCAATTTGTTTTATTTTATTACAATAATTGGCATACCGCACATAATTATTGAAGCTCCAGAACCCCACCTGCCCACTTTCTTGGTTGTGGTAGACGAAGAGGAAGAGGAGAAGCTGTAGGACTTGGACTGTACTGTTCCCCCTGAGGAGTTGGGGAGAATGAGAGAGATTGATGAAGTGTAATGAAAACAAAGTTTCATTAACAGCAGCAGATGGCAACAGTGCTGACAAAAGCTGTCAAAGCTGTCTCTGACAAAGCTGTCTGCATCACAGGCACTGCTGGGTAGTAACTAATTAAATATTACATATTACTGTAATGTTATTACCTTTTCCAGCAAAAGTAAAGTAAAGATATTACTTATTACACAAAATGTGTAATAAGTAATGTTACTCAAAACATGCCTCATTACTTTTGAGCTCGTTGTTGCATGTGAAAATAGAACAGATTTACAAGCTATCAACAGATAACAGAGATGCACTGTAGTTTGTAGATCCTAATCCACCACAGCATTCTGCACACATGACCTACAGTACAATTGCAGTCATCTAAAGTTGTCACTAAATAGATAGTGTTGTACATCTCTATTCCTTTGAGGTGGGGGTGAGGGTGGGGGGCTGGGAAGGTAATATTATAATATGTACTGTATATGTATATGTATATATATTATTTGATTCTCATAATAAGTAAAGTAATATTATTACTTTAGGGGTCATAAGTGAAGTAAAGATAATACTCTCCTATAATATTGCCCAAAACTGCTCACAAGTGCTTTTAAATTTTGAAAATCTCCACATCTGTAAATCTATCCATCCACACAGTGTTTTCGTGTGAAAAGAATTAGTTATGAGTTATGACTCACTGTCTGTTTTCTGCATGTAACTTGTCTCCATGATCATGCTCCGTGTTGACCTGCTGCCATCATCTAAACACACACACAAATATAAGTCTTAATAACTCATTTCTAGATATACCAATATGTGCATGTAATGGCCGACTGAGTGGTTTGACTCACCAGACTGGACAAAACGGTCCGTTTTGGTGACTTGGCTGAGCGTGGAGCCATCCGCCGACTTCTCCACCGTCCGCATCACCACCTCTCCAGCGCCGGCCGCACCGCGACCCTTCTGTGAACGCTCGTCCCTCTGCTGACGGAGCTCCTGCAGGCGGGTTTCACGTTCTTTTTCTCTCTGGTCTGAGATGGATGGAAGAGATGGGGAAGGTAAGAGGGATGATGTCAGTGGAAAAAGAGGAGGAGGACATAGGGGAGGGGGCCCTAAACAAGCTGACAGCACTTTATCTGACTAAAACGGGAACACGTCAAACAAGGGTTCCCATATTTGTGGTGATTCAGGATTCTTTCCAAGGTACCATAAAAACGCCTTTGTACACACAAATGCCCACTACAGGTGGGAGGCAGACAGCCCAGCAAGGGTTGCAGAGTAATAGTCATCAAAGAGAGCAAACAGATTGGTTTGCCTGTGGAGAGCTGAGCCAGGATCAACACATTTTGCACACAGCATGCTGATATCTTAATCATGCTTCCACTGCTACCCTGGGCTGGGGTTTAACAGCAGTGAGTGCAGTACACGCCACCTTCAGAGATCTCTTTAGACACAAAATTCCATTAAGAGTCTCAGGTGGCTCAACACAACCAGACACTAGGTGGATCCTACAATAGGATAGTGAGTGCTTACCACAAGACAGACAATAAAACACAGCAAAATTCATGCATGTTTAACACGTTTGTCAATGTCCTTCATTGTAAACCAAATGTGTGCGTTGTCAAGTATTCATGCTTTCTTTACTCTGTAGTTCTTTTATGTATATCCACACTGCACACCAGCCTGTCCTACCTAATTCTTCTTGAGTACATCCAAGCCTGGCCTCTGGGGACAGAATGGATTGCAATGATGTGGAAATGAGAGAAGAAAATGACAGTAGGTAAACCTAAACGCAGTCCTTGGTAGACAGTGATCTGACTTGTTCTGTACCCAACCGAACAGATGACAGCATTGTCAAAATAAACAAAAAAGAATAAAGACATATGAGGGAGCCAAACAAGAATAACAGAACACAGAAAAGGTATGAGATAGGACTAGTTTTGCCATTTGTTTCACTCTCACCTCTCTTTCTCTTACGAAGGTCTCTCATGGCAGCCCGGATCATTTTCCTCTCCTCAAAGTCTTTCGACTCATCAAGCTGAAACAAACAAACAAACAAAAACAAAGTAAAACATCACATGAATCAAAAGAAAAGAGGTCAGTCTTCAGAAAAGGCTGCATGGTATAGCTCTATATTTATGCATGCAGTGTTAACATAGTATACATACTGTACAGGAACAAAACACACGCATTTATGGAAAGGTCGCTATGATGACCTTTCCAAATATAGTTTATCACAATATAAATGACTGGATTTCTTAGATAATGTAATGTCTAGTTGGTAGGACACACTATCAGGTTATCAATTACCATTTTGTCAAGGAGCTCTTCATCCTCTATGGCAGCTAGCTGATCAGAGGTCAGTTTTCCAGAGTGCTCATCAGGCTTCGTCTGGGTGCTGGTGGAGGAGCCATTAGGAATGGCTGGGGAGTGATAGGCTATTTGTACAGATGGCTCCACAGAAAACGCAGGCTCCGAGGCCACAACTGGCTCCGTCTCCATCTACACATGCACAAACACACACAAGGAAGGAATACAAATTAAACTTTATTGGTCTCAGACAGGAAAAAGGAAAGGAGAGAAGGAAAACATATGTGGATTCCAGGTAGTTTAGTTCTCAAACTGCACTGGTGTGTAAATACTGATGCCATGCACAGGTTCCCTGTAGATGGTAATGACAGTAGCATCCTGCACAGTGCACTATGCAACAGTCAAACTGCCTGGAGATCAAGCTTACACTGAGTGATAATGGAGCTTGAAAACAAGTTCCCTGCTGGACACCACTCTCCAGCTGTGTTTACAAAACACACCGACACTCGCTGACGTTTAGGATGTGATGAGCCAAACAGGATTTTAGTAAAACTTCCTGAACAAGAGGGACATTTCCTGGGTTGTGTGGGGTAGCGTCTAACCGTTCAATACTCTCCAAAGACAAAGATATTAGACGCTCTCCCTTTTGTTACAACGAAGACACCCGTCATCATCTCTGGACTCCTCTGAGCTCCAGCTTAGTTGCTGAGAGTCAACATACTGTCACAAAACAACGCCTAGAATGATTGTTAGAATATATCTTGGTTTAGACTACAGTTTCACTGGAATAGCCTGTGTCTAAGGATACAAGGCTGCGTGGCCCGAACAAAGAGTTTAGGTGACCCCATTGTGGCTTCAAGGCCAGATAGCTGCAGTGCTATACATAAACTATGTGGAATAACATCCCTACGGTCTTCCTGTCAGGATGCTGAAATTTATACCACAGAATGAGCAGCTGTGCAGCCAGGGAGAAGTTATTGGTGCAGCAGAATGTAGGAGAGAAAATGTTGAATTAGTGTGGTGTAGAACTACTGCTGAGGAGAAGCGAAATGGAAAAGATGTACAAAAGCATTAAAGGTAATAGAGGCAAGTATAGTGTGTACAAATACTGTGTTTTAAACATGTTTGTTTAAAAACAGAATATAACTGCACCTCACCTCTACTCTCATGGCTCATTATGAAACTGCTGGAGACTGCTGTGCTGCGATTGGCTAAAATGCTGCCCCCCCCCCCCCCCCCATTTGCTGAGCCCGACGAATGTTTTGTTATCATGATTTGTTGACAACAACAAAGTTCTGGGCCGTCTGCAGAATGAAGCAAGTGTCTGTCTGCAGGCAAAAAGCTGCAGGATCAAAGTAGAAGCAACATACTGTAGAGGGGAAAAGGGCAAAAAATATAGCTATATATCCATTTTGATTTTTGCCTAAAGAGTTGCCTCTATTGCCTTTAAAAACTACAATACAGTCACCTATACAGGACACTTTGTAAATGTGCATGGTGCTGATGCAAGGGTCATGGTTTGGTCTGGTGGCTATTATTGCCTTTGTTGTTATTGGCTCCAGATATAGCCCAGACAGTTGGCTCTGTCTTCATCACAAACTCTCCACTCTGGCTGTAACCATGGAGGGACAATGGTTCTGTACAACTGTGACTCCTGATGTTCGAGCTTTCTGGACAGAGTTCTTTCCCAGAGGAATGTTTTGGACACAATAGGGCCAAGCCTCTTAGTGATTAGTTGAAGATAAAATGTGTGGGGCAAGTGAGAGAATTTCTCCGATACAATGATCTGCTCCTGGTGTAAATTTCATGGTTAATGACCATTATCCATCATCTTGATCATCTGAGTAAACCCATGAATAAAAACTTTAAAAGCATTAAAATATACTACACAAAAACGCAAAATTGCTCCAAAGCTAGCATAAATGTTACACAAACATCTTTATTTTAAAGGTGGAATTAACAAGAAACCTGAAAGTATTTTTTAAATCTTCATTTTCCCACATGATTTATAAAATGTTCTAATGTATGCAAATGTGTTACAATATATGATATAATGAGTGCAGGGTTACTCAAGGCCATCCTCTTTTCTATCTGCCTGTTCAAAGGCTTGATGGACAGCTGTATGTAGAATTAAGCCCCCAACTATAAATTCTTTCCATCTGAATAATTACAGATTATGCCACAAAAGATCTCTTGAATACCCTTCAAAATCTTGCATTATATTTACAGCACTATTTTTGTTAGGAAAACAAATGCTTAAAAGAAGCACAAATTACACTGCCAATCCCCAGTGGCAACCCTATCCTACTCTACTGAAGAGTTATTTGAGGGCCCTCAGAGGTTATGGGGTAGAGCCTTTTAAGTTGCAAGTATCTCTGGCTGTGCTCCAAGGAGACCAGTCACAACACAGCTGATCTCTGTGCATCCCACGCTACTTTGTTGTGTGCTGGTGCCAGAAATAAATTAAGCATTACAATGCATTATTGCTCACAAACCTGTTCACATACATTTCCCAGGAGAGCAGTGGTGGACGTTTTAAACATTTCGTCAGAAAACAAGAGCATAGGCAGTGATAGTTGGCTTCTCCACACAACCAGGAAGTCTGACAGTTCTCCCAGTGGAATCTATAACATTCCGGGAGAAAATAAATAGACTACAGAGCTATACAAACTAGCGCAGGAGACCCGAAAATGCCAGGGAGTACATATGTAAGCAGCACATTAGCAGTGGGTAAAGGCTAGTCGGGCACCACTGCTGGCTGAATTGCCATGGAATGTTTGCTGAATTGCTCAACTGATGAACCTCTAGTGGCCAAACTGTCAGTTTTGCACACAAGATACTCCATTGTTACCTATAATCATAGGCGATTTTAAGCTCATCCCAGCAGGGGGCATGGATCTGTAACTCTTGAGAGCGCTCAAAAGTTAAATCATATTTAAACATCTGAATTACGTCATGTTCCCCCTTGGCACCTTCCTAAAATCACCAATGCCTATAATAATATTCCAAGAAAAATATGTGGGTTAAAAATGTAGTGATGATGAGGTACGCCATACCATGCTGTTCCTGCGGTTGCCCACAAGAGACGGGGCAGAAGCAGAGCGACATGTTGCAAAGGTGGGAGGGTGAGGGACCGGCACCGTTGGAGGGTGAGGGACCGGCACCGTTGGAGGGTGAGGGACCGGCACCGTTGGAGGGTGAGGGACTGGCACTGCTGGACTTTCAGGCTTCTGAGTGGCTGCTTCATCTGTTCCACTCGACACAGATTCTGATTCCTGGAAGCAGGTGTCAGGCTTCATGGGAATACTGGTTGGTGTATCCATGGGTTTTCTGGATGGAGAATCCAGAGGTAAAGTGGGTGTACCTGGTGGTGTATCGGACAGAGTATCTGGGAGTGCCGTGGATAAAGCATCCGCAGGAACACTGGATATATCCAAAGGTGCGCAGGATGGAGCATGGGGCTCACAGGGAATGGAAGGTAAGCTTTCAGTATTGGGTAATACATTAATAGAGGGTTCGGGTAGGCCTATTGCCCGGCACAGGGCCTCCACCTGCCCCACAAGCCTCTCCTGCTGGATCTGCAGCCTCAGGTTTTCCTCCCGCAGACCAACAAGTGCCTCGGCCAATGGTGCTACCTGGGCTGCTGCCTCCTCAATGCGGGCATCGACTCGCTTTCCAAAGGCCTGCAGATCGTTGTGTATCTCTGCTACTGCAGAGCGCAACGTTAGCTCCAAACTCTGCTCTGTGGCATCTTCCTCATCCTCGACTTGCTCCTGGGCAAGCAGGTCTCCGATCACCTCCTCCAGCCCAGACTCAGCGCACAAGCTGTCGGGGCTGCCCAGTCCGGCTGGAGCCTCTGAGGCTGGGACGAAATCTAGGTTCACCCCAGGCATGGCTGAGCCAGCTGCACTCAGTGTCACACTAAAGCAAGAATCCTTCTCTTCAATGATGGTTTGTTACAATTACACTCTCAAGCTTGAAAACTCTCTCTAACAGCAAAGATAATATGATGGACATCAGAAGACACTCAGGACACTAACAGACAATTCTCTCTGTCCGCCTGCCTATATAGAGACCCTTCAAAGCATGACACACACTTTATACCCCCGGCAAATCTCCCCTGTTCAGTGGCATGGGCTGGGCAACCAATGAGCACACACAGAATCTCGTTTCCAGGGCAGCAGTGGTCCCAGCCCCCCTTTTTTCCCCCTCAGGTGCCATAGACATGTCTGTCTATTTATCATTGGCCCAGCTATTATTCCACTGAGCCGGGCAGGCCTCTTGGGCTGGTGGTGGGGGCCTGAGGGGGAATACTAGTGCCCCCTGCCCAACTCTCCTCTTATTTAGAGCCTTTGCCCTTCACACCTCGACTTGCAAGCGACCACCTCTTTAGATGTGGCTCAGCTGAAAGCGTGTGGAGCATGACTCGTCTTAAAACCGCTTCTGACAGATTGCAGCCGAATGCCTGTCAAAGGGGATCAATTTATTGGCATGACTCTGGTTCAGAGGAGAATCCTGGAGAGTGGAGGGTTAGATGTATAGAGGCCAGCCAGGGTCCATGGTGAGGAAGAACGTGTCCAGTTATGCCAGGCTGAGGAAGCATCGCAGAGGGGGAGGAGGAGAGATCATCCCTGCTGGACCGTGTTTGGCACTGATTGACTGACAGAACAGCACAGAGTGGTGATCCAACCAGCTGCCAGTGTGAATTAAATGTGCTAGCTCATGCATGTGTAAATGTGCATGCCTCAAGTTCTTTGTGTGTCAAGTTGAAAATTCCCTCTGTGTGTGTTGATACGGACCGCTGTCTTTATGAGTATGTATCGGTACGTACATTGTTCATGCATTGTCATGTCCGTGTGTACTCCAGTCCAGATACTTAACACATCAACTTTTTGCAGTTCACAGTTGACACAAACAAATGCCTAACAGGACAGTAGGGGAATGTTTAGGGGAATGGGTTACGTTACATAACTGTGCAATGCACCCACTGAACTTAGTGTTGAGGTACAGCAACACCACACTGGATGGATTATTATACATTCAAATAAAGCAAATAAATATTCAGCAACTTGCCCTAACTTAGATAGTTCAACATTTACAACAGCTGTATTTCTTCTCTCTCAATATTGTTGGACTAATAATCTAGGGTCTAATCAGGGCTGGCATTGATTCAGTGTTCTAATCAAACACCTCATGCTTGACTTTATCCCAGAGTGGAAAACTGTGTGTGACAAAAATAGTGACCCCGGACATGAAGGGCCTTTCCTGGTACTTCTATTGTAGGGAAGACAAGTAGAGCAGCTACCAGGAAGAATCTGACCCCCATAGTAAGCAAACAGAATGCTCACATAATATACATACATTGAGCAGGGCACAAGATGTCTTCTAAATCCAGACCGCTTTCTGAACAAAACCTCATCTTTCTACGTCAGTGGTGCTCAATATTTCATGCCAAGGACCCCCAAAATCATGGTCACAGATCCCCTTCTGAAAATACGTTGCTCCAGGGACAACCCCGGAAGCAAAAATATTTGAGTTAAAAACATTCGCTGTGACAGAATATTCAAAGTTTTTCACATTTTTTCAAAAATAGCTACAAGCTCATACTTGTAGACAAGCTGCATACTAATGCACCAATAGTCAGTCAAGTATATAAGTGACAGAGCGAGAGACTACTGCATGTGTAAATGCCTAATCGTATCCACTGTGACAGAACTAGATAGATGCATTATGCAGACCTTGCTGTATTTTTAATGCCCATTTGCCCAAGTGTCATTGTAAAACAGCAAGGAACTTACGGGGCCTCCATGTTTATGATGGTAGTCTGCTAATGTGGTAATAGTGTCAATCAGACATAAATGAATACCATCCGCCCCCTGTGGTGAAGTGAAGATGTCTGGCCGTTGTGAGCGACCCTTCCACTGCTATTTAGAACAGCATCTAAAAATACCAGTGTGGCTTCCTTCAGAGCACAGAAATAAAGCGTGGCAGGGACTTCAAGTCTGGCTCAACTCCAGTGAAGAGTGAACGCCACAATGAGATAAGTGCTTTAAGGGAACATATTTTAAATGTAACTGGTAATATAACACCAGGGATAAAAGCATGATGGTTCAGCTTTAATGGGCTGTTGATACAATCCACACATGATTAAGTTATAATACAAAACAAAGGTTTCTCAGATTTGTTTTCCCCAGTTAGAGCTCCAGCGAACAGTCCGTGTGAACACGCACAAACTACTATGTGCCTCCAGACAAAAACTTGATGTGCATCAGACATTAGATGTGAATATACTCACCTATGACTACTGTGAGACACTAGTCTGTCCACGTGTACAGTACATCATAACAGTGTGACCCAGGGCTTTAACACTACAAGTAACACTATACTGCAGGAGGGAGAGACCAAGTGTCCTGTCATCACCCTGGATGTAAAGTGACGGCATTATTTATATTCACACCAGTCTCATGGCAGGAGGACAGTGGTCAGCCTGAATGCACGGCTGAGAAACAGGAATACCTGCGTGCACTTGGACTACAGGAACAACCAAAGTGGATATAAACAACTACTGTTAACGGCCGGGTCTCCCCGCATTAAATGCAGTTTATATTGAAGCACATGAAGGAGCTTTACTGCCATGTTTAAATTCAACCATCTGTCTGTCTCTTCATGATTGTGTTATTGTAAAAATAGTGTGGCACAATATTCTTCTTTTATTCCTTTTGTTAATGCTGACGAAATGCTCCTGGCTGCATTTTTATTTCATGTACAAATGAGAATTTAGAACACACACTGTGATTACCAAGGAAATGATGGAAGGATGAGAGCTGATAAGAGCGGACAGGCCACAAAGGAGAAGTTCAGACGTCAGACCACCCAAACAGATCACAAAGTCTCAGAGAGGAGCTCATTAAAATAACTGCAACAACCAAGGGGGAAATATTAATAAACTTGCATGCCTTTGGCAATAACTAATTATACTGTGTACGCGAAGCAATGCCTCGTACTCTAATAATATCTAGTACAGAGATACTGTACTGTATGTACGTGCCATGAGCCATTGCTTGGCTCGCACTATAAATTAAGCATAAGGTATACAGCACTTTCATTATCATAACCACCATAATTTAATACAGTCTAAAGATGAAGAGAAAAGTGTCAATGTACTAAATCATCCATCCAGTCCAATCCAAACACTCCCTTGCTTCCTCCTGCACACAAAGCACCGAAATGACCTTGAACTTTCACTAGGAAAGAGAAAGCCCTGAGAACAGGTGGCTGTCTCTGGATCAGTGTCTAAACGTATCCCAGCCTTGGTTGACGGTAACCAGCAGTGTCTGCTAGATACACAATCTCATTAGCCAAGCTTCTTCTGTGTTACTGTCTGCATGTTTTTTGAAAGGTAAAGTCTGCAAGTTTCTGCTTATAACAAACTGATTAACATCAGGTCCTGAAAACAGCAGAGCCTACAATCGAGCCTACAATGCCCAGCAATGTGAAGCACCACTGATGACCAGCATATATAAATTAACAAAGTGGAAGAGCTGGATACACATGCTGCTTATTGTTACTGATGCCGAGACAGCCTTACAGTATACTGGATGTGTCACCTGCAAACACAGCACAGCCGTGGGAACATGCAACCATGTCATCAACCATCAAAGCTTGTGTTAAACTCTCTGGCTTAACCCTCATCTTCAACGGCTATGCATAACAACAGCATTAGCCAAACATGAGGCACAAGTAACGATCAGCAACTGATTTATCCTCAATACTGTATTCCGTACCATGCAATTGGGTTGGTCTTGGAAGGCAGGCAACAAGTTACCTGTGCGTAGGTAGGTAGTGTAATTCCTAGTTCCAGCATACAAGTCATTATTGCAGAATGAACATCTTTGTTGAGCAGTCTCTCTGTTGAATGTCGTGGTGGAGCATTGAATCTTCTGAATCTCAAGCAAGTCTTAACTGGCGGTGATCTCAGTCCAACCTCAGGACGCCTCCTCCTAACTCTAATTAACCAGTGCCCTGATCCCATAACCAGATTACCGCTGTGCTCAGCATGGGGGCATGTGTGGACTAAATAGTAGTCTTCAAGAGACGAGACAGTGGCCGCACAAACCGGTAGCCAAAGTGCCAACTGTTTAGATCAGTGGTTTTCAACCAGTGGCACGCGGACCACCAGTGGTCCTTGAGAGGGTTCCAAGTGGTCCCCAGGCTAAATGATGGACATTTGGTTAACCAAATGTTAACTCTTTGAAAGTGTAAACATGAAACCAAATGGACCCTTGCGGGTCCATTTGGTTTCATGTTTACACTCTCAATAGTTAAAATATTCATCATGTGAATTAGCCCAAGTCTACACAACAAGAGAATGTAGAAGATTAATGGTAATTTTGATCTGCATGTTTCTGAAATCCAGGCTGGTATTGTGGACAAAAACAAAATAAATCTGTGGGGCTGAAATGTCCTCAAATGGTGGTCCATGGACTCAAATGGTGAATAAATAGTGGGCCCTGGAATCAAAATGGTTGGAAACCACTGATTTAGATTATTCTGCTGTGGGACAGGACCACTATAAGGACTTATAGGTACAGTATGTGTGTACTAAACATTGCTCCACACCCTGCACACAGTTCTCTTCATGAATATTCTTGTCACATATCATAGACAAGGACACAGAAGCTAAGCTTGTCTTTTCTCACACCTGTAGAGGTCAGCATGGGGGGGGGGCATGTGGAGTGGTTGCATGAGAGCAGATCAACAATCATTATCTACCATGACGGTCAGTGGTCTGAGTGAGACCGCACGCTCTTTGCCAATAGAAATGGCCTGAAGCGAGGGCTGTAGCTCAAGGTTTCAGAAGCATGTGAATGCGAGCGATGATGAACTTGTGTCAACATGTACTGTAGAGCCAGTTTAAAATGTGGGGTTGTGTGGCAGCTGGAGATGAAGTGGTGGATATGAAGACAGACAGGTGTGATTTAGGAAACGCTTTCCTAGATAGCTCGGAGTGGGCATGATCTACTGAGGGGAAAAGAGGAATGCTGGAGCACCGCCTCCTACCCTCTCCCTCTGTCCGTCTCTCA
The DNA here is from genome assembly GCA_039105355.1 of Benthosema pterotum. Lineage (NCBI taxonomy): Eukaryota > Metazoa > Chordata > Actinopteri > Myctophiformes > Myctophidae > Benthosema > Benthosema pterotum. The sequence continues at coordinate 32,808,955 of CM076972.1, read as the reverse complement.
TACCCTACAAGGACAAATGTGACCAGCTACCCACTCTGTGTTTGATAAACACCGTACAGTACTTCTCTTGCTCTCGGCCCATACCTTTAAGTTCCTCCATTGCATTAAGAGTGTTAGGTGACTTGCGATTGGGAGCCTTGCCAATGTGATGTATGTATAAAATTGTATCAAGTGGGGGTGCTTGAGTTATGTAGTAATGTATGTACAGTAAAACTGCTTTTCCATGAACAAAAAAAGTTGAGAACCACTAACTATGGCACTGTAGCCTATAATACGTTTCCCAAGACAGAACAGTACCTTGAATGAAGAACTTGAGGTAAGACTGGATGAGGAGATCTTGAATGGCGTTGCTCTCAGGCCCAAGGTTAAGTCTGGAGACATGGAAAAATAAAAGGACGGAGATGAGACAGAGACCCATGGATTTAAAATAACATCCAATACAATCAGATTAGACGGGCAATATTTGTTTTCTCATACAGTAAAAAGTTTTGCTTTCCATAGAAACAAACAAAAGACTAACAAACAACATAAACTGATTGTACAGTATACTGTACTGTATATTTATGTGTATAATTGGGAAATGTGTGTAGTTCCACAATGTTCTGGTTGCCGCCATTTGTCAGTTACGTAAGCTGCCATGGTGTCATAAACAGCAGGATCTCATGTCTTATGAGAGAGCCTCAAATATGCATTACGCCACCTTTAATATAAACACTCCTTGGTCATCTGCCGGTAAGAGTACACAGACACACATTTTCATGTGACATGCCTGCCTGCATGCATGCATTAAAGCGTGCACGCGCACACTCCATAATCTTAAACCTACAGTAGGTTTGATGCATGCCAGTGCATGCTCTCTGAAGTCTCTCGATTTATACTTTGTTGCACGGTTGTGTCGCTTGCCAAAACTAACTAACATACATGTTTTTATTAGGCTTTCTTGTACATTGTAGAATGTTCCGATGGTAGATAGGTGCTTCTGGGGAAAGCAGATGTTTGATCCCAGCCTGCCTTCCGTCAGAGGGAGAGACAGGGAGCTTCCAAAAAAGGAGCCTGTGGGCCATTGAAGCAAATTGGGCTTTAAAAGCAACAGTTGAATCCTTGTGAAGAAGCGCAGCGGAGCTGTCAGGACTCAGTCCACAAGGTTGTAAGAGGGATCGGCGGGGGTTGTAACCACGCAGGCTAAAGTAAACTGTTTGGGTTGGAGGTCCTGGTTGTTGGGAAGCACCACAGCCTGAGACATCTTGTTTTGATAGAATTATACAGCAGCTGCTGCAGTGCTGCTTCTGTGAATGGCTGAGATTCACCGGCATAAAGAACACACACTTGACCTCTGCTTACACTCATGCAAACGCTCTTTGTCAGAGCATTAGGCACAGTAATTCTGGCTTTTGGTGCCGTTATTCGTATATTGTCCCATGCTGCGGCACTGCTTGCAAATCACGACATTCTGATAGTACTGCACTTTACTCCCCGAGTGTAAATAGTGTATTAAAGGCGAGCATGTAAATACATGTGTCTGTGAGATAAAGAGAGAGAGAACAATATCCACAGTGTGTGTGTCACACACTGAAAAGTCTATTGTGATTATTAGGAGTATTATTCCATCTACCTTCACACAAGAGCCAATTGTTGCATTTGTCTAAAGACATACAGTATGCAGTACTGTGTTCCACTGCCTGGTACCATATGCCAAACGCCCAATACAGCTAACAATGGTGTTTCATATCAATTCTTCCTCTGTTCCCACACTCCCATGGCACTGTGTTTGGCTCAGTATGACCTAGCCTAGCTCGACTCCAGCTCCTTGTCATCATCCTACATGCGCCATCATCCTACATGAGTGCTGGTGAGATGCTTGGGAGGAGGAGCAGGATGAATATTGTTAAATGTGGAGTTATAGCACTGAATACTGTACCACCTCCACACACAGACAGACAGCTGCACACTGAACGAAAGCTCCAGAAGTGGAATTTGGTTTAGTAGACAAACAAGTCTTGTCCAACATGCAGGGTGTATTGCTCAGGTACGTATGTTTGTACAGCTTATATTCAACTTCAAAGTGATGTTATGCAGTCCTCACGCTTATTGAATTCATATAAGAAAATCGACCAGCATTCATGTAGGTATTAAGCAAAAGTAGCATCACTGGATCATGACTGCTAAGTGTTGTAAGGTTAATGTTCCTACCTGCTCTCTGTCCCATAGCGTTGATGGCGTTGATGCGCGGGGCCATGTTGGTGATGGGTATTATGTTGCCCCTAGATGTGGAGGAGGAGGATGAGGATGAGGAAGTGGTGGTGCGCCCATCCTTGATCTCAATGGTGAGGAAGGTCTTCATGTCAGGGTCTGCTTCTCCCTGGTCGTCTTGTCGTCCAGCTAGTCTCCCCGGGGTGCCGTCTTCCTTTGAGTCCCCCGAGGCGTTCCTGAGCTTTTCATCTGGATGCTTCGTCCCGCCTGCGGCGTTCTGTGATTGGTCGGCCGAGGACAGAGGCTTGCCGGCCCCGCCCACCGGCAGAGGCGTGGACTTGCTGTGGGCCGTGCTAGAAGACACCGAGGTGAGAGATGTGTGGGGCGTGCGTGGGCCTTCTGTACTGGAGGATGCTGCGGCTTTGCCTGAAAACAACTGGTTGACTCGGGCGAAATTGGTCTGTCCAGCACTGCCAGGGGCAGTCCTATTCCTCGCTCTGTTCTTCTGGGCGGCCGGGCAAGGACTTGGGCTGGGTTCTGTGAACTTGCGCATCCGGTCCCGTACGGAGCTGGCCCGGCTGAATGGTTCCAGCACAACCTCTTTCTTTGCCGAGGCTGTAAAAGCAGAGAAAGCTTGAATGCTTTTTTGTGCTGTAGACGTGAAGAGTAGCTATAGTAATAGCTCTATTCAACAAACACACTAAAACTTACACACCCCATCTGCTTCACAGAATTACTTCATAAGCCTTAAAGCATTTCGCTCTAAACCTTGCTGTCTCCACCTCCTCAAAAAACTCTCTAAAAGTCCCTTTTGCTTTTTCCTCTATTTTCTCCTTCCCTTTATTCTCCTTGACTTCATCACTCTCACTGCCTCTCTTCTGTGTACTCTGTATTTGTCTTGTGTTCCACTGTCCAGCCCCCTACGCTCTCTGATGCTCAGTGTTTTTACAGTGTCATCCACAATTTCTCTAAAACGCATGTCTTTCAGGGGTCATATGAAGTACAATCCCTTGAGACTCTGATAGTGTGAAAATGTATCCATTTACGCATAGCGGTCCACTTTCAGAGTTACATCAACACTAAATGTGACTGTGCTCAGTGACAAGAGTAACAGTGAACGAGGGAGAGAACAAAATGCCCTGGAAAATAATTTGTGGTTAGCTTTGAGGACATTTTAAAAAGGTCTCCCTTATTGAGGCAAAAGACACATTGCTTAGTGACAACCCAATGTTTCCGCTACATGGCGATGAGCAACACTGTCTGAGAGAGATAGATGGAGAGAGAGAGAGAGAGAGAGAGAGAGCGAGAGAGAGAGATGGGGGGGTGATGCATGTGCGAGTGGCAGAGTTGGAGGGAAAGAGGAGAGAGAAGATGCTGCACAGTGTTCTTTCTATTCCTCTGCAGTGTGACTGGCCCTATACGGTCATGCTGGCTTGGAGACGGCAAGGCCATTACGCTAGAATAGATAGTAGAAGAGCAGGGAATCTTGATATTTGAGGAGCGGCAATAACTTAGCAGTAATAAGCACTGTGCCTGTCCGGTGTGATGTGATCACCCTCTCCTCTGCTATTGCCTAAGGCAAACACAGCCATCTCTTAAGTCAACCGAATAAATCTTCAAGCTATGGTATATACATTTATTATAATGTATACTGTATTGGTGCTCACCAGAATCCTTCACTTGCTGGAGAGGTTTGAGGAAGGCCAGATCTCTATTTAGTTTGACCTGAGAAAGGAAAGAATGATTTATACATAAAAAGAAATGTTATCTCTTGTCACAACAATGAGTAGCAGACATTGATGGCTTAATGTACACAGATAAAGACCTTTTAAAGGCCAATACATGATCCTTCCGATGACAGGGTTTTCAAAATAGTTCAGAGTGAGGACATTTGAGGGGGTGAACCAGCTCTGAGACAACCCATCAGAAGTTTGGAATGACGTCAATTTGTAGTGATAATCATCTCCCTTTCTGGAGAAAGGTTTGGAAGTTTGGAAGGAACATGTATTGCCATTAAGTAATTGTCAAACTCCTAAACTGAGCTGCGAACAGTGTTGGTCAATATTACTTAGGAAAGTAACTTCTTTACTTTACTCTTTACCGCTTAGACAAAGTAATATCATTACTTTACTTATTACTGGAATTGAAGAGTAATATATTACATATTACTTTATTACTTTCCCAAGTTCTCAATTCCCACCTTATGGAGTAAAAGGGTTGTAGAGATGTACAACATACTGTAATCTGTTTAGCACCTCTTTTTAGAACTGAATCCAATTTATTGGAATAATAATAGTCTCCAATCACACAAACTGCACCTGAAAACAAAGCCAACAAAATCTGTCTCTTTGACTTTTTAAACCTCTTCACAATTGTTTTCAAAGACAGTTGAGGTCTTGTATTTAAAAATAAAATACAAAATAAAGCAGCAAGTGATTTATAGTTTACATAACTGTGCGCAGGATGCAGCGTGTGGACTGGATGTACAATCTAGTGCACATCTCTGTTGTTACAGTAAATGTCGATAGCTTGTAAATCTGTTCTATTTTTGCATGCAACAACAAGCTCATTTTAAAAAAGTAACTTGGCGTTACTTGCAAAGTAATGCGTTACTTATTACCCATTTTTGCAGAGTAATCTCGTTACTTTACTTTTTGGAGCAAAAGTAATAATATTACAGTAATATGTAATCTAAAATTAGTTACTGACCAACACTGGCTGCGAAGGGGTTCAATGGCTAAAGGATACACACACACGCGTGCGCGCACACGGACGCACACACACAGTACATTCAGCGTTTTTATTATGTAACACTGGTGTTTGGAGTGAGGCGGTGGGCCTCTATGTGCGCCTCTATTCTTTTTTTAGCAGCATAGGGGCCATGACGGGTATGTTTACAGTGCTCTCAGGAGCCTGGGTATCACAGTATATTGCCGGGAACAATAAAAGAAGTCTGGGGCCTGTGTTGAGTAAACACATCTATGGGGACGACACAGTGTCGCGGCGCCACGACGAGTACCCAAATGAACAGAACCTCTTGACGAGAGAAGGAACAAACCCGTCCTTGTGCTGTTTGTGTTTTTTTCCATGTTCCAGGACAGGTGCAGTGAGATGAAGTGACACAGAGCTGCTGGCTTATGATAGTTAAGGTCTATCGTTCACTGACTGTATGTAGGTGCGGGAAACACGGCGCTGAGGCAAAGCAGAACCAATCCACCAGCAGAGCAACAACATAAGACTTGCAACGATCCACAGAACTGAGAGTTGCAGAGGTTGTTTGTGTAGTCGTCGTAAGTAACCAAAGTAACCAAACAACACCTAACATCAGTTCAACGTGATGTGTTTATAGATGCCAATGGGACCTGGGAGCCACAGAAGAATGAGGTGTCATGTGATATGTCATAGAAATGGAGGGAGGAAGAGAGAGAGAGCTCAGATCCTAAGAGCACACCGTGGATACTGTATAACTCAACACTCCCCTCCAGTGGTGAATGGTAAATATAGATCTATGTTATGGTTAGACACTATAGACAGCTGATTTCCAAGCTATACAGCAAATTCCTTGTTGTTCATGTAGACTAAATCTAGAGATTATACAAACTGAGAGTGTTAAACTCTCAGCAAAATCCTATTTAATTTAATTTAGCTCTGTGTGTATATACAGCCATTGGTTTCACCCATGCTCACAGCTCACACCTTGAACAGTATTCATCTCGATTACTCTTACCTTCTGTTCTTGGACATCTGCCTTTACCGTGGCACTGCCATTAACCAGGCCATTGTGAGAGCCTGGTTTCCTGGACAAAACAGCCCCATCCGGCTGTTCCTGCACAGTGGTGCTGGTGGAGCAGTCCTGGCTGGGCTGATCCTGCAGGCCAACTGGAAGACGCCTGCCATTATCCGCTTCAGAGTCAATGCTGGAGCAAGAGCCACTCATGGCCCTCTCTGTGTCTGCCGTGAGGCCCCTGCCCACGGAGGACGTACCCGCACTCCGATCAGACATCCCCGAGTCCAGCCGCTTTCGAGACCACAGACTGACGCTCTCCGAAGTCCCAGAGCCCAGACGGGGCCTGGAGCCCACGCTGGAATCCGAGGCGCCCGAGTCCAGTCTCTGTCGGAAGCGTGACTGGGAACCCACGCTGCGCTCCGAGGCCCCGGAGTCCAGGCGGCCACGCTGAGTGGACCCATGACTCCTGTCCGAGGACCCAGAGTCCAGTCTGGCACGGAAATCGGACCCCTGAAGGATCTTCTCCGGGGGTCCAGCAGAGTCCACGAGGGCCATGGCTGGTGCCGAGGTCAGGCTGTGGTCTGACGCTCCCGAGTCAGATCTCTGACGCTGCGACAGAGGCAGGTCCTCTGTTGGCACAGCCTCCTGTTGGGACTGGGTCAGCATTGGTCCTGGAGCCTCATCTTTCACCAGGCTGTCAAGAACCAACACCATACCGGAGTTGGAGCCTATAACAGGAAAACACATTGATAAGATACTGTACTGTATCACATGTACGCCTTCTATCGGTGTCCTCAAAGGGCAAAGCTATAGTGGACTATATAATTACCCCGTTTGACTGTTTGGACAATTGTTTTGAGTTTAGAGTTCTATTAACAAATGAAATGGTAGAAAATGCTGGGTGTTTTGATTTAATAGGAGATCGTTGTCGACTGCCAGACCACTCTTTGTTACTTTTGAAGTTTTATGTTGATATGGCAGAATCTACTTTTGATGATGCTACACGACCCAGCACGCAACCTAGTAAAAGAAGGGTCAAGAGAAATATTACAGAGGCTTTCCTGAGTTCTAATATGTCCACAGTAGCATTGGAAAATTTAATCAGTAAATTAGAAGTCTCTTCTCAAAGCCAGGCTGAACTTGACAAATGGTATGATGTTTTGTTACAACTGATTCATTCAGACCTAAGGAAGGATGATATTTGTAAAAGGAAGGGTCAATACAAGTCACATAAAACACATAAACCATATTGGAATGAAGAACTAGGGGTCTTATGGTCTGAGATGCGCAAGGCTGAAAATGCATATTTACATTCTGGCGACAAACAGCAAAAGATAAAATGTAGAGTTATATTTAAAAACAAGCAGCATTTATTTGATAAGAAGCTCAAATTTTATAAAAGGAGGTACCAGAGAGGCCTATCACTAAACCTAGAACACACCCAGTCTAATAACCCTCAGTGTTTCTGGAGTGAGATTAACAAATTGGGCCCTAAACGTCATAAAAAAATCCCTATGGAAGTTTGGCAAGATCAAGAATTAACATCAGATACAGATATAGTGCTTGGGGAATGGGAGAAGGGATTCTCTGGCCTCTTTTCAAATAATAATACAGGTTTTGATGAAAGCTTTTATGCCGAGATATGTTCAGAGAAGACGTACTTGGAGGAACAGCTCAGTGATAGTGAACTGAATAGAGTTTTGAGCAGTGAAGAGGTTCAACAGACAATTGATATGGCTAAAAGAGGGAAAGCTCTAGGTGTAGAAGAACTGTATAATGAGGTACTTAAATCACCCAAACTGTTCAATGTTCTTTATAATTTATTTAAATGCTGTTTTGACTCGGGCATTCTACCTTCTACTTGGCTCAAGTCCATTATAAATCCAATTCCGAAGTCCTCAAAAGATGATCCAAGGGTGCCATTAAATTACAGGGGTATTAGTTTACTTAGTACAGTGTATAAATTATACTCATCTCTTTTAAATCGTAGGCTAATGGCATTCTTGGAACACCATAATATTTTGGAAGACGAACAAAATGGTTTTCGCAAGAAAAGAGCCTGTATAGATCATATATTTACAGTATGTACTATAATTAGAAACAGAATTCAGGAAAATAAATCAACTTTTGTATGTTTTATAGATTTTCAGAAGGCCTTCGATTATGTCGATAGAGATCTTCTTTTATATAGGCTTCTTAAAATAGGAATTAATGGTAAATTTTACTCTGCCATCCAATCCATCTATAAGGCACCAGTAGCATGTGTCAAGCTAAATGAATATTATACCTCATGGTTTCCCACTCCATCAGGAGTGAAGCAAGGTGATTCGCTCTCCCCAACTCTATTCGCTATTTTTATAAATGATCTTGCAAAAGAAATAAAACGGCTGGGAGGGGGGATAACATGTGGAGAAACTAAAGTTAGCGTTTTGCTTTACGCGGATGATTTAATTCTGATGGCAGAAAATGAAAAAGATCTACAGGAAATGTTGACATGTGCTGATGGATGGTGTAAAAGATGGCGTCTTTCTATTAATCCTAAAAAGACAGAGGTTATGGAATTTAGGAAACCAGGTAGAAAACGAAGTGTAAATCAATTCCATTTTGGTTGTAACAAACTTGATTTCACAGATAAGTACAAATATCTTGGGTTTTTCTTAGATGAACATATGTCATTCTTACATGGGACGTCAGTGTTGGCAGATTCCGCAAGTAGGGCCTTAGGTGGTATTATCGGAAAGACCAAGGTTTTAAGATATATGGGATATGCTACATATACTCAGTTATACCAGTCATGTGTTTGTCCTATCCTGGATTACTCATCAGGAGTCTGGGGACTCAGGTCCTTCAACAAATGTGTAAATGTACATAATAGGGCTATCAGGTATTTTCTTGGTGTACATAAATTTGCTCCTATAGCAGCAGTCAATGGAGATATGGGATGGATACCGTGTGAAGTGAGATGGAAAATGAATGTAATGCAATTATGGAATAGAATGCTTGACCTACCAGAGGATAGAATGGCAAATAAGATTTTCAGGTGGGATATCCTAGTAGGGGGGTACTGGGCTCAGGAGGTGTCCGAACTTCTCCAGGAACAGGGACTTGGGTATCTCTACACCCACCGACAGAAGGTGGATGTGCGTGCATTTAAAGAGTTGGCTATGGCAAAATATAAACTTAAATGGTCAGAAGAAATAAATGACAAACCCAAATTGCGAACATACTGTCAGTTTAAAATAGAATATGAATGCGAAAAATATGTTACGTATGATCTATCTAAGAGCCAGCGATCGCTTTGTGCTCAGTTCCGTTCAGGAATACTACCACTACAAGTTGAAACTGGAAGGTATTCCGGAATAGAATTAGACCAAAGATTATGTAAACATTGTGAACTCGATGTAGTAGAAGATGAAATCCACTTTCTATTGTATTGTCCCCTTTATCATGACTTAAGAAAAACACTTTTTGAAAAAGTTAATGCAGATCTACAACTGGACGGTGCCCTAGTAAAACATCTATTTCAAAACCATACTTTTGCCATATCAAACTTTATTCACAAAGCATGGAATAGAAGGAAACGTACAATATATGCATAGCGTTGGAGATGCTCGGGTACCTGCCCCTGGAGAAGTGACACTAAATAAATTTTTGTATAGTTATAAACTACCGGTATATACCCTCTATCCAGTGCTTCCTCTGGTTATCTCTCGCTGATTCTGTCTCTCTCTCTCTCTCTCTCTCTCTCTCTCTCTCTCTCTCTCTCTCTCTCTCTCTCTCTCTCTCTCTCTCTCTCCCCCCCCCCCTTTTCTCCGTCTCCCTCTAGGTCTCTTCTGCTTCTTGGTCTCTCTGTCTCCTTCTCGGTCTCTTTGTCTCCCTCTCGGTCTCTCTCTCTTACATGTTAGATAATATATGAAGTATTGTATATGTACTTTGTACATATGCAAAGCCTATGTAAAATAGATGAACCTTGTATATGTAATTTGTATATGACAATTAACTTTATTTACTACTTTTATTTTGATGTCAGCGTGTTGACACTGGAAATGATGATGTATAATGTGTCTGAATAATCTCATGTGGGATGGGCTGCGAAAGGCAGCCAGACACGAAAATAAAATCATTCATTCATTCATTCATTCATTCATTCATTCATTCATTCATTCATTCATTCTATCAAAACAGTATTAATAGTACTACTACAACTATAGTACTTCTACAAATATTATATTATTTTGTATTTTTTGGGAGGCACTAACCCCTCGTATATTCAGCCTAAAGTGTAGAACTTCATCCTACATTAAATTCGTATTGACAATGAAAGGAGAAATTTTGTAATATCTGGATGAGCAAACTGGCTGTTTCTGTCCTATACAAAGATTAAATTTACATCGACAATGAATGGATGATGTACGATGATAAGAGTGCCCCTCACTTCGCACAAGTGTGATTTTTAGAATAGTTTTTTTTATCCCTTTATTGACAGTACAGTAGACTGTCAGGAAATGGGAAGTAAAATGTAGGAACGGTTATTGGGGATTGGGACTTGCAACACAGGCTGGCGATGTAGTCTAGGGTGCCCAGACCAACACGTCAGCAGCACTGGTCCTGATCAAAACAGCTTTGTGCGATTACTGTGTGTCACTGTGAGTTACTTTTACTTCTGTGATGAATAGAACAGAATGCCATGCTATGTTGCAGGAAGCAGTAGGTGGTGAAGCTAGAGTGCTTGATGGAAACAAAATGCTTCCGCAGTCCCTGACTAAAACCTCTGGGGACGCGGGCTGGAGACAAGCATATCTACTGGGGATCACAGAGAGGGGGCACGTGGAGACGTAGAGGGGATATAGGCATTTCCTCCTTACGTACTTCAGTTCCTGGGCAAGATTTGTGTGTTGTTGTTCGTGGAATGGATTTGCGTAAAGCGGTAGGAAAGGGCACAAAAGGGGGAGCAGGAACACACATTAGGAGCCATAGCTGGAGAGCAGGCACAGGAAGTCTAGGAGGATGTGGGGGTGAAATAGAGACTAGCACAAGTACTTCCCCTCCCCTTCTTTTCAAACTGTATTGCCTGTGATGTCATGGTTTTTACTCTGGATTGCTGAATCTTCTGTCTGCACTACAAAAGGTATCCACAAGTTATTAGTACCCCCTTGGGCCGTAATAAAGACTTGGGGCCAAAAGCCTTCATTCCTCCTCAGGAAATTCTACTCCAAATGACACAGCAGTTACAACCAGCTGAATGCTGCTCACTCCAAAAGTTACTGTACGTTGTTATGAATCAAGACAACTAAATATAAATCTAAACAAATAGTCTAATTTAAGCTCCATAACAATCCCGGGGGCTGTGGCGTTTCACAAACCATTGTATGAAATGAAAACATTTCTGCATCACATGTGATGGCACTGTCCTTGTAACCAAATAGGGCTTCCAAAGAATGCATGCTTGTCATTTACAAACCAAATCTAGAAGGGAAAATTCCATTCTAGCTCCAGGCAGCCACAACCTCTTTCAACCTTAAAAAGACAGGGTCAGGAGTGACCATTCCACTGCTTTAATTAAAGCGTTGAATTGGTTCAAACCCAAAAAACTAAGGTCAAGTTCACTGATTACCACTAGCAATACTGTATACCGCAATATACAGTAATATATTTAGTAATACAACCATAAAATGAGTCAAGATGTGATAATATTACAATATCAGTATATGCCTGCCTTCCTATGGGGTCTTTTGAGTGGGCCATTTCATAGACACATCTATTACCAAACAATGAGGCTTCATTCAAGTCCGATCAGCTAAAGTGAGACCCAAAACAGCTTTCTATAAACAATCGCTCCATTTCTTTAGGGTTTTGGCACTGCAGCGGGTCAGGTCCATTGTGACAAATATATGGGAAAATCCCCATTTCTACTGGATAATGAGAGACTTGTTTTGTGTTCTAAAATAACCATGCAAAAAAAAAACGTCTGCACTTGTGCACTCATCACAGCACACAAAAACAAACAACACCCAGGGGTCTTTGTAATTTAAGTTCAAAGTTGAGCAAGTTTACCACCCTTGGGAACTTGAATGAAGGTCAGCTGCACATTCCAGTGAAAAACTATAATCGGGTCATTTCCTAAATGACAGCGTTGCCACATACCGTACAGCACAAAAATGAAGAGCAGAATCCTGCGAAAACTCTTTTGGATGAACTTCATTGTCTTTGATAAATAACAATATAGAATGATGGTAGTGTCTGCTAAATGCTTTAATTGTAAAAAAAATACAGTATATAGGCCGAGTACCATACACATCTTGCAAACATACCTTTATTTATTTCTATCATCTTACCTCTGGTCAAAAGACAACCACGATTCAAGTACCACTGGCCTGCCCCGCCTTTCCTGTCCTTTTCCTAGCCACAAACGTCCTGTGTCTTTGTGTATCAACAACTGTTTCAAAGGGCTCCTCCTTCCCACAACTCCATGGCTGTCCTAAGGTGGACCTGCACCGTTGGCCGTAGTTTCACCCTTTACTTAATTGTAAGGCAAGGATAAATCAGGTGGAGTGGCACGTTTCTGCGCCTCAGTTCTGTTCTGGTATCAGCTTTATATAGCAGAGGTGTGGCTGTGGGTTTAACTCAGTTTCTTCCTGTAACCCCACTACCAGCCCTTGGTCCAGCAGGACACCGGGAGCTAAGTGAAGGGCAGACCAGGCCACACAGAATGCCATTATTATGGCTGCAAGATCCCAAAAGCCCAAACCCAGGTTCAGGTCAACAAGGGTTGGGCTCACATAAGAGGGAGGAAACAACAACAACAACTCTAACCATGAACCACAGATGATCAAAATGTAACTGGTAGGAGTATTTCTTCATGGTTGTGCAACAAATACTTCAGGCCCTGGGAACAGTAAGACAGGCTATAACTATAAATTCATGCCATACCAGTCATCAACAGTGTATTTTGGTCTCTGCACAGCCTATTTGTATTACCATAGGTGTGTGTGTGTGTGTGTGTACAAGTCACAAGACTTTGAGTGAAGAAAGTGCATTCATTCACTCACTCAGAAGTCTTAGCATCCATTCATTCTTCTTTATTTAGAGCTGGACTAACAGTGTAATGGTAGCTCATTAAATGGTGTCACACACTTCAAGCCAGAGGCTTTAGGTCTATGACTATCTGTGTCTCCAAAAAGTTAATAAAGTTGCAAAAGAGCTAAAACAGCCTACACGAATATGACCTCATGACCAACACCTCTGGAGAATGACTCCTTTGGGCAGGCTATTTTAACAAGCAATCCAGAGGAAATTGCATTGAGAGGGTCATGTATGTGTGGTGGTGGTGGTAGGTACAGGCAACAGAGGTGGTCAGTGTTGTGTTTAAGTTATCCAAACTTGACCTTTAAGTGAAGGTTTACAGTATACACATGCTTCTGTATTTCACAATGATCCTAACAGTGTGACCTGGTTAAACATGAGAGCATGAGAACGACAGAGCCTGTCAGTATGTGTGTTTGGCCATGTACGCTCTGTGCAGGCATGCTGCAGAAGCAACAAGAACAACTGGATGCTAATTTGAAGGATAGTTAGATGAAGCGTTTGGAGCTGAACAGCTGTTCCTCACCTGTCCTCTGCAGCTCTCTGCCTTGATGCGACTGCTGGCTGTGAAACTCCGGGATTTGTAATCTGCTCCGCGTTCGCTCGCAAAAGCTCTCCCGCTCAGGGTCCTGTAAAAAACAGCACATGTTTAGTTCATTCCAATACGCTGTGCAAAAAGTGATTTCATTTCTTAGCTCATGAAGCTCTGTCTATACCTCTAGCCATACTGATAAGGAGTGTCCCAGTCACCGCCAAACTACCCATTCCCAACCCTGTCAATGTACATTATCAGTTAAGCCTTAACTTGCTGAAGATAAAGACGATCTGATGGGTTACCTTAACTGTTAAGGTAACCCATCAGGTCTCCTTTATGTTCAGCAAGTTTATTTGTGTTGGAGGTCAAGGTCAAATGCTCTGCAAACAAGAGACAGCCTTGATGAGGTCATGTGAGAGCCGGCTTTGGCCAGCTGACATAATAAAAGCTTTTCTACTAAAACCCATCCCTAACCAACAAGTGGGCCAACACCATCCATTGTGTGGCCTGTTGTGGCAAGGCAAAATGAGATGCACCCGAGATGCACCCACACCTGTTCTAGCTTTGGCAGGTTACTAGAAGCTCTTCTCCTCGTAACAACAGCCTGTGTGCAGTGGAGGATCAAACAGCTCATCAGTGCTCGGCCAGGTCTAGCAAAGTATAGCAGCCTGGTAATAATCTGCATTAATAAAGGAAAGTCGCATTCTTCATGGAGACGAGACAGCAAGACCTTGGCATATGGAGGGGGAAAGGGAGATGTGGTGAGGAAAGCACATCTACAAACAGTCGTAGGCGGTACTACAGCCCAAATCAGCTACACACATGCCAAGCACGGGCATGCTACCACAATTGCACATGTAAAGAATATATTTTTAATCTTAATCCAGGGTACTCCACCTTACATTTTTTTGGTGTATGCATTTGCGGCTACCAGTGAACACTGTGCTCAGTGGGAGCCTCAAATACGTACACCAAAAATGTGGGTCATTCTTTGATTCAAAATGGAACTGAAATCGTATAGCATTTGGCAAAGTGAAACTTGTGTAAGAATAGTCAAACCAATGTTTGGGCTTGGCTCTGGCTTGATTCTGGAAAAATATACAGGACATGACCTTAAATACACTGAAACTAAACAATCCAACTATACTTATGCCAGATTTACTGCCTTCCACAGCATCCAACATACTCCCAGACGCACAAAGCATGCACGCACACAAGCAGTTGCACACACCCCGCTTTGTACATAAGGTTTGTTGTTGATCAGAGACTAACAGAGGTGTCAACAGGTCTTAAAATAATAAATGCAGCGTGCAATTGTGGTCGTTTTGAATGACGTCATGTTAATGACGAGTCAACACCTGTAAGGTGGAGGTATGAAAGATGTCGGTCATGCCTTCTGCTCTGTTGACTATGACCTTCCCCACCTGAGTGGATTTCAGGGAGGGAATGACTAAATCAGACCCAACACAAAATGCAATTAGATACACCACAGCAGACAGGAACATAAACACGAGAGCGGTGCCATCGCCCCTTCAGATTAAAAAAGGTAAGAAGGTGTGACACACATGCAATACTCCACACAAGATATGACTGAATAACATGCTACAGCAAAATCTGCATTTGCGGAAACAATTCTCTCCCAAGAGCAAGAAATCGGAGAACCGTAGCTAGCCACTAAATGTGACGTCAAAGCAACGCACAGCCTTGAGTATCTCCATTGTTGGGCTTCCATTCATGTCTCCATTAATGTGATATCACAGATTTAGAGTACAGGACAGCCTCCTCTCTCATATTTCTAGCTTACTGTATTAAGTCATTAACTGTGGTTGTTGATGAGGCCGGGGAGAGCCAAATTCCAATACCCGAAATTTCGGCCACTCGCTCACTTCCACTCGGTTCCTCGGGGTCATTCTAGCAGTGAACCGGAAATGGTTAAATATATAAATAAATATATTAGAGGCTATAGTGTGCACACTTCATCTGCCTCAAAAGCTAATTTCACTCTGAATGCTTGAATGCAGAGAGTGCTATGAATGACGGCGACAAAAAAATATTTATTCATATGTGGTCTAAACTGAATATGCAAGTCAGAGAGACTACCTAATCACTGTTATTATAGTAGGCTGTTATTTGCAACACAGCAGTGCTGTGTTGTGGGACTGTTGGGGGACGTGAGCAGGTTGCTTTCCCTTCACAATCATCTAATAATACAAGTGTGCAGGGATAAATAACTTTGCACATGTTACCTATGAAGAGAGCGATGTGGGCAGCATTGATGTACCATGGCAGGCACAGGGCTCTGGGTTCCGGCTGATCCAGCTGTGTGTACAGCATAGTATATTGTTCCACCATTGCTTTGGCAATGTAAACGTATGATTTCCAATGCCAATACAAGTCTTTGAATTAAATTGAATTAATAAACGTCATAAGTAATCGGGAACTGTGCAGTCACTTTGAATGACTACTCTGTCCTCGCATCTTCTTCTCGCGGGGGGCGGGGCTAAGGTAGCGAGTGGAGGACACGAGGGGAGCGAGCAAGTGTGAAAGTTAAGGTATTGGAATGTGGCTTTAGACCAAACAACAGGCCGCTGAGTGCCCTCTGCATATAAAAGTGTCATTAGAGAAAGGTCAGTGCCATCATGATACTACTTCAGAGTTTTCTTCATTCAAACAGTCAGAGGGGGGTTTCAGCCGTAAATACGATTAAAGTGAATGACCTGTCTAAAAAACACCACCTCCCTTTGTCTCTCTTCGCTCCTCTGCAGTCTGCATCTACCGAGAGACAGAGACAGACGGTAATCGTTTCACAGATCCCACTAAACCACAGGGAGCATATTTCTCACTCAGACACCGAGCGGCATAGGGGTGGGGGTGGAGAGATAAAGTGGAACTCGAGCTGTGGAAGACTTCAGGATCTGCTGCCAACCTCCATGCTGTCATTAGTGGCTTTACGCTGTCCCCTGGCCCCTGAACTGCAGACTAGTGGAGACCTGAAAGACTGAAACCAAGACCAACACGTCCCAGTTCTTGCCCTCTTCCTTTCAGAGCGTCCCCCCTGTGGCGGCTCGCGGCTTCAAACGCAGATCGCCCTGCCTGACCACGAGAGAACCGGTTGTGTCGGGCTATAATTCTGAGAGCTCAGCCCCGTAAACATAAAAAACACAAAACAGCCAACTGTCCTCCTCTCCCCTGACCACAGCAAGGCGTGGGCCATCTGGAATCCTTGGAACCCTTAGAACAAAAAAACAACAACAACAATAATAAATCCGAGGTCAAATCGCCACCAAGACACAGGGGTCTCCCTTTGCCTGCCAGCGAGGACGACTGGGATCCACTACTATAGGATTAATGAGGACGGTTCCAATGGGCCCATTTTCCATGGAAGCTAAATCCATCATTCCACTGATGAGGTCAGGATCTTCTTGCCTCCACGTGGATCAGAGGAGGAGAAACCTGGTAGCTCATTTTCCATTACTGCACAGCACACGCTAAGACCCGAGGAACCACACAGTCAGCATACCTCCAGTTAAAATACAGTAGCTGGAAGAATGAAGTAGCAATCGTTTCATCACTCACATCACTGTGCGCACACACACTGACACGCAAACGCATGCACGCACCTAATTTCTTTTATTTGAAACCATCTACTGCTTTGTTGTCTGTCAGATATTTACCTGAGTATTTCCCAATCCACTCACCTTTCTGTCTGCTAAGCCCTGCCTGTCACGGATACTGGGCACAGTCCAGACAGCTCTGCCTTAAGCTGCTCATGCCTCAGGTATCTTACAACATATTTACGATGAGATCAGAAGACAAAAATAGCAATTTGGTGTGTGTCTAATACATAAAGCATTTCATACATAGCAGTCACGCACATCCACAAATGAATGAAGGCAAGGTGCTAGGAAAGAAAATCATAAAAACAGTCCACACAGTCTACAACCACCTGCCACCAAATCATAGTTGACCTCTTTCAACCCACCTAGTCTACCTAGTCAGAAACATTCCATGCACAGGGTTTAATATATTGCACTGCTGTCATTATTATAATTAAAAATAAATAAAAAAGTTCTCTCATTCCAAGGACAACCCTGGATGGGAAACTGAAAAATGACACTTTTCTCTCCACAAACCTGAAGTGATCAGGTTTCTGCAGAGCTATAGGTCCAGGTATGACACACAGCAACATAAATATCTGAAGCCCTTTACCTTCTCTCCTTGGCTGAGCTGCTGGTCTCTCTCTGAGTTCTATCCCTCACTCAGGACGTCCTCTACTTTGCCTCTGTATTCCCCCAGCCACATCACATACACACACAAGTCACATGCACGCACACACACACATACACATAATACCAACAGGCCACTCCCTTGACTTCCCTTCCCTCCCATTCTGTCTCCACGGGGCTCTCACCCTCACACATGCACACAGCCACGCACGCAGGTTAATGGGTAGCCTGGCTGACACATTAACGTTTGACACACAACTGTCTTTGTGTTTGGCCTTTGGTTTAAAAATCAATTACATTTATTATTTCTTTTTGCCACATTATTCAACAGAATCAACTTTCACCTGGAGTTATAGTCATGTTGTTGTTTTATTCAGACTATCCTCAGAGAAATTAGAACAATCATGTTTTCCAGATTTCTTTTTTTCTGGTGAGTTTTACAAACAGGAGTTGATGTGGACAATGTTATGCATTCCAATTTTAATAACCTTGTTTTCTTACACAACATGTAATATCCACCTTTTGCATTGATATTAGTATTACTCATTTCTGCTCTTCGCAGGTCATGCTGTTTTTTTATATTTAGACTACATTCAGAGAAATTGGAACAATCGTGTTTTTCTGATTTTGCTTTTCTTTTTTACAGCCCACAACAAGGAGTGCCAACATTTTTTCTAGCCATACGCATAATTACAGTTTTGAGCAGTGTGTGTAGTATGCTTTTTTCCCCCTAAAAACTAGGCAGATGGAAAATGTTACTTCAGTTATCCCGGCAAAATCAACAACGTGCATTAAAACACAGCCATCGATATCCTCCAATAGGCTGCGGTCTTCTAGGCAAACACTGAGACCAACCACAAATTGCCTCAACATTCATCCACTAATGAAACATACACATGCTGCATAGTTCTAGTGCACTCCATGTGTCTTTCACCTGAATATCATACTCATTTTGTTGTCATTATGTAAACACCACTGCATTGTCTTGATTGCACCAGCAGTCAACTCTCGAGTCACTATTTTTGTTGCTAAAGTTGGACACGGTCTACGTGTGATGTACGTGTGTGTGCGGATCCTAGCTGCTAGAGTCCTATCTGGAACGTCCATCAGACAATCACACACACACTCAAAGAGATCCGCTGCTGTGATGTGATGTGAATAGAAGGAGTCCTGCTGCCGGTGGCTGCTTGTTGCTTTTGGCCACGTCCCCATTCCTGCACAGACTGGACTGCTGGGCCACAGCTGGTGGCCGGCACGACTTTCTGTCTGTGAGTGTGTGTGTGTGTCTGCTCTACTACAACTATCACCACCCCAATCTGAGAACACATCATCGGAAAACAGTGACCCCCCCCCCCCCCCAACAGTTTGTCTCGAGAGGCTATCCCCAACCTCACGACCACTTTGACTCACTGCTACAGTTCGAGCCCCTAAACAACCTGGCATCCCTATTTTCCCTAACATTTTGGTTTTGGTTGGTTACGCGTCACAATGTGAGCTTGTAGATCGGCTATTTTGTGTGCACAATGTCATCATAAGGAACGGTATAAAATAGGGCTAAGTGGTTAAAGGAAGTGAGGTAGATAGGCTTGTTTGAATGTCCTATGACCTCAACTTGCAACAGCTACTTCCTATCTAAAATGTTTCTGTCTGTAACACAAAGGAGTGCGTGCAATTGACAATCACACAGCGGCCGTTTTTATTTGACGTCATTACATTACTCCAGAGGGTGGAAATCCCTGTCTCATCATTGACGGCTACACAATTGGAGCTATAAGATGTACTACACCTTTTGAGTTCAAGTGGTACTATAGAGAAAGCTGCATATCCAGGACCAACTCTGGTCTTGGATATATCAACTACTAGCATTAACTCTATGAGTGCCATTTTGCCAGCCTGTAGCGCTCCATTGGGTCCAGAGTGCCATTTATATGCATTAAGTAATTGATTGATTGTGATTTTTTTTTGTTTTTGAGATCAAACAGCAGTTGTATACATTTTTTCACACATATTTCAGAGATGTATAACTAAAGGGGTAACTCCCCCCACCCTCCCCACCCCTGCCGATCGCATTATTTCTGGTCCAGGAAGTGTCAATTCCTGCCACAGACCAAAACAACCAGCTCTTCCACCATTTAACACACACAAAGGAGAGATGCTAGGACGTTACTATGCAAAAATGAATCATATTGAAGTGAAAGTGAAAGTTAAGCGGCCACTGATAGCCACAATAGGCTCAGATATGGACCTAAATACTGCGCGTGCGCACGCCCCGCGGGGGTTCGAGTGGGTGCACCCGTGCTAGCGATGCTAACTCGGTTAGCATTGCCCGCGGCTAGAGTGGATTAATCAAGGTAAGTTTAAATCTCGTCTTAACGTCTATGGCATCTGTTAACTGAGCCTGTTTATGTAAACAAAATCTTGTCTTAACGTCCATGGCAATCAAGCACAACACACAGGTTGTAAACGGCACGTGTCAAAATAGCCACCTCTCCAGACGTGTGTTCACACATGGCACGACCCCCCAAAACACCAATGTCCCATTTCCAGGCAGTGTGACACGGTGAAAGTTTTTAAGTCCTGACCCATGTTGATACTGTGCCGTTAGGCTACGTAAGCTGTGTGTGTTGGGCTTAGCTGACATCATCCACCAAGCATAATTCCTACAGTAATGAGTAGAAATTAACTTTGTTTTTCCCATAGAGATCCTGTCTCCAGAAATTGGACCATTTATCAAAGTGGACACACATACAAACACTGATCAAACAAAACAGATAAGATACCATCTTATCTACACTAGCCTCTGGCACGTTCTGTCAGACCAATAAATCATTATAATGGGACCTGCCTTCCATACAGTATCACTGCAGGAAACTGATCTGAAATGAAAACTTGTGATCTTAACCCTGAAATAATGTCAGAAACCAAATGCAAAGCACAGTACCTCACCAACCACTAGAGGGCTGTCAACCAAAGAGAAAACACAGTATTGTATTGGAGCGCTTGATTAAAGGAGGCATAAAATAAGTATCAGATGGGGATATAATGCATAGGAATATAATAATGAATATACAGTACTTCAGACAGGATGGCAATGTGTAAATTCCATCTGTATGATTTAGTTTCAAGACAACACAATTAAAATCAGAAGGAATGAAATGACTCTCTTTCTACACACAGCCATAAATACCACACTTAATCTAATGTGTTTTAATTTAGCGCCTTACTTACTGTAGGAATGACAGCCTGTGTAGACAGACGGGGTAGCGTGGGAGATGGATGGGTTAAAAGCAGTGTGCAGACTGGAACACTGTCCTCATCACTGAGGATTTACTACCTACCTTCACTGCATATCAGGCACTGACACTGAGCACATTTTATTTCTCTCCACAAACTCAGCCAAAAATGAAGGTACAGAAGAAACAAAACGCATTCCTGGCTTCGTGGCAGCCAGTGCATACGGCCATGACACAAGTGCATGATTTGAGTCACAATGCCTGTTGTTTGCTGAATTCTTTCATTGTGGCAGCAGAAAAAAAACTGTGGCCACTGTTGCCGTGCAAACATGTACTCAAACACCCGCAAATAGGCCTGTGCCGGGTGTATTTTTTACAAACAGGAGTTGATGTGCTCAATGTAGTGCATTCCAATTTCAACAACTTTTTATTACACAACCTGTAATATCCACTTTGGATTGATATTACTGATTCCTGCTCTTCTCTAGTAATCCTTCCTACATGCGTACTTACCATACTTTGTTGGTTTGTCTATTTGTTCGTGCCAAGCACCAGAAGCAAGGATTTGGAGTGCTGGCTATTTTTTTTATTACTGTGAATCTCTGTAAGCCGTACACACGGTAAACTGCTTATTACTCACCCCAGTTCCCACGTTGCGTTGGGGCACCAGGCTCTCATTCTCCAGGTAGTGACCGGAGGCTTTACTCTTGTCTGAAGTCCCTGTAAATAACAACAACAACAACACACACATACAGGAATCTGTTATGCGACTGTCTCAACATCATCTGGATGTATCAGATAGGAGCTTAGGAAACCAACACAACACAGTGTTCAGATGACAGGATTATTTGAGGGGTTCCAACATGTCCCTCTATCAGGTAGCAGGATAACACAGACGTCATTGCTAAAGGGCGAGTGTGTGTGTGTGTGTGTGTGTGTGTGTGTGTGTGTGTGTGTGTGTGTGTGTGTGTGTGTGTGTGTGTGTGTGTGCGCACGAGCATGGATGTGCTTCAGAGGGAGCCATTTCTATGGTGAGGCCCTCTCACGCACACAGACCAGACAGGGATCAGGAATGGTAGGAATTCACTATCTGGATTGGCATCACAGGTAGAAATCTGCATCAGTTACCACTGGTACCCCCCCCCCCCCCCCCCCCCCCCACACACACACACACACACACATACACACACACACACGACAACTCACCTTGCTGTTCCTCGTCTCGGAGCCGCCGGATCGCCGCTCTGATCAGCCTCCTCTCCTCGAACTCACTGGCCCCGCGGAGCTGCACCACAGAGCACATCAGAACCAACTCTACTCAACAAAACAAAAGTACTCCATTTCGCTGAACCTTCAACCTCACATTTTTTCTTTTACATTTTTGATAAAGCCATTTCTTCCTGGTGAGAAGAAGTGCTCAGAAATTATAAACCTGTACAGGAATGGAAATTCAAAAGGTCGAATGTCTCTGGTGGTGGATTATTGTCTGGAAATTTGGATTTCAATCCAAACACCCATGGTGTAAGTTGCAGGTACATGCATGCATTTAAAAAGGTATTATAGGCAACTTTTAACCAAAAAAAAAAAAAAACATCTTTTCCCCCTCTACACTGTTTCTACTTTGATGCTGCAGTTGTTTCCCTATAGACAGACACTTGCTTTGCCTTCAGGCAGTCCAAAACTTTATTGTTCTCAACAAATCATGTTGTCAAAACATTGGTCAGACTCAGGACAAAGCGGTGCTAGCGTGTGTGTGTGTTGTGAGGGGGGGCAGCGGGGGGGGGGGGGGGGGGGGGGGGGTGGTAGGTGAGGCAGTGTTTTAGCATAGAGTGGAGGTGAGTGGCGTTAGATTCAAATCTTTTCACGAACACAGATTTTCTACACATTAATGGTAATATAGTTGCCTAATGCCTATATTACCTTTAATGCTCCCTCTCTACTTACCTCCCCTACTCCAACCAGCCCTTCTGGCTTGACAGTTGCTGTTATGATCTTGATACAGTACAGAGTGTGTTTATGTGTACATTATCCACCAGGCAATGAAAACAATTTGAGGGGCGTCCTGAGGGGGCCCTGCTTCTAGCCCCCGTTGGCTTATAATGTGAGCTATAACCAAAGGCGAAACGAAACAGGAAAAGGTAGACTCCAACTGTGTCCAATTTAATTCCCAGCTTCTTTTAAACACTCACCATTTTAGTAAGCTCATCAACATCTTGGATGCCTTGCAGTTTCCCAGAGAGGATGTCTAAGGAGTCACCACGCTCTGCCCTGTGAAGAAGACAATCAACACATTAACACTTTTAGCTGATAATGAATTTGCATCCGGGGCTGCCATATACACATGTACACACACAGTCATTTCAGGTGTGTTAATTGAAGTACAGGTGTGAAAATAACACTTATATGAAGTGAGGGGCACGCCTAACATACGTCACATTCCGTGCTCAGCCAATCAAATCAGCACAAATGTCATTCAGCCATTTGGAATCTTCACTTTTCTGCCCTCAGTGTTATCTTCAATATGTACTTTGCTCATACAATCAAATCATCTCAAGGATTGATCAGACAATCACAAGCCAATGTTTTTGTTCACACAAACCCAGAAAGCTGCTGAGCATCAAAAAGAGACCAATGAGATGAAAAAATGTCACAAAAAAGAACACTCCAGATTTTACGTTGTGGAGTGGCTTTGGGGTCTATGGAGCTTTGCGGGTTTTTAGCGACACCATGCTAAGCTTCAACGGCAGGAAGGGGGGAAAAAATTCCAAGAGAGTATTGGAAGTATTCTCTGAGCCAGGAGAAAACCATCAGCATTGAGAAGAAATTATTACCAAATCCAGGATGGAAAAAGTGACAGCTTGGCAGGAATGAAGAAGAAAACACATCATTCTTAACAAAGGGTCTCATACTCCTACTTTTTAACCTCACATTTCTGCATTTCTTTAAAGTCATCCTTTCATGTTGGTTTCTATTACTCATACATACGCTTGCTTTCATTCTCTCCTCCTCCACGCCTCATTGGTATTAAAGGATGTGTGGAATGTCGCAGAGGAATATTTCAAATTCCGCCAGTGAGAATCTCGGGAAAATATAACATTCATATAAGGGGTTTGTGTGTGTGTGTGTGTGTGTGTGTGTGTGTGTGCGCGTGTGCACGTGTTTTGATCAGTGTCCTTCAACAGCACGTGTGCACATGCATCCATGTGCTCCTTCCCTCTGTGCTTTGGAGAGGCTATGTTGTTATTGTAACCCAAGTAATCTGGAAACAGTGGCAAATGGAAGTGATTAGCTGGCAGCCACTGGTCTTAATGGGATCCAGTAGCGACGGGAGGGAAGTGTAGGGTTGGCTACTCCTAACATCAATCCCACCCTTGTGAAATCTGTGCTCTATATTCACTGGGACCAGATGCTTAGGGCCATGCCTCTGGCCTTGAACTACTGTAGAGCCAGTCATTAATTAAACCACTCAAGACCTATTTTGTTTGTTTTGTACTCCGTTGGGACGTCGGCATGCCATCGCATGAAAACAGCTGATCTACATACAAGTTCACAATGTTGTAGATCAGTGGTTTTGATGCCAGTGTCTCGCAGACCAAAACTGAACTTTGTTTATTTGTTCATTTTATTTTATTTTTTCAAATTCATGCTGTATTTTGATAAGATTCAATTCTTCTACGTTGTCTAATTGTGTAGATTCTTGAACCCGTAAGGGTCCATTTGCTTTAATTTTACATTCTCAAGATCTAAGAGACCATTTGGTTACTAACACCATAATTTAGCCTGGGGCCACTCTCTTCAGGACCACTGGTGGTCCCCGGACCACTGGTTGAAAACCACTGTTGTAGATCACACAAGCTTGTATTGGTTTGTTTCGCCATTGAAAAGTTGAAAACATTTAATTTTGAATTTAATCAATTTAAAACTGTGACTATGATGTTGGTCAAATGGACACCAGCTTGAAAATGGTTAACAGCCTGAAGCCAAATATTCAAAGATGATAGATGAAAAAAGGTCTGGTGGCCTCAATGCAGTGGTGAGGGAATTTACGGTATTAAAACAGAAACCAATGTTTAGATAAACAATGCCTGAAGCCACCACAGGAACTTGGAAAGAACCAGAGACCACCAAAAGAACAAGACAACATTAAATTAAAGCAACACAAAGGAGGTGTTGTTTTTATCATTCACAGTCTGCTCTGCTTCGAATTAGAGCAGCCAATGAAAAATGAGTGTGTTTAATGGCAAAATGATGACAATGTCACTGAGGTCACACTGTTAGTTTTTCCAACTACAACAGCTAAGTGACCACTCCTGTTGGCCATGCATCGCTGAACCGGTAAAAGGCTAATTAAGCCTCTAAATGGTCCAATAAAGACAAACAAATGAATGGCACAAAACTACTTCTCTCAAGTCTCATGGGATGCGTTTAACTGCTTAGTGCAACTTAATGGGGTCAAGTATGGCAATGTGACTTGAAGATGCATTAAAAGAATACAAATTATATAATAAAGGAATTGAGAATCTTCCGTGGTGTTGTTTTCTCCTGCCCTTAAAATGACTTTTCCAGACTTTCAACTCTGCAACCTTCTTTTCCCGTGAGGGGTTTGGGGAATGCTCCATCTGGGCCTGTGTGTTGTTCCAAAGTCTCTAGCTCACCTGGCCTAATGTACTTTGTCATTAGACTATGACAGGATGGTCCACGTGCTTCGGTGTGTGTATGTGTGTGTGTGTGTGTGTGAGAATGGAAGTGTTGATCTGTGCATGGAGTCACACCTGTGCTGGTTTTCCTTGTCCTCCTGGGGGTTGAGTCGCGTGGGACGGAAGCGCTTGCTTGCCAGGGCGGCCTCCATGTCCTCGATCTCTCTCCTCCTCAAATCCCGGATGGCTGAACGGATGAGGCGCCTCTCATCCAGATCCATCGTTTCATCCAACTAAAGGCCCAAAGGAACAAGGAAAACAAGCAGGATTAAAAAGACGCCTCTCCTGCGGGTGTCAAGACAGTCAGACACGTGGCATCCAGAGTTGACGGCCATGACCTTCACACCCCACCGCCACATGACAGAAAGAAAGCACCACGCGAGTGTGGTTGCCTCTGAAACACCACATCAAAATGACAGATTCCAAAACTGACTAAACTAAAAAGGTCACAGGACTATTTTAGGAGTACAGAAAGCGGTAATTATAAATGGTGTTGCTGAAAAAGTACTGTGACAGTTCACGTCAGAGAGCCTTCCGTTTTAAAGAAGTTTCATCTCAACATCCTCTTGAGAAACCAGTTTGCGAGCTGGCCAACCTGCAATCGTCTGGCGTTCCTAGTGGTCCTGTCACCCCGTCGGCCGCCCTCTGTAATTAACCCTCGCCAAACGAGCTTGTTAAAACCGTCGTTTACAAGAGAGGGCAGACATCTGGCTGCTCTGCCCCACCAAACACACACCGCCGTCCAGCTGCACGTCAAGTACAGTGCATTTTAAACATGAGTGCCCTTTTTTGGTACTTTTTCTATTTTTTTTAGTTAACTATACTACTATGTATGATACTACTATTCAAATATGTCTTCCCTGTGTATTGGTTTTGTTTCTTAGAAAGTAGAAAGCCTTCTAGTGAAAAGGCCCAACCGAAACACATACAACAGCGGTGGGCGTGTGGCTTCACTATAGGTGTGTGGTGCTATCGTGAAACGAAACGTTTTTGACACTTTCTATACACTTAAAAAAAATCATCCTCCATGGTCATAATTCCTGATTATAATTATGTTTCCTCTTGAATTGCTTTGCATCATATAAAAGAACCAAATCGAAATAATTAACAGTGTAACAGTGTCACAGAGCCATTGCAAATACTTAAAAGGAGCATTCAGTGATTTGGGTGATTTGGGGGAAAACCCTCCGGTAACAAGACATGCACATGCACACACTCTACAGTGAGGGTTAGTGCAACAGTCCATACACACAACACACCCCCACTCTATCCTGAGTGGAGGAATGCCCCTCTCATCCTGAAGTGGACGAAAGGATTTTATCCCAAAGCCAAAACCAAACCTAGGGTTTTTTGACCCAGGGGCTGACTGGGGACAGGGAGGACTGCTCCTTATATGGTCACCACACTCTATGGTAGGGGGATTAGCAAAAAAAGAAGAAAATAAACAAACAAAAAACAATTTGAATTAAGTGAAATCACTTACTATACCTTTAAAACACCTGCTGTAAATCATGACCAAAATGAAGCTTCAACCTTACAAAACATTTACAGTATTTTGCTATAGTGTCCGTTACGCACAGCATATTATATAACAGTTGCCCTCCTTACCTAAACGGGTTAATATGGAAGGGGCTTAAGTTTGTTACTGCTGGTTTTATCGCATGTCCAAGCCCATGAAAACAATTTAGACCACAGATATATCAGTAAGTGGAGATCTCACATCGTCTGACTACGCAAGACTTTTATAATTGAGTTCATGAGTTCAAGAGCCTTGTTGAAAGTCAGTACAATGTAAGCATAGCTTCAATAAAGTATGGGGACAGGACCACCTGAGCTTGAGAATGAGAAACAGACATAGGAATAGTAAGCGGCAGCAGTGTGTATCTGCTCTTATAGTGTGTAGCAACAGTTGAAGCACCATATCCAGGTCTCAAAATACTCTTTTCTCTCAGTGGCCTGGCTGTGTGCTGGCTCTAAAACACCAAAAATTACAATATTGCATGGATTTTCTATTCTCACTAGCTAACGTGTATACGTAAATTAAAAGTAGACACACTAAACATAGAGCAGAGAAATCATTGTCCTGGATTAAACAGCCATGAATTGTAGTTAGTGTCAAGCTTGTGGCCAGCTTCAGCCAGTCATAGCGTGTCTGGCCAGGTTGTGAAATGTGGCTGAAACTGTGTGTGGTTGAGCCAGGTTTGGCCACATTCTAAAGATGGTGTACTGTAGCGTTAGATGCTGCCTTGCTTATGAGCCAGACACACAATCTCACAGCTAAACTAGTTTGTGAGGGAAAAAAGCATGAGACGGAGGAGGTGGCGCACTTAGCACACTCATAAAATTACTTTCTGAGACATTCACGTCTTTTCGGAGGGACACGTAATGCTACAGTCGGGGAGGTTTTTTCTCCTTCCATTATCCTTATATGTAGTCATTATGCCAATCCCAAGTTGCCATACCTCATGCTCTTTCTGCCAATCCAATCTCATATACTATACTGTAATGCTAGACAGTATAGTTAGTATATCAGATAAAGGTAGGGAGGGAGTATGTACGTTTGGGGAGCCATATCAACATATGGAATGAATTCTGTACTAGCCATATATGGATTGGCTTGAGTGCACCAGGTGTGATGAGTTTGGATCAACATATAGAATGTTAGAACAGAAAGGATGGTTGGAGAAGGATCAACATACAGTATGTATGGCATGTCAGCTGGTTTGAGGTCAAATGTGCTAGACAGCTCCATATATGTATGCAGAGTCCAGAAAGCATATCCATATATGGTGGCATGATGTAACACGTGATGTCAGTAGGCATGACCAGTATATGGAGGTGTGATGTCACATGGCATGACCATAAATGGAGGCATGATGTCACATGGCATGACCATACAGTATATGTGACCATATTTAGGGCGATCCCGCCCTAAATATATGAAGGCCTGGTGTTACGGTCATGTCACGAAGCACACACACACTAACGTGACAGCCTGGAGCATGGGAGGGTAGAGGGCAGAGCAGAGCGCTATGTCTCTCTCCTGCTCTCTGTCATGTCATGTGGGAGAGACAGATCTCAGCGGTTTGACAGCAGGGACCTGTCAACACACGCAGATGAACAGCACCTTCACCTCTGACAGACAGCACACACACGCACACACATCTCTAAATTCATGCTTGCCCACCTGCTAGACAGAGCACTTTGTGCTACTGCATGCTCTGCCTGCCTACTGCCCTTTAATTGTGTGTGTGTGTGTGTGTGTGTGTGTGTGTGTGTGTGTGTGTGTGTGTGTGTGTGTGTGTGTGTGTGTGTGTGTGTCTCTCTCGCTCTCTCTCAGGGTCTTTTAGGCATAAATCCTCTCACATCTGAGAGTTGATAAAGGGGGAACAGTGAGTGAACCCCCTGCCAGGCCCAGAGGGGAGGTTCTCATGAGAGAGGGAAGGAAGGGGGTCAGTGGGTTTGAGGTTCTCTCTGTGGTTTGGTAAAATACACAACCCCAGCTTCTCTAGCTCAAGGGGGGCTCACTCAACTCTCCTATATACTCTGCAATTTGTGGAAATTCAGAACGCTGAGCTGACTAAAAAACAGAAAGGGTAAGTGGAAGGGGGTGGGGGTGTGCAACAAGGAGGATATGAGACAGAGGAAGGGACTCCAGGGAGGGACACTGACAACGTACTGGTGAGCACTTAAGACAGGATGGCAGGCAGAGAGGAAGACAGAGGAATTAAGAAAAGAAAAATGAGGCCGAGCCATGCCTAAAAATGGGCAGACGAGAAGAGGGCGGGAAAAGGACCATGCAGGCCTCACACGGGTCATTCTTCACATTCCTGCTGACTCACAAGGAGAGACAGCCCAGCGAATTCTGAGTACACTGCAAAAAGTGATGATGAATTTAACACTTTTTTACGAGTTAAATGAACACAACCTTTACACTTTCACTGTGACGTGTACTGATGAGCTGTGATTATAATGTTATGATCCTCCTGGTCATAGCCAATATCCGGCTTAGTCTTAAGGTTGATTTATACAGTACTTTCTGGTACAGAACAGCACCGGAAAATGATCATGAGCTATTGTCAGCATGTGACAGTCATACCAGGATTAGCATTTTAGCCACGGACCATCATTTGATGTTGAATTTAATCTCTCGGACCCAAAAGAAAGGACGTTCAAGTTTTTGTCCAGAATTTAGGAGAGATAACTGGCAAAATGTTGGTAAAAATAACATTTCTTCTACATTTTTAATTCTTGAAAATTAAGTAATTCAGACGTTTAAGTATAATTTAATGCTCTTAAGAGTTACAGATTTATATGGGTCCATTTGGTTACCAACTGTCTATCATTTAGCTGGGGACCACCTGGAATCCTCTCAGTGACCACTGGTCGTCCCCGGAACACCTGTTGAAAACCCCTGTAGTACAACAATTAATAGAGACAACCTACTAAAAACAATGTCAACAGCTGTTTGGTGTTTCTCAACAGACCACATGTTGAGAGATACATAAGAATGTGCAGAGAGTTGTAAACAGAGAGCTAAATCAAATCGACGGGCAGTCTGGAACAATCAAATAATTAAATATAAGGTTGGGACATTCGTTGAGATCCGTGACGCACATCCGTGTCTCATGTGATAAGCCGCCAACAACTCGCTGTCCAACTCAATTACCGGAACCTTTTCCAACACTAGCAGACCAAAGGTTATTAAGACCACAAAGTAACGCTAATGATTCATACTAAATGCCAAACTTGTGATCATCAGCACAGATTACATAGACTTCTGCCTGCCGTAACAATATCCGCAATACAATCTGTTCCAGTAATGGCACTTAAGGTTTCCCAAACATATACGGATGGGCCAATCAGTTGACACTGCTTCATCTCAAGTCATATCTGATTGGTTGTGACATGGGTGCTGCTGATGACGCAAACGTTGATTGGCAGAGCAGTAGTAGATGGCTGGCCTTCGACTCCTTCGTGGACAAAAAAAGAGAGAAGGGGCTCGCAACTCACTTTAAAGTGCTCCAAAATTTTATTCAGCGACAAGGGTTGCGGCAGCGACGTTTCGACCTGTTCAGGTCTTCATCAGGCATGGCCTTCGACTCCTTCCAACTGTTTAAAAGGGAATTTGCTGGCCAATAACTTTGGCCTTACACAGGAAGGTAATAATCATCACCCAATCAAAGGACACAACACACACCTACTATAAACTTGGGAACTCTGCCAAAGAAAACATAAAATAACCGTTAAAAGGACCAGAGACGGAAACACATGAAGGTTGACACAGAGTCCTTTTGACATAATAATCCCCTGATGAGGCTAACCAGTACAGAGAGCCAACTGTGGCTGTGGTGTGGCAGAGGTGTGGCAGAGGGGGAAAAAGTGGCAAAAGGGTGCGTTAGAACGGTGGTGTGGGTTGGCCGGGGGTCAGAGTCCTGAGTTACAGTGACACCGCCTCACACCAATGACAGCATTTTTCAAACTCAACCCAAAGGCTTCTGGGTAACCAACCGTCACACACAATGGAAAGTAAGAAAACACAGGCGACCGTTTTTGAGCTAGACAAACAACACTCTGTATTGCAGCAGAACTGTAGCCACTGAGTGAGCACCTACAGTGCAGACACAGTAAAGTCACAAGCCTTTCATTTAACACAAGGAAGGCCCTCTTGGTATCATTACGCCTCTAGAATTCCCAGAGCGGTGAGGTGAGAACAAAAGGAAACAGAAAACACCCACGGTCGCGGTTTGCACGGAGGAAACGTGCATTAAGCCAGGTAACTGAGATAACAAAGCAGGTCACGCAGCAGGTTTTCGCCAAAGAGGACAACGTCATTAACAAGTCGTCAAGTTGTCAGACCTCTGAATCACACCAGTGTCCCGCCGTGATTCTACGGTCTAGACAACTGAGGAAGTTGCTGTCACACAGCCGGCCTTGGTGGAGACACCTGAGTCAATGAGTGGAGGAACAGGATGGATGAGCCCAAGAGTGGTGTCAGATAATTGCTGCCATTAACCTAGATCTATGCTATTGAACTCCCTTTACGTCTGTGTTGGTTTAAACAATATCGAACCAATACAGTTTGGTGAAAGTTCGCCCTTCAGACAAGACCTCTTATCTCCATTGGACCCTCATACTGTCTGCTAAAGCAGCCAACTCCTTCACCTCTCTCCCTCTCTGAGAAATCTAATGAAGTCACAATACCAACTGTGATGAGGCAGTATCGCTTTGTTTTAATTCCTTTTTTCTTTATTTCCTTTGAGAAGTTCAAATTCTTAATTCCCTGAAAAATTAACATTTTGGAGTTAGGTGTTTTTTCCAGACAAAAGAGATATACAAGAATGGGATGAACAGAGTTGTTGTTACTTGTGGAAATGAATTGATCTACAACAAGCTTAGCTAGTTATTAGGTTGTAGATCAGTACTTTTCAGCAAGATTTACAAACAGTAAATCTTAGAAAGTTAGTAGTCAGTCTGAAATTCAGGCTACATACTTCCTGCCTCATTAACGCCTATGAAAAAATACAAATGCAAATATTATTTAAAGCGGAATTCCACCCATTTTCAATTGTTTTTCTGAGAGCGTACAAATGCAACCAAATGAACCCTAATGGGTTCATTTGGTTCCATTTGTACGCTCTCAGAAAAAAAGAAGCGTCTAAAGAAATCTATTAACATGGAACATGAAAATACATCTTGATGATGTCATCAAGATGTTTCACCAATGTTAGTGGTTTTATTCAGACCTCCATTTCTTGGGAACACAGAATGGGGAAACTTTTTTTTATCATGTCCACCCAGCACCTCTAGGGTATACTAATGGCATATTAGAATGTTGAAAATGGGTGCACTTCCCCTTTAAGTCAACAAGTTAAAGTTTTGTTTAAAACAACAAGTTAATCAAAAAGCTTATTTTTGTGGTATATTCAATATATGCTTAACTGCATTATTGAGATGCAGTAAATTGGCTCGCTAGGCCAATAGGTTTCTTTTATCTGTGCAGTATGACATTTTTTGACAGAAAATGTATAATTCAACAGTGTGTTACAGACATGTGAAACTGGAAGCATTCAACAGCACTATTAGCATGAATTGTAACATGCTCAGATAGTCAGATTAATGCATTATTACACATCATTTGTATTGTGGTGTTGTGTACACTAATTAAAGAAAAGGAATACCAAATAAATAAGTACCAGAAATTCCAATGTTTAATAGCAACTAACATCTGGGATTTGCATAAAAACACATTCGTAAAGACAATCAGTCTCATATTTAACCTGTGTCCTGGACCTACAGCAGAGGGGGAGGTCACAACCCAAAGTCCTGGTAGAAAGACAATAGTTTATTCTTATCTCTGTGTACTATGTAGGTAAAACAATACAACAGATTCCTTTATGTGTTTTTGTCTCACAATCTACTGGTCTGAGTTGATAAGGTCAGAGTACCAGTCTCCTTGTGGCCCTGAGTCACAGTCACATGGACAACAACCTGCTCCTCTACAGTGAGTCACCCTACATACATACACACACTACTACAGTCTACATCACCGCCTGGTGCATGGAGGGAAGGGTATTCCTCCTCCCCTTCCTTCGCCTTCCCCCAGCCCCAATCTAGAAGCACCATCCAATACTATAATCCAACAAATGTCTGTCTGTCCGTCCGTCTGAATGAATGAATGTCTGAAACACAAATAACTCCGCGATGGCACCACCAATCGCTGTAAGTTTTCACACAGCCGTTCACCATAATATCATGAAGAGAGTGACGATGCCCTTTTGCCAAATTAACACACCGTTGATTTATAATGAATTTATTTGTGCGTGACAATTTCCCCATTAGTTTATATGGGGAAAGTGCCCCCGCCCCTATCATACACACGTCACGAGCAACCAGCTGCCACATTCGCCCGGCCCATCTCTCTCTCTCTCAAACCCGATAGTAACTTTTCCACCCACCGCGGCACGCTCGATCTTCCCCTAAGTGTTGCGACGTTCGACACCAACATGGAATATAACGATATAATCCACCATGATGAAGAGAGGGGAACAGCGCTGACTCTCGCATAGACACGAGTGAGACATACAACGAATCGCCGAGCCCTCATGCAGCCTCGCATTTCCTCCGTGGTAACTGAAGCGCAGCTATTCACGTAGAAAAAAAAATAGCGTCGATTATTTGCCTTGCAATGATCTGTTCCACAACACAGTGACGTGCAGCTTTACTTTTTCTATGCGTGTGTGCGTGCGTGTACACACGGTGTCTCCCTTCGCCTCTGCACTCATGGCTTATTAACTCAGTGGTTCTCAACCAGTGGTCCTTAAGAGGATTCCAGGTGGTCCCCACTCCCAGGCCAACTTTTTTTCTATGCGTGTGTGCGTGTATGATGGAAAGTTGGTTAACCAGTCCAGATGTACTGTAACTCACATCGCACATCATGCCACAAAGAAGTTAAGAACACAGCATACCTTCGGCTGCCACGCAGCACCAAAGATTAACATTCAGTCATAAAACACAACCAGGTAGGCCTAATCATAACAGGTTCTGACAACTTATGTTTGTGGAAGATTCAGATAAACAGAGATGAACACTTGGAACAATACTTCATGATGTCCACAGAAACAACCATTTTATGCAACATTATTTATCACCACTTTTTGTACGCCTTGCTTTGCCACAATTGATTTATCATTTCCCATGTTACAATATACATTAAAACAATTGTTCCTCAACCCACTTACATTAATGGAATGATTAGTACATCACATTACCCACGCTTTGCATGATTTGGACTTCACATATTAAACGGGTAAGGTCCTAGTAACAACAACTTTCAGGCTCTCTTCCCGGCCTTTTGACTGACAGCAGTGTGCAATTTGTTCCTGCCTGGCTTTCCGTTGTTGTAGTTTACCACTTTGTAAACTG
This sequence comes from Benthosema pterotum, assembly GCA_039105355.1. Classification (NCBI taxonomy): domain Eukaryota; kingdom Metazoa; phylum Chordata; class Actinopteri; order Myctophiformes; family Myctophidae; genus Benthosema; species Benthosema pterotum. The sequence continues at coordinate 32,774,339 of CM076972.1, read as the reverse complement.
TCAGTTGACTGTCATGCATAATGTGGACATACGGACAGTCAGCTGTAAAGTGTCATTCTACTGTTTGTGTGCACACGTGCCCGTGTTTGAGTGTATGTGTGTGAGATGAGGGTGAGAGTAATAATTTCCAGAGCAGGCTGAGGTTAGAGTGCAGCCAGGCAGCAGATCGGATCAGAGCTTTAAAGCTCCAGTTGTCAAAGTCACGGGGTGAATTTGCCATATAAGGACACTCCTTGCAACAGAGCTCTAGTACATTACAGGCTGCCACTGAGGAAACCAGGCTGGTACAGAAGATGGACGAAAATAAACAAACAAAACAAAACATTGTATGTGAAATTGCATAGTTCATGTTGCCCTGGACCTGTCACTAAACAACCCATAAAGCTGCCTGCTACCTGTTTGGCATCTTAAGACTAAACTCAAGTTCATCATCATAACCTTCACTTAATCAACACAGCAGGCAAACAATGTACTGTATGCATACAGTGGCCTGTACACAAACACCACACCCTTCTAGATGGGAATATAATCATATAATGAGCATAACTCAGAATGGCTGAGACGGCTAGATTTTCCAAATAGCTTCAGTAGCCTCTGGGGTAGGAAAACAAAATACGATTTGCTATACTGCCTGGGAAGGAAGGCCTATCCAGTGTCTGTGACACTGGCAGAGGACAAGAAGGAGAATGATGAATAGAGAAACTGGTACAAGAAAAAAAGCATTGGGATTGAGCGTGTCTGCAGCAGGACATGTGTCCCTCACTAAGGTCAGTATTAGGATGTATTAGACCAGAGGCCCAGAACAAACCTGGGAAAACAATGACTCCTTTACACTTCAAAGAGCAGGCATAAAGAAAGGACAGATACAGGAATGCATTGAGGGGGGGTACGCTAAAGGGCATCAACAATACACTATAGGATGGCAATGACGCACTGGAAAACAGATCTGAGCCTCATGCAAGCAATTGTAGTACTGTATGAATTAGAGTCTTGCAAATATACCGGTTTGTCTGACATATCAGTCATTATTTAACTTTTTGTGCAGCATTGAAGACCTTCATGCAAATGTGACGCTACATTGGCATTTTGCCTAACCATTGCAGAGCTGCACTAGCAGAGAAGGAAAGCCCAGTTTCTCTATTCTGGGGATGTATAATGATAACAGGCAAACATTTACCAAAAGTGAATAACATTGTGCAAAAAATAATTCGGCAAGCATGTGGCACAAACTAGTAGGCCTACAAGAAACAAGTTGTAGATTGGACATTTTCACTTTTTGGCACACATCAAAGTTATGTTAAAAGTTCAAACATTTTGCCTTACTACATGTGATGTGTTGTGCGATGAGGTATAAATTAAATTAGTCATGGCTGCTTAAAAACCATCAGCACTTCAAACTTGAGAAATCCTGAGTAACATTATGGAGTCAAAATATGGGCTAACCAACCTTGTGAATAAGAACTGGTCAAACTAGACTTAACTGACCCATTTCTACTGTTACTTGTGCTCCACACATTGTTAGACCAGTGAGTGTCAGACCACTGACTGGTTAGGATTATTTTGTTGCTGGTCTGGTCAAATGGTTTCTATATAAGATAGGTCGACAGAGGCACAAGGAGCCCTCTGTTTCTGTCCAATGTGATACTGTTTACTCTGTTTGCTGTCATTACTCTCACCCGCTACTAATCAGATGCTCATTCACTGTCAACAGGCTTAGTCACGAAAGATTATATAATGTTATGCTGAAACACAAAATTAAGTTATGACATCTACATTTAATCTGATTTGCATGAAGATCAGAAGCCTGGCCAGAAGCCAAGTCAGCCCTTGGCTAGGTAAAGGTTTCCCCTTTGAATAAGGTTCTTGTTTTAACAGTAGGCTACAGGATTTATAACCACGTAGCCGTGGATCAATACCATTTTATAACTCCTAGCGTAACTAGCGTGACTAAACTAATTGATTCACATTATCTGGGTAATAAAAACAAAGTGACACCAACTGGAACGAACCAGAGGAGCCTCAAATTCAATTTATTTCTAAACACAGCTAGTGAATGAATAGCAAGCTTTCCTCAGAGGTGAAAGACACTTGGTAAGGTGTAAGCACTCTATTTACGACATTGAGATCCGCAACATTAGACCACCTCTATAGACACCGCCTATTATGAGTACTTTACTAAGGTATCGGTTAACTTTTTGCTACATAAAACTCTCCCAACTTCTCCATTTACATGTTCTTTTGTTATTTTGGTTTGTTATTGTCATTTGTCACCGTAGCTAGCTTTTAAGCATCACTTCTTTTCCATGGTCATCTACATGACAGAAAAGCTATCTATAACCTGTTATTAACCAACACCATAAACCTATTCAGTATAACAGGACACACACAGTCATGTGGAAAGCCTATCATTAAAAAAAAAAAAAATAAAACAGCCAGTTGGCATTTATGGTCCATTTCTTCACTTGAGCTGACATTGTTCTTGGAGCAGACCCAGACCTGCCACAAGATGAGGTGACACTGACTCCAAATATGGCACATCGCTCACAGGGTCACACTTAAAGCTGTGTGTGGGTGGGTGACTGCCTGGCTCTTTGTTTTAATTAGTGAAAAACATGGAGGTGAGAAAGTAATCCATTCTTGGTATGAAATACCAAGTTTGAAAATCATTTGATGCTCAAGAAGAATACTTTATCCCACTTTTATACTGTACCAACATGTCTCATCTAGACTGACAGAGCAAGATACAGACAAGGAAAAAACAACTTTTAACAAATGAGCCGTGTGTATATTTCCACAAAGCCACCTCTTTAAACACAGCAGGGCGGAAAGCAAAACATCAACATCCGTTGGACAATTTCTGGTGGATCTCAGGAAATGCCTCTATCCGGAGGGATTCAGAGAGGAAGGCAGAGAACGGTCCTATTCCATCTTTGAATGCTACCACTTCACTCCTCGAAAGAAACCAAACCACAGTCATTTTCATGTTTTCCTGTTCTACTGCAGAAGAGGACCAGGCCATACCAATATTGGCACAGTGCAATGTTTTTCTTTTTTCCATTATGTATTTGTCACAGTTCAGTTAGGTATGTTTGTATTGGTTAAGATATACAACGAATTATAATAGCGGGCCACTTTTAAGTTGGTGGTGGTAGTTTTAAATAACTGTCTGCATGCTCTTCTCGGACGTCTACTAAAGAACATTGAAATCATTCTTCAGATTTGCCTTTCAAGTATATTTTATTTATTACTACACATTTAAAGCTTTTAGTGATTTAGAACCTATTTAGAAATAATAAAAGAGATCAAAACCGCTATCAAATAAATTCCAGTTAAAGCAAACATTTCCCACTATGATGGTTTTGGCCTGTAGTTAATTCCTCTTGCTGCTCTTTCTCTCTCTCTCTCGTAGAATGTTATTTCTCCCCTGGCATTTAGAAAAGGCCAAGCACAACCACTAATAAATTGTGCTGTGCACAAACAAACCTCATATACAAATTTATCTCCAAGGTGCTCACCATCCATTGTGAGATGCTACAAATAGATAGAGACTGTTAAAACATTCAGGTAAGAGATTAAAGTCTAAAGATAAAAATCTCCCAAATCTTTCTCTTGAGTCTGAAGCACCTGCTACATGCATCTGACTCAGGCCACAGGGTGTGTGACAAGGAAGCAACAAACAGATGTTTTTCAAACCTCTGGAAACCGTAAGCGTGAAGTAAGATTCAGAACAGTGGGCAACTGGGGATACAAAGCGCACCTTTAAGTCTTCTTCCAGATTTTTTTCCACTTGGCAGGGTGTTGATTCTAGACAGGGACTAGAATTCTGCCCGGACCCGACGAGGCCCGAAACCGAACAGGCCCAACACGACATTTTAGGGCTGGGCCGGGCCTAAAATCAGTGCTAATCAGTAGGACTGGATCGAGCCTCGGGCTCCATGAAAAAAAATAACATATATTGAATTATTTTATTATAGTGAAAATAATAGAACTGGAACCGCACTCATTTGCCCTTGGCAACATAAACATTCAGCATGATTATGAACGTTAACGTTTCCACCGGCAAATAAATTGCGTTTAAGTTGAATTTGAACTTCAACTTCAACGCAACGCAGTCTGGTACCCAGGCTAGAAAATAATAGTTATTTTCTGTATTTACCTATTATGAAGATGCTGCTGATTGGCATTTCACCTTTACTCTGTGGAGAATTCTCCAATTCTGCCCAAGTCCGACAGTTTAGGGCTGGGTCGGCCCTAAAATCCATTTAGTCCGGGTCCGATCCGGGACTCGGGCCTGAACAGTTAGGGCCCAGTTTGGGCCAGGCCTTAATTTTCAGGCCCGTTGAGACCTTTAACAGGGACTAATTGCTGAAATTTGCTGGTCCACTTGAGTGAAAGATGCAGGAAGAGATTAAGAAGATGCTTTTACAGCAGGATGTAAAATCTGAGATTTAATGTGAATTCAGAAGGGAGAAGGCATATACCTATACTGTATTGTATGTAATGTCTTCCGTCGCTATAGACAAGGTGGCCATGAGCAGGGACATACTAAGGTGAAGCCGCGCTCCTCTGCTTTACGATGTCCATTTCTCTGTCAGTGAACCTGACTGCTGTTATCTGAATGCACATTGCACATGCTGTCATGTTCTCATGATATACACTCACATGCTGTATTCACACAATTGGCCAGGCATCCAGAGAACAGACTAAAAGAGTTCTTTATGTGGTGGTGTTTATATTTCCACACAGCATCGTATTCTTGAACATACCATCAAGTTCAGTTTTAGCTTGAATGCAGGCAGATCATCACAGACGAGTCGACTAAACAGATTTTGACGCAACTAGTAATCAACCTCTTTGAGTAAACCAGTGTTTTGTTTAAAATATGGTGTGCTGTAGTAAAGAATGACTATCATTACAGTTACATTTTTATAAATCATAAAAATGCCAAAACAATCCCTGATTTTATCTTTAATAATGGGATAGTCTAAGCCCAGTATCTCTACAAATTTCCAACATGTATGTGGTGTATGATTTGTGTTAAAATCCAAACAATTGTTCAAAGAAATGAACACACAATACTATTGAATAAACAATCTTCCAGGAGTTCAAATCTACAGCAGTTCATCTCAAAGCTTAATGCATTTTATTCACAGCACCAAAACACAAAGCTATTTTTAGCATTAGCCAGTGACAGAAGTTTCCTGTTTTATCAAACAACACGGTCGGGTCTTATCTGCCTGAAACGTCTGTGTGTTTGGATAGTCATTGAATATCCAAATACTGCTGCTAGTGATCGAAATTTTACAGTGTTGTTTGTACTGTAACGTCATTCGAGTGGGTAATGAAGCGAAATTTACAGTGTTATTTGTACCTTACTCTGGGTAATGAAGCAAAAAACAACAACAACAATGTTTTCACCCACTCGCCACTCCCTTAATGAACCTCCAGAGAACTTAAAAAAACTGAAGGTAATAATAATAATGTACACATACATACATAATATATACAGGTATATATGAATGAAGTAGGATGACAGGTCCAGCACAGTGAATCAGATGTGCACTGTGACCTGTGTCCATGTAGCATTCAAACGTTGACTGTAGCCCACACCATTAACTACTTTTTAACAACTTGAACTTTAGTGTCCCTGTTCTGGGAGCAAACATTTGGCTAAAACAGTAAAACGACAAGCTCACGTGTAACGAGATTTGGTGCGGAGGAAAATACTAGATAATAATTTAGCAATTAGCCTTGGGGCATCCCAGTCAAGTATATAGGGTTTTCGTTAAACAATGACAGGGGTCGATGATATGGTACCTCTTCTATCCAGAGTTGCATTGACTACAATAAACCCCGAGTCAACAACGGTTATCAGTGGTCTGCAACCCACTGATAACAGGATGTCTAGATGTATGTCTAGATGCATAAAGGTAAAGGCTGTGCTAAGAGCAGAGATGCATGCAGCAGCTTGCATTCAAGTACTTCTCATTCAAATGAACTGCACCCTCTGTGTAGGTAAGGGAGGTGGTTTTCATAATGCTGGAACAAATCCTTCAATTATGTGTAGCCTTGAAAGATCATGTTATGGTAAATGACCAGACATGCCCTTCCATTCAGTTCACAGAATATTATGATTGTGATGACAGCATATTTTAAGTAGAAGACAAGCTGTATAAAAGTCCAGATGAACCCACAACATCTGAAAATAGACTCAGACAGAAGTTATGCAATCTGGTGTAATTGTTCAGATTTAACCCTCCGCTCTTGACGAGGCTGACATTTTGGGTCCCGTCTCTGGGGGGGCGAGGAGACCTGGGGACTGCAGTGGGAGACTCCAAAACAAGCCTATTCTTTAAGCCCAACTGTAACCGTTGAGCCCTTGTCAACACACAAAGAGCCCAGATAACCATAAAACTGGGGCCCAGGGGTACCATACTAGCCGCAGAATGCAATTGCTCCATTTTAAACATGTGTGAAAGTCTCCTGCCACCAGGGAGAAAAAAAGTCACATGGGCACTCTTGGACGGCGAGACCTACTATAAATCATTCTGGGAGATTATATTCCCACATGCAGAATCAGTCTCACAATGCAGATTGCTCCTCTGAGCAATCATGTCTATATGCCCGTCACAATGACCACAATAACAACATAATCTTAATTATTTATTTATTTAACATTTGTCGTAATCCTTTCCATGCTAAAAATGTTAATACATTTTCAGAAATAGCAGATCAACAACCTCAGAAGAGTCCGAAAAATGATATATTGTAAGCAAGATCAGCTATTTCTGCACTATACGAAATATTAAATATGGCCAATTGGGCCATAGTAGTACATTAATTATTTTGACTGTTGGTTTTAGTCATCGTCAGTCATTGGTTTCGATCATTGTCCATATCTCTGTGTATTTATAGCCATAATCATGACAAAGAAAAAAGAAACTATGATTTAGAGAAAGCTAAAGGAGGTATTAATCTATTTAAAAAAAAAACACTGATACTGATGATGTGTAATTATTTACTTGAACCCACATTAATGTTGTCCTTCTCTTGAGTGATAACTGTTAGGCCCACTGATCCCAGGCTCAGGGCGGATTTCATTTAAGACATAATTATAAGCTAGGGGGAATGTTCAGATGCACTGACAAATGATTTATTATCCTGACAGATGCCAAAGTCAACTATGCTCTGATCTGAAACAGGCAAAATGGGTTTTGCCTACCAATAGAGACGATCTCCAACTGCAGAGAAAACACCTGTAGACATTCAGGGCAGTCACAATGATGAATGAATGCCTGTCAAAAATGACATATTTTTCAAGCAGAAATGCTTAGATTAAGGCTTTACAAAACATCACACTCAAAGCTGTCAGTTGGCTGACTACAGGATTAGAATGAGTGGGGGCTTTTACCCTCAAATGTAACTGAAGTGTGGGTTGGTGTTGGGGTGTAGGGGTGGGGAAACGGTTGGCCCCAAGTAGTCTCCAGTAGCATCTGTCTCACTCTCGTTTGTGGTTGGGAAAACATAAACATTAAGCACCATTCAAACAGATGGACTGCAATAAACATCCTCTCAACGACTCCTCTTCCTCAGCAGCAAGGGGTGAAAGGAACACTCGACTGTGTGTTTAAGTGGGTGAGGCCAAAAGGAAAGGCCTGTTGCTGGTTGCCATAGAGGGGAATAAATGGGCAATATAGAAGGCTGAATGGAAGTGCATTCATGGGATTAGTGTGGGTACAGATCCTGCTATACGTACTTCATTCAGCACAATTTACAATACCGGTAGATTTGCGTGCGTTATCCTTAAGTCGTTTTACAACAGCAAAGGCCCCAGGCTTCCCAAATCCCGACTACATTAAGTTGCATATAGGCCACTCTGACTTCTTCAGTCCAAAGTTACAACAGTTAACAATTTCTCTGTGCAAGAATTGCAATGCAAATGCAACTTTCATAGTTTATCCTGCCCTTACAGTTGAAAAATCTGGATACTGCAGATTATCAGACTTATTGATTTATTATGTCGGTCTCGCTTTTCTAACAGAAATGAAATCCAATCATAACTCCACATTGCATTTCTCTCTGAGAAATAAACTTCACACGGGGTTGGTTTCCTGTGAAACCTAAGCCAACTTTGTATGGAAAGACATGACACTTTAAGTCACCACAAGACTTCAAGCTGGTCATTTCATTTGTGGGATGTGGATGACCCTTGTTGGTGGTCATGTTTGAAGGGTGGAGTTATGGGGGGATGCACAACTAAGATCCATGCATTGCACAGCAAGAATACATAATATTCCATATTTATTTAGGGAATACTTTACCCAGTGGAAACTACTATAGTTTCCCTTGGGTGATGGATTCCACCCCTTGTCTACATGTGAAACCAATGTATTATTCTATAACTATGTTAACTAACTATGTGTACATCTGATTCTTTTTCTCATACAAATTGTCTTGGGGACAAAAAAATATCAGATGTAATATCAGTATGTCTGATGACACACCAGACTGAATATGCATTATAATCAAACAGAAGATATTGAGGGAAAAATGTTTCCTGTGGTAGTTCTATTTTAACTCGTGGTAAAGTGTTGACCTTTCAGGGCTATAAAGGAAGTGACTGGAGTGGAGTTCTTGCCCAAACAAACCTCTGAGAAACGATGGGTTGAGAAAACTACTCCACGTAGCCTAGACATGGTCCATGGTCAACAAAACATTGTTCCCCAACTGTCACCTACAACAAAACTAGCTAGCTTTCCTTCCAAGATGGCATTTTTGCTGGGCAATAAATTCTGCATTCATAGATTTCATGTACTCCTTGGAAGCCAACCATCACAACAACTACTTAGCTAGATAAAATCAAGTCAGGAATGCAGAACTTTATAGGTCCGCTCTAATAGCTGGTCATGGAGAACTACAGCAGCACTGAAAGTTTGTAGATCTGCTACTTTTTGAATAGCCAAGGCTAAAATCTAAAATGAATGCTTTTCTGATTTTAATGGTGCAATACCAATATAGCAATGAAGTAACAATGAAGCTTGTCGTATCGTAGTCATCATTATACATCGTCTCATTCCGGCCAGTCACTATTTGCATCCCGGCCTTCATCTTCAATGTTTGTGTGGCCATGGCCATTCATTCAAATGTATCAGTATGAAACCACACACACACACACACACACACACACACACACACACACACACACACACACACACACACACACACACACACACACACACACACACACACACACACACACACACACACACACACACACACACACACACACACACACACACACACGCTGCATTTGATGGTGATGTAATTAAGATATGTTTCAGTGTTGGTGATGAGTGATAAGATCAGTAGGGGGCATGTAAAAGCAGACAGGATCACAATGGTGGTCCTTTAGTGACTATTGATGATGACATGACCAATCTGGGTTCCAAACTCCTTTATAAATAATTTAAAACCTCATTGTCACTATAATAATTTGTCTGTAGTGTCCAGGGGCAACCAGACTTTGAACAAGAAGTTACAGCAAACACCTCAGTCAGTGCTATTAATACCTATACTACATAAACTTTTCAGTAGAGTTTAGATACCCGAGTCCTTTCACGAGAATAGGAGAATGGCATTTATTGTAGGCCTATTTGTGTGTAATCAACAGAGTGCCAACTTGCACATTTCTTTTATTCTGTATGGGAAGAGGGTGATCTGAAAGCACAATACAATATGTAAGACAGTACAAAGGCACAGAGATGTGCATAGATCTAAGCTTCAAGAATAAAAAGAAAATAACGAGAGGCAGTGAACAAATAGAAAGTATGATACATGATACTGGATATGGGGGGGTTTACTGCATGTGCATCTGTCAGTCAATACAGAATAAACAGGAAATTAATACTATCTGACTCACTGGAGTGTCTAATATGTGTTTGTGATTCAGAATGAGCAAGAGTGTTTATGTCTCGCAATGAATGGATATAGAGATGACTAAATGTAAAGTGCTCTACTGTATAATCCATGTCTACTACAGATATTAAGGCTGGTTGGTTGGCAGGCAGGTCAGGTCATGCAGGTATTGCTTCATATAGTGATTTCCAGCTGCCTCATGTGTGTTGCTGTCAAATCTGCAATCACTAATTACCTAGGTAATGGTTTCTTAACTGTCAATGTGATGATGACGACAATGTGACAAATTAATGCACTCCCTCTGCTGCCCGTAGGTCAGGTTATGAGGGTTTGGATGTACATGTGTGTACGTGTTGTCACTCAGCATTATCCCACAAATACAGCCACACATGCCAGGTGTCAACTTTGAAATGTGTTCTAATCTACAGTCAACTTTAGTAATATTTGACCCAATCCGTTTCCATTATTATTAACCTCACATGTAGAATCATAAAGTACCAGGTCAGGGTCACAGGTCACCCACATACTGTATAACAGACTTGGCCAGTACTGTTACTGTCCCAGTAACATTGTAATCTGTGAGAACAGATTACAGGCATTTTATCTATAGTCTAGTGCAGGGCCAGTGAGCATCCTATCCACTTCACAACTCCTAATTGTATATTTATTACAATAGCACGGTACAGGACGAGAGTAGGGAGTTGCGAAGTGCCCATGAGCATGCCATCCTGATCCTTGATCCAGCTACCGGTATCTACTCACCAAAGCTCGGAGCGAGGATTCGTCCAGCGTTGAAAACCTCTCCAGAGACATTTTAATTTCTCTGAAGAAAACACAGGCGATAAGGACGCAAGGATCAGCTGTTATGCGAATCTTCTCCTCGCTGGTTAACGTGCAGCCAAGCTTTACCACCTGCACAATTCTTTACCGGTTTGCCATCTAATATTTGAAATAAACAGTTCACAGTCCGTCCGCGGCGCAGCAGCAAGGCAAAAAGTAGGCTACACCTTTCTACTTATCATAAAAACGAGCGGGTTCTGTTGACGGAACGCATACCTCAAAACTATGTTATGAACCTTTACAGATAAGCGAACGCCTGGTACAGGTTCTGCACACACAATAAAGACTGGTAGCTTTTTGAATACAGAATTCCCACTCTGGTTATAGCTCCGCCCCTTGCTCTCAAACTTATCCCAGAGTAAAACAGAGTTGGGATATTGAGGGGCTGAAACTGAGCGGCGCTCTTCATACTGGACTGGGACAAGCTACAGTTAGAAATACATTTGATTCTAAGAGCCGTTTTAATCATGTGTGCAACATGTCAACTGTTACGGCATATTGTATAGTAACCATGAAGTCCATGATTTAATGTTCTGTTGTGTCTAAAATAAATGTATTTAAGATAATTAAAGCTGGGCTGTTGCCTAAGTCTAATGGATGTCTGCCTACTTCCGGTCCAGGACTTGTCCGATTTGTTGTCCCCATTCCCAATAGAAGTCATTTAGGAGAGGTTCCATTCACTGGACCCATGGAGTGAACAGCGTTTACGCAACTCGTAGCCTACATTCGTTCATATAGTGCGCCGCATGGTGGGATGCTAGAGCCCATGGAAGAACCGACGCTTTGGTGACCAACAGAAACTACGCCATCTAATGGCTCCAGAATAGATAGAAAAGTAGAGGTAGATTGTACAGTTCAGATACATAGTTTTACCAGTTTGTTCACCATACTACTCATCAGTCTGTCATCACTGTTTTAAATACAATAAAACTTTTGATATAAGACAGTCAAGTCAGTACTATGTTATGGAAGAATATGATTAATTCAATTGTCTCATGTATCTATTCTAGGAGACTCTGTCCTTGGTTTGGTAGCCTCAGAGACCACAGGCGTTTTGTTCTCAATCTCAGCTTGGTTAGTGACCAAAAGGATAAGACTGACATTCTTTCATTTTACTGGATCTATTCAAGCTGAATACTAACTTTTTTATTTATTTTTAGTCTAGAAATGTCAGCTTAATTCGATATCTTGACTACAAGCATCCGCTTTCTTGTGTTGCTGCCTGCTGGGTTGTATCGAACATCTATAAACACAGTCTCGAAATTTCAGTTTATTCAGTATTTTAATTAAAAGCATCTGTTAACAAGCCAAAACATCCCAATTAAAACCCTTTCATTGAAGTGTTTCTAGAAAAATAACCTAATGATATATGGATTTATAATAATGAGTTCAAGATTTCTGTTGTCTAAGTTAACTTTACTTAAATCTCCATACACTTCAAAAGGTAATTCAATTTGAGACATTGATAACCTTCATGACCTTCATTCAGCAACACCACTCCCTTGTATTCCTTCAGTATAAACAAAAAACAAACATTGATATCACAAAAAATGAAAGACAACTGCCCAATAGCACATATGAATATTTCTTAGACATGCATTGATCTACAATGATCAAATCCATTTTGTTAGGCCCTTTTAACCAAACCATGTCTAGATATCAAAGTGCTTTACTTAAAGCAGAAAAAACATTGATAAGACAAACTAGATGAGTCGGAAGAACAGATGAAAATCCATGTCTTAGTATTAAATGAAGACGTGAACAAGTAACTGAGGAAAAATATTCTTAAAACGACTATAATAAATCTGACATGTAAGACTCATACAATACATGCACTTTTTAATTAAAAAGGAAACAGGCTAAAGATGGTGGTTGCAAAAGATTCGGTTGGGTCTTGAAAGCTAAACATTGTCATAAAAATACTGCTACTAAACACCTAGCACTTATACAGGCACTTAGCAGGTAAGTATGCGTTTTGATTGCGGAGTAAAAATTTGAGAATTCAGAAAAGATAAATGTTTTGGTGGATATTCTTTCCCTCCAGAGATTATTGTTGTCACTCCTCATCCTGCTCTTCATTTTGCTTCTTGGGCAACTGAAAATAGAAAAACAGACAATGATACAAAAAATGCACAGGAGTTGATGTATTGAGAATATATACAGTGCTAGATGGGTGACAGAGTCACGAACAGAAAAGAAAGAAGAATAGTTCGCACACCGTTTAATAGCTCCCGGGTAGTTTATGCAGGATAGGCGGGATGACGTTTCGACCCTTTGGTGACCCTTTGCCAACGTCACCAACACAACCACCACTTAACAATTAATTATCTCGTTGCCCCGGCAGTGGCTTACACATTGACAGTTAAAAGGGCAACCTGGAGGAGCTGAGCATCTTCCAGGATCAAACTTTCTGTTCAGTTACTTTCCGTTTCTGATTCAGAAGTCTGCTAACACTGAGGAAAGGTTGCCATTTAAATGCTGCTCTGCTCTGGTAGAGTTGGTAGCATGTTGCCATAACATGTTTTGAGCTACATAAGAATACAGATTCCACTATGGGAGCACCAAACTAGCGTGCTGATTATTTATTTAACTGTAAAAGATTAGTTTTGGGAGTAAAATAAGTATTCAATATACTTTATTCATACATTGCCCTTTATTAATGCCAAAATAAATAACAACAGGGGTACCTTTGTTCCTGGATTTCTCATTTTTCGCTGCACTTCATTATTTTCTTGTGTATGTAGTCTGGAAGGAAAATAAATCCATTGAATATGCATCATACTACAAATGGGAATTAAAGGGGCTTTAAATGAAATGCAGTCCGAGTTGCAGCATTTTCTAGGTGGCAGATTATGGCTTTGGGCTTACCCCTTAGTTGTTGCAGGGCTAGGCCTGGATGTGTCACTAAATGGTGGCGGACCACCTATTGCCTCCCTACTAGTCTGGGGTTTGTTCTTCAGTCCAATATCGTTTGATATCTTCCCTTGAGTTGGCAATCCACTGTAGCCCCTCTGCCATTCCTTTACATTTCGCACTAGAGGTTTCTCCCTGTCCAATCCAAAGAGCTGATCCACTGGGTCTGCTACATATGAAATTATGTCATTAAAATTGAAGAACACAAACAAAACACCTGACCAATAACAGGCATGCATAATGTGGAGCAAAGTGGATGGTGATTTGAGAGAATAGTGACACACCAATCACCACCACAATCGGCATCCAGCCTCACTAGGGTCTACTAGGGTCAAATGTGTACATTTATCTATGACAGCTTTTCCAGATAGTTAGGAACCAAATGGATCCTTATGGGTCTCTTAACTCAGGAGTGTACAAATGGAATCAAATGGATCAGTTAAACTTTGATTTTACAATATACACATTTGTGTCCCAGAGATAACAGTGGATTAAATAGGGGACTGCATCCAGATTCACATCAAACTGGGGTCCTTTGAAATTAAAAAAAATACTGAAAACCTTCTCTTATTGGAGTACTCGGAATATATTTTTGAATGGGTTCTGTGGGATAACTGTCAATTTGCGGGTCTTTCACATGAAACGATTTGGGAACCACTGATCTACAGTCTACTGATATAAGTCTATTTTTGGACCATGTGAATTCCTAACACTAGTGTGTGATATATGCAAACAACATTCAAAATATAATAAATGGCATACCCTTTTTTTGTCTTCTTCTCTATTGCAATGTAAAGCACTTTGAGCTGCATTTTATGTCATGAAAGGTGCTATACAAATAAAGATTATTATTATTACCCTGGTGCTTTGTTCGCCTCTGTAAATCTGGGGATGTCTGGCAGAGAGTTGCAGGAGTCAATGGTTTCTGAAAAGATACTTTTGTTCTGTTATCTCCTGTCTGAGCAGTGTGGGGCCGCAGGTCACACTTATCCTGAAGGAGAATAAAATGAAAATAAAACACAAATCTGGAGACCTTATAAGAGAGATAAACAATCAAGATAGAAGATACTCAATTGCACGCAATTCACTCGCATACCTGATGATGGAAGACGACAGCCTCCTCTAAAGCCACACCACAGAACTCACAGGGAATGACCACATCACCTTCAAGTGGACTGGCTGGGGGACTGTAGGAGGGCGGGGACAATGACCGAGGGAATGTAGGAAAGTTAGACGATAGGTTGTCAGGTCCGGTGTGCATCATCCCCCCTGCACCTCTGGTCATCCTGTCCTCACTGAATGGCGATGGTGGTCGCTTGCTGAAGGATGCAAAGGCTGAGGCTGGACTGCAGTTGGTCTGATTTAAAAGAAAGAAATAATAATAAAAATAAACTATTCACAATGTAATGGGCAAATAAAGCCATTTACTATAAATCAAAAAGGACAACACCACAAACCTGATGTAAAATGAGGTCCTCTTCTGGAAATAGCTCTTCACAAAACTCACAAGGCAGCATGGCATCTACAAAAAAAAAAAATAATGGTAATTTTTCCAGTAACCTGGCCTAACCTGAAATGATTTTGGCCTAGGGAGCAGGGTGCCGTTTGAACGTGGACGGCAGATGAGCTGATCTGATTTGGAGCGATCATTTGGAGTGACGCCCACACCGAAAGGTTGACTCCCACTTCTAGGCCACTGTAGCTAAAATTAGTCCAAGCTTTCAGTTTTCGCGCAACGCGGACGAAAATGAAAGTCTGGGTGTCGAGGCTATTTTTCCAGGTTACTTGACACAAATGCCCATAAACAGACAAATGAACGTAACCTAGGTGTGTCCTATTGTGGCAGTATCACCTCACTGCTGGAACACACTGCTGCCACCAGCTGGCATAGTCAGGGTAAAATGAGGATATATCCAGCTGCAGAAAATTGCATTTACATAAACCAAAATGCCCCCTGCTCCTGCTCGGGCCTATTTGCAAAGGTGCACCTGCCATCCAGTTTCCCCCAACAGACCTCAAAGGATAGAGTGGAGACCAATTTGTGGTCTAGCTATAGACCATGTCTCACCCACACAAGCTGCTGTATTCTGCCTGACTGATGTTATGATGCACCGAATGGCCAATGGTCAAAGTCACTTTGACAGTTGTGCCAAACAACTGGAAAATCAAATGGACAACAGGGACAATACTCCATAACGCAAATACGCCACATCGACAGTGATTTTAGTTTGGACTTGTCCTTTAAAACGTATCTGACCTGTCTGATCCTGGTCTTCAGTGATACTTGTGCCAGCTGCAAGATGTTGGTAGTTGTTGTTGGGGGGAGAGAGAGGCGAGGAGGAGGTGGTGGTGTTGGAGATCCTCCCAAATTTGTGATCCCAGACATCAGTCCATAAGGCCCCCTCACTGCTATGGTCCACTGCTTCGCCATCAGTCTGCAGGCTCAGGGCCAACAGATAGTCCAGGCTGGAGGAGTCTTCTCCAAATGATTGGTCTACTTGTGACCAAGGACTGCTGTTATTGTTGTCACCACTGTTACGCAGAATTTCATCTTGTTCCAGCACTACAGAAAGTTGAATACCGATTAAAATAATAATAAATTACACAATGTTATGCAAGATACAATGTTGGAAAGGAATCTAGCCTTCTTGAACCTCTGACTGGATACACTGCCATAAAATATGCTGCAAGCGTAGAACAGTAGAAAAAAGACAGTGACAGTAAAGCAGAGCAGTCACACGACTACTATATGGTCGGTGAAAAATTATTTATAATCATTATTTAAAGGGAAATTTCTTATCTTAATCTAATGTCATTATATCCAAGAACGAGAACATGTTCAATTGTTCATAACTTCATTCTGAGTCCAACTAAGCTCCAAAAGTGAGTGGTGTTTTTTTGTGGTAAATGGCTTACGGTATATTCGAAACTTCATCTATTTTGTAGATATGTGGAGTATATGTCATTATCAAAAAACTACACGTGGAGCTGTGGTGGACTCAGGATGGAGTTATTAACATTACTAACTGTACCACCTGATTTAATAACAGATTAAGTAACAAAAAAGCTACTATACATTTTTACTTTAACACTGGAATGCTGCCATCACTTTGTTTTTTACATGACAGGCCTTGCTACACAATTATCTCACAAGAAACATTCAATCAAAAGTTTAGGCATTAGGAGAAAAATATGGATCAGAATTAAGTAATTTATCAATCAACGATTAAAATTATCTTAGAATTTATTAACTCACAGTGGCTAAAGGCTGTGTTCCGAGGGGCAGTGTTCTTCCTGTCCCCAGGGCCTATTGGTCCCCACGTACTGTTATAAAATCTGCTATCAAATGACTGAGGAAAGGCTCTAGAATCCGCTGCTGCACTTATGTTGTTATTTTTGGGACCTCCCTCTTGGGCCCTCAGAAGGTTTCTGATGGAGTGGGCTTCAAACCAGGCTCCTGGTGACTGTGGTTCAGCTGGGTTCTGCATTGTGCGGCTGTTGTTCCTTTCTTGGGGTGGAGTAAGGCTGCCACATAAGGCTGGGTGGACAGCTTGATCCCTCAACATAACATTGCATTTGCATCGTGGGCAGGGCTCAGTACGCGTGCCACAATATTCCTCATGTTCTTTGGACTGACTGAAACCCAGTTCCAGGTCACAATACTGACAAGGGACCAACCGCAGAGGGCATTCAGAACTCTGTAAGGAATAAAAAGAAAAAATAAAATCAATAAGTGACAACAAAGAAAAAAATAAAATCAATAAGTGACAACTGTGACCGTTATGCGGGTTATAAACTATTATATTAGATATACCTGGTGGATATCAAAATGATTCTTCTCAATCTTCAAGCCACATTTACATTTAATCTGAAATGAAAGTAAAAAGGCTTTGAGGTGTAGAAACCAGGTGCAGAATCCACATATTCTCAGCAATGTAGGCTGAATTTACATTTCACACAGTTTTAGAGTATCCTAATAAAATACAAGTCTGATTTTACATTGCGACAAAATATATCCATCCTGTGCATAACTATGATAAAAAACATTCTCTCACTCACACAAGAATGCAGAAAGGGAAAATATTGAGGACTGTCACAAAGATGCAGAACAATTGGTTTCTCCAGTTCAGGTAAATTGCCCTTCTCTGAGAGAGTATCTTGGAATGAATATCAGCTGATCACCAAGTGGTGGTCAATTGATTGAAGCAGCTCTAGTTCTGACAGGTTAGCTTTTGATGTAAGTATATAGTATTGTGTGTCTACCAAAAGCTACACCGGGAACATTAAGAATTCTCTCCAAAAGCAGTTCCCCTTTGCCTTCCATATTCTTGCTGTGATGTGTGCAAGAAACAAGTGGGGGTAATTTGTTCCTGATTCACAGTACAAGCAAGCACTATAATGTTGCAATGGCAGACATACTGCTATTAGAAACGGTTTAACAAATGACCCACATTTGTATACGATAGCAGTTAAACTCATTAACACTGAGGATTATACAGTGTAGTTGACAGAATGCACAACTCGCAAGGATTTTTCAGGCTTTACTTGCATGTGCTCCTGGTCGTTGTGCTTCTGCAGGTCTGACCGGGGCATTGGTTCCTGGCAGATGTCACACAGGGCAATATTCCTTCGACAATGAATCTCGTGAGTGGTGAAATTAGCCTCTGGGATGTCATGCTTGCTAGAGAAGTAAAGAAAGTTGACAGCATTGCTAGGTTACCCATGTTGTCAGTTTGACAGATAAACAAATAGACATTGGGTGTCAATCTCTTACCAATTAGCGCAGAACTGCGTGCTTTCATCTGCCATAGTGTGCTCCAATTTAAGGCCTATAGGGACAAATAGCAAGATGAATGATCCCATTTAGGCTAGATTTGAATGTTTCTAGACTTGATATATATAACAGTGGAGCTCTGGACCAGAGCTAACCGTCTTGATCATTGGTTTTCAAACAGTGGTCATTGAGAGTGGTCCCCAGCTAAGTTGGTTAACCTGATGAAAAATTAACCAGATCTAACTCTTTGAGCGTAAAAACGAGAATATTTTAACTTTTGATAGTGTAAACATGATCATATTAATTAGCCCACTTAATTAAGAAATCTACACAATTAGAGAATGTATAAGATTAATGGTAATTTTGAATTACTTTATGTTTGCCTGTTGTGATCAAAAATCAAGCCTGGTATTGTGGACAAAACCAAAAGAAATCTTTAGTTTTTGGTCTGAGCCAATGTCATCAAATGGTGGTCTGTGGCTCCAATGCTGAATAGATAGTTGGCCCTGGTATCAAAAACGTTGAAGACCACTGGTCTTGATGCAAGACTTGTGACTATATATATTGTCATCACATTTGGATAATAAGTAAGCTACATTTCTAGCGCTATGGACTACAGCTAAGTGCATTTCTAATATAAATCCATATTGTTTGTCTTCACCTACTCACTTGTTGTCACTACTTGTTAATGGCTAACAGACTTTGGTAAACAGGTTCAACTGTCTAGTACAGTCAGTGTTTTTTAACCAGTGGTTCGGCGACCACCAGTGGTCGTTAAGAGTTTCAGGTGATCCCCAGGCTAAATGATGGAAAGTTGGTTAACCAGATGTAACTCAGTGTAAAAATGAAACTAAAATACCAAATGTGCTCTTGCAGGTCCATTTGTTCCGTTTCATTTTACACTCTCAAGAGTTAAACTATTCATTCATCATCTGAATCAACCCAAGTCTACACAACTAGAGAATGTAGAAGATTAATGGCCATTCTGATCTTTATGTTTGCTGTTTTGTTTCCCCAAAACCAGCCTGGAACTGTGCTCAAAAGCAAAATAACTCTTTAGTTTTTTGGGTCTGTGGGGAAAAAATGTCATCAAATGGTGGTCCGTGGCTCAAATTCTGAATAGTGGGTCCTGGTATCAAAAAGGTTGAAAACCACTGGTCTAGTGAAGAAGCCATTTGCTTATGATACAAGTTGATGCATTTCGCTAGCTAAGCCAGCCATGTTCATCTGCGCAACTATTTCAAATTGCTTACCTTTATTTTCCAAGCAGCGGCGACTAGCGGGTTAGCAATGCAGGTTTATCAAATACTTTGCTTGCGGTGCAGCATTCCTATGTATTGGATCTATCCATGTTATGATATGTGATTCGACAGTGGTGGCTAGCTTTAGCAGTGGCTAGTTAAATTACGAGTCGATTCTGTCGTCTGTCAAACCAACTTAGCGAACTATTTGCTAACTACATTTAACTGGATAAGCCTTCAACGAACGATCCACATAGATACGCCCGGTTCTGTTGCAGCCGCAGAACTAACTGTTCTCCATGGAAAACAATCTGCAATCTCTGTTGTAACGTCGTCAACGTAAAAGGCAAAGCAGTTGATATTTCCCCAACACCAACGTTAGCTAGCTGGGGTAAACTGGTACAGTCAGTGGGTAGAAAATGAAAACTTGAGGCGTACTTCCTTTCCTCCTGTCAGAGGAGCCAGATAGTAGAAAGTCAGAGTTGCGACATTGAGAGGACCGACAACAGCCTGGTCAGGTGATTCACGTACTCACGCGAGCCTAGACTCCCAATGCATTCCGTAACGATTGTCACTATTTTGTCCCCATTCTCAATAGAAGTCTGTAGAGAAGAGCCACCATTGGACTGGCCCCATTAAGTGAACGAAGTTTGCGTAACTCAGTGTATACCCGAAGTCGCTGCCTTCCTGTCATCCGATAGGGTGAGAAGCTATTTCTGGTGTGTTCGTCAACGTAGCCGGGGAGAACCAGAAGCACCACACAGACACACACACGCCCAGATAACACAGATTGAAGTGCAGTCGCGTCCTTTCACCGTTTATTAATGTTTCAAATTCAATCTGCCAATACTGTTACTATTTGAATTATTATAAGGCACAGTTTTGTTCAGATAAAACACTGATCATATTTACAGCAAATATTTGGACACAGTTCAAACGGGACCGATAGGAGGATCTTCCATAAAAATCACCAACGTTCTGACTATTGCAAATATATAAAACATGTAATATTTTTTTCCAAAGCCCTTATCATTGTTTCAAATAACTACCACAAAATCTGAAATGTAACTTAAGTCACAAAGCCAAGTTTTGAAATGAAATTCAGGGAGGAAAAGCAATACATTACTATTGTAGAATAAAATACAGGATATAAAAATGTGAAAATAGCTGGTTTGAAATTAGTTTCATCCAATAAAATTAAACATCAACACAATTATTCAAAATCTTTTCAACTAATGTTTCACTCAGGCCTAAAGATAGGGTGTTTTCACCAAGTTATATCAAATGAACTTGTCACATTTTTGGGTTCTGAATGGTCTAGACTAGAGAAACATACGTTTAAGTCAACTTTTGATCTGTTAATGTTACCCATGATTGTCTGTCATGTCTGGCATTGGTTCCAAACTTCCAATGTGACTTTGTATAATGCACCTGTTCATTCTCCCCTTCTGGGACACTGCAAATCAAATGTTACATTCAAATGTGGGATTGAATAATGTGGAAATAAAGTTACATTAAAATGGCACAGCAAACAGTCCTGCTGTTTTGAGCACAAAGGAAATGACAATGGCAATTGCACTGGACAAATA
This sequence comes from Benthosema pterotum, assembly GCA_039105355.1. Lineage (NCBI taxonomy): Eukaryota > Metazoa > Chordata > Actinopteri > Myctophiformes > Myctophidae > Benthosema > Benthosema pterotum. The sequence continues at coordinate 32,753,067 of CM076972.1, read as the reverse complement.
ACATCAATGGGGAAAAAAACTACATACATCTCATGTCATTCATCCTTGTTATGCACAGGTGCAAGATAACTTATTACCGATTTCACATACCTGAAGACTGAGGGTTTATATTATAGAAAAACAAAAATGTTAAAAGTAAGTACCAGCATTCAATGGACAATCAAGAGTCCCATAATGACTTTTCATTTTCGCATAGCTTTTCCTTTAAATCATACACCGTGTTGGCTTTATGATGATATAACCTTTAAGTGGGCACGGTAAATGTATATATATTCATAGAAAAAAAAATACTGTAATGAATATAGTTTTCTGAAGTTCAAGTGTCACTATTAATAAAACATTTTGTTATGCCATTTCAAATAATTTATTACAAAATATTGCATAACCAAATTCAGAAGAAATGCTTTAAAATCTGTTCTATGACCCCTCGTCCGTCTTTATCAGACAGTTTTGTCATTCATACTTAAAAGGTGGGACAGAAAAATAAAAGGGTGGGTATTTAACATAAGTAAATTTGGGGGTACTGTGTGGGCACATTCTAGTCTTTGCTTAGAGAATCTACTCAGATTTTAGTATTTCTCTTTCTATACTTTCTATACTCAACTATTTTCTAAGAAATGCAGATAAATGCAAACTGCTTGTGGTTTTCCAAGAAGTTATTCATGTTCAGACATGAGCAGTCTACATAGTGGTGAAATACTGTCATTTGCTTAAGAATGAACAGATGGAATTTACTGACAATTGAAACCCTGCCCACATGCCATGCTTAAAAATGTTGATTTTAGAAAGTTACAAAAATGTTCAAATGGCCTGGAAAAGAGATGTCCATTACGCAGAGCAATTCACAATTTAGAAACTGCCAACATATTGCATCTCACTCTGTGTAGGAGTGTCCCAACAAGTGAAAGAATGGACAAGAGGTCTTATCACTGCTGGTGTATGAATGAACCAAGTTAACACCCATGCATTATCAGACACATCAATAGTTCACATCAGATAAACTAGAAGATGAAAAACAAACAGTGAACATTTTCAGAACAATTTGACTTCAAGTCAAAAAAATAAAAATGTCAATGCCATGAGGGAACCGTGTCTATTATGTCTACTGACATACCCCCCCCCCCCTACATTGTCTCTATTGCTCAATAACTGTTCACCATGAAAGCAAATATACCCTTAATGGTATCTTTGATGGTCTATAATAGTCATTAGAATAAGAATTGTACTACATGAAAATCTAATACAGATTGATCATCATCAACCAAAAGGTATGTGAAATTATTTAGACAATTCAAGCACTATATGCCAAATAAAAAACAGAAACGGTTTTATTTCATATCCTGAAATCCCTTGGTCCAACAGAAAAGATCAGTAGGTCCGATCCCTATTACCAAACTGTTAACCGAAATCCTGACAAAAATGTAATTATACTACACTCTGATATTTCATCTAGAATGACTATAATTAAAGAAGATAGGAAAAACAAGAATCAAAGAGAATGTACAGTAAAATATCCAGAAAGGGGAAGTGAAAAGAACAAGGCACTAAGTTTAAGATTTGAGACCAAAAGTCAGAGGTAGCAGTCACAGAGAGGAAGAGGATGAAATTCAAAGCATAAAAAGGAAATCATGTGTTGTTTATCTGTCCTTGGATCCAAGCTTCTCAATCAAGTCCTGCAGGGGAGCAAGCTCGCGCCGATCAATGAGGTTGAACTCCTACAAATTGAGAAGATTACCATTTAGTACTGGGGGTCTGTGTAGTTGCTAATAATGTAGTCGCAATGACTCCGTTGATGCCCAATATTAGGACGTAAGCATATGTGGCATTGACTGACTGATTCAATACTTAATTAAGAGGTCGCTAAAAGTGCAATGGTGTTGAAGGAGAGGATGCAGTATGCACCACATGTAAAATTCTTGTCCAATAATGAAAATAAATTGTACCATTGATCACATGGCTGTGCCTCTGTTGTAAAGCTACATCATTATGGCATGGTTACCAGTCCCGCCCCACTACCAAAAGTAGAGCAATGTCACAAAGATTTGTCAAATAATTTGACTTGGAGGGATCTGATATGTAATCTCTACTTTCCTTGGAATAATATTGTTAGCCAGGCGCAGAGAATCTGTGGCGGCTCGGGGGCCCGATGCTCGATGCTGCTGCCGGCCCGGGGCTGGAACCTGCCGGCACCGGCGCTGATGCTGCTACACCGGCTCTTTTAAGAGCCAGCCCCACAAAGGTTTTTTTTTTTAAAAGCCAATGATAAGAGTGATTCCATTTGTAAAATCCCATGTTCTAGTAGCCGATGCTTCTGTTAGCAATACCACCACACCGGCTGTTTTAAGAGCCGTCTGCGCCGGTGGCGGGGAACTCTGAATTAAACAAAGGCGGATGCAGTGCACGAGGGCGTAAATATCAGGCTTCATAAGCAAATACTTTTCTGTGGATTACATACGACTATACTAAAAACAACGTATTTTGTAGAGTCTGTTCTCAAGCGACAGAAATGGGTCTTCCTCTCCCGTTTACATCAAGTCACGACCAAAAGACAGTGAAAACGTTACTTTGTACATGAAAAAAGGTTTTGTACCAATATCACTAATGCACTAATATCACTCATTTTAGTTAACTATAAAAACCCTGCAATACAGCAGTAGCCTATACTTTTGTTATATATTTTAGAGCAATTAGTTAGAACATGTAATTAACATAGGGAGGCGGGGCTGGTGTTTTTTTTTATTTTTCAGCCCCCATGAGGACGGACGCAGGATACGGCCCGTGGTTATAGCATAATACTTTTGATCATGAAGTATGTGGCCTTACTAAGGCACCCCTAGCAGCCATGCAGTTTTAAACAAACGCATTCATAGTAGTTTCATGTGGAGTTTGCACTACACACCAAATAGCAGACAAAATGACAACTAGCTATTAAACTTTATTATGTGTGGTGGTCAAACCTCACATCACCAGGCTTTCCACATTGGAGGAAAGCCTGGTCTGTGTTACAAAATTGCCAAGTTGCCATATTGTTACATGATTCTGTAGTATGGTTTGTAGTCACCAGGCTGGAAGAATCATCCAAAACGTCGTGGCCTGCAGCTTTTATTGAGAAAAATTGTTTTGAGGGACAAGGAAGTACCGGAAGGTTGATGACTACAAAACAGTTCTACAACATGACATAGCGATATCATCCACTCCCGAACGGATCGTAGACCTGAAAAGGAATGCTGCCCAGTTTAGTGGTGGCCTTACCTGAACAAAAAAAATGAAGTGCTTGAACGAGGTGTTAAGATGGGCCTCCTCCTGCAGTTGCATCACAGAGTCAAAATGCTGGTGGTAGATGTGGGCATAAACTCTGAAAAGACGTTTCAGGATGGTCTTTGCCACGGACATGAAATTCTTGGGAAATGGTACTCCTGTAGACACAGAATGATTATGTCAGTTAGAGCTAGACCTTGTCCAAGGTCCCCGACTTTCTTTGATAAACAAAGATAGTTGAAGAAGAGTTCTGGTGGCGTTTCTGGATATTTCATTTAATCTGTGAGGTTTAACCCAGAAAAATGTGACTTGTAATATATATCTATCAATCAATCTTTGCATATCCTTTTTAATAGACTATTCTTTGTGAACATACAGCATATAAACAAGATTTATTCTAGTGTACTGCGCTATCGATTTCATTGATTTATGGATACAAGTATTGCAAAAAAAAGAAAGAAACAAATACAGTGTCTTTTTACTGTAAATATCTAAACAGGGGGAAATGGTAACATCAACTATTCAACAATTTCATTTGACTAGATCTTGTATCCTTTAAATGCAACTTACCTATTTTGGAAGGAAAAAGTGTCTCATCATCCAGTTGGTCCTGTACCCAGGTCATCAAGTAGTCAATGTACTTGGGGGCAGAGCATTTGATGGGCTTCTTAATATTTGTTCCATCAGCCCAGTGGTATTCATATCTAGTCAAAAACAGAAATGGTCTCAGATGAAAGACAGACCCATCAAAATAATACAAGGAAGATTACTACTGTTTCACAGGGCACTTTTTATGGTTTGTGACAATCTAACCAGACCTGGTTTGTAGCCTACATAGGGCATTACCTTTTCCTAAAATTGAGTTTGAATCAATGATTAACATTGTTTGTTTCATAGAGTTCTCATTTACTGTAAATATGCACTATAATAAAATAATATATGCCAACTATTAACTTGAGTTGCAAGGAGAAATACTGTGTCTGTCATTATCATACTTACAAAAGGGACATGAGGCCCTCAGGCAATTTAAATGAAGAGGAGAGAGGGATTACAGCAGGAAAAGATCATAATCAAAATTCTATTCTGTTCTAGAGTTGTTTTACATTCATAATTAAAGTCATCTCCACACATGGCATGCCTCTATTTCCACATGCAAAACAAACACTGGATGCAGACAAGCACACAAGACATTTGTTGTGCTGTATTAGCAGCTAAAAACAGCAGTAGGGGAAAGAGTGAATCTACGTTCTTCGTTCTGACTGTGTCAACAGGAAGCAAAGCCAGGTCTCTTCCTCTCGATTACAGACAGTCAGGAGGCCAGAAAACAGGGGAAGTACCAACTCAAGCCTCTAATAAGACAGCTTCTACAGGGACTGCATGCAAACTATATAACACCAGTTTTGTTTCGTTCATGTGATTTTCAGATGATTCCTTACCTCGAGAATAGCCTAAATCACATGAAGTGGCAATGCATGGTTTGGTTCTCTGATAAAAAAAAATGTAGATGCTGCTAATTACATAAAGTGGAGTCATGCCTTAGTTAGCACGTTTCACAGCGAACATTTTTTCTATCAAAATCTAGAGTATTTAAGGATGTGCTGAGCTGGCTAAGATTGGCTGTGTCCCTGGTAAAAGAATCACAGGCCCATTCATACTCCAATTTTAGGCGATAAGGTGACCACCGGTTAATAAAAACACAGTTGTGGTGGGGTAAGCGTCAACCTGCATGTTTTTGTGGACACCTTATCAACTAAAACTGAATTATTATGTATAATATAAGGCCATTTTGATTCACAGGAAAAACAAAAACACAGCAGTTCTGGTGGCTGAATAGGACTGACTGCATGCCATTCCCCGCTAATACAATAGTCCAATTAACAGGCCGGTAGAACAATAATCCTGTTTAAGAGAGAAAATGTTAACTAAAACAGTACAACTCAACTTAGGTTTACAATACATGGTAGTAGAACCACTCCAGCCACCTTCTGAACACGTGGGCACTACAATTATGAACAGACTCGATTAGCCAAATACAACTACGACTGTCCTTCTGGTTTATAGGACCTTTAGCTTCTGTGACTACCTCCAGGTTATCGAAACCATGTCACCTGATGACAACATGCAACTGTTCCTCAAGTCTAGAGTATGCAAATATTGGCCCTCATTTGTCATCTGTAATAGCACGGCCACACATCTGTGTGTAAATCCTCTATAGAATGTTTTATGAATATACTTCCATTCAATATGTTCTTACTATAATGGGATTGTTTTCCACTGAAAAAACAAACAAACAAACAAACAAAAAAACAGATTTGTTACTGATATTCTAGATGAAGGTTCTCTCTTGGCAGTATCAGTAGAGTGGAAATGTTTTTTCCCTCTGAAAATCAATCCCTTTCTGGCCAAAAAAATGCATTTTATTCATGTGGTGGGTGGGGGGCTCAGAGTGTACCCACCAAGGAAAGTACCTGTATAAATACACAAGCCGTGTTTGTATTGGTGAGTAGGTAAACCGTGTGTGTGATACAACATCGATTTTCAATTCCTTTTATGGAATTGAACAGCGGAGGCAACCGGTGACTAAATATAAATAATAATATACTAATATGTCATTAACAACCTGGATTTTTTTTTTTTTCAAAATCACTTGCTCTGAAAACACAAAAGATGTTTTTGTTTATGTTAAGATTTACCAGAGAACCAAATCATTTGTCCACGTCTGACCTCAATCTGAGCAGACTGCCAGGCTTAGGTAGCAAAGCAACAGGAACCCGTTGCCAATTGCTGAACATTGACAAAACTCAAAGTGGTTACCTGGGCCCAGCAGACATCACAGAGCAGCTGGTCTCTGTGCAGAACTCGGTTATGGTGCCATAAAGCATATTGATCTGGTTGAAAAAATCCACCGCTGAAATTGAGGATAGACATGATTAAGAACAATCACACACAACAATTATGTCTTGTGTCATCTTAACTAATTCTTATGCAAACCACACCACAACGTAAGTAACTACTGCCTAGCTTCTTCTACAGCCAAAGCTCTACTGCAGCCACCAGACATCACATTAACATTAAAGCAGGGAATGTAACAGTTTGGTTATAAGTCAAAGGACTGCTTGTGGTGGTGCCATGCTATGCCACCATAGGCAAAAAAAACCTGGTGTCTATATCTAATATTACAATAATCTAATAATGAACAATTCACTTTATATAAATATAGTATCTGGCTATATAGTGAACTAATTTACCGTATTGCCACAAATATACTGTAAGTCGACTCTCTGTTAAGACAACCACCATTAACAAGACTCATTTGTGCAAAACAACATTGAATGTCAAATAGTATAGTGCCCGAATATAATACGACTCAAGTTTTTTGGATATTTCCGTTGGGGAAAAAATGCAGTCTTACATTCAGGCCAATAGGGTATTTACACATGGTATGCAATAGGCAGCAGATGTGAGGTTTACTGTAGGGATTCTCCACTTATCAAGGCTAGAGGGTAGGGTAGCAGAACAATCCACACACAAATCTGTGTGTGTGTGTGTGTGTGTGTGTGTGTGTGTGTGTGTGTGTGTGTGTGTGTGCGTGCGTGCGCGTAAAGGCAGAAGGCAACAAAATCTGTCAATGTGAGACAGTCGCATGCTTGCAAAAAATATTAAAGTACCTTCCAATATAGAAATGTATCTTTTACAATACCACTTCGTTTTCTGTTACAAGGTTCGTCATGTTGATACAAAAGCATTTTCCTGGTCAAGTGGTTAACATGGTAGGTCAATTGACAAGGGCAACTTACTATATAATGCTAGTAAGCTAATTATAAGCATCAACTCACTGTTCACAGCAATCCATTCATTGAGGTCTTCTCCCTCTGGTAGCATTACAGCCTGTCTCAAGTTCCCACTCCCTAGGGTTGCTTCAGCATGTTTCAACAGCTCATACTGATGGGAACCCTCTGGGATGTTCTTTTTCGGCTTGAAGGTCTTGGATGAGCGACTGCCACTGCAAAGAAGCAACAGTCAAGGAGGCAAACAAGTTATGAAATTGTTGGGTTTCAGTAGTGGATGCAAAAGGGTGTTTCTGTCGCATGCCATGCTTGTTTGGTGGTCGAAGACCCTTCCCCTGCTCTCTCAGCTGAGTTCAGCCAAAACAAGACACATTTATTGCAGAAGCTTACTAGATATCATTAAATCAAACTGATGTTTGATCGTTACAATAATGATCATGATGGACAATGACTGCATTTCCGTAAAAGAACAGGCTACATAACTTTTGGGTTGACTTCTTTTCAATCCAAGATAATGACGACTAATCAATTAATTGACGACCACTGTCAGTGACTATTATGGTATATAATATAGCCACTGACAAAAGTAAAAACGGCTTATTTTTATACTACTCCACGCTCCACCCTCAAAACGAGGACTTTATCGATCAAAACTCAACGTTAGCTGCCTCTTGCTAGCATAGCCTGCGCCAGAAAATAAATGTTACATTTACATTAATTCGTTCATGATATCTTTATTATCAATAATACCAAGGGAATAACTTGTCAAATACGACAGCGTAATGGAGCGTTCGGGGAATACTAGTTCCAGTTAGCTTAAAGTAATGTTATCGCTGTGTCTTGCTGTGGTGGTTTTAATGCGTCTTTAACGCTAGGCTAGCTGACCCAAAAAACTGTACCTCTAAAATACTTACAATAGGAAGCTCATCGTGGCGAAGTCGTTGGTTGGTGAACTGAAAATGCACCTTCAAACTCCGCTTTATTTGTATCGAAGTTTCCAATTCTCCCTGTCGGACAAATATTTGCCAGTGTTGTTGATATAGTTATTGGATGCTAACTTGTAAAAAAAAAAATCCTCTTCTCTTCCTCACTGCTTGGCTGTGTGTCTGTCGCCTTCACTGTATGTTGTGTGGTTGTTGTATGTTGGCTCCGTCAGCAGCAGCAGTTTGTCACGCGTTGCCTCCAAGTTCCAACTCGCTCAAAAATTGTTATTACTTTGAACGTTTTGAGTTGAGCTTCGAAAACACGCGTACGTCATCATGTTCCCCAAAAAACAATGCTGCGAGCCTGCGACTACAACGGTGGCTTTTCCAGTATTCTAGTAATTTAGTTACCAAAAAAGAACTCCCGCCCGCCTGCGGTGACGAACGTTGGGAAAACGAGCGCTGCCCAAGTCGGTGCTTCTCTGCAGCTTGTTGGTTGCCTGCTCTCTGGTTGGTTGCCTCTCGGTGGGGCCTGATGATGTTTACTCTGCCGTAAGGCGGTGCCGTGTGGCGAAAATAGTCGATCTATGATCTTGTAGATCTACTATTTTTTATTAGTTTGGATCTCTGGGCTTGATGTTTACTCTGTCGCAAGACGGTGCTGTGTGGCGAAAATAGTCCATCTATGATCTTGTAGATCTAGTATTTTATATTAGTTTGGGTCTCGGGGGCAAACATCTAAATTCTCTTGTGCCACGAACTAAAATTACCCATACAAGCTCCAGAGTCCAGACTAGTGAGGGGCCCAATTTCCAGGTGGTGCAGACACCCACTATTACAGAATGAGATCATATTGATAGGATTTATATTGGATATTGGATATCGACAAATCTTATCCAACGACGACAAACTAGTTTTGGGCAATTGAGGGTCTGACTGAGAGACTAAATCTCATCTAATGGTGGCCTGTATCTCAAAAAGCAGAATATAAATACTAGAAGTCCAATCGATAGTGAAAAGGTTTTCAACCAGTGGTCGGGGGAACACCAGTGGTCCTTGAGAGAGCTCCAGGTGGTCCCCAGCTAAATGACAGAAAGTTGATTAACCAGGTATAACTCTTTGAGAGCGTAAACATGAAACCAAATGGACCCTTCCCTCAAGAGTTAAAATATTAATCATGTGAATTAGCCCAAGTCTACACAACTAGAGAATGTATTGTAGAAGATCAATTTTGATCATTTTTATCTGTATATTTGACTGTTTTGTTTCCCAATTCCAGCCTGGAATTGTGGACAAAAGCAAAATAAAGTTTAGTTTTGGGGTCTGTGGGACTAAAATGTCATCAAATGGTGGCCCGTGGTTCAAATTCTGAATAAATAGTGGGCCCTGGTATCAAAAAGGTTGAAAACCACTGATTTAAAGGGTTTTAAACCACTGGCTAGAGGCTAGAGGTGTGTCTGGTGACGACGTCACCATGTGTGACGCAACCAGAGCGACCAGCCATGGAGGGCTGGTCTATAAAGGCAGTGGGCTCGTTTCCAGTCGCTGGCTCTCCTCTCTCTGCGTGTTTCTGTAACGTGCAGTTCTTTTTCCTGTCTCTTGTCTCATGGTAATAAACGGAATGGCAACGCTTAGGACTCTTCAGAAAATATGCCAACATTCCCAACTTCAAGTATGCAGGCTGCATGTGTCTGCATCCAGGTAAGCGACCTCTATAAAAACTTAAACAGTATTTCTGATCGTTTTTGATCAATCTGATCTGAATTGCTGTCTATCGCCTACCGACAACCACAAGCAAACAGGCAAACATGCTGTAGTCAGTAATATAACGCTCTTTATTCTAAGCATCATATGTTTCCTCGGCTTAAATGTGTCAGGTTCAGTTTTTGGAGAGAAATTATACACTACAATACATTACATCAATATTATTATGATGATTATTATCAGTTTGTTTCACACACCCCCTAGCGGTTTGCCGGTAACATTGCGAATGGTTGGCTGATGAAATCGCTGACAGTGCTTGCATTCAGTTCCAGTCACAGATTCACAGTGGTGTCTGGTGTCAGTGGAGCTGGTGGTGTAGTGGGGGCACCTATAGTCATAGACTGGGATTGGGAATCGGCTATAGACTGCTCCTCAGTCCTCTCTCAATGTGGCTCTGCTCTGGCTGTGTTGATCATAAGCTGCCGCTGCTGCAGAGTGCGCTCTGTATTTGAAAGATAGGAAACTGAAAATGAAATGTAGTTGTATTTCCGAGGGCACGGCATGTGCAGCAGTTTATAAAGCAAAACGCACAACCGTCCCGTGCCTCATTGACTGAGTGCAGCGTGTTTCTCATGATTGAAGTAACAAACTAATGAGGTAATGGTCCACACATCGCCATGGAACTCAAACCGCGTGTGCCGTGTACTTACCGGTAATTACTAAAGGGGGACTTGACTGACGATCACGAGAAATTGTAAATACATTAATAAAACATAATGCTACTTAAACATATGATGATCATCAGGTGGGTGATACTTCTCACGCTATCATCCCATCCTCACAATACCATTACTACAACCTTGAACCATTGTCCATTCCAATTAACATTTGTGTAGATTTAAGATGTGTCCAGGTTGATGTCATGTAGCCTAAATACAGCACAAGCCAAGGCTGTATTTAGGCTGTATTTTTACAGCTAATAGAGCTATGGACCAGTGCTAAGAATAAGGTAAAAAATAAATGGTTTTTGTGGACAGTCACGTTAGTAATATGGTGTTAATGCTATTGCAATATTAACTTGTTATATAGTACGGTAATAACGTGCATAACCACAATGTTATTATATAATAAGAGTAGCCCTAGATGTGTTGCATCCAGGTGTTGCTGTTTAACAACTCCTGTGCAGTTAACTCGGAACACAGAAACACAAAAGGGCCAGAATGCATTACTTTCCACTGCATTATGTCCATCTAACTATGACATGACACAAAATGCCCCTGTGGAAAGGTTGCATTTTAGGCTAGTTGCCAATTCCCCTGCATACTGCAGGCCTGGGGTGGGTGTACAGTAGATTACCCCCTAGCATGACAGGACCCTGATAACACATTTCTCATCCACATAAGAAGTCTCTGGTGACAGATGGTTCACATAATCTTCTCCCTTTCTCCTCCTCCCTGCTGAAAAGGCAGGGTCAGCCACCATGTCAAACCAGTAGTACTTTAGGATGAAATAAATGTAAACTACACAATCCAGGCCAGGCCATAGATGTACCCCTCCTCTATCTGCTAACCAGACAGATCATTCTCGAAAAGCAGTTCAAGATTGGACCTCAAGTAGCTAAAACAATTTCTCTGAAACTTTCTAGATCTAGTAGACGGGCCCCTACTTTGTCAGCGGATGGAATGATTTTCTATGGAGTTTAATTACTCATGGAAGAACGAAGGGATGGTTACATCACTCTTGATGGCTCATTACTCTTCAGTTATTACTATTCTCTGTGCATGCTATTACATAAGTACTGTGCATTTCAAGGCTTTGGAAGTAACCAGTGCCGTGTGCCATATCGTGTTGCTTAATCTACACTTTGCAACTGACCTGGACCCGGGTGGAAAGCAGGGTGAGCCAAAAGGTTCCTTGAATGACGGTGATGAAAGCAGTGTTGCTTACATGTCACTATATTTAGAAATCATAACTTTTCATGGCTAACCAGGAATAGCACTCTTGAGGAGCCACTGTCCTGGAGCCACTGCGTGTGGCCTAGTGGGCGGTGGGTGGGCTGTTGAATAAAGCTTTGCATTAGCCGAATATTTAAGATTATTTTGGTCTGCCGCACGGTTGTATATAATTTTGATTTAGTATCAAAAAGTAAATGTATCATTGAAACCTCTGCCCCTTTTTCTACTCTCAGACAGGAGGCAGTGGTCATCTCAGGAAGGACACTTGCACGTCAGATCCGAGAGGAGGCCCGGGCTGATGTGGAGCAATGGGTTGCTTCTGGCCATAGGAGACCCCATCTTAGTGTTGTCCTAGTTGGAGACAACCCTGCTAGCCACTCGTATGTCCTGAATAAGACCCGTGCTGCTTCTGATGTTGGTAAGGAAAGACCTGTAGCATGTAAGATATGCACAACATGCATGGGGTACATTCAAGGCATTACTTTTTTAAAGTAAAATGTATTAGTACCGGTAAAATTCTATTCTCCCTTACCTTATCATAGGAATCAGCAGTGAGACGATCCTAAAACCTTCAGACATCAGCGAAGAGGAACTTTTGGATCTGATCGATAAACTCAACAGAGACCACCATGTGGATGGCCTACTAGTCCAGTTGCCTCTGCCAGGTAAAGTGGTATAAGTGGATGGGGAATGCAGGCGTGTTGCTGTGACATTAAACTAACTAACTAACTAACTAACTAAATACAAAAATAGCTTTATGTTTCAATAGTCATTGACAACCTCACACAATATACAGTATCTTACATCCATGAATGAATTAGATTTTGTCATTTACCAATTCCTGTGACTGTTACAGCCAGTAATAAACATATAGTCATGTATGTATGCACAGTATGTGCTTGGATGTTCATATAAACTGTGAAATCATTGTTTCCTCACAGAGCACATTGATGAGCGTCAAGTCTGTAATGCCGTTTCTCCTAGCAAGGATGTGGATGGATTCCATGTAGTGAATGTTGGCCGAATGTGCCTGGATCAGTCCACCATGCTGCCTGCCACTCCCTGGGGAGTCTGGGAAATTATTAAACGCACAGGTATTTGTCATCATTAATATATTACAACGTATAATGGTGTATTATTATGGTATGTTTAGTTGAACACATGGGATCACACTGGAAATGAGTTGCCATGTGTTAACACGTTCTGGTTACGTCTTTGACTAGTAAAGTGCTGCATTCAATAACTTGAGTGTCTGTTTATATTATTGAATGCTATCCAGAAACCAGCAGCATTGTTAAAACCAATTAATAATAATCCTTTCTTCCCCCAGGTATTCCCACAATTGGGAAGAATGTTGTGGTGGCAGGGCGATCTAAGAATGTTGGCATGCCTATTGCCATGTTGCTACATACAGATGGACGCCATGAGAGACCTGGGGGTAAGTCAACTTTCTATGAGGGTTAAAGATGTGAGAGGCAGAAAGTGTTGGTCACATCCTTGCTCAACTCAAGCTCTGTTGGTTACAGGTGATGCCACAGTCACCATTTCTCACCGTTACACTCCAAAGGAGCAGCTCCGCCAACACACAAAAATTGCAGATATCATTGTAGCTGCTGCAGGTAAGAGTCTTCTAATGTTTTGTTTTCGATTTCTAATTTAATTTAAATCTTTGCTTGTTTTTGCTCTCAAATCTTCTAACTATGTATTCTGCATTGTCAGGAATACCAAACCTTATTACTGCAGACATGATCAAGGAGGGAGCAGCAGTAATTGATGTCGGAATAAATCGAGTGCAAGATCCACTCACTGGCAAATACAAGCTAGTTGGAGATGTGGACTTTGATGGTAGGTTGTATTTTTATTTCTTTTTACTTGAGACATGTCATTTTCTCAGTTATATTGTGCTCTCACATTTCACCTATTCTCTGCTTACCTTCAGGTGTCAGGCAAAAGGCAGGCTTCATTACCCCAGTTCCTGGCGGTGTGGGGCCTATGACTGTTGCAATGCTAATGAAGAACACTATCAAAGCTGCTAAGAACATTCTGCTGTTTCCGCCTGAAAGGATCCGCATGGCAGCAGCCTCATAATGAGCTATGTTGAATTCCTGCAACAGTGACACATTCCACTCCTATATTCCCTTACCTCGTGCTTTTTTACTGAGATAAACCTGGCAAGCTCTCTTGCACACTGATACAGGCTGTTAGCTTTTAGAGGTTGCGTCCTATGGTGCTGATGCCTTTCCTGCATCCTAATGCATCCAGCCAACGCCATGTCTGACTGTTACAGTTTACTCCTGCTGTTACACATTAATTTACTAGTTCTCAGTTTGTGATGCATTCTCACCGGACAATATTTTAACAGTTCTGTTTGCTATGCATTCTCATCGGACAGCTTTTGTTTTTGCCATGTCAAAACACATTTTTTTATTTAGCTCTGGATTTTTGGAAATTTAGTTCTGAATAGAATAGGTGTTTTAAGTTGTCAAAAAGAAATGTATGGAGTGCAAGGAGGATAGTTACTTCAATTATGACCTTTTTATTTAACATACAGGTGAATTAAGAATTATTTCACCAGGAAAGATATTTATTAATGAGCTTTAAATAAGTCACAAATGCCTTTGTAAATATATTTTGAAATAAATATTGCAAATGTGTCTTGTTTCACATATTTTACTTCATGCTTGGTCAGTGACTTTGTCTACACTTTGTACTATCCTGGCTCTGCCTTGTCGTTGACATTATGTGTTACTGCCCTGTGAAACTGTCCAGGGTAGAAAATAACTTGGGAACATGTCATATGATATGTACAGTATTCTACAGTGAATGCTGAAGGGAGCAAATACACTTCACTAAGAGCAACACACATTGTGTTTAATATAGGCTATATTGTGTGTTGGGATAATTGTCCCTCCTTCAGAATTTCGTCTCTTAAATTCCAAATGCCATATTTTCACTAGTTTGAAACAACGTTTCTCTTGGGTCTTAAGATAAACAGTTTTGTAATCACTCATTATAGAGCAGATAACAGATTTATTTGGGTCTGACTTTTCTTTTAATGAATAAAATGTAATCTTGCCTAAACTTTATGGTAGAGGCTGTTATTGTTAACGCAATATAATGATTAAGCACTGTACCCAGGAAGCCAAGCACATGTACAGGAGAAAGGTGGAGAAGTTGAGAGACTACCTTTTTCGCAGAGCCACAGTTTCCATGGGTGCTGATTTGTTTTACAGCTACTTCAAGTAGGGTGCAGAACCCTTTTTCAACAAATCTAGAGAAAGAAAACATGTTTTATTCTGTACTTATGCATAGAACTTTATGGTTAAGAATACTGACGACAGCAGCCTAACCTCAGTAACCTGCAAAAACACGTGCCCCCTCAGGGACCAGTGACTCCAAGGCTCTGCAAAAAACTCTCCCCCGAGGGAGAACATGAGAGAAGTGTGGAAAAGCACAAAGACTTAAAACAGCTTGATCCCGGATTCGTCCCTCCTGCTTCCCAACAAACCTACCACTGTCTCTACTCTCTACCTACCCATCCCCCCAGGACATGGACTCTTCCTCCCCCATGACTTACAGTATTACAGCGACCAATCAGAGGAGAGCTGTGGAGGATCCATCTCAGGAAACAACAAGGTGTGCCAATGGTTTCTGAAGGACTGCTACCCCTCCAGCATATCTTGAGCTTAACCCCTCCAGCATATCTTGAGCTTACATCTGGGGAAGGTTCCCACACTGTGAAAAAGCACATGTATCGTTACCGTACATGAAACTAAATTACTTCAGACCAGTAGCGCTGATCTCTCACTGCATGAAGACTGTGGAGATTCTGATTATTAACCACCAGTGTTGGGACATGTGCACTACGTAACTTAATATATTACATAATATATTACCAAAATGCAGTAACTTGTAATATAAATATATTACGTAACAAAAACAATCTAATATATTATACTTTTCTTTCTGCATTACTGCATTACTTTCAATATTACTTTCTGTCAATCTGTCTCGTTGCAAGTGTTCTTGTGAAATTATCTTGACAACTGCAGAAGTTAAATAATTACTTATTTTCTATAATTTGTCATCAAATTATTTATTCAGATTTGATGTTTTTTCAAGTTGATTTCATATGGCTTTGGCACACGTAATATTTGATTAATAGTGACACTAAATATTTAATTATACATTTTGTAAAAACTTTTCTTTAAAGTAATATGTAATAGTAATATTAATATATTACACTTGCTCAGACAGTAATATTGTAATATAATATATTGCTTTAAAATTAAGGTAATAATTAATAAGTAATGTATTAACAAGGTAAAGTAATATTCCCAACACTGTTAACCACTCCATCAAACCGCTGGTGCAAAAATGCCCTGCGGTTTGCAACCCTAACCCTATGGGGGCTAAGGCTATAACAAGGATGCTTCCTCTACCTAACCCATGGGGCCTCCACATACCTGGACTCAAGTGCCTGTAATGCCATACAGCCCCACTTACTGATAGAAAAACTGACCAACATGCATGCTGACTCACACCTCCTGGATCATGGACTTATTGGACTACCTCACTGACAGAGCAGTGAGACCACAATATGTCAGGTTGAGGGACTGTTCTACTGACACCGTGACCTGCATCACATGGAGTTCCCCATGGGATGGCATGCAAGGCAAAGTGCATTGCAATTGCCTTTGCACAAAGCTTCTGTAGATGCAGGAAGCTTCTGCAGGAGCTTTATCAGTCAGTGGTCTCTTTAGAGCACACCTGGGCATTATGCGGCCCGGGGGCCAAATGCGGCCCTTTGGCTGACTCTGACCGGCCCGGGGACCACCAGTGGTCCTTGAGAGAGTTCCAGTTAAATATGGAGTTGGTTAACCAGATGTAACTCTTTGAGAATGTAAAAATGAAAGCAAATGGACCCTTGCGGGTCCATTTGGTTCCATGTTTACACTCTCAAGAGTTAAAATATTCATCATCTGAATTACCTAAAATCTACACAATCAGATAATGTAAAATAACGGTCATTTTTGATCTATGTTTGCCTGTTTTGCTTCCCAAATCCAGCCTGGTATTGTGAACAAAAACAAAAGAAATCTTTAGTTTTGGCGTCTGTGGGTCTAAAATGTCATCAAATGGTGGTCCTCTGTGGCTCAAATACTGAATAAATAGAGGGCCCCGGTATCAAAAAGTTTGGTCTTACTCTTACTTTCATCTTGAAATTAAATTAATACTACGCAGACTTTAGTTCAGCCTTTAGTCTTGGCCCTCCACAATATTTTATGTATCTCATGTGGCCCCTTGGGAAAAATAATTGCCCACCCCTGCTTTAGAGGAAGCTCCTGCGGATGCTTTATCACCATCAGTCAGTGGTCTACAGCAGGGGTTTTCAACAGGTGGTCCGGGGACCACCAGTGGTCCCTGAGAGGGTTCCAGGTGGTCCCCAGGCTAAATGATGGAAAGTTGGTTAACCAGATGTAACTCTTGAAAATGTAAAAATGAAACCAAATGGACCCTTGCGGGTCCATTTGGTTTCATTTTCACACTCTCAAAAGTTAAAATATTTATCCTCTGAATTAGCACCACTTGATTAAGAAGTTTACACTGTTTTGCAAAAATACAGCCTGGAATTGTGGAAAAAAACAAAAGAATTCTTTAGTTTTAGGTCTCTGGGGCTAAAATGTCATCCAATGGTGGTCCGTGGCTCAAATGTTGAATAAATGGTGGTCCCTGGAGTCAAAAAGGTTGAAAACCCCTGGTCTACAGCGTTCCTTTCTATGCTGTTGTGTTTTAGGGAGGGAATGCCAGGCAGAAGGACAAAGCCAGATTAGGCAGGCCGGCTGAGGCTGACATGGCGACAAGGCCCACACTGGACTCCTGGGTGACAATGCAGAAAAGACGACTCTGGCCACTACTATATCCATTCTGTATGATGTTAGTGACACAGCACTGCACAGAAAGAGACAGAGACAGACAGGTTTGGAGGGGGGGGGGGGCGAAGTATTTATAAACAGTTTGCAGCATAATGGCTACAAAAACGACTAATTTGCAACTCAATGAATTTACTTTACCTTAAAACGACCCTTTGATGTGTTTTGGGCTTTAGATTGAGTGCCTGCACCTGCAGTGCTGTTTGTTTATACGTACCGCGCGCGAACTTCCGAAATGCAGGAGATTTGGCGGAAAACTCATTATTAGAGCGCTTGTTTTATCTGCCGGCTACTACTAGTCGGGCGGGGCGAAGCATAGTTTTACTAAGGTTATGTTTAGGGTTAGTTACCGCATAAAGCACCGTCTAACTCTAACCCTAGCCTAACCCTATCCCTAAACATAACCCCAGTAAAACTAGGCTATGCCTAAACCTAATCCTAACCCTAAACTTAACCTCAGTAAACCTATGCCTAAACCTAACCTAACCCTAACCATAACCTCAGTAAAACTTCCTTCGCCCCGCCCGACTAGTAGTAGCCGGCAGATAAAACAAGCGCTCTAATAATGAGCTTTCCGCCAACTCTCCTGCATTTCGGAAGTTCGCGTACCGCGCTGTACTCCAGGAACTAAACGATCAATTGTCAATTCACGCACACGGAGCGATTTTTGAAAGCACACATCCGTCTAAACCGGAAAGGGCTCATTCAGCAGTCATGTTTTGCGAATTGCGATGACTTTATGTTATTATTTCTGCGGCTGAAAAATGGATCGCCCAGACCGCAGCAGATCACGCAACGAAAGCTCCAGCAGACACGGGAGAGAGAGCAAACAGCAAAAGAAAAAAAGGAGACGATCATCTTCATCATCATCATCATCGTCCTCCTCCAGCCGGAGCCCCAGTCCTCCTAGGTCCTCCAAGAAAAGTTCACATAAGAATCAAGGTGGGTTATTGTGACATTGTACAAAAAAGAGTCAAGTTGGTGTATAGTATTTCTGTGGTTTCAATCATTTTGATTCCTGGGCCCACTATTTATCAAGCACTTGAGCCACGGACCACCATTTGATGACATTTTCACCCTGTAGACCCTAAACTAAAGATTTCTTATGGTTTTGTCCACAATTCCAGGCTGGATTTGGCAAATGAAAGAGGCAAACGTAGATCAAAATTCTTCTACATGTACATGGAGAGTTCTTAATTAAGTAGGGCTAATTCAGATGATCAATATTTTAACTCTTGAGAGTTCAAACTGCAAATATGAAACCAATGGCCCCGCAAGGGTCCAGTTGGTTTCATTTTTACGCTCTCAGGAGTTATATGTGGTTAACAAACTTTCCATTATTTAGCTGGGGACCACCTAGAACTCTCACAGACCACTGGTTGAAAACCACTGTAGTATTTGAACTGAGCTATTATACATTAATATATACAGCACCTTTTATATGAGCAGAGGAGCAGTATCTAGCACATTTCTTATTAATTGAAAAAGGTGGACCCTGTTGTAAACAAATTCAATGCTTTATTATTGTGTTGCTTTATTATTGCCTTGCAGTTAACAGTTTTTGAGTTGTGCTTGAAATGTACTCTATCTACTATTTTGTAGCCCCCTTCAGGAACCTCCGGTTACCGTTTCTGAATTATGGACAACGGTTCCTGTAGGGTCCCTGAGTGGTTGGAGCACAATTCTTGAGAGGCAGTATTACCAGTCTGTTCATGGAGCCAACGCCATTGCTGAATAGTGATGAGATCTTTCAAAGATGCATCCAGCACATGTCAGAGATCACTTGATCGGATGCAAAGCCGTGTTAATCTGTGTTGCCGTTAAGTAAAATACCTCTCGTCTCTCTCTTTCAACTTTGTTTGACTATGTGAACAAACAGTGGTAAAGCTGTCTCCCAACTGCACGCTCAAACCAGTCAGTTATATGCATCTAGTCAGTTATATGCATCAATCAATCAATCAATCAATCACATGACTGTAAATGATCCAACTGCATCTGTTGCGCAGATGTTAAAGCAAGAAGAAAGAGACGCAGAAGTTCCTCAACATCCTCATCCAGTTCCTCATCCTCCTCCTCCTCCTCCTCATCTTCGTCGTCGAGTGACGAGAAGGCAAAGAGAAAAAAGAAGAGCAAAAAAAAGAAGTCAAAGAAGAAAAAGGCAAAGCTCAAGAAGCTGAAGAAAAAGCAGAAGAAAGAGAAGAAGCTGAGGAAGCGGGAGAAGAGAGCAGAGGCTGCGAATGCAGTAATCACTCCATCGGTAGAGAATCCTCCGTCATTCTTAGAGACGTGGCAGAGTGATGAAGCCGCAGTTGAGCTTGGACCCGGTATGATTCAATTATGTTATGATTCAATTATATTATGGAATTACACAAAGCAAAGCATAGGATCATGTCAAAGCAAAAGGCCGGTTTAATTGTTTCTTTCTATTATTGGTTTGAACAGCCAATTCATTTGTTTCATCCTTTATGTTTTGCCTTTCTTTGTTTCGTTATAGTCATGACAGATGAACAAAAAGCTAGGCTCTCCACAAAGAGGCCCCTTACCAAGGAGGAGTACGATGCCAGGCAGAGCATCATCCGCAGAGTCGTGGACCCTGAAACGGGACGGACTAGGTATGTTAAGCCTAATATATGGTATATTGCATTAGCCTACGCTAACTTTCTATGTGTAATCTGTAGGCTTTAGAGCTAAACATTGTCATACCTGTAACGATTCATTTCAAGTGTTCAGGGCTTTAATGGAAACATTATTTCATCCCTGTATATGTCCTGACATACCCTGGAGTGACAATAAAGAACCTTGAACCTAATCTATCAACAATCTATTTTCAGGTTGGTGAGAGGTGAGGGAGAGATTATTGAGGAGATAGTCAGTCGAGACAAACACAAAGAGATAAACAAGGTAAGATAAATTTGCAATTTGAACCTATTGAAAATAATAAAATTCTACCTTCCATCTAAACGTCCTCTCTCCTCTTACAGCAAGCCACCAAGGGAGATGGAAATGCCTTCCAGAAGAAACTAGGTATAAATAGGTAGAAGACTAGGTTACTACATTTCTCCAGGACTATTTAAGCCGGTGCTTTTTATCAATAATGGAGCAAATAAATGAATGTGCTTGCTGTGATGGATGCATTCCACTTCTAAAGACACAATCGTTGCTTTGATGGAAGCACAGTATACCTAGCACCTTGTTCCAAAAAAACGTCCTCCTTCTCCAAAACAACTGATGACGAAACCATTGAAAAACATAACTTCATTGTTGAGATGCCTCAATCTGAGGTGAAGTTGTTCAAATTAGTCAATATAAAAGGCAAGCATAGATTTTGTATGTGCAGTTACAGTATCAACATGCCCCCCATCTACAGTATGTATTCAATTAACCTAATTTGAATGCCAGTTCATGAAAAATATCAATACTGTATTTAATGTGACTCAGGGTTTTTTTTTTGTATAATTTCTGTATTAATAGTTGTTTCTATTTTGCTGTAAATAGTTCTAAAGCAGTGACCGCTTACTCCATCTGTTATTTTAACATGAAATATCTGAATTTGTTCGGTCTGAATAACATTTGAACATTGAGAACACAATTGTGGTTAATGAACTTTGCTCGCTCCAAAATCTAAAAACAAATAAAAAAATGTTCCAATATTGTTTGTCATATTTTTCTTTATACACTGTACATGAAAACACAAAATTACATTATCCAAGTTATACCCTGTACAATGAAAATATTTCTCACACTTTTACCAAGGTGTTTTGTATATACAACAAACACTAGCAGGGTTTTGCACTTCACAAGGGAGTAGAGCATGAGAGGTATCTCAAGCCTTTACAGATTGGTTTTGTGCAATTGGTATTTTAAATGTTAATATTCCTTATAAGAAAATATGGCCTTTTCCTACTGTACTTCCACACACAAATCCTGCACATATTCTACTCTTTTCTATAGAAGGCCAATACAGAATAGCAGCGGTCTTGGCCTAGGGTAACAATGTTCAATATAAGGCAGAAAGGGGGAAATGTAAGGCCCCTAGTATCATCAGAAGCAGATTGTCTGCTCCAAAATAGCCAAACTCCAATGATTGTGCTGAGATTACATTCTCTGGAGCTTAAATATCCAGGTAATTTAGATCGTTGACTGGGGACTGTACTTCAATTGTCATTTAGAACCTTGTTTTACACAACACAAGATTCTAAAATACCCTCTAACCTTTCAAAATATAAAGGGCAATATCAATAAGACTTGATTAAAAAATATATGAAAATGGTGGAGCTGCTCAGTGGCCAAGTCTGGCAGTACTGGTCTGCTCCCAGGTTTTATTGTGTGTCTGACTATCAGGGCGTTGCTGAAAATGAGCACTTTGTGCTCAGCCAATACCCTGGGTAAATAAAAACTAAACTAAATGCGGGACTCGGGAGCATTGTAACTTAAAGAGTCTATATCTTATTTTATCCTATGAGGTACTGCTACGGTATTCAATGAAAACAGTTTGAGATCTTTGAACTCACCTTGAGCAAATATGTTGATTAGAGATAATGTGAAACACAAATCAGGATTTAATATACACATGGACTTTCTAATTTTAGACTTGACAGTGTCACACAGAATAATTTTATATCTTACCAATTTTTGGGCCCTTACTGTATACATATTCACATCATGAATGTACACCATGGCATGGTCAGTGATTGTCAGTGCATTGTGACATTTTCTTAAAACAGACATTCTTCCTTCTCCAAGATCCTCTAATTCGTCAGCACAGTAATGGGCTGACCCCCCCCCCCAATTTGTCAGTTTGGCCTAAATTCATTATTTCCTGCTAAAAGATGATCTCATCTCTTGTAAGCTCAAGATTAATTCTACCAGTCAAATAGGACAAAATGTGAAGTCCATAGTCACTTAGCCAGTGTCAAATCAACATTTGAATATACAGTTCCCAACCTCACCAAACTGGCTGGTCTTTTCTTTACTTCGTGGCTAGCTTTTTGGCAAACACAATTTTACAGATTTGAAGACTAAATCAACAAATCGATTAGTTGATGAATTCCTTTGACTATTAATAGGGTAAGAATTTCTTTAGTCGAGGACAGCCATTAGCACAGTAATATTGCACAATTGGTCCATTGATTGCATCCACATCCTTACATGCCAAAAAAGAACAAATATACATAAATTGAATGAACCAAGAA
This sequence comes from Benthosema pterotum, assembly GCA_039105355.1. Lineage (NCBI taxonomy): Eukaryota > Metazoa > Chordata > Actinopteri > Myctophiformes > Myctophidae > Benthosema > Benthosema pterotum. The sequence continues at coordinate 32,730,314 of CM076972.1, read as the reverse complement.
TTGTCAGCCTTTTCAGAAAGAATCAAACAGCATGGATTCAATCTAACTCTATGTACCTATTCTTTAAGGATATTGATTTTAACCTAAATAGTACTATCTATGTGCACATTCAATGCCTCATTTACAGCTTAGGAATAACAAGAGGCAATGCCCCACATTTTGAAAAGATATCATAAGCACAATATATGACAAGATATCATTAATACAATTCAGGTTATTTGAAGGATCAAAGTGGAACAAATTAAATACTGTGCCAGGCAAATAGTTTTGCTGCATATTGGCTGTTTGCGAATTAAGTTATGAGAAAATAAAATCTAACATGAACCACAGCATAGCTAAATAACCTTAAAACATTTTGTTCACCAAATCTATATACTCTTTAACTTATATACTGTATGTACCCTTTTAAATAATAACAAATAATAAGTATATGCTGAAAGTGATGGTGGTTTTTCCCCAGAGTAAAGACACTTCAAAGTTGCCTGCCCAATGGCATAATATACTACAATATAACAGTACAGTATATACAAAGCCATTAAGCCTAATGCATACTTCATCGTATGAACATTTGCTAGGAAGAAAAAAAGTTTAAATATTTATATACATGAAAGTATAAATGGGGCTTTAGACATTCACTACAGTATACTTACACAATATAGTCTTCAGAGCAGGACAGGTATTGACAAAAAGACATTTGATTCAGTTCTCCTTTAACATACAAACATATTATACATTTTCACTTTGGCACATACAGCAAACCCATACGGTAATAAGATTTAACAGCCAGTCATTGTAATTGTGTAATGTATTGAATGTCATAACAAACAAACAAACCAGGAATTCATTAAACTATCTATATTTAAAGGGTCATTTTTGTTTTCTCACATTTTGATATTAGGATGGTACTTCGGCCTGAGAGTTAATCTAAGAAACACGTAGAAGTGGAATGCATTGGTTCTCTGGTGATAGCCGTACAAATCTCAAAAGTTTAAAAATCTCAAAATCGTTGATACATTTATCTCAAATCAACATAAATAATTAAAAACGCCTTGTTTCAAAGAAAAATTTTGGAATACATAATTTTTAAAAGGCTCTTACCAGAAAAGAAACCTTTCCAAGTTGACCTGCCTTTTAAGGCTTCCATCAGGCAAAACATAGCAAGTATTACATAAAACAGTTCATTAATAGACAAGATTACCTGTATTTTGTAGTTGTGTTTTGAGTTTGTAATTGTGGTTGTGTGTGTTTAAAGTGACCACAAAAATAAATAGTCACAATTCTGCAATAACACTGTCACCTCATGAAACCTAACATGTGCTGTCTTTGGCCATTTTATATTAAAACTGTACATAACAGGGATACGTGTATAAAACCAGCTCCAAATTAAAAGCCCATTCTAGAACCAGGACAGATGCAGATTTTTACCTCTGAATCAGATAAATAAATACTAGTATTATGCAACAAAAACAGTCTTGATCTAACTAACCCTTATGTTGCGTGTATTACTATGTAATGTAATTAATATGCTTCTTGAAATACATGTATGGTCTCTTCAAGAAGAGACCTGTCCGTAGTAATTTCTGGTGGAGTGTAGCATATTAATGGCATTGCTTTTACAAATACTGGTTTGTAGCACCAATTATTCTCAATGCTGTATTTTCCTTTTTTTCTCCTTCCATTGGCAGTAATATCGTTATCTACATCTGGTGCAACTGCGCAGCTTTTCCATCCTCTTCCTGTGCATTTCTTAGGTCCATCCGTTTTTTTCCCCTTGATCCCTCTCTCAGCTTGGAAACTTAGTCTCACAAAAAAACTGTTCATTAAGTTTTTCAACCAACCTGAATCTAACCTCATTTCGGGTTGAAAACTCCTGGATCCAGTTTGGTGCTGCTACTTCGGCCCCAGCAGCTTGCTGTGATGCTCATGCTGCGCTGAGCAGATCCTTGGCTGTGACCGTGGCTGTGGGTACGCTCCAGCCGCTCCCGTTCCAGTCGCTCGCTGTCCGACTGGCTCTGTGTGCGCTCTGGCCTGTTATGGCTGCTGCCTGTGGGGGAGGTGGGAGCCGGCTGGGAGGAGATTGTGCGCAACAGGTGGTTTCGCTTCCTCAGGAACTCGCTGTTGGCGCCCAAGCCAAAGCTGCCCTTCCGCAGCACCATACGAGCACTGCTGGACTTGGATGGCCGAGAGCGCTGGTTGTACTCCAGCTGGGAGAGGTGGGCTGCGTAGCCCTCTGTGATGAACTGGGGAGGAGAACAAGAGCTCACTCACATGATGTATGAACTGTTACAGTACCAGCGTTTAACACCAGACAAGCCCAAAGAGTGTACTTGCACATTCCTACAAAGATGAATAGGACCTGAAATTGTCATGGCATGTTCATTTTTTTTCTTGATTTGTAAAGCAGTACCTGGCACTGATGTTGCATCTTCTTGGATGGTCTTCCAACAATATAGATTTGTGAGGGAGGAAGGCCAATGGAGGTGTAGACCGAGATGTCTTTGGTTGAACCGTAGCCAGCAAAAATCTTCATGTGAGCCTGACAGAAGAAAAAAAAATACCGTACTGGCATTTTAATTGTTACTTTGTACACATACAGATACCTTTAGCATTTAACATTTAGGCTGGTGGAGCTGTGACATAAGCCACACAAAAGTTATATTCCATCTCTAAAACCTCGCTTTGTATTCTTTGCAAGAGGAAAGGAAATCTGCACACAAGCATGACCACAAGCATCTACCACAAGCAACCACACTCACACACCAATTGAAATACAGCTGGAAGAATGAAGTAGCAATCCTTTCATCACTCTTGATGAAAAGACACACAAGCACGCACACACGCCTCCAATTCCCTGTAGCTCCTACCTCAGTAAGGGTTTTGAGGAAGTTGGCCTTGTGTCTCAGAGGGTCATGGACCAGACCGTCACAGAATGAGACGATTCCATGTGGAAAGTTATGCTGAGCCAGCCAAGCCACCACCCGCTGCTTCTGCATGTCTGGACGTCCCGTCACATAGATGATCAAATAGCCCAAGTCCTGCCAGTGTCTGTAGTGAGAGAAAAGTGAAATGAGTTGTTGTTGTCTTTATAGGCATCTGAAATAGCTTTTATTTGACTTGAACTCGCTCTGGATTAAGAGTCTGTTAAATGCCTCCATGGTACATAAGGCAATAGAAACATGAACAACTACTGTATTGGATATGCATGTGTTGAGGCCAATACCCAGAAAGTAAGGAGGCTGCTATACCTGACAACATCCACTGCTCCAGCCCTCACTTTAGGATCACTGCCCATGATGGACACACTGGCAGCAAAGGAGCCATCAATGCTAAATACCACAAATTCAGTTCCACGGGGAAGAACAGTCAAGTAGCTGTCTGCAAAAGTGTGGTCTCCCCTGAGATACAGAAAAAAGGTAGACAGAGAGAAAGTTGTTTTTTTAAACGAACACACAGACCAAAAAATAAATTCCTGAAAATGGAGTTTCTGCCAGACTGTGACATCATACAGTATGTTTCCTTCCAATTTTTGGCTTGAAATTAATGCATTGGCTACTATTCTTTCCATTCGCCAGATGTGGCTTATACTAAATCATATACTATACATTAAAATGCTTTGATCATATAAGAGTTGTGACGCTAAACTCACCTGACAACCATTTTGATTGGGTAGACCCCAATGCCCAGGCGTTTGCTCTCTGGGATGTTAAAGGATACACGACCACTGCTGTTGGTCACCTCTGTATCAAAGTACACCCATTCCCCTGATGGAGGCTGGGTCATGATGTGAAGATCAACCTGCACAGGATTGGAAAACAAACTAAATATGAACATATACACTGTATTATCACCATCAATGTTACTGATTGAAACGCACACACACATACACAATATTAGCAAAAAGACGCCTAATACCACTTGTCCAGCAAATGCATGTTTGCGCTTTAATACCTGTCCCAGAAGGGGGCAGCATAGAGTGCAGTATTTTCAGTGTTTCACCTTGCCAATATTTGTTAAATTTCTCCAGATTTATTAAAAAAAACACCAAGCACTTACTTACCCTGACAAATAAAACTTTGGAAAGTTGAGGCCCGGATCACCTTTTGTCCTAAATATGTTCACATATTCTAAATAATAATTTCCATATTTGGCCACAGGCTGACGTCATCAATGACATCAGAGATACTGTAGACAGGGAGGCCAAGCTATTATGGCATACAATGGCATTGTATGTCATACAACCAGTTTTGCAGCCTATTAGTTGGTTGCTCGGATAAAAGCATACCGGTATGTACACACATTAAAGGCTGTTGAAATAGTTTCCCCTGTCATACTACTTTATTCAAACTACTTTTGCTTAATGTGTCTCAGCATTCTGTTTGTGACATAAAATGCTGCTGAAACAGCAAGACAAAGGTAGGATCATACCAGGAATTATTCTTATCATACTGTCATGCTAAGCTCCTTTTCTGAAACACCATTTCTGAAACAAGTTAAAACTCAATTAAAACAGAGGAGTTTTGTCTTCTATAGGTTACAAGTCATATTTGCCAACTTTGTCCATTTTATGACAGGAACTAGAGTAACAGCGACAGACTGCAGTGTTTTGAATCGTGTTATTGCTTACTAGACCTCATTGATTGTAGTTCTGACACTTTTATTACCCATTGTATAGGGGTCACCATTAGAAGTTTATACAGCAGAGTAATGTACAGTATCCTCGGAACTCAGCTTGTTGACTCCAGAAACTTATTATGGTAGGAATATTCTTCCATGTCCACAGCTCTCACCTTCTCCCAAATATACAGTACTACTAGGATCTCAGCCATAGGGTTCACCCGCATAACTTGTTCATGTTTGCAAACATAACAGACGGCATACCTGACATTTTATGAGCTTTTTGTAGTCGAGGAGTGGTGAGGCAACTTGACAGACCTCAAACATATGCTATCCTCATAGAGGCTGCTCAGCCTCTACGTTCAACATGATGTGCAACCCCATGCTTTACCTACATATATACATAACTCAAGGGGGTCCAAACTAGTTTAGCCTGGCAGGTATGGTTAAACAATACAGCCAAGTTATCTCAGGGAGACTACTGACATCAATAATCATACCAAAAATGGCACATGATCAGCTGCCGACGCCTCAGAAATCATTTACATGCATGTTGTGTGACATGGCAGGTTTCACTTATAGTATGTAAAAACAGCTATCTGCAGGTATGTACCAGGTGTGAAGTGCTAGCTTCACATGGCAGCACACTGGTCTGCACATGCAGCAGCATGAACATGGGTGCCCAGCCACAAGACAATGAGACAGCCAGCTAAACATAAACTTGTGGAATGATTATCATGAATAAAGTCTGCATGTGTATTTTAGTTGGTAATTACTGGTTAGGTGGTAATTACTAAAGCGTGTTTACCTTCTCCCCTGTCAAAGTGACCATGTCCAGGGGTCCATACATGAAGCGACCCGTCACAACCTGCTGGTTTTCTTCAATGAATACCGCATCATTAACACGATGGTTGGCTGTCACATTCTGGATCAAAGATGTACAAATGTTTAGTATATGTTGTTATGTTGGGTGGAAACCTTGCATGTCCAAAACCATTACTTCAGGAAAGAAAATCTTTGTTCCAGTTAATCTAATGTAGTTTATTATTATTACTATTCAATTATGAAATATTTACAAAAACCCACAGACAGTCAGCATGTTGCTATGGGACACACTCACAGCCAAACTATATACAGTATATTTTTTGTAGTTCTTCCCCTTACTAACCCTGATCTTCACGTGGGTCCTCTTCCGAAGCCACTTCTCTCTGGGTTTGGACGGAGTGAATTCTGAGACCTCCTTGCCATCCAACTCAAGAATGCTGGAGTTCTCATGTCTCATTACCTGATGGGAGATATTCAGATGAAATCATACACACCACACCTTGAGGTGTGGCCACCAACAGATCACAAAGAAGATATTACGAGGAAAAAGCGCCCAAATAAAAAAGAGCAATTTTCACACTCTTGCTAGTTATATTAACTGGATTTCACAGAGCAGTAATACACGCACCTGTCTCAGCAGGAAAGACACAACATCGGTGGACTCCCAATAAGATGCATGGAACAGGTGAGGGAGGGCCACGGTTGGGAAAGCGGTCAGAGCATCAGGGCAATAGAGGGCAAAGTCCATTCGCTTGGTGCCCCACCAACGTGCTGCAACTGCAAGCGGATTAGAGGGCACACAAGTGAGAAGGAAGCATGGACAGCGGCTGTGAGGAGCATGAAGTGAGGGACGGACACACCCTTGATTCTCAACCACCTAAAGTTAAGGTTGTTTTCCACCTTAAACCACAATCAGCGCAGATCCCAGCAGTTCTGCAGCTAGAGAAAAGGCATTAGTCATTAGTCAATCGTTATTTGCCAACATAACCAAGCACGAGAGGGAGGAAAAATATGCTTGTTATTGTTAGAATGCTATCAAGAACCACTATTTATTTGTTAGTTGTGAAAAATCAGCCTTATTACTTTTGTTAGTATGCTCTTAAAAGAAGATGGAATTCAGATTTGAGGGGGAAAAAATCCTGTCACAGGAAAAAAACGATATAGGCCTATATAGTTCGAAGATGCCTTCAACATTATCAGACGAATAGGATACATATTGAACTCTACATTACAAATCAACAGAATGTAAAAGACCCATTCCAAAAGAAGTGAAGGAGATATCTATAGGCCGAGACATATTTTGGAGAAAAGAAGCCATACAAGACATAGATTTTGATATAATATCAACAGTCCAAGAGTGGAAAGAGGAAACCATAGCCTCAGGCCCAAGTTTAGTCAAGTTCCCTCCCTTAAAAGAGTACCTTGGTCCACTTCAGCCTGGGAGTCCAATGACACTAGGTCAGATATAGCACAGTCCAGACCAGTTGACAGGCACCTCTTAAACTGGTGATGAGGTTTAAGACCTTCACTAATAGCCTCCGCTTCAGGCTCCAGCTCTGCCAATGGATCATCAAGATCTAGCTCTGGAGATTCAGGGGCCTCGACAGCCTTTGCTTTTCTACGGGACCTAGGAGGACTTCCCAGGAAGAATTTGGTTTGGGATGACAGAGCAGCTTGGGATGACAGGGCAATCTGTGATATAAGGCTGCTCATTTTCGACTGGTTAATTTCGGGTGATTCCGCTATGGGAAAGAACACAAAAGGTACAAGCCATATGATTCATGATTGGTGTTAAGAGCAGTTATGTCAGTCAAAAGCAGTTAATAAAATTATGCTGTTATACAATATTTCTGGTTTCAAAGTTTCAAACGATAAAACATAAGTAGCTGCTACTTGAATATGCTAGGGTATAAATATGATTAAATATGAACACTGTGGTAAGAGTGATGTAAAAGAGCAACGAAAGCAGTGACTTTGGAAAGACAGTCTCACATCAAACAACAGAGAACTGGTCTTTTGGGCAGACATTTGTGATAGGGTGGACGATGCAGGAATGGCTCAATCAAGCAGGTTTACATGCATTATAAACATTAGATAAATGCAGGACTTGTTCATTGCATTTACATTGAGACAGTGGGTAAGAGTTACAACAGACATCGAGTGAAAAGTGAATCTAAGCTCAAATCTTCTTTATTACAATGTTTTGACCCTATGTTGTAAATACAGTGTAGGTACAACCACCTGCATTTGGAACCTGGGTCTACATCAAAGGAATTCAAAGAACCACATTTGGTCAAAGGGGACCTTTCCTCCTAAGCCACTGCCCACCAGTTGCAGAAAATTGCCACGTATTTACTACTATGGTCCCTTATGCAGAGGTCCATAGTAGGCATTCTCCTCAGACCATTTTAATTGACAATACCAGTCTCTCAAAAGCTAATTTGTGGAATGTTATCAACTCCTGTCAATGTTTAGCTGTGTACTTCTTGCTGTCACAGCACTTCCCCTATTCTTAGAAGAGAACTACATCATTATCTTCTGTTAGGTTTAGCTTTCTTTTCGTTTAATATCCTTGTATGTCGTCCATTTTGGAGAAGCTAGCTAGCACTGATAAGAGTGATGGTATCAAGTAACCACCTGAATTACTGAACTTAGGAAATATCTTGCGTAAGGTACAAGCTTTAGCTTGAAACTATAAATCTTCAGGCATAGTTACTCTGCAACATTCACCCACCTTTTTCGACCCTCACTTGAAACCTGATCCAAGACAAGCCCTCAATCTAACAACCTGTGCCCCACGTGGGAAACCCATATCTATATTGGGCGAAAGGGGAACCCCCCTACCCCTCCACGCAGGGCTACTCTCTCTGATAAAGAAGTCTCACTATGAATCAGGTGGTAACTGCTGGTAGGCGGAACCTTACAGTAGGTTGAGTGTAGTTGAGAGTGTAGGTTGTGTAGAGTCAGAGAGTTTGGGGTTGCGTGAGAGCGAGAGTCAAAAAGTGCAATAGAAGAGAGGGGTAGATAAAGAGGCCAGATTGGACAGCAAACGAGAAATCGAATGTATGAGATTACACAGTAAAATCCTCAGTGTTATCCTCAGTGTATAAATGTAGCCAAATGGATCTACATTTTGACACTTTCAAAGTTAAAATCACACACAGGAATTTACAGTGTAGGATCAGCATTTGTAAGAGTGAAGGCAAGAGAGAAAGATTTGGTGGTAACAACACTTACTGTTGGCTATGTTGGTGGCAGTGTAACTGTCTGCCATTCCTGAGACCTGGCTGGCAATGCTGGCCTCACTGGCCCTCCGTAGGCCCCGGGAGAGGGGGCCCGTTATGGGGGAGGAGGGGTACGAACTGTCCATGAAGACACCACCATGAGACTGAACAACATCCGCTATTGAGCCGAAACAAGGAGATCCCATTAGACAAAGACACAGGTAAGGGGAGCAGACAATGATGAAGGGAAGGGGTTGAGATGCAACAGCGGATGTCATGGTTTCAGAGATCAAGTGAAACCAAAAGGTAATACCACCTGGTGGCCAAAGTCAGGTACGTGTAGTGAATGAATGAAAAATCACAACTGGCTGTTAATTGTTACTCTTTTTGAGTTAAAGCTCCACATTTAAGTGAATAACAGCTGTTAACTTTAGTCGATATTAAGAGAAAAACATGGGGATTGGGGGGAATTGACAGGGTTCAACAGTTTCTACATAACAAGTCTTCACACTTTTCTGGCAGTATGGAAATGATGTAGACAATACTGAAATAAGTGATTAAAATCACACCACATCACAAGCTACCATCTTGTTAGTATGAACAAGGGACAGACAGCAACAACAAAATCACCACAACAACTAATACTACGTTTTCATCACATTTCCATGTTGGGTCATTATCTTTGACTAATGAGAAGTATTTAAACAGAACAGAACCAGTTATGCTCACAGCTGTAGGACTGAACGCTGCAGCGACTACAAGCCTTCAAAAAAAAGTGACACCCTCAGATCCTTGCTGCAGGAGATACAGTATATTCTCAGTTTGCCAAACAACAGCAATGGAAATGCTCAGAGTGGGACAGCGATACATCACATGAACACGTTCTACTGGATGTCTCCCGGCTCAACTGGACTCAGCTCACTTTGGAACAGGATGCTTCATTTAACACTGTAAATAGAACCCCCCTATACATAGCAGAGAGCGTAAGAACAAAGGTGAAAACAATCTCTATTTAAGCTCTGCTATCTAACAAAAAAAATATTTTAGGTGTCATTTCACATTTACAATGGCTAGCTTAAAACCGCTCATACAAATCAGGAGCTTCCATGCAGTTTGTCATGAAGTGATGGCGTTTCCATATGAACAATCACTAGTCACCTTTGGGTTTGCTTCACCTTTCTTAGATCTCCAAATAAGGTGATATCAAATAAAACAGCACTTAGCACCCACAACCTTTCCAATATTGAAAACCATAAAATGCGGAGTTGAGTGACTTGAGCTGAGTCGAGTTGCATAGAGACTGCTGGCCTGGTACTATCCATGCATTGGATAAGCTCAGATGGACATACAAACATGACAAGTGGTGCCGGATGGCCACAACATAGAACACACAGGCACACACACACAGTCGATGACACTGAGAATAGATGCAGGTGGAAAGGGAGAGGCTACACACACTCCAGAGTGGCGGGTGTGGCTTTGAGGAAACTCTCCTGCCAGTTTAACACAGGTACGGGAATGCAGGTCTCGCTGATGGTCTCCTGACAGCGCAGAGACAGAGGAGGACCGCTGTCGAGGAGAAGCTGAGCGTTGCTCTGGACCGTCTCCACTAGAGAGGGAGGCGGATGGGGGCGGAGGTCGAGGGGTTTAGGGGATGAGGGGGCAGGTGTGCAGGTATGGGGACAGGAGACCAAGAGGCAGGAAAAGAAGACAAAGGAAGACAGAAAACACATGTAGTAATCACAAGGAAAACTGAATGTGAGACAGAGAGAGAGAGTTGAAATCCAAAGGATTATTTTAAGTCTGAAAGTACACGAATGGAACGGCTTACGTGTCGAGTCCATTTTGGCACTTTATGTGTGTTCATTTAAACTGGATATTGCATTATTGCACATTTAAGTGTAAAATGAACACTCCGGTGAAGCGCTAATAGAAGATTTAAGGTTTAATATTGGGATGTTTTAAGTCACCGAACTGATAACTCTTATTCATAATAATTACGGCATGAAGTGATTAATGTACCTAAATTTACCTTTAAAATGTTATCAATATTTAAAACCTAATCAATTACACTTAGTGGATCCGTGAGCATACAATGACAGCTCATTTGATTAAACTACCACAATCTAATAAATCAAAACCAAGGCTTACAGTCATTACAGACTCTTTTTGTTTCATGATTCTACAGTTTGTTACCTTCCATGCATCTCCCACTGATGATCAGAAAGAGTCCCTAATTCAGCATATCTACAGTATGTCAAATACGGAAAATAATAACACCAAAGGAATTATATTGACACATGATCTGCATATGTTTACTAGAGGTGTAACTATGATATGGTAACTGCATATGATATGGTAACTCGATCATATTGTATTGTTTGACTGTACTGTATCAAATCATTTATCAATGCAAATAAATTGAATAGTACTTGATTGTGCTTGTATTTAGCAATTTGAAGAAGAAAATAGATGTGTGTATTCTCTGTGTTCATGCCACTGTGCGAGATGTATTTGCCAGAGACTCGCATCAATAATATTTGTTTCCCTTAAAACTGCATTAAATACAAGTTTCACAAAGATTTGATGTATTTGCTACTGTATTGATTGTAAATTACTGAATCATATCACCAAAAATGAACCAATATTGCCGATGTATCTTATCATCAACCATGCATATCGCAAATATCCTTACACCACTATGGTTTAGTGTTAAAACACGAAAAAGCATGAAACGGGGAGACCGAGGCTAATTATTTCTTCACTATAGAGAAGTCCTAACAGTACATGGACACATGTACAGCAGATGAATAAAATGCTTCACAAAATAACTGATCCACAGCCAGTAGAAAAGAAATCATTACCACCAAGTGTGAGAGAAAGTCCAACAAACAGCAATGGTAACAGGTTTTGTCTAATGCATGCATCCATGGGATGGGAAACAGGATATCCAAACAGAATCTAAGAGAGTTTCTAGTTTTTAAGTCTAAACATATGAATGATAAAAGAAAAACAAACGCTTTAATGCACGTATGCAGATCTGAGTGTACACACAAATCCACATTGTGTGTGTGTGTGTGTGTGTGTGTGTGTGTGTGTGTGAGTGTGTGAGTGTGTGTGTGTGTGTGTGTGTGTGTGTGTGTGTGTGTGTGTGTGTGTGTGTGTGTGTGTGTGTGTGTGTGTGTGTGTGTGTGTGAGAGAGAAAGAGAGAAATGCTTGAATGTATTGGTGTGAGCGGGGGCCTGTGTCCAATAGGTTACTGTCCAGCAGAAAGGACTCACCCAGTAGAGCCGAGTTGCCGTCCCCCAGGGGGAAACGCTGGTATCGGGGCACGTTGAAAGGCGGTAGGAGGTGAAACTTCTTCTCCAAGAGGGGCTCGAGGCGGGAGGCCGAGGGGTCTGCAGGGTGGAACAGGTTATACACCTGTTGGCAGGCCGGTCGCAGCTGGGCCACTAGGGGGAGACACAGAGCCAAAAGCCAGGGGGAGTGGGCAGAAAAGAAAGGAAAAAGGTTGAGAGGAGCCCTAAGGTTTCCGAGATATACTGTAAACAAAACATTGTCAATTTGTCATCGACTTACCGTCTAACACTGGAATGACGGTTTTCCGCAAGGCCAGTACCAAGCCCAGGGGAGAGCCGAACAAGAAGAAGTCGGACACCTCAAAGTCAAACCTCCCCAGTGGTCCACCTTCCAGCATGGTGCTGCTGCTGGACCTGCGTGACGTCGAGTCGTTCCGCAGAACGCTGGAGTGCAAACTGAAGGGACAGCCAGGGCATCAGATTCACCTCTGCTTGTGTATATATCCTTCCCAAGTTAATGCATCGGTGTGTCACTAATAATCAATATTCATAGACTCTATGAAAATCTATAACGTATATTTCACAAGCATAGGCTTATGTGCTAATTAGGGCTATTTTATTCAGCTGTCTCTATTATCCTGGGAGGTGAAGATTTGTTTTTTATAGGGCAGGAGTCTGAAACCAGGGTGTTACTGTACTTTTGATTAGAATCTGTATTGTTTTAAGAAGCTCCTTCCTGGAGCCAGGACATTTGGGTGACAATGAAGTGTTGACATGACAAAGACAGGTGACAACAAAGGACACCTCATTTTAAATGTGTGACTATTTATATATTTGCATTGGTTCAAAAAGCAACCTTTGGTGATGAATGTCTGAGTAAAATGTGTATGTTGTCAACCATCCTGTCTGCACGTAGCACACGTAGGCTAGGCATGTAATTTAGATTGCATAAAAGCCATGTCAATTTGATCAATCCTTGGTCAGTCAGTCTGATCAGTCAGTCACTACTTTGTGTGGCTGGCTGTTAAGCCAAGGGCTCTCTGGAGCCGGAGGCCTGTGTTGTGTGCTTGCTGTATATGCTGTACTGCGAAATAACCAACCATCATCTGAGACCGCATCTATCTGCCTGATCAACACTTTACTTTGGTGCTTCTCCCAGTATTTTTGGGTATAGTTTGCTGGTATAAATGCACAATTTATGCCGGAAAATACCTCAGTATCTATCCCTCAGAGAAAATGAACTGAATCTGTGTACTGTATGTAAACACTGGGGGGTTTAGACCTGCCACTCAACTCTCACCTGGTCAGAAAAGCTTGGTGCTGTTTTATGGTGTCAAGTTCATAGGTGGAGGAGTCACTTCTCTTGCGGGGTAGCTGTCGCCTGCCGTCGTCACCGACGCTGGAGCGCGGGATGTCAATGTTACTGCGGCTGAGGTGGCGGCTGCCCTCGAGGTTTGGTGAGGACGATCCGTGGCCACTGTTGATGATGATGCCAGGAGAGAGAAGGTCCTGGTCCTTCAGGGGAATAGAAAGGAACATTTAAGATCTTATTGTGTTTTGGGTTTTGCACTTGGTATGTAACGGCACTTTGTACTTGTTTTACTAGTTTTGTACCAGTGGATAAGAAGTTGACATGGTTGTTGGGTGTTCAGAACACGGCATGGTTTGTCTCTTACCTGCACACTCACAACGCTGCCCCTGCGGCTACTGTTTTGGCTCTCGCTCACAGTCTGGTTGCTGCTGCAGAGCGCATCAAACCCTAGGATTCCTCCCACACAGTCGCCAATGAGGCACACCTACAGAGGTAAAGACTTTCTATTTGTCCAAACACTAGTACACTAAGAAAAACAACAAATACAAACCAATGAATACACTCTCTAGGATTGGGAGTAACTATTCCTATTACTAATAACAGAGTTGGTTTTATACTGTATGTTATATGATGAGATTTGGGCCTCATGATTGAGATTGGTAAACAGCTACAGTACTTTCTGTAGTCGCAGTGTTTTGGCCCTGTATTTGAGAATGACAGCCATATAACCACAAAAACAAATCCCCATTTTATCTTGAGAATTGTGTATACCTACATCAGGTGCACAGACAGATAAAAGTAAGAAAAAGTCAGTGTTCTTGTGGTTGGTCATTTTCTTGGCCAAGCTTGTTTATGCCCACATTTTGTACTGACTGGTTTTCAGACAAAAAAGACCTGTGATATACACAAACCAAGTCTGTACACTTGCACGTAAAAGATTTTTTTAGATAAGCTCCACACCCCTTTAGTCACTTTAGTTACGACCCTAAGATTCGTGAGGTCTTTGCACTGGTTCTGACTGCTATGTTCCACCCTGTTCCAGCCCACACATTCAATTTAGATGTCACCAGATGTATAGGCAGGCAGACATTTCTGGTTGTCTGGCTATATGTGAGATTACCAGTTCTGCGGCTGTGTCACAAATTTCTGAACCCTCAATTCAGATGCTTATATAACCATTTACCAACATCAATCTAGAAGACTCAAAGACTAAAACATCATATCATATCACCGTGTCCTACTGTAATTATGGCAACAAACTAGAACATGTGCTCCTTGGATCACATGTCTTCACCAGGCCAGATAGTTAATGTGTACATATTTTTGTGATGTTTAGACAAAATCTGTAGGACTACGAATCAGGTACTTCTTACAAAACACATGATAAGGTTTGGCCGCCTTATTGAATAAAATGTGTTTAAAATGTGTTTACAAACTAATGTCACCCCACCAAACTTTGCATGCCAATCATGATGGAATATGAAAATTCAATGCACGCACACGCACACACACACACACACACACCTGGCCAGAGAAGGCTGCTCCATTCAGTGACTTTATGAAGTCGGCATACACCTGGTTGGCTCGGACGATGACTGTAGCCACAGCCTCCTGGTACTGTGGAGAAGAGGTGGCCAGAAGAGGTAGCGCTGCTAGAGGGATGTGGTCCTGACTGTTGGATAAACAGCCTGCATCATAGCTGTATGGGCTGAGGCTGCACAGCATGAAGACAATCATACATTTCCACTTAATAATAGTAATAACAAGGATAAGGATGATTGATTATGATGATGATGTTGAGGATGATGATGATGATGAGAATAACATAAATACATTTATAAGAACTTCAGATTGTACAACGTAGCTCAACATCAACACTAGATTCAACTTCATACAATAATAAAGGTGTGCAGGAGATACTGTAGTTCAAATAGTGCTCCTAAAGAAGAAGTCTTGGCTTGAATAGCTCTAGCCCAGAGGGAAAACATCCCCCGGGAATAAATAATGTACGATACCAATAGTGGATTCAATTCAAAGTACAAGAAGGCAAATAATAGTTTTCAGCCAATTGGTTAGAAGTGTGTGTGTGTGTGTGTGTGTGTGTGTGTGTGTGTGTGTGTGTGTGTGTGTGTGTGTGTGTGTGTGCGTGCATGCATGCGTGCATGTGTGTGTGCGTGTCTTTACTTTGACACCAGGGAGAAGGCTTCGGCACAGATGGCAGGACAGGGGACCAGGCGGAGGGCGATGCGTCCCAGAGCGGTAGGGTAGTGAACCTGCATGACGCTGTCAAACGCTGTGCTGATGGTGTTGACGTCGGCCTGCTTGCTGTTCTGATCGCCTCCTCCTGAATCCAGGATGTTCCCTCCGTGAAGAACCAACACCAGCACGTGGATCTTGGAAGGCTGCAAACACTGCTGGGAGGATCCCTCCTAACAACAGGGACATCAAGGAGGTGTTGGTTTGATGGGCTCACTTTCCAATAGGGCTACACAGTATGAAGCACTTTAACCCTGGCATCCTCATAGGCAAACATTAACCATAGAGCTGATGCCACAAAAACAAACCATGCTCATTACAGCTATAGTTACGATTACATGCTCACTGGATGACAAAAAAAAATGAAAAACACACAATGTCAAGGCAAACGTGTGTAGACCTCTTTGTTCGCGCATCATTAGGATTTAATTGATTCTGATTTTTCTTATAAATTCTGTTCTTACCTGTTTGAATTCCATAATCGTAATATATACAGTATATAACACTGAAGCTAGTGCTGAGACATGTTGTGAAAAAACTTTACATAAATAATAGGTAGCACGGTAGGTAACACTTCAACCCCTGTCGGTCTTGAGAGATGAGGTAACACGGTAGCAGTTAAAAGCTTGTTGCATGCCATTATCTATAGGAAATTACCGGAATATTAATGGTTAGGAATTTATCAATTCCAATTTTCATTCCCTCATACCGGCAATTTGGTTAGGTTCGGACTTGACACCCAAATTCGATACCCGGACATACTCCTGATAATTGTAATTTTCCCTGAAGTTGTCCAACTGTTCACAGTTTGCAACACCTGCTGTAGTGAATATAACTCATTAGCCAGTCTAGTCTGTCCAGTATGCCAGTTCCACTGTCATTTTTGCATCAGGCAGACTGGAGCCTGATACAATAATAGCACAGAGCCAACCGTTATTGCACCTGCACGGGCAACCATTTCACCAACCAAATGAAAATACTTCCCATAGATAAACAGATACATTACCATACTCACATTAAATAAAGGGACACAATGTGCAGTTTTGCCATTTTTTAAAACCAAAACTCCACATTTTTACAGACTGCACGGTACACTCCACGTCACAGCTACAAGTACAAGGGAATTTCACACGGGGGTTGAGGTTTGAGGATCACATGGGTTGGACTAGGGCAGGGCAATTAGCACCGGGTCTGTTAAAGGGGTCTGTGTGGAGCTACTTTTAGCCCACAGTGCAATGGGCCAGAAAGTTTACTTACTGACTGGTGTCTGGTTACGGTGATGGTGGGAATAGTGGAGCTATCGGCTTGGCCGCTAACAGAGCCACGCATCTGAACACAAGAGGACAGAGATGCTGAGGGAGAGAGGCTGGTCTCCTAACCCGCTGTCTATTTATCGTATCGTCTTGCACTTGCGTTTTACTACCTCACTCTCACAGATAATCTAATACATATTAATTGATATAATAGGGAACCTCAAATTTACCATAACTAAGTACATAAAGGGAACTAAATTAAATTAGTTTAGAGGTGGAGCTAAAAAGCTTTTACATAATGTCTATCTAAAAGGCTTCATGAAAAACGACGGGACGCTGTGCAACACCGTACCATTAAAGTTGAGGTGGAAAAAAACCCTGTTGATTAGGATTGCATGACACTTACTTCATCTAGTCTTTCCTCACTGGCTGCTCTTTCATAATTCACTGCCATTTCCTTATACAGTTCACCTGCAAAGACAAACACACAGTCAGAGACAAAGGCTGATATGATGTAAAGCCGAATTCAATCATTATGAACACTTGTTTTTACCAGATGTTCCCTCGTTGTCTGAAGCCTCTATCTTGTCCATGAGGTCATTGGAATTCCACTTGGCTATCTCTTTAGGAAACACTTCCTCGTTGTCTGAAAAGTCTTCTGCAAATGGGAACACAAATCATAATGAGGTTAATTACAAATTATGGATAATTCATGTCATTATCTGAAAACCAAGAGTGTTTTGTCTGAAAACCAAAAATTTAATCAGGTCCATTTCTACAAACTTGGAATTACAAATAGATGAACTAACACACAATTATATGGTGTTGGGCTGTGTGGTTTAAGGTACTTTAGTGTATTATTGAAAAACAAAATTTGTAAGCAACTGAGCTACATTGGTTGGTGTACTGGTGTCCACAGACCTTTCAGCACACTAATTAAGCAATGGCCTGTGAAAATGTGTCAGTATGTTGTCCATTCAAATAAAGGGATTGAATGTGACCATTGGCTTATTCCATTCATAACTAGCTACCGTGAGCCTTTAGTGGCTCACATGCCTTTTAAAGATCATTTATCTGAATTCAGTGCTAAGTCTTACAGGCAAAAATACTGCATTATATTAGAAGGAAATGGTAAGATGTGGACAGAACATTGTATTAACTAAAACTAAATCAAGGAACCAGTATCTCCACAATGGGATATTAATTTATTTTATGAACAGAATATTATTTAGAATGTCTATGCTTATATTTTACTTCATTCACACAAAAGGCAAAACAATGAGTAGCCTATCTTTTATTATTGAAAATTCTCAAAAGGAACTTTTGGGAATTTTAAAAGCTTAATCTTTTGAACACTAATGGGCGCTCATTGGGTTTTATGGTCAATATCTATCTCTGAAATGTAGCCACTAGTTTACTGTAGTCTCAAGCAAAGTAGCCATTCTCAGATTACATAACATTCAAGTTGCTTCCTTAGCTATTAGTGCTTATATTTACAAAGTCATTAGCTGATTTTAAAAGTAATAGAAATAGAATGTGTCTTAAAAACAATGTTTTTATTACTTGTCACTCCACAAGAACATTCCTCAGAATTAATGCATCCATTCTGACAGTATTCAGTATTTTACCTTGTACTTAATCCATCTCATCTAATCTGTATCAATCTGTTCTCAAGATCAGTTATTGCAATAAACCTCTATCACAATGGCGCAAGTTCATCTTGATGCCCTAACTTATGCCAGGGGTTTTTGTCATAGACCTTTATTTAAATTCTGGAGACCCTCTGATCTGCCCCCACAGCCACTAGAATGGGAGTGCTACTTGTGTTTTTCATAAACATATACATGTACTGTAGTGAGTCTCAGATGTTCTCCTATGGAATTATCAGCAGTTGAAAACAGATTGGTGTCACAATAGGGAGGAGGCTTCACTCTGGGTTAAAGCACATACGATATATTTTTTGTGACACCAATCCATTTTAAACTGCTGATAGTTAAAAATGTGAGTAGCTAATATACTATATACTGTATGTGTACTGTAGTAGCTGTGGGGGCAGGTTGGTCGTTGGAAATAAAGCAACCTTCACTGCATTAGGTACTTTAATATGCTGATAGGGTTTGATTAAGGGGGGCCTGTGTTTTGGTCTGAAGGCCTCCTTTAAGTGTGGCCCCTTTGTCTTCACTACTATACTAGCCTGGCTAAAGCCAGACCGAATCAGCTGTTGGCAAAAAAATGCCTGTCAGCAGATAGGTCTGGAATAGCTCAACCGTACGCCCACTTCCTACTCCAGAGAACTGGGGAGGCCAATCAGGGCATAGTATTCAAATATGTTTGCACCCAATTTGGAACCTGGACTAGGAAGTGGTAGTACAATTGAACTATTCCAGACCTGCTGACAGGCAATTTGCTTTGTCAACAGCTAATTCAGTCTGGCTTTAGCCAGGCTATCACTACATAGCAAGCCATTAAATGGTAAATGGTGCATTTACAACGCACCTTTATCCAAGGCACTTTATGAAACATAGATTTTGCATCACAATCACCCATTCATGCATACCTTCATATGCTGATGGAGGCGGAAGCCATGCAAGGCACAACCAGCACATCAGCGGCAATTAGGGGTTCAGTGTCTTACTGCCATCAAACCAGCATGCAGTACAGTCTACAGTAGGGCTTTTGTACAGTTGAATTGTGTGCTCAGTTTGTGGAGTTGTTCACTACTGGAGTGCTATTGCACATGGACCACTTATAAAACAACTCAGAGGGGTGCTTATGCAACGTAAATATTGGTTATTATAATGCCCTATAACCTGCTATTAAGTGATGTGGTAGGGTTGTATTCATGTAGTTAAAGGATTATCGTGAATGTTTGGATGATGGAGATGTTAAGTCTATGTAATCCACTTCAATCCATGCAGATCAATGGTACAATGGTACGATAAATGCTACAATATACAACAAAACAAATGACACAATGTTGATTTAATTTGTAGTCATTCAGTGATGTTTACATGCAGTTTTATTACATTTCAAAGAGAGGATGAAAGCTGAAGGTGCCATGTGTACAATCACCATCATGTCAATAAATAATAGAGGTATGCGTGATTTTATTATCGTTTGAGCATTGTAAACAAAAGGTGTGAAATCATCCTTCAAAGGTCACATTTTGCAGATTGACATCTAGCCCAGGTATATAATAATAATAACAACAATAATGATAAGGGTAATAATAATAATATTGAAGAACTAACATGACACACTCTCAGCACTTTCTATCATCCATATGCAGCACACACACAGCGGGTGTCAGGTAGCATAAGCAGTGGAGGAGGATGTTGGTCGGACAGGGCTTTCAGGACAAAGTCACCCGGCCCACGTCCTCTCTGGGGCTCATCCAGGACAGGACAGAGCCCACGTGTCACATCACACCCACCTTATTTCAGCTGCAGGCCCAAAGAACGACGGCTCTCTGGGTAGCTTAAGAAATGATCTGTATTAAAGAGATGCATGCAGAGTCAGGGTTTGGGGAAGGGGGGAGAAGGGAGCAGGTAGGTCTTGGTGTGGGTGGGGCGGACGGCGGGACAGACGGACAAACTATGCCGCCGCTAACACTGTGCACATGTCAAAAAAACGGACGTTACCGTAAGCGTCGAAGAACTCCTCTTCTGAGCTGTCCTCCGAGTCTCTCGCTATGCTCTGCATCCTCCACTCTGAGATGCTGTGACGCGAAGGACTCGCTGACGCACATGGAGACAGGAGCATAAAGAATTGCAGTTATTTCGAGAATGTTCTAAAAAAGAAAAGCCAGTTAATTCAGGACATGGGCATCTGTCTTCCCACGCATGGGCATGCATGCACATACATACACACACCTTTCATTCGGTCTACACCACAATGGAGCGTCACACAACACCCTAATGTGCTTACTGTGTTACGTAATAAATGCAACAGTCTCTGTGGTTACTTTATCCCAGATGGACTGCAGGATGGTCAGGCAGCGGCAGGCAGAAAAGAAAGTTCCACAGACAAGCTACAAGCTCACTGACAGTCAATTACTACCCAGAAAGAAAGACAGATGCTAGGCTAAAAGTTGGCCACGTCCACGACATTTTTATTGGAAGCCTTGTATATCATTAGCATTGAATGGGAACAGACGGTTATTTAGAAAGCCTCTGCTGTATTGGATGCTGTACAGGGCAGGATGGTGAGAGAGGGGGCACAGCTGTGGCTGTCAGCGTACACAGTGGAGGACGTCAGCCGTCTCTGAACTGTGATGTCAACATGGCAGCTAAAATTAGCACCGTGAAGGAGAGCCACGGGGGGGTTATGAGATAGAGGGAGGGGTGTGAGGGAGTCGTGCGGGATAGGAGACAGGGTCCAGGTGGGAGGCAAAAAGAGAAGGTGCTCCGTGGTAGTGGTCACACCTGCTCCGTCAGATGGCTGCAGTCAGGACCATGTGTTTTGTGATGTCGATGATACGGAGGGGGGGGGGGGGGGGGGGGGGGGGGGGCAGAAATGGCCCAGATGAGTGCTTTCGAGTTGTACGTGTGAAATGAGGTAGTCCGAATAGCACAATCGACGGCAATTCTTAAGATTACAACTGTCACACGATTTTGTAAACTCAACTGCTCACCCTTGTGTCAATGATCTAATGTGAGAAGCACAAAAGTGGAAAAAGGGAAGTTCGCACACCATTCGATTGCTCCCAGGTAGTGGATTTATTGACAACGTTTCGACCCCAAAAGGGTCTTCATCAGGTCATGGTCAATGATCTAATGTGATCCTGGGTTCTACCCACGTTTCGCCAACCTGGTGGGGCAGCAGACTGACCTCATGCTTCCTTCTATGCATGAGGAGTCTTTGATGGAGCATGAATCACATGATTATCTACTACTATAATCTCCAATGCTACTCTCGCGTACATTTTCTACAAACGTGGATAGTAAAAGAGCCAGTAATCAGGCAGGACTAAATCGGGAATTAAATGATGTGAATGCATAATGAACGCTGTTTGATGCCACCTCACAACAGCTGCACATGCAAGTAGATGCCGGACATGGTGAAAATGGCCTTCTCTTCTCCTCACCTCCTCTCTTTGATGAGCGGGAGGATCTGGAGGAGGTGGACCACTGCTTGGTGAGCGCACCTCGTGTCTGGAGAGTCTCTCCTCCCGATCGGACGGCCGCCTCCTCGGCTTCGATGCAGCTGATGGCCTCCTTGGCCTCCTGGGCCTTGTCCGGGGACGGCGTGCCTCCGTTGGCCTCCGTCGCCTCCTCTGCCTGGCTGAACTGGGCCATCTTCCTGGCCAGGGCCAGCTGGGTCTCCAGCTCCAGCTGTCTGATGTCCTCGATGGTCAGACCGTACCACTCGTCCTGCCAGCACCAGGCCTGCCGGTGGGCACGGACCATCACTTTCCTCAGCCCTTGGGAGATGACAAGTGTCTTGTTAACTACCTTTTTGTGTTATTTTGAAAAGAGCTCATGTACAAGCTCATAGCTTTGGCATTGAATATTATCCCCAATTTTGGCACCAGTATTAATGTGGTTATAGCCAATTTATTACCATACTATATACCATACTAACCCGAGAGCATAAAATGATACCAAATGGACCCTTACGGGTCCATTTGGTTCTGGGAACCACCTGGAATCCTCTCAGGGACCACTGGTTGAAAACCACTGTTTTAGATGAAAATAGGTAATTTTCTTTGATTGACATACAGTAGTATAGACGACTCTGTGACTCCATACACACCTACGTCATGGATGAATCGTTCGATCTTGGACTGCATGCCCCAATAGCGGAACTCCACCTTGCATAGTTTGTAGGCACACATGATGGGGGCCTTCCCCGGGTCGTCATTGTACTCCTCTATCCAGTCGTCCTGCAGGGGGCCTCTCTGGGTCTTCATGGACTGGTAGAGCCGAGGATCCTCCTCCGCCTTGTACTCGTGAGGAGCGATGGGATCTGTCACTATGTCAATGGGGTCTGGATGGGAGAGAGAGTAAAGTCAGACCATCAATACACCGATAGAGCCTGGAAGACGGAGTAAAGTCAGAACACTATATATCAATGAGTCCTAGAAGAAAGACGTAAAGGGATCCGTCACTGTCAATGCCATCTGGACAGAGTAAAGTCGGAACAGACGGGGAGCAACCATAGACTTATTATACAATAGACATGACACCCTGAGGAAACCTTGAGGCGAAATGGACATAATGGCCAAAGTTGAGAATGCAGTTTGAGGAGCAGTGGGCTAGAAACATGAACGAGCAATAGGCTCCGCCCCTTCCAGAAATCTACAGCGCTCTACGCATGCCTCGCGTTCATGTTCTTGGCCCATTTTCCCAGAATGCACGTTTTTTCACTGTTATTTTCCCTTCAAACAGGAGTGAAATCGCCTCATGCGCTGGGTAAGCAACTTAATACAAGTGGATGAGAGGGGAACTTCCGGTGTCGTGTCTATAGTATATTAAGTCTATGGGAGCAACTTGTGAGTTTTTGACTGCATGGTATGCACTGGTTGTTTCTCTTACGGTGTTGCTAAAAACACATAATTTTGAGCATATCTGTAAAGGCTAACCTTTTTTTGACGTGCAAAAATAAGACGATCTGCAAGCTCACAAGCGTACGGGCTGTGAGAGCGGGTATTGTGACAGCGTCATGTGACAAAGTCGGGCTTAGGTGTTTAAGCTCATGTTGATTATACACTTTCCTCCTGAATTTCAATGGGACCAAGCAGATTAAAGTAATGCGGCCAATCATATGTAGCAATGGAAAAATACTGACGGTGAACAGTGCAGGCCTAATCGGGTTTGCCGCACAGCCTGAAAACCACGAGCGTCTGAGCAGTGTCACTGTTTGACAAGCTTATTATTGCCAACGGCAACTGGCAAAATGGGTGCAGTGTCAACAAAGACCCACAAGTAAGTGCACCTTAACTGAGGCTTGAGTTTATATAGAAAAGGTCATTGATCACAAAGCCTTGAATAACAATGACGTTACAGAATCCTACTGGCCTGACAGTTTGATTAACTATACCATAGACGGCGGAGGAAATTGCTTTCTGTAAAAGCTCTCCAGTACAAACAACCTGACATTAACGCTGACTATAATTGAACATGATCTGATTAAAAGGGGTGCAAGCAATGTTTTGTAAGAAAATAAATAAATAAATAAAGAAGATCAAACGCTTCGCAGTATATTCCATTACTAATCATCGCTGTGCTTTGGATCTCCTCATCTCTTCAACTCTTTAGTAAACAAAAAATATGTTTTTCAGCTCAGGATACAAATGCTATCCAATCAAGAGCTTCAATTTTAATGGTGTTCCGGGTCCCAATTTCAATTTCACTTGGTTGAAATTGGCAAAGGCATCCAAGGCTACTAAATAACAGTAACATAGAAACAGGAATATCAGTGATACATCTCTGCTGTTCTGTTGAAACCACAGGCTCGTACCAAGAGTCCTCTGCCTCTTCTCCACTGCAGACATGTTGAAAACATCTGGCTGGTTGCCTGGGTCCGGCTTGTAGTACGTCTCTATATCAATGGAGAACTTTTCAACAAAGGGACAGGTGTATCTGAAGGAGAAATGACATTGGCACAATCTATGTAAATAACAACACATCGACTGGGACCTTGCACAGCCTTCCATTTATATACATACTTTTATATGATATAAAACATCTGTGCACTCAGAGTTAAAGGTAATAGAGGCAACTTTAGTGTGCAGAAACACTGTGTTTGTAAACAGATTTGTTTAAAACCAGAATCTAACTTCACCTCACCCCACTCTATTGGCCTTTATGAATCTGTTGGAGACTGCTGTGCTGTGGTTGGCTAAAATGCTGCCACACCCCATACATCCCACTCCCCCTCACAAATTAACACGCCTTTCCTGAACCCGACGAATGTTTTGTGCTCATGATTTGTTGACAACAACAAAGTTCTGGACCGTCTGCAGTACGAAGCAAGTGTCTGTCTGCAGGGAAACAGCTGCAGCATCAAAGTAGAAGAAACATAGAGGGGGGAAAGACAAACCAATATACCTGTATCTATTTGGATTTTTGCATAAAAAGTTGCCTCTATTAGCTTTAAACTAACATTGCAGATTTCACTCTGTTAGTGATGAAAAACTGCCTATTTGAAAGTAAAACTGCTGCTCCTCTCTGGTCACACTGTTGGAGGTATAGGAAGTGTGTGAGACATGCCCTTATGTTGCAGCTGGTACTGTACATTTACAGGAACACTGTCACTGGTTGGACATAATGAATGTGCCAACAGGCAGTTCCAGTCTAAATAACTTGTGACTGTCGGTAGTGCCTGAAGCATGCCTCTGTACAGAACCTACTGTACATGCAAAGTATTCAATCAAGTTACAGGAAAAGACTCAATCACCTTAGTGTATTTTACTGTGGGGAAGCAAAACTATCAAAGCTATTATTGGTATCAGAACCAATTATGTAAATGCCAGTGTTCATTTCATTCTTGAATCGTTAATCAGGCAGCTATGCAACCCATCAGTAGACGATGTAGGAAGTAAGTAGGTAAGTAATATCCACAAGAGGACAGTTAAAAGGTAATGTTAACTCTTTTTTATGTCTTAATTGATGTCTCAGTCTCAGAAATCCCCCAAGAGATGGAAAACTATAGCTAAACTTACAGAGGAACACGTTGTTCTACCTGGGTTACACCTTCTGATTGCTTTCATTTAGGTTGATGTTAGTAATAATGTGTGGCTTGGAGAGCAACATTTTGACATTACTGAACAAACCAATGGCTTATGTAGATATTAGATTAGATAGCATGTCGTTAAGTCCTCTCATGGGACTCTCACTAGAAGACGCACCTTGTGCGGGTGTAAGGGTAAGCATTCCACGACTCCTCCTCGACCCTCAGCGCAGCCTTGGGCAGGATGGACCGGAACCAGCTGGGAATGTGCATGCCAATGTGGTAGACCTTGTGGGTGTACTGCCCTGTGCCACCTGGTCCGTCTGTGTACGGCTTGTTCTCCAAGATCTCCACCCCGCTGCCTTCACCATGGGTCTCCTCTCGGCTCTTTTTCTGAGAGAGGAAAACAGCAATGGTCAATATGATGAGGTGTGTGTGTGTGTGTGGTGTGGGGGGGTTATTGACTATTGACAGATTCAGGAAGGAGAGCTACTGTTCTGTAGCATGCAAACCCAACACACACCTGCCCTAGCTGGTATCGTTCCCCCTGGCAACACTCTCTTGGTAACATTTTCAACATTCTTCACATTTTTGAAAAAAAAAAAAAAAAAAAAAGAAAAAAAATGGCGGCTCACAACTCGTCATGCCATAACCAAGCCCGCAGTAAGGCTGTCCAACATTGAAGCTGCCACTCCCTACTGGCGAAGAGTGGAAGAGAAGTGTAGCATGTTCATGGGATGTGTTAATAGAAGCATCAAATGTACGTCATCAAATGTACACGCGCAAGCCATTGAGTTACAGGTGCTTCAAAACGGCATTGAGCAGATTCTATTGCTTCGGTTCGGTCTCCTTTTATTGCCCTATGATCATAATATCTCATGATGCTACACATTGGGAGCTTGTAGTTAGCTTTGCGACAATATATAGGAGTGGTGTCTAATGATGTTTATGGACTGCTAGCGAAGACTTAAACTGATATTCCAGTAGATGAGAGTCGTGATGATGAGTGTTGTTCCGACAGTTCAATTCTATTGGGTACATGAACCAGGCATGCATGACTAAGCTAATGATATATCAGGAGCTTACTGAAATAATCGCCCATTTGCAGTAGGTGTTAACTTCTGAATCGTTATTTTTGAAAGCTTGACATGTGCACAGCAGACTAGTGGTACAGGGACTGCAGATGGCAGGCCAGTAAAGCCAAGAATCCTGCTAAGTAGCTCAGTTTCTGCTGTAATTGGAAGTCTGTCTGTGTAAAAGTGACAGTGTTTCCGCAAATAAATTCATATTCATCACTTCACATACAGTAGATTCTGCATAACAGGAGGAGAACATTTAAGTTCTAATAAGTACTGTTTCATAATTTGTTTTTGTCTGTCATATAACTCAGTGTTTTTCAACCTTTTTGATGCCAGGGCCCAACATTTATTATTGAGCCATGGATGATCATTTCATGACATTCTAGCCCCACAGACCCTAAAACTAAAGATTTCACAATTCTTGGCTGGATTTCAGAAATAAAACAGGCAAACATACAGATCAAAATGACCATTCATTTCCACATTCTCTAGTCTTGTAGACTTCTTAATTAAGTGGTGCTACTGCAGATGATGAATATTTTTATCTCTTGAGAGTGTAAAATGAAACCAATCAATCATTTACCCTGCGGACCACTGGTTGCAAAACAACTGCTATAACTGAATTTTAATTTACCACATATAATATACATGGGTGGCACACACACGCACACACGCGCACACGCACACGCACACACACACACACACACACACACACACACACACACACACACACACACACACACAAACGTTCTAATCTAAAATGACTTCCTCCAGACCTATCCTATGACATAAGATTAGCAAAGCAGGAAGTCCCCAAACCAGTTGCCAGAGCCACACCTTTTCCATATTTACTGTACATTCCAGGTAACACTACATGTAGGAAGAGCGCTGGGTGGGGACACATGACATTAACTGCCGTTACGGCTGGGTAACTTATTAAGGGTTTGAAGACAGGAATGTGTGACACGCCAAGAGGGGGCTTTGTAGTTATTAGGAAATCAAACAATCAAACACGACGGCAGTGCAAGTCCAAGTGCTAAGAGAGAGCAAAGGGCAGAATTTCTATAAATATAACAGAAATTGCAATAGAGCTGAGCAGTCCCGCCTCTTTCATGACGTCACCCGTGTTCCAGAAATGGAGTCCTCATTCATTTTCCTCATAGACTTTTCGAAAATGGTTAATATAAACACGATAACGCCGGGTACAAAGCCAACTCGGGCCGTGAAAAAACATGACAACCACCACAATATTATCATGTAATATCGAATTAGCAAGAAGTAAAAAACGGCAGGATACAACACATTTTGTTTTGTTTTTCTTCTTAGAAATTATGTGATAGTCCCAAACCATTGTGTGTTATGATGATTTGTCACGACCCAAGTTGGCTTTGTCCACACTGTAAGCGTCTTTATATGAATCATTTTCAAAAAGTCTATGAGAAAAATGAATGGAAATTACATTTCTGGAACAAGGGTGATGTCACAAGGGGGTGGGACTGCTTAGCTCTATACCCGCTCAATAGCTCTTCCTTTACTGTAACAGATATTAGCATAACTGGTTTAAATCTCTCTCTCTCTTTTTACATAGAGCAGAAATGAATTAGCCCGGGGCCTGTTACAGTAATAGGATGTTTGGCGTGAGGTAGATTTCTCCAGTCAGTCCAGAGGGGAGAGGCAGTGCAGGCCAGTCGGTGAATCAGGCCTTGAGAGAGAAGAGGGGGGGCAGCAGACGCCCAACCCTCCGGCTCTCCAGAGCTCATTACCTCTGACAGGTCGTTCATTAGCCACCCGCCCTGCTCTCAACAGCCACCATCCCACTCCAAAGACACAGCACAGACACCCGAGCACCCACAGACAGGCTTGGCACGTGCCATCACGCATGTCACAAACACACATGCTCGTACACCGTAGCGCCAATTGCGATGCATACGACATTAATATACAGTTGTATGTTGCACTAGAGGATACACATAAGCAGGTGCACGAATAGAACATCGCTGTTGGATCATGGAAACCTTAACTAAAACCATCGGACCCAATGTAGTTTTTCATTTTGTTACAAGCTCTTGTTAATACTTTGAATTGGTTCAATAGTTCTGTTTTGGGCATGCCATTATGGTCAACATGGACAAATTTCAAAGATTTTCAAAATTCATCATCAACTACACTGGCCAGTCAGAGTACTTCGAGGGACGACTAACGGTACCCCATCATTCCCCGGGGGACCTAACACCGAGAAACAAACCCTGTGCACCGATCGCCTTACTTGCGTCCGCTCCACTCGCGCAAGTAATAAAGCATAAATACATGAAAATCCACTGATTGAATGTTCCAACTGCTCTGACAGGACAGCAGGGGCTTGTCCTCTTGCCACCAGCTCAGCGATGCATGCTTCCCTGCTGAGATTCTGCTTTTCCTTTCACTTGGAAAGATTATACTTAGATTATAGTCAGCGTTTGTATGGTATGTGGGCTTTTGTCAAAGGAGGGAGACCAAGGGATGAAAGTGATAGAGACAGGTTGAGGAGGGAGACTAGAATCGCATTTTCCCCTCATTTCCAGCATTTGATTTGCACTGAATTTGTTCCGGCAATTGTTCCTCCATGCTTGCGATTATGAATTAACAATTAACCATCAGTCAAGACAAGCGGTTTCCTTTGGGGCAGGCAAGGCAACGTGAGCATGAAATGGACTCTGACTGGGGTGGGGTGTAGATATGGCCCGGCCCTGGCTGTCCTTTAGACCCTGACTTGCATAGGGGATGGATCACACTCAGGCAGGTCTGCGTGTTACAGTTGCCCTGGTAACATATCGTAATGAAGAAAAGGGAATCAACACCACCATACTTGGGTTGGTTTCATTTTTTTCTGCTGACCACTCAAATAGCTTTATTTTTCCTTCTCTTACCGTCCCCCTGACCCCCCCCCCCCCCCCCCCCACCCCACCCCTAACCCTTCTCCCCAACTCCCTCATTTACAGCTTGTCTTTTCACCCTCCGTTTCCTCTTCTCATTCCCTTTCTCTCTAACAAAACCTGACCACCGGCACGCTGCTGATGTCACGGTTGCCATAGTGATGGAAACCTCACAGCAACCAGGCTGTACAGAGAGGGTGAGGTCAGGGGGAAAGGTAACTACGGGTCACTAATGGGAAGATTTGTTTTCCTTTTGTTTCTCATCAGGTGCGGCACACAATAAATCCTTGATGTCCGCAATAATTCATTTAGTAAACTAACCCCGTTATTGCATTATCGCTGCAGAAAACTGCATCAGCTTCCACTATTCGTTGCATAATGTACCGTCCAAAGTAAACACAAAGTGCTCTATGGAACACAGAATCTACAGCGCCCGCAGTGTCAAGTTTGACTTTGACACTTGAGGAAAACAAACGATTTTCACTCAAAACAAATGGCTTGGAACACTTTTTTCCACTTGACAATCAGTTACGTTTACAGTTGAAACAGCACGACACATTCTTCCGACTAACCCCTAAATTTGCCTGATCCCTGACACCTGCCCTATGCCACGTGTCACTCCAGGTCACTTCAGATGGCCATTAAAATGGCAAATAAAGTCAGGAACACGGTTCTGGGAACATGGCACTTTTAACTAGTTTGTATCGACTAAAAATGGCTGCTTGCTTAGGGGCATGTCCACCCACTCATCGGCAGCGATGCAGCTCAAGCGAATTAGCCATATGTGTGGGACAACAGTGGGATCATAAATAGCAAAACAATAACAACCGACAAGGCACTGAAGGCGGTAAACGGAATATCCTGGCACTTTTACAGAGAGCACTGACTAAACATCATGGATTTAAAAGGTTGGTCACACCTACAGTGCTTGTCTGAAACTTCTATGTGACACTTTCAGCAAAAGTTTTCCAGAAGGTTGCACACCTTCATTTCCCCATTCGCTTCGCTTGATTAGCTCAGGAGCAATTGAAGGTGTCGTGTGTTTCCGGAGGATACAGACAATCTACGCCATGCACCATAGATGCACCGGGAGGTAAACTGGGCCGGATCAGCTAATATGAATATAAATAAAAGATTCGGATGGTTTGTCAGAAAATCAGTTCGGGAAAATAAATATCATTTTAAAGGAGGACCGAGTATGTCTCAGCGGCAGTGGCTCAGGGGTAGAGTCACTGGATAGTAATGGCAAGGTTGCCAGTTCGAACCCGGGCTCCCCCAGAGTTAGTGTTGATGTGTCCCTGAGCAAGACACTTAACTCCTAATTGCTCCTGATGTGCTGGTTGTGCCTTGCATGGTTTCCACCACCATCAGTGTTATGAATTTGTGTGCATGTGATGCACAATCTATGTAGCATTTACTCTGACTGGGCATTGTTTGCTCTGGCAGATCAAGTTTCCTGCCTAGACAGTACACTCAGAAACTTGCATGAATCTACACTCTAGAATAGATGCTTTTGATGCTTTAATAAAATTTATAGTGGGGGAAAAAAAGAGACAAGAAGGCAAAGTAAGATAAGACTTCATAATCTTGTGTTGTCACTGAGGTCAATGTATTCTGTGGAACATCCAGTTCCAGTTTGCCTCACAGTGCCTGACAGATAAATCTGTCCACCGGAATAGATGTACCAAGAACTTAATGTTTCTGTCCTTGCCTTCTTTACATCCTTATAGTGATCTAATGAAATAAAGTCCTGGGAACTTAACTTGTATAAAAAAAACCTGTTTGAATACGTGGGACTAGAGCTGAGGCTAGCAAACATACGGTGCTCTGTGCTTGCAGGTATGTTTAGGTTTAGGGTTAGAGATAGGGTCAGTAATTTGGCATTGCTCCATGCTTGTGGTTATGTTTAGGCTTACAGTTAAAGAGGGTCAGTAATTAGGTTTGGATAGGGTTAGGATAAGAGTTTTGGTTAGAGTGAGTGTCCTGGCGACCACAAGCAACTAGTCATAACAGCGACCAGTAAGAAAGTGTATGCGACCAGATCATTGGTCGCTAGTCGATTTCACTGTCTGGATTTCATATTATTATGCTTATGCTTATGTTTGCTACTGTTCATGCTATTACTGAATGTATCATTCATGAGCATTTCCTATGTCTTTGCAAAGGGTTTGTATATATATTTTTTACACCATTGCACAGTCCCAGTGATCAATTCGATTGGAAAACAAACATCCAGGGTTCTGGACAACATCAACGCTGACTGGCCTTCAGGACGTGATAAGTCACTACAGTTACACGTACAGAAAATAGCAGCCAGCCATTTGTGTTGCCCTGCTTGCGGAATCCATGCCTGTGTCCTCTCACCTAGTCTAGTTTGCAAACAAAACACACAAAATGCCCACAAATAGTCCCAACTCCATAGAATTTACACAGGGGTGTCCTGAGTCCTGCCATAGCTGAGGTGTCCCATTAAATGCGGCGCGACACATCAGCATTGACCCCCTAGCTACACCCTACAGGGCACCGCTCCATGGATTTGTCTTCACCTGTAACACTCAACTAATGTTAGGTATTCTCAGCACTGGTGAGCATAGAACATGATTCACAGGGGTAGATTTAACTGTTTATCACCAGCCTTGAGACAAAAGAAGGGACTGTAGAAAGAAATAGCATGTACTGTACAAGCATTATGTCAAGCATTACTGTAGTTTGTAGCGCACGCACGCACGCACGTACGCACACACGCACACACGCTGTTATTGGAGGAAATAGGTATTTTCAGAGAGTTAAAATGGATTAATCTACCAGCACACTGTTCTTTTTGTTCCACTAGTCCAGTCTTAGACTCCACGTGACCAATCACCACATATTTAAGCACCTTTAGTGACTGGCTCATTTTGACAAGTGTTTGCGTCAAAACCTGCTCCCACACAGCCTGTTTTAATCCATAATTCACTAGCCCCGTGTTCATCAGATGAAGGAGTTCCACTGGTGCCATGTATGGCATTGTCCCCAGTATGGAGACATGGGCTCACCTGGATCATATAGAGCTGGGCAATGCGGTACTCGTCCACACTCATGGGCATGGGGATCCGGTACTCCTTGATCAGCATGGTGGAGGCGGGGGGGAGAGGAGGACATCCACAAGTGGAAAGAAATGGGAAGCAGGGTGGAAGTCGGGAAGGGAATGGGATGGGAGGGACAGGGGGAGGTGGATCTCCTATACGTGATCCGTCAAATCACAAGCTGGAGACCTCATTGATGGTGTCTGTTGGAGAGAGAGAGAGAGAGAGAGAGAGAGAGAGAGAGAGAGAAAGTCTATGGTAAGCAAATTGTGAATACAAATAAAATACTCCAATTAAATTGGCAATTCAATCCAAAAACCCTGTGATGTTTTAGGATTGAAATACGTTTCATTTGACAGGGACAGCAAGACCAAATTTAGTGAGACCGCTATAGTTTACATCCATAGGCATGCAGCCAACAAGCAACAATATAAAAAGGTATATAATAAAGTAAACATTACTAAAAGGGTAACAAGAACTATAAAAAGGCTACGTATTGTTCTAAAATACATGACACCAACGAAACCTACATGTTATCCTATTTAAAAACTTTCACATGTATGTTTATCCGCGATCCAACCATTTAGTTGGACCTTATAAGATGAAAAGGACGGATACTCTCTTATGTTAAAGCGTAGGTTGTTCCAAATCAAGCTTCGATTGTTGAATTGATGAGAACCAAAACAGTGCAGCATTCAAACCTAAAAAGTATTCCCAGAGCGCTATCCATTCCGGTATACATAAGCGATAGAAGAAGATAGAGAAGTCACATTCCAAAAGCTTACAGACAAAGGCAGCATAGAAGGAAACAGAGGCACTAGTCGCTCAGGACATAGCGCTTGACATCATTTTATAAAGTCCAAAAGGCTTGACTCTGAGGAAGAGTATCAGTGCTGCGGCTCCATCCAGCGTCCTAGATTCCTACTGTAAAGAATAAAGATGGGCTCTTATATATACACACACTAACGGTGGGGGAGTAGAGCCCACACCTGACCAGCTTCACGGAGAAGTTTGAACACCCGTGCCGTACGACCAGTAACCCCCGTCTCTCACGACTCTTTAGCACCGTCACATGGGGGGCTCACTCAGCATAAGAGGGATTACGATTGTTCAGAGAGGGGAGCATTACATAACCTTCTAAGAACACCCTATATTTGCTTGCAACTTCACAAGCAGCATTCCGTGGAATTATAACACAGAGCTGTTTTGGAATCGCCGGGGTAGGGGTACTGGTGGCGTTGGTTATACATACACATAACACACATAACACTCCATCAAGCTCAGTGTATGAGCTAGAGAGGCCCTTCTGTGAACTCTAAGGGAAAAAATAACTAAAGCCAAGTGCGGGCAAAAGCAAGGGAACCGTGTAAACGGCACGCTGGGAGTTCATTTAACCACAGTGTTGTTCTTAAACCTTAGCTTAATGTGTGCAAATAATGCAGTAAGCATGGGTTAGCTATGTCCATTTGTGGTTGGTTGAGCAGGAATACTTTCCAGAGACAATCGGTTAGGATGTACATGTATACAATGACACTAATCAATAGAGCTGAGCAGTCCCGCCTCCTTGTGACGATGCCCTTGTTCCAGAAATGGATTCCCCATTCATTTTCCTCATAGACTTTAAAAAAATAATCTGACAGAGCCAACTCAGGCCTCAACAATTCATGACAACACACACAATGCTTTGGACAATCAAATAATTTCTAAGAAGAAACACAAAACAATAAGCATTGTATCCTGCCGTTTTTTTCTTCTTGTTAATTACATATTGTATGATCATAATATTGTGTTTGTTGTCATGATTTGTTGAGACCCGAGTTGGGTTTGTCTGTGCTGCAATAGTCTCCATATAGATAATTTTTGTAAACTCTATGAGGAAAATGAACGGGGAATCCATTTCTGGAACAAGGGTGGCGTCACAAGAGTCGGGGTGGGACTGCTCAGCTCTATACCCATCTCGGTATTGCGGGGGTTTGCGGGAAGAAAACGGAACAGACCTGGACACCCATGACTGCCTGTGGTCATCCACTTTATGATTGCATAAGCCCCAACAATGTGCTCTCTCCTCCCTCCACACCAAGGCAGCCTAGTGCACCTCTCTTGGTGCACGGCCATCCCTTTTAATCACACTAATGACAATAATATTCCCACTGTGTCATTCAGCCAGGAGTTTTATATTGGGGGGGTGAGGGGCAGTGTCGCCATAGTGCCCACCCAGGGTCCTCAACCCGTCAAGAGCTTTGCCCACGGTCCACTCCAGACACACTCATCTAATGAAGTAAGCTCAGGGATGGACCCAGCAGGGTCCACCCAGCTCCTCAAGCATTGCTGAGAGACTGCGGAGTGTGACAGTTTAGGGTTGGCGGCACAGTGTTCTGTTTCTCTTCCCTTCCCTTTACAGCATTTTCTAAAAAGGAGTATATCTATTATTTTCCCTGTTCCCTTTACAGCACTTTCTAAAAAAGGAGTATATCTATTATCTTCACTTCTCTTTACAGCATTTAAAAAAAGAAAAAGGAGTATATACTGTACAAACTGAACAACACATCGACAAAATCAGAGCAGGACACCGTGTTCTGCTTAAAATAAGCACGCTCTCGTCTCGGGAGGCCTCAGTTAAACCTAGGCGAGCTGGAGAAGCCACAGAGCGGTTTCAAAGGGGGCCTGTCTTTAAATTTATTTGTATATTTGGACCTGACAGAATATATCAATAAACATTCAATTCAAAATGTAGCTCGTACAGTACAGCAGATTTAGCATAGATGTAATTTCCATTTTCCATTTGAACACAAAACAAAAGTGACATAGGACAAGGACATTATCCTCATACATCATCACATACCGTGTTCGGTCAATCAAATGGTCATATTCCATGCGACACATGACAAACTAAACCTGAGTCTGACCCACTGTACGATAATAGGACAGTGGTTTTCAACCTTTTTGATACCAGGGCCCACTATTTAATCAGCATTTGAGCCACGGACCATTTGATGACATTTTAGCCCCACAGACTCCAAAATGATTTTTTTTTTTTGCTTTTGTCGACAATTCCAGGCTGGATTTCGGAAACAAAACAGGCAAACATACAGATTAAAATGACCATTAATCTTCCACATTCTCTAGTTCTGTAGACTTGTGCTAATTCAGATGATGAATATTTTAACTCTTGAGAGTTAAAATATCTCAAAGAGTTACATCTGGTTAACCAACTATTCATCATTTAGCCTGGGAACCACCTGGAACCCTCTCAAGAACCACCAGTGGTCCCCGGATCACTGGTTGAAAAACACGGCTTTAGGAGGTTAGGTTTCAATCTATTGAAAATCTACTTGAAGTCTGTTACAACAACCAATGTGACATCATCACAGGTGCTAAATGGTGGCTGTCAAGTATTGTGTACAGCTGTCACAAATACAGCTGCCCCATCAAAGAAGTAATTCAATATGACATGGCAAGAGCAAGACTTTTATTGGATGTCTGGAATCTGTCTATTAACAAACCAAACGGGGAATCATTACTACAGTATCTGAAACAAGTAAATGTCAGAGCAGAAAAGGACAATCTCAAAAGTTGGAGAAAGGCGAGAAAGAAATAGGAAGCAGCAAAAGGGTGAAAGAATGGGACAGGGGAAGAATGAGATAAAGTCAGGAGGAGTGAGACAGGGAGAGAGAAAGTGAGGAGGCTGGTACACTGTCAAAGCATGACTCAGACCAGTATATAGAACAGGATACTGGGGGTTGTTGATGCTGCAGAGCCAGATACTGTAATATACCTGTTTTTAACACTTAATTTCTTGTAGGAGAACTAATATATGTACCCCATTTAGTGCTCACTTCTCTCACTTCTCTCTCTCCAATTGATGTCTCTCATCCTGTGAGAGAACTAGGGCTCGCCTGTCCCTAGTTCAACTAGGGACCGCCTGTCCCTAGTTCAACTCATGTACCAACTATAAGCAACAACTGACACACCCCAAATTGCCTCTGACAAATTCCATTTGTAATCCCTCTGGTGTTTGTAAATAGTGTCAGGTTGTGACATAGTGTGATGCAGTAATTTAAAGGGTCATTTCACCATTTTTGAGAAAAATATATGTCAATGACATTTAGAAGATTTAGAACACTTTCCTGGCAGCCTTTATGTTAGTAATATGGTAGTAATAATTCAGAGCTTAGCAGTAAAGATCTGATGTGAGTGTCTCTGATGCCATAGGCACTACTTCCTGGACTACATGTTCTAACAGTAAGAACTGCCCTCCACCTATACAAAGAATTGTGGGAATTGTAGTCCAGGAAGTAGCGTTGATGACATGAGACACTGGGCTCACTGCTAAACTCTAAAATACCTAAAACCACATATTACACACATAAAGTATAAAGAAATGTTCCTTTAAGCACAGTGGTCAAAAACAGCATGGTCAAGCTTGTATTAGACTGTTAATAATCCTAATTCATGTGACCTTTCACATTAAACAATTTAGAGCAATGTTCCTTCCTGATCCACAAATGTCACCATGTTTAATTATCCGTTTAATAATTCAATTTTACAGTTACATTATGCCCTACAGAGATCTCTCTTAATGCTTCTGCAGAACACACACACACACACACACACACACACACACACACACACACACACACACACACACACACACACACACACACACACACACACACACACACACACACACACACACACACACACACTTTTTACAGTTGATGAATGAATTATTTTTCATCCATCCAGCAATGTGATCAAAAGACAAAGTATGAATGGCATATGCTATGTGGACACAGAACGGAACCTGCTGCCATGAATCTAACATCAGCAACCTAGAGAGAGAGAGAGAGCACTGGCACCATGTTTGACCTAGAAAGAAAACACACACTCACACACAACCTAAAAATAGCCTGGTGGTCACAATAATCCCACCATACTGTACGTAAGCAGAGTGCCTGACGTTGTGCGATCAGAGAATATGCCCATTCCCCTCTAAAAATAAAGCCTCCGATACCCCGTGAGTAGTGACGCAATAGCTGTGCACAGTGCACATGCCACAGCACAGCTAATTGATGTGGAACCTGAAGGCTTTGCTCCTGCGGAAACATTTTTACTTAGCAATGTCTGCATGATACATTAAAGGATGAGAAGTAGCACATGACTATAGTACATGCCTTGTACCCCTGTCTAGTGTCTACCACACTTATTCACAGACGGGCTGGCTTTCATCAGATGAGGAAAATTAGCATATCTACAAAAAAAGAAAAGGTCCGTTTTAGCAGGAGTTTTGGGCAGTTTGTTTGCAGCTTTAAACAAACTGCCCTGCCGATAGGATAGTTCTGTATACAGTGTATGATGGGACAGTTCTGTTTACTGTGGGAACCTCATGTTTTCTGTATTGGCTTGGTGTATTGTGCTTTGTGTTGTTTTAATGTTGGTGTTTGAACATTGAACAGACTGTGAAGAAAATACCTTTCGGTACAACAATATCATTACACATATTTTTGCTTTTTTAAAGGTTTCAGCTAAATATCTGCAGCTAAGTAGGAACTCTGTATTGTTGAGTAAGTCATGGCTTCTACACCTATGGCCATTTCAGATGATGCACATGGGTCTACCTGAGGCAGCAAGAGGGTAATTTACACTCAGTGGTGTCACAGTAAGCATTTATACATTTTAATTTGAGCCTAGTGTACACATAAACATAATACTGTAGTGTAGATGCAACAGTTTTCTAAAACTGCACAGTTGTGATTGATGATTCCCAGTGCGCTTTATAATAATAGAGACTCACTCAAAGGTCATAATGTATCACAGGAACCGGCAAGGCACCATCTGTAAGTATCTGTCGATCTAGCAAATAGCACCACATTTATGTGGATATTTTACAGTTGCAAGCCAAATCTTTTCTACATTGTATGAGTAGCACAGACGTTATTTAGACGTGGTGTGCGAGTAGGTGGCTGGCTGCTGCCTGGTTCCTGGAGAACCAGTCAGAAATTAATCCTGGGAGGTAGGTGTTGGCTCACAGGAGGCGTTTTCCTAGAGTCCACATTGGTGACATGCATTTAAATTTAGCCGTATCCACCTCTCAGAATGGCACTACATTCAGGAGTTGCCCAGGAGATGGTAACGCCCCCAGAGGAGCAGGAAGGAGGGCAGGGGTTCCCTCATTACAGACTGGCCAATAAAAAGGCCCCTTAAAAATACAAATGGAAAATACTAGACCGTGCTCTGCCAAAAATACCACATATCGTTTTCACACAACATTGCTTTGACATTGCAGAAGCATCTCTAGCTATGACAACCACTACAAACACAGCCCATGTCTGTGATGAGAACCCATGATTGGCTTTCTGGGCTTATCCTTCGATCCTGTTAAAATGTCAAAAGGCTTAAGACAACCTTGTCTGGCCTGGGCTGGGTGTGATCTGCGGTCATGGGGGTGTGTGCTCTGCCATCCCTCTGCCATGAAGAGCTCATGCAGCTTAATTACCAAACATTAACATTAACATTATCAATTAAAAATGTGCGCAGATACAAATACAACCTTTGTCATCCAATCCATCCAGGTTGTTATAGTAAAGGATTTGGGGGATTTGGAAAATTCTCCGGTCCCCTGGTAGCAAGATGTGCATTTGCACACACTCTACAGTGAGGGGAAGTGCAACAGGCCAACATCATATATATCATGGCCCACCCCCACTCAATCCTGATTGTAGGAAGGTTCCTCATCCTAATTGGACGATAGACTTTTATCCCAAAGCCCAAACTGAAACTAGCTATTCTTGACCCCAGGGGCTGACTGGGGACAGGGGGGAACTCCTTATATGTTCACCACGCTCTATAGTAGGGAGGATTAGGCAAAAAGTAAGGAAAAAATAACAATATTTACATTAAGTGAAATCACTTGGTATACCTTTAAATGTAGCAAGAACTGAATTTACACACAAATGTCAGAGACGAGTGAACGGGATCGAGGAGGCATTAATGTCCCTATATTTACTGTATACTTTCTGTAATATAGATGCAGCATCGACCCTGCATACTCTAATCTATTTTCAGGTCAAGTGGAGTAATGTAGATAGATAACCACACCGACCTGCCATGTAGGCCAGCTGTTCACGGCATCACTACAGTACCAGTAGGAAGATGCACATAAAAACAACCAAATCTCTGGGATGAAGCCTCTGTATTTCAAGTTTCTGTGACCCAAGTTCCTCTACAGGCCAGAAAATAGGATACACAACTGGCCCTTGTACTCATCATCGTGCTACAAGGGAAAAGCTAAAAATACTCTCCACCCTGTGAGCAGCAGTGCTTCTATCTTCCTCCTCCACTTTCTCATATAGCCCTGAAAGTCAAAGCTGTTCCTAAAAATGACTAATTTACAGATTTAGAAAACGTTAATGTCCTCCAAGCAAGCACACAAATCATTGCAAAGCACAGTGCAGTGGCGATTTATATTAGTCACAGGCAAATTGGTTATAATCCACAGCCTTCATTTCATTATTTATGTATTTATTTTCCATATTTTAACAGCACATTTACAAACCTAGTTTAGAATGCTATGTCACAAACAAGTTTTGATCATTTTTAAATGTCAACAAGGTACTTCATTGGTACATATATTGTTGTTATTATTATTATTAAGGGACCAAGCAGTCTGTGAAATGGACTTGGTCCCATCTTTTTTGTCAATTTTCTTCTTTTTCTTTTCTTTATTTCTTATTCTGCCAAAAATGGCTGTTCTGGCAGAGGGCGATGATGCAAAGCCCATGACCATTGGCCAAACGGTGGCACTATAGCGCTCAACTGAAAATGCACCATAGCTCATGAACCATTTGGAAGGCAATCTTATCAAATCAGGACAGGAAATGAGACAGATCTGTGTTCATGTGACAGATCACATGACTATAGAGATGCACACCAATTTGTGTGACGTATGGATGAAATGTGTACGAGTAATGTGATGAAATGTATTTAGCAAAATGAGCCTCATGGTGGCACTTTAACCGGTCGTTAGGAAGAGCTTCTTGGGAAAGGTTAGTCATTGGCATGTATATGAAAAGATATAACTATTGTTCTTGTGTTTTAACCGTTGATGAAGATTTGAACTGTTGTCACAATTGTGAAATGAACACAGGACCTGAATGGAAAAAGAACCGCAAAGACATTTTTTCAGTGATTGGCTGTACCCTATACCGATTTCATTTATGTCAGACTGTACCCTGTACCAATTACTTTTTACAATAAACTATTCAATCAATCAAATACACGGATGGACGAGACTTAGGGCTCCATTTTCACCACTGCTAAAACATTTTTCAATAGTGCAACTAGCCACTCTACATTTTCACACTGTGAGCTTTCAAACTAGTCATTTTATTTATTTATTTATTTATTTATTTCAGAATGGTTTAAAAAGAAGTTTAGGTATTAGGGGTTTCACAGTGACGAAGTTGGAGCCCTCCGTCTCTTCCCACAACTTCGGCCAGGGGTAGAGTAGAGTAGACAAAAAGCTCTATTCGTTTATAGAGATCAGCTCCCATTTCTCTGATTGGTTTCTAGAGCCAGCTCCCAGCTTTGTGATTGGTTTGTGGAGACCAGCTCCCACCGATTAGAGAGAATGAGAGCTTTGCAGCCCTATAGTGGGGACATCATTTGTGTATGGTGCATATGGTGATTATCCAGCCCATTTTTTTTTTTTTTTTTCAAATGGACCTGGCTCAAGTCTCTAATCAACACGCTTCCACCTGAAATACAAGATTAGATGACCTTAGTGCAAATTAAACTTGAATTAATCAGTTAAATGCTGGGGTTAAATGAGAGCTGCCATCAATGTCATTCTGCCTGCGTAACTTGCTCTGACAGTCTGAATCAACTGCACAACAGTCTTATGTAACCACCAGCAGAAGAAAGATAAATTATTATCTGCAACACCACTTAGTCAATAGTGTTACTAATTCAAGCTGTGAACTTGCCTCAGAGCAGAAGATCATAATAGAGATATACAAACTACAAAATCTGCACCTGCACGAAGAGTTTTCAGCACACAGATGCTCAATAAAGCATGAGGAATGCCTCAGAATCTTGCCAACTTAGCTTTGAATAAATTACTTAGTAAACTCTTTAGTACACAGTCCTAAACCAGCTATTATGTGTGAGATTAAGCCATGTCTCTGGTGGTCCGGATGCCACTAACTGTTTGGTATTTTGCCAAGATATACAAGTCTGAATGATTGTGATTAATTTGCCACAACTCTGCCAACAGCAAACTTACTCTTGTTATCTACTGTGTGTGCTACTAAATTACACCTTTAGTTTGAAAACAAAAATAAATTATAATTGCTAGAGTAGGAAACAGTTCCCAAGAAAGATTTTGGAGAACCATACAGTTGGCATTAATGCATTAATTAATTAACTGTGTGTTAATGTGGAAGTAAGCATGCCATGCTAAGATAAATGCCAATTGGAACAAGCAGCAACTAAAGCAACAATTAAATTACCTAAGCTCTTTAGTTTACTTTACATCAACAAAAGACTACAGTAAGGGAAAATATTGCATTTTCTTTTTTTACTGGGGTCAACTAACTGCAAGTCATTGTACATAACAAAATCAAACCTAAGCTGAAGTGATGTTTCCCAGGCCTGGCTCTCTGGGGTATTCACTTCATTATATTGGTGACGGTCCAGATAATTTCCTCCTTGTTAGAGTGAAATAAAATTGTGGATATACTTTTATAAAACATGTTTTTGAGCCTTAAAACGCCTAAATCCTTCCCCTATTCTTTCCATTGCTGCTTTAACAGAGGGTTACCATGGAGACACATTGGTTACCAAGATGGAAGCAAAGTAACGAAGAGAATGGAGACCAGACGTTACATCAGCAGAACTCTCTCTCTGGTTATGGCAGAATACATGTGTAGCATCTAGATAACAGACTTCTTCCTGGCAAAATATCTATTCTGATATCCTTAGATAAAACAAGTGTTGGATGTTATATGCTATATACAATGATAGGTCTAACTGTAATGGGAAGGGCCCATATTTTACAAAGGAAACGTAACTTTAGTGACCATAGAAACAAAATGAGAAACCATCCATCCACCATCAATCACTTATCCAAAGTTGGGTTTTATTCATTGCCCATGCGGTGGGGTGACCAAACCCCCTCTTTTACCATCCGTTCCAAACAGGCCTTGTGCCAGCCTAACAACCCTGTGCTTCCATCTAAACCCTTCAAAAATAAAGGTTTTTCCTTCTTGGGGTCAGGTTAAAGTGCACAGCGCTCCAATGAAGAGCTCTGTGTGTCCCTGTCTGTCTGCTTAGAATACGACGTATCGACACCAGCAGATGATTTTTGGTCACACGTCCAGGCCATTCATACTAAGTAGTCATCTATCTGGGGTCGCATTCGCGACACACACACACAAATGAAAATGGTGCAAACATTAACCATAGCACGCACACTGCCATAATGCCACACACTGCCACACACTGCCACACACACACACACACACACACACACACACACACTGCCACACACTGCCACACACACACACACACACACACACACACACACACACACACACACACACACACACACACACACACACATTCCAACACCCTATACAGGACCTAACCCTAAACTTAACCCCACAAGAGGCTACAGGTTAACCTTCTACAGGTTATTTGTGATGTGCCAAGCATATCGGGAGCCCTGGGTGAGTTGTGACCAGCAGGTGTTGTCAAACTATTGCAGAAAAGTGACTGCAATACTACTACTGCTCCGATTCTCCAGCATAAACTAAATGTTTTTGAAGACATCGCGACATTCAGCACGGCAGTGACTTCCTTGCTTTAGAATGCTCAGTAGTACCCGAGTAGCTCAAGTCACCTTCCTGCGGTGTGCATTCAATGGTAAAACAAAATGCAACTTGACTTCACCTGACTGTGTACATGATGTACAACGTGTAGCCTACTACATCATTGTAAAGACACTGAGTCAACAGTGTGGCCAGTGGCCACTGACCAATGCTTTGTACTTGAACTCGCTATAGTGTTTGAAGTGGCCATTGAGTATAAACTGTATATTTTCTAATGAGACTGTGTTAGTGTTGGCTCATTTCAAATACGTGAAGCTATGAGTAGGAAGCCTCGCATTGGCCAAACACAACTCTGCTGGTGGCAATCAATAAAAAATGAAAAATAAATCTGGTGGAGTGTGAGTCTGGTCAATAAGCCAGGCTAATGAGTAGGAGGAATGTGCTGCTTCTGAAAATACATCAAATTAATATTCCACCAAATTAATCCCAGGAAATGGCAAAAGTTCCCTGCTTCACAAGCATTTCTTTAAAAGGCAATTTCAAGTTACAGTATATCTTGCGAGTAAGACGCGCAAACATTTCTTACTTGTGCAGAAAGCAGCTCGTAAATTAGAATAACAGCAACAGACAGCCACAACACACGGCAGCAGTGCAGTCCTGCATACCTTTTATACCCATATATGGAGTTTATTGTCAGACACGGCCAAATATGGAGTCTGGAATCAGAAAAATGGAGATCGACATTTTTGTGCATTTCGGAGCACCCATTGTTGAGTCAGTTGGTTAGGCGGTGCAGAACTGCTGATTTTACCAATATACCTAATACCCATATACAATAGACACATAGAGGAACCACTGACCGATATATATGCCCCTATGGACATATGCCGTCACATACCGACATCAGTGATCTACAATTCTCCATATACAAGCATGAACAGAAAGATAGGGAGATCTCCAAATAGGAGCATAATTAAGGGACTTAAGCTGGCAGTCAGACACAGAGATCTCACATAAGGGCAATTGAGCAATTATACGGTAAAAGAAGCATGGACTGACAGACAAGCGGGTACAATGAGTAATCTGCAATACACAATATCCTGGAACAAACAATATTGCATAAGTAGGTATGTATAATTTACTAATTAAGAAACCTAAAAAAAACAAAAACAAACAACCTACCACAAGCCCAGCAAATACATTCACAAACCAACCCAGTGTGCAGACTGTGCAAGTTCATGGGTTTGAACAAGGACACCTCAAAATAATTATCATAACATTACACTTTCCTCCAGGGCTCCTGCATCAGTTCTAAAGTGTGTTTTGGCTCTATAATGCTACATCGTTTCATTTTGGAAACAACCCATCCAATCCAGTTTACTAAATAGACTTCAGTATATACAACACCAAATTATCCATCTTTTTTTGGGTTTATCACTTTGACAAGCCCCTTCTTCCTCTTGAGTCTTGTGTACTCAGTACAACTCATGCATTCTTCCTAAAGGTCTTCTACTCACAGCTGGAGAGATCGTTGCT
This sequence comes from Benthosema pterotum, assembly GCA_039105355.1. Taxonomy (NCBI): domain Eukaryota; kingdom Metazoa; phylum Chordata; class Actinopteri; order Myctophiformes; family Myctophidae; genus Benthosema; species Benthosema pterotum. The sequence goes on along the minus strand of CM076972.1, from coordinate 32,685,437 downwards.
CTCTCACACTGACCATAAATGGCAACTCTCAGCAGTACTATTTACACATTTTACATGCGGATATTTCTATAATGGGATCTTCTGAAGTGTTATATTTTCAATAGGTAGAGTAGAGCAGGCACCCTTAGGATCCAGCCCCCATCCATCTCATCCCCCTACATAAACACAACAGAACATTGAATGGCGATGAAGGAAGACCCCATGACACGGAAGTCCTTGGTAAAGGGAGGGCATAATGGAGAGACTTACCAATAGCAGCCTGCCAGTGAAAAACAAGAATGAGGGGAGGGGGTGGTGGGGGGTGAGGGGCTAGCATCTGACAGTGGCTATTTTTAGATGTAGAGAACTCAGGCGTCTGCGGCCAGTGGAAAAGAACGAGTCGCGTGGGTAAAGTGACAAGGAGCAGCGCTGTCGCTTTCATTTTACATGAACGCAGTGAGTCAGAGCGTGCTGACAGACAGTCTAAGGCTGTGAGTGAGAGCGGTGGTGGTGGTGGGGGGCATGGAGGTACCGGAGCAACACAAAGCCAGCAGCCCATATGTAGCCTGATACTTTACACCAGTGGTCTTCAACCAGTGGTCCAGGGACCACCAGTGGTCCCCAGCTAAGTGGTCCTCAGCGAGGTTTGTTAACCAAAATGGACCCTTGCAGGTCCATTTGGTTTCATGTTTACACTCTCAAGAGTTATAATATTCATTTATATTTAAGAAGTCGACACAATTAGAGAATGTAGAACTGTAATGGTAATTTTGATCAGAATGTTTGGCTGTTTTGTTTACGAAAATCCATCCTGGAATTAACCAAAAGATTGTTTTAGTTTTGGGTCTTTGAGGTGAAAATGTCGACAAATGGTCCATGGCTCAAATGCTGAATAAATAGTGGGCCCTGGGATCAAAAAGGTTTATAAGCCACTGCTTTACACGCAAGCTAACAAAAAGTTAGCGTTCACACAGCACGCAAATGATGCAAAATGCAAATAAGAGAATTTGACTAACCAACACTTCCGCACATTACTTGGGGGCGCAACATTTCTAATTCAAAGCAGACAATGGCCCTCTGCTTTATTAGATTTGCCAGTCCAACCTACCGGGGATTTAGAAACTCATTTATTTTTGAGTAGATATTGCATTTTTCCGCCTTAATAACCAGGCACAGTGCTGTAGCAGAGGCCATGTGTCCCAGAGTTCCTGTGTTTCTACTAAACACACACGCACAGTACACCCCTCTGTTTCTTCTCCTCGCATGCCCATCGGCCTTATAGAATTACGTGACATATCCATTTGCCAAATTCAATAAAACTTTTCTTGTGACCAGACCACCGCACTCTTCACTGACTTATGGTACGTTACTCCTTTGAAATCACATCGGAAAATTAAAGGTATTGGATCATCACACACACCTAGACTAGGTGTTTAGAGTGCAAAAAACCTAAAACACTTCCAGTATCAAAGGGAATTTTAGATTTTTAAAAAGTTAGTTTGCTGTAAATACAACAGAGGTTTCGAGGCAGGTGATTCCAAATTTACACTCATCTATAAAAAAATGATCTCTTTAGAAATGTATTTTGGATGGGGTAACACAGGCTGTCCATTACTGTAACCTCCCATGTCATCATGATCATGCACACTGCACAGTATAAAAACTAAAAACGCACACACTTTCAGGTGTGTCGCGACCCATTACTAGGCTGGCTCAGCCCTGAATCGCCACTTTCCCAATCTTCTAGGTCGGTATGAACCAACCACTGCGAAGACTGCTGCTTTGATAACGCCCATCCCAGAAACTGCTGTGGTGGAGAGGGACTTCAGTCTGAATAATGAAGTGAAATGAAATGACAATTCAGACTGAGGTCAGGTTAGTGGCTAACCTGACCTCAGTCTGAATTGTCATTGTCAATGGGCTAACCGTTAGCCCATTACCATTATATTCAAACACTCAATTCCCCTTCCATGAACTTTTGTAGCCACTCACACCTATCCAGGGCAAGCAGTGCCTGCAGAGAAGGGGACAAGGCGCAGAGCCACACAAACACTTACTCTTCTTCCTTTTTCCATTTGCCAGTCCACCATGTGGGAGCATTAGCAGCAATGTGTCATTAATCAGCTGGCTCATCAGGGATGCGTGGGGACAGGTTGTACTGATGTACTCCCCATCAACAGATCAACATCAGCATTAGCATCTCAGCTTTTCTAAATGAGCTGAAGTAGCAGGACTGTGGGGGGAAGGTAGGCATTGGGGTAGAGGAGAAACGTATTAATGCCCAGTACACATGGTGGGGGCTCCTTTGAAACACTTGTCAAGCTTGACAGCCCACTCAAGCAGCAATGAGAGAAACATAAAACAACACAAACTGTGTTGCTGTAATATAATCTCGTACAGTGTGCCGTGTGTGCATGAGTGCTTGTGTGTGTGTGTGTGTGTGTGTGTGTGTGTGTGTGTGTGTGTGTGTGTGTGTGTGTGTAGAGTATGTACTGGAGTAGTATGTCCTATGTCGTGTTAATTTGTCGTATCATTTTGCATTACATTCTACATAAGTATAACTATTCAAATCTAATACAATTGAAAACAAGGACAAAGAAGTAGAATGTCTCAACTAAAATAATAAGCAAACAGAATCACCAATAATTCATTAGCCCAGTAGTCTTTGTTGGCAAAGGGTCACTCGGCTGAATCTATAGTGGGGATACACTCGTAAAGAATGCTCTGAGAACCACATAGATTACCTAGAAGTCCTTCTTACCATTTGCATATATATGAATGTTTTCCTTCCAGAAAATTGAGTACTAGTGTACATTAAGCATTAATACAACGGCCCAGACCAGGAGAGGCACATGGTCTGGGCCTGGGTCCTTAAGGGGTTTTCAGCTGCTTCTCCTCAGAAATGACAATGACACATGCATACATTAGTCAAAGTACCAATAGTCTAACATAGTTGGCCGGATAAGACGATAACTGAGCTTCCGCATGCAGTTAGAGTTAGGTCAGGTGTAGCAATGTTGTATTACGCCAGACTAACACCACACACCCTCAAATGAGTTGGTGGATAACTGGACATTCTAGCTTTTAACAGTCCTATACAATTCATAATCGTGAATATAATTTATAATACATATGAAATGCTTTACTATAAGTCCAAAGTACCAACATTCTATATCTATTCTAAACTATCATCTGGGCATTTTCTGTTGCCTGGGTGATGATTTGTTAATCACATCAACAACAGTCAAATTGCTTTTAATCAATTCAGCAACTGTGGCAGCCATGTTTGACATGCTGAGATCCGTCTGCGCAAGGACGCTCACGGTTACAGCTCAGTGTGCCTTAGCTTGCGCTGGTTGTCCGGATACTGCGGTTATCATCTCTAGGGCTTCAATTAACATCCTCTCTGCCCTTTTATCACTCCCCTCACATAGGGAAAATAAAGTCTGGGCTTGTGATAAATGTGCGGTATCAAGGGACAATAATTATCTATACTTAATTAATTTATTGTCCGTGGGACCAGTGTGTTCTTGTGACGTGTTCTTATCTTTAAGGTCAACGTCATCATGCTACGGTATATTCATTTTGTTTTCACTGAAAACACAGGGCAATTAACAGGTTTGGCACTTTCAAAGTGCCAAAACTTGGTACACAGAAATCATCTGGGTCCCTGAGCAAGGCTTGGTGATAGATTTTTGTGGTGTCGTGGAAATAAATGACAGTTTAACTATGGTATGGCGGCATCGTGGACTCATGCTATTAACCTACAAAAATGTTGTTTTTGTTTTGAATGAAAGATAAATATGTGTAATAATCATTATAATAATAATATAAGGCAGGGGTGCCCAAAAGGTAGATTGTGATCTACCAGTAGATCACACGGGCCATGCAGGTAGATCACATGATGGTGCCCTAGAATGTATAGATCTGCACCTCTTGAGAGTGTTAAAATTAAACCAAAGGGACCCATGGACCCAAATGGATCCATTTGGTTTCATTTTACACTCTCAAAAGTTAAATTATATGTAAACATCTGAATTATGTAATTTCAAGAGTCCACACAATTAGAAAATGGAGAATAATTGTTATTTTGACCAACATGTTGCCAGTTCTCTTTTCCCAATAGTGGACAAAAAACAAGAAAACCTTCCAATTCTCCCCCTCCATTTTTCATTATAAGTTCATTATTCTTAAACAGTAAGTAACACCATCACCACTATTTCAAAGTTTCTTGGGGTCCTCGAACTGGATTTTTTTCTTTTGATGTGTAGATCTTGTTGAGCCGGTCATTTTGAAAGTAGCTCTCAATTCAAAAAATATAAGGGGCATGGTGTGTGTGTGTGTGTGTGTGTGTGTGTGTGTGTGTGTGTGTGTGTGTGTGTGTGTGTGTGTGTGTGTGTGTGTGTGTGTGTGTGTGTGTGTGTGTGTGTGTGTGTGTGTGTGTGTGTGTGTGTGTGTGTGTGTCCATCCAAGCTGTGGGAAGAGTAGTGTCAAGGTTTTGAGATCAGAGTTGTTTCTGTATAATAAACCCAGGTAGTACTATACTATGCCCTACAAACAAGCACACTAATTATTAACTGTAAGAAAATGGTTCTAGGGCAACAAGAAAAAAGAGCAAAAGCCAATCATGTAATATAAGGAATACAACCTCTACTGCATAACTCTACTGTATGAAGAAGAGTAAACAATGCAAACTCTATCACTCTACTATTAGAAAGGTCACATGGAGGGCTGATGGTACTTTAACAGTTTTACAACCGTAGTTCAGATCCGCCTAATACTTTCTATCTCTGGTGGTATGGACCTCATCTTATCAGTTGGCCCATGGCACAATTTGTACTAACTCTTCACGTTGGTGGGGTGACTTTGTGTAATGCAGTAGAAAATAGAGCTGGAAAAGAGACGCTTCTAACTAACAAACACATTGCACTCAATCCAGAGTGAGAGATTCAACACCTCTGTGCCAAAAATACACAGTACAATAGATGACCTCCAGGTTATGATGTCCTTAACAATGGTATTAATAATAAACAAAGGTGTGTGTGTGCGTGCGTATATGTGCATGTATTTGATGAACTAACAAGATCAAATTCAAGATAGGTTTCTCACAAGGGTAGGCTAGGTAATGTACTGTATCATGCTTTCTCTGTGAACTGAGTAGCCTACCTTTTTATGTTTTACTAAAGCAATCAGCTTCAATAACTGAAAATGGAGAGTACCAAAAACCTGCAGTAAGCAGTCACTCACAGATGTCAAAACAGTTAGTTAACTGACAGGAAGTGTGCCTTGTTTTGTTTCCTGAGCTGAAAATGTGATTATGCAATTTCTACAGGTGTCATGTCATTTGTCTTCTTGACAGCTGAAGGCCATAGCCCAATTTATACAAAATAATTGCTTTTTGCAGGGAGGGTTAGGGTTGTCAGTATAGATTTAATAAAAAGCTAACCCCCCCCATCATTGCCCTCCTGTACAATGACCCTCTAGTCTAGTATTAAGATCCTTCCTGGTGTTTAATAATAACCCAGGAAGCAAGTCTGAGTTGATAAGGCTGCACAGATAGTAGACTTAGGGCATATTCGTCCTGTTTTCAGTGAAGAGGTGGTTTGTAAAAACAGAGATGTTTTGTGTGTGTGGTGACCACTGCAGCATGACCTCATGTCCGAAACTGGACTGTGATAGGCCTTTATGGGAGCATCTCTGTCTGTTGATCTACCGCATAACTGAGTTTCATTTTAGTGACATTCAGTGTGTTCAAATCACATATTCTTCAAACATACAGGACCAAAAACAAAGAGGCATGCTGTAATAACTACATAGTGTAAAGCTAGTTTTAATGTAACTATTTAGAGATCTAATTTTGGGATGCCAATGCACCCAATATGTTTAGTAGTATCACATAGTCAGACAACTATTCCACAATCTCCGAAAGCTATATAGTCTCACTCAGTAAGTGCTATATACGCTTTGATGGTTTCTATTCATTTTAGGATATATTTGCGTGAGTGTAAAGACAAAGTGGGGAGGAGTCTCCACTTCCACGTTATGTTTTACTCATGAGTCATGATAGTTTCCGTTGCTCCAGACTGTATGATGAAAGCATTTAAAAATTGTGCGACAAATGGTCTGGCATCATGAGACTACAGGAAGTGGAATTCAACAACAGGTAGGTTTTTAGAAGTATCACACAGGAAATGGAATTTGTTTAAGGAGAGATAAAGAATGCCTTGTCACAAATCCAAGAAGGTTTGCCTACTGGTTGCAACAGTTTAAGATGCAGTCTACTCTAGATGTTATTTTTCTTCTTCCTGGAATTGGATGTAAAAACTGGATTTGTATTTTTATTAATGTGAACATAAAAGACCTAGTGGCTTTGATCTCTTCCAATGGTTGACATCTTGTCCAATAGTAAACACAGTCAGACAAAAAGGGCAGGACAACCAGACAGGACAGAGCACCACAAGGTTCTATAGCAGGCTGTAAGCAAAGCCCTGCCCACATAAAGAAGCTACATCACAAACAGGAAAATGGAATATTTATCTAGATGCCAAGTAAATAATAGGCGGATCCTCTGGTTAAGTCAGCAACTAAACACACATGTCTCCCATGCAAAACCTGTTAGGCATATGTCAGTGGACGTGCAATTATAGGTAACAGCAACGGTCAACGCCTCTAGGCTATAGAGTGTCAATTCTGTCCCCTTTCAGCATGACGAGTGCAGTCAGGGCACCAGAAGAGAATCTCTTATTCAGTTTTCCAAAAGGTTTCAAAAAGTATTTATTTAAAGACCTTTAAAAGGCCCAGTAAGTCACTAAATGCCAACTCGGATGATGACAAATCATGACAATAAAGTAACACAATATTTTGGGCCGAACAAATAATTCAAAATCCTTTATCCAAAGCTTCAAGGTCTTTATATACCGTAGATTAGCGGACTTAACATATATTCTGTCTTTTAAAGGATATTCTTAAGGGATTTATGGCATTACTAAGTGTAACAACTGCCTTAAGCAGTGTATCTACCGAATATAGCGACAACAAAAAATAGCCTGAGATAGAGATAGATAGACTAAATAGACTGAGATCTTGACCCGGATCAGGAGCCATTACATTGACTGCCGGTTATGAAAAGCTTAAAATACAGTATATACACTTTTCCAAAATAATACAATGATGGTATGAGTTTGGTTTCTTGTGTAACATCTTGCTGGTTCTCTGGAAACGTTCAATTGGTTGCTGGACAACCAATTTGCGAAACAACATGATACACGCACAAGCTCTGTAAATGACAATGTAATCACCCAGATTGTGGAAGTATAAAGAACGTTTTACCTACTCACTAAAACAAAGACGGCTTGTGTGATGAGAAAGCCTACTTTACTTAGTGGAAACACTCCAAAATGGACTTTTTTGACAGAATGTGGCTGTTTTTCACCAAAAGAAAAAATATTCTCTTAGGTTTTTCTCTTGGCCTTTTTATACCGGTGGGTGGGGGTCTCAGAATGCTTCCACTAAGTAAAGAAGGCTTTCTAATCACACAAGCTGTGTTTGTTTTAATAATAATAATGGATTGCATTTTTATAGCGCTTTTCTATGCACTACGTGTATACTGAAAGCCCTTACAATGGTCCATTCATTCATACATTGGGAAGTAGAGCGGCGAACAGTCAACGCCAGCGTCCCCACTTCCCACATTCACACACCAGCGGTGGCAACCACTGGAGGCAAGGTGGGGTTCAGTGTCTTGCCCAAGGACACATTTCAACATGTAGACAGGAGGAGCCGGGATTCGAACCGCCGACCACTGGATCATTGGCCAACCTGCTCTACCTCCTGAGCCACAGCTGCCCCTACCCTGGCGAGTAGGAAAAATGTTCTTTATATCCTGAAGAGAGGCTGGTCGGTCCATCCGAGAGATTACCTTGTCTTTCACAGAGCTCCACTGCAAGGCAGAATCATTAGTGGGGTCCCACGACACACCGTCATTTACAACTCTTGTAAAAGTTTGACTTTCGCTTCTAATTTGTAGATGATGACCTATAGAACAATTTTAGTTCGAGTGGCCCATCTGCAGAGGAAAAAAAATGCATTTTTTGCCCAATTTCAAAATTGGCCAAAATCGGATTTTTGTTTTTGTTTTTTGTGCACTTTTCAATGAAAGCATGACATTTGGCACAAAGTTAAACGCCTGCCATAAGGAATTGTTTTGGCTATGGGTCTGTGATGACAGCTATGGTGGCCACCATCTGCTGTTCTTACCAATTCAGCTTCTACAACATGACAACATACAACATACAACTGATGACAAAACGTTTTCAAGGATTATGATTTTTATATAAAGTGCTAGATAATAGTCAAATCATCAAAATGTGTAATATTGATGTATTGATGTAGGCAGTAAATTCATGTCTTCTACCCTATATGTGAAAATCAAGTGAGCCCATGAAATCAGCTGACATACTCTACTCACTACTCACTCCAACTCAAACCAGCTCTACCCGATTGACCAGTACCCAGTGAGGTCAGAACACCAGTCTCTGTACTTCTAACCAGATCCCCATCCAGATCCAACACCAGCCTGTGTACTTCTAGCCAGATCCCCATCCAGATCCAACACCAGTCTGTGTACTTCTAGCCAGATCCAACACCAGTCTGTGTACTTCTAGCCAGATCCCCATCCAGATCCAACACCAGTCTGTGTACTTCTAGCCAGATCCCCATCCAGATCCAACACCAGTCTGTGTACTTCTAGCCAGATCCCCATCCAGATCCAACACCAGTCTGTGTATTTCTAGCCAGATCCAACACCAGTCTGTGTACTTCTAACCAGATCCCCATCCAGATCCAACACCAGTCTGTGTACTTCTAGCCAGATCCCCATCCAGATCCAACACCAGTCTGTGTACTTCTAGCCAGATCCAACACCAGTCTGTGTACTTCTAGCCAGATCCCCATCCAGATCCAACACCAGTCTGTGTACTTCTAGCCAGATCCAACACCAGTCTGTGTACTTCTAGCCAGATCCAACACCAGTCTGTGTACTTCTAGCCAGATCCAACACCAGTCTGTGTACTTCTAGCCAGATCCCCATCCAGATCCAACACCAGTCTGTGTACTTCTAGCCAGATCCCCATCCAGATCCAACACCAGTCTGTGTACTTCTAGCCAGATCCAACACCAGTCTGTGTACTTCTAGCCAGATCCCCATCCAGATCCAACACCAGTATGTGTACTTCTAGCCAGATCCCCATCCAGATCCAACACCAGTCTGTGTACTTCTAGCCAGATCCCCATCCAGATCCAACACCAGTCTGTGTACTTCTAGCCAGATCCAACACCAGTCTGTGTACTTCTAACCAGATCCCCATCCAGATCCAACACCAGTCTGTGTACTTCTAGCCAGATCCCCATCCAGATCCAACACCAGTCTGTGTACTTCTAGCCAGATCCCCACCCAGATCCAACACCTCAAACTGGGGCCGCCAGAGGAGCCAGCAGCCATCTGCACAAGTCTGGGTTGGACCTTGCAGGGCTGAGCTAGAGACTTTGAAAGAAACCTTCAGCAAAGACAATGGCATTGACATAGTTGACATAGCCCCAGAACACTGAGGCCATAAGAAGTTAGGAGAAACTCTGGCTGGAAGCGGCCCTCACCCCACCTCATCCTTTAGACCTCGTCCTTGAAAACGTAGGATTAGTTACCAGAATCAGGATCAGAGAATTGTAATTACTGTTAAAATATCAGCAGGTGGTGGCCATTATGAGAAATATCTACCATGGTCACAGGACAAATGTAAATAGTACCACTGAATTCCTAATCATTGACAATGTGGGACTATTTACCGTATTTTCCGGACTATAAGGCGCACCTAAAAGCCTTTAATTTTCTCAAAAATCCACACTGCGCCTTATAATCCAGTGCGCCTTATATATGGATCGTTCGACTGCAGTAGCTTCAATTCTATGTTAACTGTAGTAGCTTCTATTCTCTGCGCCTTATAATCCGGTGCGCCTTATATATGAAAACAGTTCTAAAAGGTGCGCCTTATAATCCGGTGCGCCTTATAATCCGGTGCGCCTTATAGTGCGGAAAATACGGTACTAGAATTAAGATTTTAGAAAATAGCTGTCAGGATTACCAAGGGACAAATCTGTGATGGTGCCATAGCCAACAATGCTCCTAATGACATGCTCCAACTGTGTTATCATCAAAATACTGCACATAGAGGCTGGACTACGTGCTATTTTTGTGGATATACACCAGTTTGTGGGGTGGGGAGCGGGGAGGGGGGGGGGGTAATATGGTCTAAATGACTAAATACTACTTCTGAATGTGAATTCATACATATGTCACATATGTTCAGATTGGATAAGTTATAACAGTCATATTTTGGAAGGCCCCCTAATAATCTTTATCTGCGTGCTGGCCACTCTAACCAAAATGGTTCTGTAGACCTCACCTAGAATTTAGTACTGAAAGTTAAACTTTTAAAGTTGTAAACGACAACTAAATTTAACATGGAGATGGAAACTCACTTCGGTCTTAGCTAATTTTAGCTTGTTTTGCTTGCTATTTTTGTGGATATACACCAATAATGGATGAAAAAATATATTTTATTATATATTAGGTTTAGGTAGCAAATGCTACACCTGATTGTGAATTCATAGATATCCCATATGTACAGATTGGACAATTTGATCAATAGTTACAGCAGTTTACATGTTTTGATAGGGTTGGCACCTTGTTACGCCCCCTACAGGCCAATTATGTCATTTGTGCGCGGGCCACTCGAACCAAAATGGTTCTATAGACCCTCACCAACAAATTAGGACTGAAAGTGAAACTTTTACAAGAGTTGTAAATGACATCTACATTTAACATGGAGACGAAACCCCACTGCAAGGCAGAAACATGGAGTCAGTGGAGCTACGGAGCAGAGCTAGCCACATACTACTACCTAATAACAGTCCGGTTTTTGACACTATTTTGCGAAATAACGACCTCGTCCAAATAACGGCCTAGTTCCTTATGAATTCCCGTGGTCTGAATTGACTTTGCTTATTAACAGCCCGGGCAACTATTTGGTAATCGGTAAACACTTTCTGAAACATCTATGGGAAAATTCATGGGAGATTCTCTTCCAGTTCCCTCAAAGGGTCAGGGCTGTGACACTATTGATGTGCGATTGTGCGTGTATACAGTTAAAAGAGACAAATGTGTTTTGTTCCAGGTCAGAGAATGTTGTGAAATTGATCACTATATAATCAATCATTTTCAGCCAAACATCTGCCACATGTCACCAGGGCAGCACATCTGGCTGAAGATGTAGTAATAATAATTTCATGACACATTTCCTCATGGCACGTGACATAATATCCTGTGACTCACTGAGTTTTTGCAAGACGGCAATAGTTGACATCTGCAATATCTGTATTTCATTATTTAGTGCTGGTTTGTATTCTGAAATGAATATTGAGTAAAATGATCAGTGCTGCATGCATAGCCAGGAACAGACACATGCCACATTGTGAATGGCCAATAATCAGAAAATAATGCAAGAATTCTGTAGTTTTCATGTGGAGCCTGCACTTAGTTGACTTTATTATTCAGGGATAGATTAATTAAGAAAAAATAATTATAATATTTAGAGTATTTAAGATGATGCAAAAGATATAATCCGTAACACCATACACAATGAATGCAGGCAGCCAGGCGTACAAGTATATACAAGTGTATTACAGTGTACATGGCAAGTCTTGACATGTCATACTGGGATTGCACTAGATACGCCATATACCCTTTGTGCAATGTTCTACAGACTTGTAGAAATATGACAAGAATGCCCCGCAATATTCACTCTTTTGTAATTATTCCTCCATTAAAATCTAACTTTAGGAATGTCAGTGGGTATAATACAAATCTCACTTCTATGACCATTGACCAGGCTACCATATACTGTACATTAAATCTCAAATTGATCTCAGAATTAGTATTTCTGTGTGCCATGTCATTTTAGGATTCTACAGATGAACAGAGGATTATGGAGGTAGTACATAAAAAACCCATCCCTGGATCAGCTCCCCACTCTCCCCAGAGGAATCACCTAGCCGGTCTAGGAAACAGGACTAGTTTCCAGTCAGAACAGCTTCAGTGGCAGTCACACACTCAGGCCTCGTCTCTAAGAGGCCTGAGTCTCAAATCCTAAACACGGAAAGAGCCTTGAATGAGGTGGTTAGCCAAAAGGTTAGATAAGTGACTTTGGGCTGGAAAGGTCTGTTTACAGAAACCTTGCAGTGTAGCCATAGGCAGATCTAGAAACTATGGGATAGAAATAAACAGTCAGAATAACTAAGCCAAATAAATGCAAACTGAGGGTTTAAACACCAGGGTATTTTATTGACTCAAATGAATAAGCCAATGGTTAATTAACAGTGGCAGTGAGTGTTATTCACTGTTCTCTCTTTCTTGTGGGGCCCTGAGTATCTTCAGCCAAGATCTAGCTCAGGGGCCCAATGGGCCCGTTGGATAATGCTCCCTTAAGTGAAGCACTCTCTCCTCCTTTACCACTTCCATTACAGCTGACTTCAGTGTGAGAACCTCACAGCACACACACAACTAGGCTTATCTGTGAAAGCAACCAACCTCTCCCTGGCCTGACCTCCTCCAAATTCTTCCAATATCCAGAGGGGGAAAACAATCTCAGTCAACCGTTATGCAGGATTAAGATGAATAAATGAGATTATAAGGCTTAGAGTAGACCATGCATTTGAAAGATCGCATAATAAGAAAGGTATCAAGAGAAACATGTCATCCGCCTGAAACTTTTGTCCACTGTAATGAAATTACATCATGATGACGTGTGATTTTATACAATTAGATAATAGTTAATTAACAGCCTGGCCTACAGGTGTGTTGTTAATCTATCCTGTAAAAGGGCATGGAAGGCATGCAGTGACCAAAGAGCAGTGTAAATATATTGCAACACAACAGACGCCAATTCAATAAATTGGGGCTTCTGTCTATTTCCTCATTAAGGGCCAACAGTTAATATAACACTGCACACGCTTTGAGTACATGAATAAGAAAGAAACATGTCCTTTCCGGAAATATATACATGGATATATTTATGCAAAAATCTTTACACCAAACCGGCCAGTTAGTTACCTAGCAACATGGTAATCACAAATTGACGGCTTGCAAATCCATCACGTACCTGGTCCTGCATGGGTGATGCACCGTGGATGGAGCGGACATAGGGCGATAGGGAGCACTCCAGCATTCACCAAATCAAAGTTCATTGGTTGTTCTTTGTGTTTTGTGCCACGGCACAGGCGGCAACGGTTCCTTTACGACGAGCAGATGTGTTTCAAACAGACGGTTCTGGGCAAACGCGGAAAATGGTCCCATTTAGATTCTAATCTAGTATCGACTAACCTATCAATAACCAATTCCCTTTTACGTAGCCGCCACTAAGACCATTCGTAAAAGGTTAGGACTGCATGTAGAAAAAATGATGTGTAGAGAAAACAGCATCAAAAATGCCCTGGATCACCACCAGGTCCAGCCCAGGTCTGTTCTTGTTTACAAAATCTTGTTCACGACATCGCAGCACTGGGGAGCCACACGTCGAAATGTCTCAATCGAAAGAAAAGGCCAAAGTACCCTAGTAGGTAAATGTCCTTGAATTTCCAAGCCACAGCGGTCCACATGAGTTATAGTTGCTGTTATAACCACCCGGAGAAAACAGCACTGTGCTCTCAAGGCAACGAGTGCAACCTTCTACAATCCACGAGGATATAGGCGAAAATACGGATGAAGATGACTCGCCATCCTGAGTTGTTGTCACTCCTAAAGCGCAAGTAGCTTTTCAGTCCTCTCTCCTCAGACAGACACGATCCAGCGGATACGAGGAGTCACTCAGCAGACTGTCCTGCTCAGTGGAGGACGCCTCCTGTTGGTGCCCCAATGGTATGACGCCAAAAATGATGACACGAGTGTAATTGTAACGCCTTACATCAGTGGTTTTCAACCTTTTTCATACCATGGCCCACTATTTATTCTGCATTTTAGACATGGAGCGTAAAATGATACCAGAGGCCCATCATTTAGCTAGTTGAAAACCTCTGCTGCCTTACATTATAAACAAAAACGGGTCCAGCGCACCACAGCTGGTGTTCTGGTCATGGAAATTGGTGGTGGCTAGTCGTGACATAGTGTTAATCTATTAATACATAGAAGGCTAGACGATATTCTTTAGTTTACCACACACGAAATATCAAAATAATACTAATATTTCTTGTAAATACATCGGGCCGCATGCAGCACCAAGACAAGCAAACAAGACAATTAGGCTTTAGTGTATAAATCATTGTATTGTACTGTATTGTACTGTGTGCCTACTGCTAGCTCTGTAGTAGAATATTCGATTCAATCAATCAATCATTGCATAGAATCAAGAAAAAGGTACAAAAGAGCTCTCTCTCTCTCTCCACACACACACACACACACACACACACACACACACACACACACACACACACACACACACACACACACACGCCTAGAGAGGGGTCTCCGTTTTCGCGCAAGGCGGACGAAAATGAAAGCCTGGGTGTCGAGGCTAAGAGGGGTCTGACTCCAGCTCAGGGTGCTAAAAGTTACATTACATTGAACGTGTGTGCGTGCTTTCTTGGGTTAATCAGATGTAGGCCTACATGTAAAACTTTCATCAGATGTAGGCTACATCTGATTAACCCAAGAACCCCCCCCCCCCCCCCCCCCCCCCCTTTAGACGAAAAGTCAAGACAACAAACAAATTAAATAGCCTAAATTTCACAACACCACCAGGCAACTGGAAACAATGGCAGTGTCATGTTGATAAAGTGCAATGTAACTACTTCGGGGTCAGAGATAGCCTAATTCAGGTCAAACCTGGTGGGTCCTTGACCATCAAAACGTTTTGGAACCACCGGTTTAGGGCACGGTTGCAAGAACGAGAACTGTCACAGCGGGGTTTTCCTAGAACTGCGGTGGGATACATAATTAGTCGCGTCACGACCATAGAACCATAGATAAGAATTTAAGAAAGCTAGATGGCTTGAGGCGGAGCCTCTGACGCACAGAGTACTCTATGCTCTGACGTCGTTCACGGCGGCCATCTTGTGAGAGGACTCAATACAGTATGGCAGTATGGCAGCCCAAACAAAAACAGCTAGGCCTATAATTCGCAGAAAACTTGACGAATTTACAAACGGATTGCATTATTATGAATGTTATCAACCTGACTATGGTTTTGGGCATTTTTTCTCCTAAGAACATCGTGTAACAGCGCATATTATGCGGACGTCTCTGACGTTTACAACAAACCAATCCGTTTGAAAATAGGTTGGAAAAATAAGCGAGTTTATCGTCATTTAAAAAGTACAGTATATGCTCATAGACCCAATGTTATGCTCTCCTCTCACAAGATGGCCGCCACGTAACGACACGTCACTCCCCATTGGCCAGCAGCGCGGGCGAGCCATCTAGCTTTCTAATCAGTGTTGCCAACTTGGCGCATTTGTCGCTATATTTAGCGCCTTTTCAGACCTCCCTAGCGCCAAAATTAGTGAAAAACTCCTGGCGGAAAATATAGTGCTTTTTGGCTGGTGAGTTGGGGAGATAAAACCCTCATTTTTCACCATTTTCCCTCCTATGACAGTGGTTTTCAACCCAGGCTAAATGATGGACAGTTGGTTAACCAGATGTAACTCTTTGAGAGCGTAAAAATGAAGCCAAATGGACCCTTGCGGGTCCATTTGGTTTCATTTTTACACTCTCAAGAGTTAAAATATTCATCATGTGAATTAGCCCAAGTCTACACAACTAGAGAATGTAGAAGATTAATGGACATTTTGATCTGTATGTACCAGGCGAGCATCTAGCGCATTCTAGTGCATTTTGGAAGTGCCACTAGTGCATTTTGGATCTTGACAGTTGGCAACACTGGCCCAAACAAACACACACACACACACACACACACACACACACACACACACACACACACACACACACACACACACACACACACACACACACACACACACACACACACACACACACACACACACACACACACACACACACACATTACATGGCTACATTGTCTCCATCCCTGCCGGAGGAGGAGGAGGCGACAGTCACACAGTTATAAAGTAACACGAGAAGTGCCACAATGTTGCAAAGCCCAACATCCGCACAACACCAACACCACCACCACCACCGTGTACGACTGGAGTGCTTCTTTGTTTCGCATCACTTGGCGGATTTGAAACATTATAACGACGTGCCGTTACGTTTCACAGCGGCGGTCACCACATTAACTTCCATACACCACCATGTATCAGACCCTGTGTGTGTGTGTGTGTGTGTGTGTGTGTGTGTGTGTGTGTGTGTGTGTGTGTGTGTGTGTGTGTGTGTGTGTGTGTGTGTGGTGCTATTGTTTGGTTGTTTTCTAGTCTCTGGTCCGCCAGCCAGGCAGCAGGTGCAAGACGCTGGCTGATCATTAGGAGACTATTAAAGCATCTAACGCATTCTAGTGCATTTTGGAAGTGCCACTAGTGCATTTTGAATTTTGGCAGTTGGCAACACTGTTTCTAATATCTATGCATAGAACTGTGGATATCTTCAACTCCACGCGATGGCGACAGTGTCTCAAAATAAGCGCACGGTGGAGGGACGAAGAAGACATTCACGATCTTTGATTGGCTTGATGAAAGAAAGGAAGACGAAAGTAAGAAACCAAAACACTGGAGTCGAACGCTCGAACCCCAGGCAGCCTTTAACATTTAGCAAGTCATGGAATTGTTCTTAATATGTGGGTAATTGTATATAGTGTAGTTATTCCGTTGTTCACTAGTGCGTCACTCTACTCGAGATTTACACTGTTTTGTAGGCCTACACACTATTTTGGGGCTCAACTCAATAAATAATGCCCTCATTTTTGCCCCTCGTCCACTGTATCTATAACGTGACAAGGACAGTTCCACGGAGAAATCCTGCCAGTGCATTTGATCTCTTCAGAATGCAACCCGTAATCGCCGGGATGCCATATATTTCTGCGGCCGGTAAAAAGGATCTCATTGACCTTCCAGTCCTGAATGAAGATGAACTTGACGAGATGTTTGTGAGAGGTTCCGGTCCTGGTGGTCAGGCTACCAATAAAACCAGCAACTGTGTGGTGCTTAAGCATATCCCCACTGGAACTATAGTGAAGGTTGTTTCATATTTTCGTCATTGTGCAATGTGCAATGTGTGCAAGGCTAAAATCACCAATATCAATATTTGCAACCATTTTGAGAACAATGCATCAATGTCACATTTACTTGTATCCGTATTAATGTATTTGGTCATTTGCATTGCTTCCCCTACAGTGTCATCAAACAAGATCAGTGGATATAAACCGAAAACGTGCACGGGATATTATGAGAGAAAAACTTGAAGTTTTATATAAAGGAGAAGAAAGTGAAATTCTCAAGAGGAAAAATGAGTCTATGCAGAGAAAACATCAGAAGAGGAAGACGGCAAATGAAAATTTAGAGAGGAAAAGACTGTTTAAAGGAACACTGGAGTCTGATTCAAAACAAGAATGACATGGATTGATTATATAAAATAAATACAAAAATATACATTTATGTTGACCTTCTGTTGGCCTGCTGTATTTTTGCATTTGCAAACTTCCAATGGGTAGGCTATAAAGAATCTGTTTAACTTATATTAGACAAAAGTCATGTTTGGTGAAAAGTCAAAGTGTATAAGTGAGTAACCCACATTTAAAAAATAGTGGATGTCCTCTGGATAAGAGAGACCAGAAAGCAGGGTTGCGGTCCTACACTCTACCCTGTGCTTCCTCTAGTACAGCCACCCACCCACCAAATTACAACTATACAAACTGTTCAACCAAGGCTAAATAAGCCAAAATCGAAACAAACTGGTGTTGTTCATAGAAACTTGATACAAATAAAAATCAATCCCATCCTCCCACAAAATACAAAAATCAAATGTGGACTACTCAATATCAGATCCCTACATAAAAAAGGAACATTGGTGAATGAAATCATATCAGACAACTCCCTTGACCTTTTTTGTCTGACTGAAACGTGGCTGGGTGAGCAAGACTATGTCAGCTTAAACACAGCCACGCCACCAAGTCACACAAATGCCCACATACCCAGAGATAATGGTAAATCTGGAGGTGGCGTCGCAGCCATCTTCAACTCCAGCCTAACAATTAGTCCTCGGGCCAGGGCCACCTACCAATCCTTTGAAAGTCTAACTCTTGCTTTCTCACACCCAAATTGGAAATCTATACAACCTCTTTTATTCATCACAGTGTATCGCCCTCCGGGCGCTTACACACAATTCTTGACTGAATTCTCTGAATTCCTGTCAAATCTCGTCCTTGAAACTAATAAAATCATCCTCATTGGGGATCTGAATATCCATTCCGAAATCGAAACTGATAGTCTCAATAGAGCATTCAACTCAATAATCGACTCAATAGGTTTTTCCCAGTGTGTGGATAAACCTACCCATATTTTCAATCATACCCTCGACCTCGTTCTGGTCTATGGTATGATGATCGAAAATCTTGCGGTATTACCACAAAATCGTGACCTCTCCGATCATTATCTGATAACCTTTGACTTCACACTGACTGACTTCTCACCACTGGAGAAAAAAATCCTTGGTAGAAGTCTATCGGAAAACGCTGTAAACAAATTTAAGGAAAAAAATATCCTCAACCATCAATCCAGCGTACCTGAATGTAATAGAGGACGCTCATACCTATAGCCCAACTCAAATCGATCACCTCGTCGAAAATGTCACTGATTCATTTCAAGTGACCCTTGATTCTGTCGCCCCTCTCAAAAAGAAGGTAGTAAAACAACAAAGGCTGGCTCCATGGTACAACTCTGAAACCAGAGTTCTCAAGCAAGCATCGCGTCGACTGGAGAATACATGGCGCTCAACTAAATCCGAGGAAACGCGTATAGCCTGGCAAAATAGTCAAAAAATATACAAAAAGGCACTCAACAGTGCAAGAACCAAATACTACTCATCTTTAATAGAGGAACATAAAAATAACCCTAAGTTCCTCTTTGATACGCTCGCCAAGCTAACAAAAAGTCCTGAATCTATTGATCCACGCATTCCACCAACCCTTAATAGTAACGATTTCATGAGCTTCTTTAATGGCAAAATTGAAACCATCAGAGATCAAATCGACAACCAATTACCCTTCTCAAGTGCGGTAGTCTCAGAGATTACTACACGCCCAAGTATATTGCTCGATAGTTTTACTCCAATCGAGCTCTCCGATCTCATTTCAACGGTATCCTCCTCTAAATCAACAACCTGCCTCCTGGACCCAGTCCCAACCAGGCTACTAAAAGAAGTCCTACCTTCGGTTGGCACTTCCATGCTTAATATGATCAACTTGTCCCTCGTAACAGGCTATGTGCCACAAACGTTTAAGGTAGCGGTAATAAAACCACTACTGAAAAAACCCAACCTTGACCCAGGCATTCTCGCTAACTATAGACCCATCTCAAACCTTCCATTTCTCTCTAAAATTCTTGAAAAAACAGTCGCCAAACAATTATGCGACTTTCTACAGGATAACAATATATTTGAAGGCTTTCAGTCAGGTTTCAGAGCAAATCATAGCACTGAGACAGCACTGCTGAGAGTCACAAATGACCTCCTGACTGCAGCAGATAACAACCTCCTCTCTGTACTGGTGCTACTGGACCTTAGTGCTGCGTTCGACACTATCGACCATGGCATCCTGTTACAGAGACTGGAGCATTTGGTCGGCATAAAAGGTGTCGCGCTGAAATGGTTTGAGTCCTATCTGTCAGACCGAGCTCAGTTTGTAAATGTCAATGACAACTCCTCAATGCGTGAAAGGGTCAAATATGGCGTTCCCCAAGGATCCGTGCTAGGACCAACATTGTTTTCCCTGTATATGCTCCCTCTTGGTAACATCATCAGGGAACACTCTATAAATTTCCATTGCTACGCAGATGATACTCAACTATATCTCTCCATGAAACCAAATGAAACAGACCAACTGGCCAAACTACAATCATGCCTGAAAGACATAAAGAGTTGGATGACCCGTAATTACCTGCTTCTCAACTCTGACAAAACTGAAGTAATTGTAACCGGGCCCAAGCCCCTCAGAGACAAACTTGCCGATGATGACTTCAACCTGGATGGCTTCACTTTGGCCCCCAAGGCCACTGTGAGGAATCTGGGAGTCATCTTCGACCAAGATTTGACATTTAATTCCCATATCAAACAAGTATCAAAAAACGCTTTTTTTCCACTTGCGTAATATTGCAAAAGTCAGGCACATCCTGTCCCGAAACGATGCAGAAAAACTTGTCCATGCATTTGTTACCTCAAGGCTGGACTATTGCAACTCGCTACTGTCGGGTTGCTCAAACAAATCCCTAAAAAGCCTACAGCTAGTCCAAAATGCAGCGGCACGCGTGCTGACAGGAACCAAGAAAAGAGAACATATCACTCCTTCGCTGGCCTCTCTGCACTGGCTCCCGGTTAAATTTAGAATAGAGTTCAAAATCCTCCTTCTTACCTACAAAGCCCTAAATGGTCAGGCACCGCAATATCTGAAAGAACTCATAGACCCATACAAACCTAATAGAACGCCCTTGCGGTCACAATATGCAGATATGCTTGCTGTCCTAAAAATACAAAAATCTACAGTAGGAGGTAGAGCGTTTAGGTCACAGGCACCCCGTCTGTGGAACCTTCTGCCGGTTTCGGTCCGTGGGGCCGACTCGCTCTGTACCTTCAAAACCAGACTAAAAACCTTTCTTTTTGAAAAAGCCTATGGCTAGTGTGTGCCTGCCCTGGCGGGCACGCACCGGCTGATGGCTGGGTGGTCTGTCATGCTACTGATGGAGTGGTCCATTATTTACACATCCTGGCCCCAGTATGTCTTGTCACTAACACTGCATCCGGGGAGCCATTCCCCGGAGTCTCTCTTGTCCTCTACCATGCAGATCCATAGAACCCTACTGTGGACCGCCATCAGACTACCAGGTGCCCTGACAAGACCA
This sequence comes from Benthosema pterotum, assembly GCA_039105355.1. Lineage (NCBI taxonomy): Eukaryota > Metazoa > Chordata > Actinopteri > Myctophiformes > Myctophidae > Benthosema > Benthosema pterotum. The sequence continues at coordinate 32,664,332 of CM076972.1, read as the reverse complement.
GGACCCTCCACAACGCCCACCAACATCCTCACTGTGGACCACTGTGGACCACCGTGGACCAAGCCTCATCATCGATAACGACCATGAACTGCCCCCTATGAACTTTAAACTACATACCACCAACCCATCCTGAATCATATAACGAAAATGTTCTACCATACCCCCATATTACACTACTGCACTGTCTACTGTCACTACTTGTTTTCGTGTTCATCTCTCTCTCTGTCCCCTCCTCCCCTCTCCTCCCCCCACCCTTTCTCCCCACCCCTCTTCTTCTCTCCCCCGACACGGTCAAGGCAGATGGCCGCCCACCCCAGAGTCAGGTTCTGCCTGACGTTTCTTCCCTTGGGGGAGTTTTTCGTTACCACTGTTGCAACCTCTGCTTGCTCTGGGAGGATCTTTGTCGGTTCCCCTCTGTTCTTTTCTCTTTTGTAAAGTGTCTTGAGACAACTTGTTGTGATTTGACACTCAAATAAAATTGAATTGAATTGAATTGAATTGAAGAGAGGCAAAAATCTCACACACATGATATAAAAACCTATTAGTGGAGTGGCTTAGCAAAACTATTGTGCACTTTTTGAGAAAGGCGTGAAAATTGGTACACATATAGCCAAAGACATTCTAAAAATATTTGGATGGTAGGTATCTTGAATTCCAAGATGGCAGCCCCCAAAACCCAAGATGTCTGCCCAGAAATGTGTTTTTTCCTTCATAACTTCAATGCATTGATTTTACGCCCCATAGATGTATTGAACGTTAATACAAAGTTGGCCATTACGGACGATTACAGTATACCGCTATTGCATATCAATGTTGGGACATGTGCACTACGTAACTTAATATATTACATAATATATTACCAAAATGCAGTAACTTGTAATATAAATATATTACTCAACAAAAACAATCTAATATATTATACTTTTCTTTCTGCATTACTGCATTACTTTCAATATTACTTTCTGCCAATCTGTCTCGTTGAAAAGTTCTTGTGAAATTATCTTGACAACTGCAGAAGTTAAATAATTACTTATTTTCTATAATTTGTCATCAAAATATTTATTCAGGAGTGACGTTTTTTTCAATTTGATTTCATATGGATTTGGTTAGATAGCCAAGCGCGCTTGCTTTATTGTAGGTATGCCACTGGCCTACACAATATTTGATTAATAGTGACACTAATACTGATACATATTTTTAAGTAATATGTAATAGTAATATTAATATATTACATTTGCTCAGGCAGTAATATTGGTAATATTGTAATATAATATATTGCTTTACAATGAAGGTAATAATTAATAACTAATATATTAACAAGGTAAAGTAATATTCCCAACACTGTTGCATATATTACACTATTAGCCCTATTACACTATTGCATATATTACACGATTACGCCTATTAGCATATTATACCATTGAACTATGACATACGCTATACTTGGTGCGTCCGCTTCACATATACACTTATTGTGAAGGACAGATTAGCCTGGTCTAGCCCTCAATGATTTTGGCCTTGGGGGGCGGGGTGTTGTGGGATCCACACGGCGGAAGTGCTGCGCTCTGATTTGATCTCACTAACGTGTCGTCATCTCCGGCCCCTCCCGCGCCCGTCCACTGCTGTTCTACGTCACATCATTTAAAGCGACGCCCACCCCGGAAGGTTCACTCCCCCCTCAAGGCCACTTTCCAACGTGCGTTAGTCCAGGCTTTCCGTTTTTGCGCAACGCGAATGAAAATGAAAGCCTGGGTGTCGAGGCTAAGGACAGATGCACAGAGACATTTGTGGGTGGCTTATGTTCGCAAAATACACACAGCAAATTTAGCTCTGAAACAGCCCTTCACGATTGGTTTAATAACTCCCGAACCGTTTCATCAATTGAAAAACTTGAAGTGGTTTATGATAGCAGATACATGTAGGTCCATTTCCTGGAAATAGAAGATATGGTGATTAAGGGATCTTTGAGTTAAAGAGTGAAACGTGCCAAAATGTTACACTTATGGTGCCTCATCGTATATGTTGTAACTCAAGAACCGTAGTACATAGAGATGTACTTGGTATCAAAATGTCCGCCATGCCTGACTTTATATTAACGTTCAATACATTTATTGGGCTTAAGATATTTGTACTTAGAGTTATGAAGGAAAAAACACATTTCTAATTTTAGAAATAGTGGGGTTTGCAGAATGTGTGTACCAGTTTTCATGCCTGTATCACCATTTGATTGACAAATCGTCTGTAATGGCCAACTTTGTATTAACGTTCAATACATCTATGGGGCGTAAAATCAATGCATTTCAAGTTATGAAGGAAAAAACACATTTCTGGGCAGACATCTTGGATTTTGGGGGCCGCCATCTTGGAATTCAAGATACCTCCACATACAAATATTTTTTGAATGTCTTTGGCTATGTGTGTAGCAATTTTCACGCTTTTCTCAAAAAGTGCACAATCTCTCCTAATAAGAGAGCTAGGTTGCTCCACTATATAGTGTTATAGGTTTTCAACTTAAGTGGTCCCAGCCTAGGACACCCACGGGTGATCTTTTGCAGGGTTCCAGGGAGATTTTAGTCCTACTTCGAGGGGGTTACAGTGAAGTACAGTGTTGCATCTCAGGAGGAGGATGACATAATTGCGTAATTCTCAATTTATAGTCCTGTCTGCGGAATTCTTGTTTACAGCCATGCAGTGTAGATAAGAGTTGACAAACAGAGCTACTATTGTGAGAATGTGAAACATTACACATTTGTCACTACTAACAAACTATTCTTATTTTTGCTGACATCAAACAGAAGAACACAACATCACGCGTTGTTTTAAAATAAAATCCAGCATCAGTTTAATTCATTCTCTGTTAATAATTTAAAAATAAATATGCTGTTAGATGTCTCAAAAAATTATTGGAATGAATGTATTCCAATGAAAGAAAACATGATTTAGATACCCGAACTACGCTATAATCTTAATCAGCCTGTAAATCTTTCTGCTGTTTCAGGTGATAAAATGGGTTGTAGTCCAAATGTACTTCCTTATTGTCAATGAAGTCCACTCCCGTCCCACAACACCAGAGGAGTGCAGCTAACCATATGCAAACTATGCCCTACCAACAGTCATTAAGACATGTGAATCCCTTGACTCCTTCAGAACCACACTCAACAAATAAATAGGCCTACCAATAAGGTAGGTCTATGTCCACGTTTCGCTAGATGTCAGCATTGTCTCAGCAATGAATCAGCGAGCTCTACTGATGAAGATGAGTCCTGGAGTGAAACTATGCAGAAATACAATCGACTCAGTCCAGCTTTAGCTAGGCCTATCCTGAATACCTTTATTTTAGATTGTGTTGTAGCCTAGTAAAGTACAACATGAACATTGCAGAGACTTTAGTTGTTATTGTACAATACTTTAAAACAAAAACAAATCTTGCACACATGCTTAAAATAGGACTTATTTATATATATATTTTTATATTCCAGTTTTTGTACAGTAGCTCTGGTCCATAGCTCCACAGCAGGGGAGCAGCAGGAGCTGTGTGCCCACCCAGCACCATAGCTACCTGGGTGCGTGAGGTGGCTGCATGAAGAGCGCTAGGGCGCTCAGTTTCTATACTCAACGTAACTCCATGTGGATGAGGATGGAAGCTTGGAACCCACAACAAAAGTTAGTGCAATTAAACATGGGGCAGCTCTGTTGTGATTGATAACTTAATTTAGCAGTCAAATAATTTCCGTTTTATACCAAGAAGGTAGTAAGTAACCTTGTACAGTCAACTCTACAGAAACCATGTTAATTTAACACTTTACCAACTCATGGGTAATAAAGTCGACGTTGGTCATGGTCAGCACAGCAGGAGGCAGCAGGACCAGTACTGAAACAAAGCGGCAACACCTCTCCCGAGTCCCGAACTTTGCCCCCACCCCCACAAATGAATACGATTGCAAGAGTTAGCGTCATTGCAGAACCTAGAGTGGTCTACACTATGCTCTTGGCTCTACAACGTTGTTAAGTGAAGGGAAAGTGTCGACCAATGAGAGCGCTGTCATCGTGTTTCCACGCTCATTGTTTGGTCAAACAGCCAATCAGAGATACAGTATGTTTTTTAAATCCACCGACGCTACTAAGTATCCAGAAGTAACCAGCACAGCTGAGCACGCAGCAGCAGCCACAGAGGAACAGTGTTGTGATGGTTATAGTAACCAGTTAACTTTACACACCTAAACCCACCGGAGTAGACACCAAAAGCGACCCCTCGTCCTCTTTGGCGTGTATTTGGAAAGTGAGATGGCCAAAGGTAAGGTTAGCGAGCTTAATGCTAGCTAGCGTTAAAGCATTAAGGTCTAGGTGCATTTGCTAATGTGACGCTAGCTCCCACATTAGCTTTTGAAATAAGTTTTTAGTTATTTAATTATGGTCCTGCTTTTGCACAATTACAGTCCTGCTAACTTGCATCTGCGTTTTTGTCCAGGGGAGAAAAAAGTCTGCAGCAAACTCGAGAAGAAGACTGTTGTTCAACACAAGGGCAGCTCAGAGGAGACCAAGGAAAATAACCCCGAAATGAGCCAGGTAGATGTTTGATAATAACGCCAGTGTTTTTAAAAACTTAGCATTTGCAGACACAATCCAAAGAGCCCCCCCCCCCCCCCCCCATGAAATGAGTGCATTTATTTGCCAGTTGTTCCATCTAAGCTCCCTGACCCTACTAACTGTAACAAAACAACCTCAACTTAGAGGTTCAAGTAATGTATTGAGTGTACGTTACCTCTTGGAACTGTCCTCTTGACTTAATCGAATGCGTGTAAGCAACTTCTGCTAGTTTCCAGTGTTTAAAACAAATTCATTACTGAATTAACTGTTTGCATTGTAGGACTTAAGCAAAGCACCATCTACTATCCAGAGTCTATCGAGTCCGAACAAATCTAGATTCCCTCTGTGCGACCATTCAAGTGTGCTGATACAGGGAGGAAATGGATCTGATAAATGCCATACCGACACTTCAAATCTCAAGAAAGGTATGGGTTTCATGCACTTTAATGTTTAAGTCTTACAGAAGATATTTCCCCTTTTTGTTCTCAAATTGATTGCATTTCCTGACTGCATGACTATGGCTGTTTACCTCTTGAGTTTGTGGACAGTCAGCAGATCCAGTTTGTTTACATGACTCCAGAAAAATGTACTGTTGAATAGTGGTAGTGTTCACTGTTCAGACTTGCCATCTTATGACATAACTTTACATAATTGCTTATTGAAGGCTCCCCTTTCTTTTCCTCAACCCCAATGTGTAAGCTGTTAAATTGTTCCTCAATGTAGACAGAGTCAGACCTAATGAAGTAAACTGTGAGAGCCGTGACTCCAAAGAGCAGAATTCCAGAAAGGCATGTCCAGCTCCTGGTGCCAGTGAACCCGCCGTTGAACGACAGGGGAAGGATTCAATTTCACAAATAAATGCTGGACCTGCACCAGACAGTGTTTCAGTGTCCAAAACTGGGAGAGGAACACGTCATAAAATCAGAGAGAAAAAGTATGTGTTGAAATCTTATTCCAGGAAAGCTGACCAACTGTGTAGTAACGGGAATGATTTTTAATAAATCTATTTAACCTCTTTGCAGAACAGAGAATAAGGCTTCCCAAAACAGAAAAGTCACAGACTATTTCCCCATAAGACGGAGTTCCAGAAAAACTAAGGCTGAGCTCATGGTTGGTATGCATTATGATCGGATGATAAAATTACTAGTCTCAACGTAATAGTAATGCAAAGAAAAATAAAACTTATCATTATGCACATTCTAGCTTTTTGTTACCTTTGTGCAATGCCTATTAACTTGGGATTTAGGGAAAATGTAGTCCTAAATTGTGTTTCTTTCCTCTTTCTTTCCCTGTCAAATTATAGAACGAAGAACACAAACACCTTGATGACCTTATTAAGAATGGAGTGGAAGAAGGTTTGGAGGCAAGTTGACGTTTTTCAATGTGCTGCAATGGAACCCGTATCACACATGTAACTGTTGTGCTGATGTGAGCATTTGCCAGCCTTCTGCTAGCATTAAAGTGTTCTGACCTGCCAATACAGTTAATGTCAAAGATTTTCCTACATTTGGGATACAAACATTGTGGTTTAACTGGTTACCCAACAGTTACCTGGCTCACTGCCATTACACATTTTGTCAGAACTCACAAATCTGTACACATTATTCATAGCCAGTCATGTGATAACTGGCCAGATTTTTCAGATTCCAATTGGGTATGGACTTCAAAGTAAGGCCTGCCTGGGTATGTAACCAGGTCTGGTACAGATTTTTACTAATTCTGTTTACTGATTAGGGCTCAGTATTTGTTATAAATTTGACTTAAATTTAGCTTACACACTAAAACTCACCTAAAGGTTTTACCTTGTTTGCAATTAACAGGTCAAAAACATAGAAGGAAAAGGTCGAGGGGTGTTTGCCCTCAAGAGGTTCAAAAAAGGAGACTTTGTAGTCGAGTATCATGGAGACTTACTGGAATTAGCTGATGCTAAGGAGAGAGAGGCCCAGTATGCCCTGGATCCTAACACAGGATGCTATATGTACTACTTCCAGTACCACTGCAAAACATTTTGGTAAGTAGTTATAATGTTCACGGTTATGTAATTCAGTTTACATATGTGTGTATTTAAACTTTTTTTTTTTTTTTTTAAGTGTGGATGCTACCAAAGAAACCAACCGCCTGGGACGACTAATCAACCACAGTAAAATTGGTAATTGCCAGACAAAGCTTCATGACATTGACGGCAGACCTCACTTGATACTAGTGGCCTCCAGGGACATTGAGACCGAGGAAGAGCTGCTGTATGACTATGGTGATCGGAGTAAAGCTTCCATCTCTGCTCACCCCTGGCTCAAATACTGAAATGTTGGTATCTTACTGAAGTATGCTGTATTAAGAACAAAATGCCTGTGGTCTCCCAACTACCAAACCAAGGATGGAGTGGCATTTTATGGAAGTATGTAGATAAGAGAAATCTTCAAAAATATAGGCCAAATGTTTATATGGTATCAATTGTTTTTAGATATTTAGGATAGAGTTGCCACTCATGAAATGTGTATTTTGCCTCTAATGTTTTATAATGCTTTTATACATGCTATGTTTTGCTAAATGTAATGGGTGTGTGTCGACCTTAATTGGGAGTTTGCCATTAGAATTCTCACTGAAGTAAATTCTGCAATGTCATGTTCAATATTGTAAATTGCAATTGAAGAATAAATCGGCTTAAGTTCTTCAAACTGCTTCATGCTAATGTTTAGGAGTGTCATCTGGTTAAATGGCAGAAGCTAGAGAATGTTCATACTGTCAACTATTTCAAATCACAGTATATAAAACATGACCAGTAAGTTAACAGCAAGACACGATTGTCGCTTAATTTCATTGGATATTGCCTAAAACGCACACTACGATTTCAGTTGACATTGCTTCGCCCACTTGCCTGCTATCGCTGGATTCACCAGGTCCCCTAGTTCCGCCCTAGACTTTTGGAAACATTGCATGTCTATTGTCCGCTTTTTTTTTTTTTAAACCTTCAAATTCGTAGTTAAAGTAGACGAGACGGCACAGTTGGCGTTAAATGTAACATACTGTACATACCAAATAGTTCACAACCTATTCTGGGCAGGAAACCGGTTTACCACTAAAGGCCATTTGACATCCACAATATTAAGACAAAAACGATAACTTAAAGTACTGGTTAGAATCAGTACTAATCAGTCCCAAATGCCTTTTTTGCCGTTTTAATGCCTTTGATACCATCCAGGCAGTGTATATACACCAGTATTGCATACAGTCCTTAGTTGGAGCCAACTACATTGAGTACAAGGCCTGCACCCTAGGTGCAATTCAAACTGAAGTGCATATTTACAAGTTTGTGCTTAATGTATGCTTGCAATGAAGGTCACATCACTTTTTTTTTAGGTGGCACAAAAAGTCATAGGATACTAGATTGCAAAATAAATTAGACCCTTGTTTTGTCTTGGGATCAACCGATCAACCCTACATGTTTCTGTTTCACTCACCTGGTGAGCAAAACAATTTAGAGGGCACCAAGTGCACAGCAGAAAATGTGGATATCAAGCTGAAATCCATTTTTTCTCTGCATAAAAGAATTTATACAATACAAATGTTACCAATCCATGGCTCATTCTTTGCATCTCCCATTACAATCAATTAAACAAGTGGATGTTTTCATATGAAACAGTTGTTTCAAATTTAATTACAAATTAGTAAGCATGCTTACACAAGTTAGATAAAAAATTACATTTTCCACGAGGTTGCTGTATATAAAAGTATAATACAGAGACATAACTTCAGTGCACACCTCTCAGATTAAATACAAGTTAGATAATACTGTAAATAATCACACCTGTAAATATACTATGGTAAAACCCCTTCGGGTCATAATTACAAAATAGTGCATACATATACACCATTATAAAGTGGTCAGCTGATTAGAAAAATATCTGAATACAAATCCTGTAGGATTTGTTCTTGTCACAGGTTATTCTTTATTTCCGCCTGAATGAAAACCTAGAAAGAGAATAATCAAGAATTAGCTGCGCATTTAAATTATTACCTACAGTTCTCAAGTCTACAAGTAAATAGTGTCTCTAGAAGCAAGGGAATGCAGTCATGGCAGACTTTAACAGGGCACTAGTCAGATATAGGTCTGGTTTAAGTTTGCTCATTCAAGCATCCGCAATGAATCTCAGCATTTGCACAAATACTGCTGGTCACAAGTTAACCATTATGGGACCAGTGATGGGTGGTGAGAAGAATCTCCCTGCTGGTTTAACATCACATCATGTGATTATGGCTGAGAATTTCCCTGAATACTTGCCAGTTAGGGTGCACACAGCTATGGCCAAATGACCTGGTCCTAAATCTGACACTGCACCCACAACTTGTATCATCATTGTGACCACTCAGATGACTGACTTGCCACAGTTTGTGTTTTGTATTTCCATCCAACAAGTGAACTATATTACTCACAGTTTACCGATGGGTGTTTTCTCCTCTTTTGGATCCTCCTTTAAATCATTTGTTGTGGCAGTTTCAGGAATAGCATCTGTGGAGGGTGGTGAATTCAGGTCTACTTCCACCATGACTGATTCAGCCTTTGGCAGAATTCCACTGTATATAGCCAAATGATAAAGACAGCACATAAGAGGTTGATTAAGAAGCATCCAATGATCAGAGCTGGATCTTATTACCACTAATTATTATAATTTAAATAAATCAATAACGGTCAGTTCAAAACTGCAGTATGTACAGTATGTATGCATGTATATATGTAAATAGAAATGATTTTCTTGGAGTGGATACCTCTTGTATAGCTGAAGCTCCTCTTGAGCTAACATAAGCTGAGCTTTTAGCTGGTTCCTTTCCTGGAGAACTTCCTTCAGTTCCTGCATTGTAAATCGTGGTCTGTTGGGATCTTTCAAGTCTATCACTAATTGGTTAGGTCCAGCCGTTTGCTGTAAGGAGAGCAAACATAGCAGACATTTGACCAATCTGCGATTTAATTGTGACCAAGAAAATTTCAAATTCAACACCTGTGGGAAACCTCATAATGAAGAGGTCAAAGATGGGTACCATTCACCAACCATGATGATGATTCATGATGCTCATGAATCCATTCCAAGCATTAGTTTTGCAATAGATAAATAAATAAAACAATATACCATTGGGCTGGAAATGGCCATAGCACTTGACGGGTGTGTCTGCCCAAGTAGTTTTCTGAGAAAAGAATAATGATTTGAATGGATTCAGAATCTTGGGGGGGGGGGGGGGGGGACTAGTTAGACATATCACATGCTACATAAAGCATGATGAAATTTTGCATGTTTTGCATTCAAATGGTTAGTGAATGGTACCCCACTTTGACCTGTTTTTATGAGGTCTCCCAGGGGTCAATATATTAGTACAGGCTATTACACACCATTAGAAACACATTGGTTAAGACATTTCTTGGTAACGTGTGTGGTTGTGTCGATGGGCTATGCCATTAGTGTCAATTTTCGTCTTACACAAACAATAAATTCCTTTTGAAAATCACGGCATAGCCTACTAATCACGATGACAAGACCATTTCTCACTTCACACGGGTGTGATTAAAAATAAATAAAACAAAATCAAATCATCGTAACCACTTTAATTTAAACGGAACTCTTGTATGAGGACCTGACAAAATATTTTCACATGGGATATGAGGCCAAATGTTTTGGGTGTAAGCCTCTTGTTATGAAAACGCATGCGAATATTAAAAAATAAAGTAAGCCTGGCAAACGTGGCAATAGGTTCACTCACCGTGCCTTGCGCAGAGGAACTTTCTTTTACGATTCTGTCCAATTCCCTCTTGAAGTTATCTCGCTCCATTTTCAGCTCTTCTATTGACAAGTTGTACTTATTGACCAAAGTCTCAAACATTTCCAAAACCCTGACGATTCTGAACTGCAGGTCTGAAACCTCCTCGCCCGTGTTGCTTATTTTCAGTAAATCTCTGCCGATCACGTAGGAAATGTCATACACATCTTGGACTGTGAGCTGAAACGCGTCCTTCTCGAAAGCCAATGCAGGGGAAGCCTCTTCACGTAACTCCATTGTCATAGACTTTGGGAGTGCAATCGGAGAGCTTTACTACACCATTCAAACTCACGCACTTGCCTACAAAGTTACTTCGTAAGAGTTGTTTATCCTACAGTTTTACTCTTTACTGTCTGTGTCTGTGTTACAACTTAGTTCCACCGCTAAAACGCGTCTCTATCGTTTCCTCATTATTCCAACCCTCACTTCCCCCTCGGGGGATCAACCAATGGCGTGCCCGGTGTACAGTGGAGGAGGGCAAAGTATCCCTGACGACAGGTGAAAACAATGCGAACAATGAGCAATCAGGTGACAGAGCACGTGATGTGGTTATCATATCATAATAGTTCATTTTCCTGATTCTTTCTGGCATAGAGGGAGACTGAGAGAGAGATGCAAATAATCGACGAGAGCTGTCAACAAAAATAAGAATGTATTAGAATTGATCGCTTCCAAAATATGAATGAAATATTGCCACAAAAGATATTACCAGTAGGCTACATTTTTGCATAAAACCTTGAGAAGAGGTAAGGAAAGTTGTTTAACCATAGATCTCAGTTAGGTCTTGCAATTCAATTAAATTCAAAGAAGCTTTTTGTGGCATGAGAAAGCAAACATTTACATTGCTAAACCAAATGTCACAAACACAATACAATAAAAAACAGTTGAAATGGCTATATTGTCATTAATTGATCAATGTGTTATATATCAAGTGTGGGTCTACGCAATTGACTGCATACTTTCTTGACATGTTGCAAATGAAAGACCACTAAACAAAAAGTGGCTTTTCACTGTGTAAGTAGGAGCTTCATGGAAAATATGCTAAACTTAATCAACATGAAACAGAATTCAATTACTTTTTTTAATGTAAAATTCATCATCAACAGCACATTTACAACCTAGAGAGGATTGTTCAAATCTCAACAGTTTCAACCCTGAAATGGTACAAAGAGTGCCATGTGCTCTGAGACTAATATGCAGGAACATATTGCAGATATGTGACACATTTCATTGACTGACAGTGAGCACATTTAAAGCTATTGCCCAGCTGGCATTACTGATGACTCTGTAAAAAAAACTGCTAGAGTCTAGACCAATGGATTTTTGATAGACATTTTCAGTGACAGTACATGTAGGAATAACAGGAGGGGGAGTAGTAGAGACAGAATCATATTATTAATAAATAAATACATTCATACCATTTCCAGTTTACTTAACTAAAAAAACATGAGTCACTTTAAATGAACAACATAACTAATCAATGGCACAAAACCGTAATCAGTAAACAATAAAACGTGTAGGCCTATTTAGAATTTTTAGAATCATAGCCCTGCCTTTACATGTATATCAAGCTGTACTGTTACATTAAAATGCAGGTGCGGTCAAATACAATTGTATAATATAAGCACTAAAGAGTTAGCAGTGTGACAGAAAAATATTTGCTATGCTTAACTAAATACATTCTTAGTTGACTATAATAGTTGTGGGTTGATTACTTTATTTTCATTGACAAATCTGTGCATTTAAGTCTTGACTAAAGCTGTAACCTCTCAATATGCATTGTGTAGCATCAGGCCAGGGAAGAATTCATTTATTTTCATTCACAAACACATTTCAATGTTATACAGTATATTGATTTAAATGAATGACACTATGGTCACCCCTTGGGGGTACCACTGCAAGATCCATGGCACAAAGTTGAGGTCTTTCTTTTGATTCCTTTTGCCCAAAATCATAGTGTGGGGATTAACAAATTAAGCTTCTAGAAGCCAAGATAGTGTCAATAATATAGTTTCTGCCGGCCATTATAATTCCAAAATGGAAGCCACATTTTGCTAATGTTCAAATGTCTTTTCAACATTGACAAACAAAACAAAACAATATGTTTTAACATAGTGAACTAGGATCCAATAAATAACACAATAAAAGCCAAATTAAATTCAATGTCATACAAAGGAAATAAGTCTCCTGATTGGCAACAGCGTGGGATCATCTCCAATCAAACCTGCTGCTACCATTGGCATTATGGCAGTGAAAATCCTGTCCAGAGAAGCAAAGAGAGTGGGGATGAGTGTTCAATCCTAGTACTAATTTATGGCTAGTAAAGTAAACATTGTAAAAGCAACAAGAGTAGAAGTATAACAGCTAGAACTAGAATGCAATTGTGAAATTGCAAAGTGGGGTTGCCCAGATGATGTTGTTGTTGTTGTTGTTGTTGTTGGGGACGTGGTTGGATTAATAGTCACTGATGATGTAATGTTGAAATACATCAATCATTCGATTGGCTGAGCAAGGAAGCTATGTATGATGATGTAAAACAACATCACCACCTTGTATTATCATCATGAGGTGAAAAAGTTTACAGAATAAATGTTACAGAGAAAAATGTTGCAGAAAGAACGCATCACAATAACAATAGTGGGGTTTCCGTTCAGGCAACCCCACTAATGATATAATAATAAATAATGCACATACACAAGAGATTTGTGGTCAGGGTGTGGCACCTCCTAACAAGAATAGTCGTGTTATGAACTTGTGGTGTGATTTGTTCTGTTGTGTGATGTGACGAGTGAGAATGGTTTTGAGACAGCAAGGCTGGGTTACTTAATGTCAGTCTCATTACTTACAAGCGTTTGATTCCAGAGTCAGGCTGATCAAGAGGAGCAGGGTACAGTGGAGGAGTGGGATCATAAGGGACCAAGCTACCTTCATCCAGTTCCAGTTCCTCCTCACTATGTTATGTAAAAAGAGGATACTTAGTTAACTTTTGAACAGCTGTTTTCTGTATGTTTTGCACATGTGAGAAAATTCTATAAATAATGAAGTGACCTTTTGTAATATGCTAGCTCCTCCTTTAGCATGAAAACTTCAGACTTGAGTTCATTCCTCTCCTGTAAGACATCACGCAACTCCTGGAGCGTAAAGCAGGGTTTTTCTGACTCCTGCTCCAGGCTGTCTGTCACCTCTTCTGGTTCCCCTCCATTCTCCTTCTGGTGTAAAAACAAAATAAATAGACAATCATCTTTGTAGTTATGTTCTTCAGGACAGAATGGAGGTAAGGGGGCAGACATGTTTCCACCCTATATTGGCTGCCAATGTGGGTACAGCAGAGGGAGAGAGGACAGAGAGAGAGAGAGCTGGGAGCAGTCTGGAAAAATAACTTTTTGTTGTCCCATAAATGAACTGGGAGGGAGAGAGCTGGGAGGAGCATGCTAATGTGAGTCATCATGCCTGTCCTGTATATATACAGTACATGTATACATACATATGCATACATACATAAACATACAACATACTGTATGCTACATGTTAGAGCCACTGACTTTCTCCTTGTCTGCCGCTGCAGCTTCCTCTCATGGCAGCAGACCTACAAAGTGTTGAATGTTGATGCATTCTGAGCTTACAACTCCTCTATGTTCAGTGCTGCCATGCGACAAAGTACCAAACAGGCACACAGCCATATAACGCTATGAGCGGTGTACGCAGCAGGCTATTGTAGCTAGGCCTACTGCCTATGATTAGTTAGTAGTTATTTTCTAGAGCGTAGGTATGCTACCCAGGCTGACAGAGATATGTGCTCCTCTGAGCACCCCTTTCTCATTAATTTTGTTTTCCTTCCTGACAGCATTGTGCTGCTCCACAGTTTTTTTTAATGAGCCTAAACAGAATGCATTCCAGGGTGAGCCTACTGCTTGTGTAACATACAATATTCTGTATCCTGGGTATTTATTGAAATTGAGTTTACTATAAACCATATGAAAAGGATTTAGAGTTTAATATTCAAAAATGTTCAACCAAACTATGCCTCATATGAGGCAGCAAAGTATGAAATGCACAGTGTTTTCTGTAAACAGTTGCTACTGAGCTTCAATACCACAACAAGACAGTGTACAGGGGTTAAGTTTAAGCAGGTATTACCAATAACAATGCTGTTGCTCCCACATCTTCATCTTCATGACAGTCATCCTCCCCATTCTTGTTTGCTGTACTTGAGAGGAGGGATGGGCCCTCCCTTGACTCAAAGCAGTCAGCCAGGAATGCAGGGTCCCCTCCGCATTCCACCCAAACTGAATTTTGCTTGATTGAGTCAGCTGTTTCTGCTACCAAAGACTATATTTGAGAAAATTGAGACACATCAAAGCCACTTAAAGGGATATTCCACTTTCAAAAAAACTTTTGGTCATTTTATGGTCTACTCAGTGAAATTCCGGCCTTTTCATGTATTAGGAGAACAATATCAGTCACCAGAAAAAAAGATGGGTTGTTTTCAAATAATCTGTCATGGTTAAAATTGAGTTTTAAGTTATAATATGTTTGTATAGGAAGGAGCTGGAGGCACTCAAATATCTAAATACTGAATGGAGTAACTTAAACTGTCTGGTGTGTTCACATGAGACATAAAATGAGCAAAAGTTTTTTTGAAAGTGGAATATCCCTTTAAGGCAAAAAACACAAAACTATAAACAAAACAGATTTCCCAGAATCTACTGACATAGCTGATTTAAACCTTGCTTTTCATGCCAGTTTCAAAATATATTTTTGGCTTGTAAGATACTATTGGTTCAAATGCTATGACACGAGGTTATTGTTTGACTTACGGCTCTCTGTGCTGATGTTGGTGGAGACATCCTTGCCTTTGTGGGCTGTGGTTCAACTTTTTTCACAATCTCTTTCTGTAGCTCCCACTCAAGACGTTCTTCCTTCAGCCGAGCAATCTCCAGCCGCAGAGCCCCCAGTTCCTGATGCCGTGCCTGGGCTGCAGCCTCCAGCTCAGCCGTCTGCTGGATCAAAGCCTTCCCCCGGGCCTCCGCCACACTGGTCCTGTGGCGAAGGTCTTGATTGATCTTCATCAGTCGGTGCTGCTGCATTTGCAGCTGTATGCAGAGGGAAAACATTTCAGTGTCCCTCATCTGGTTCGGATTAAAGCGAATAATTTCTTTTACGAAATCTGATCCAATTAAAGACAGTCCCTCACCGCCTCGATATCCTCATTCCGCCGTGTCAATTCATGGTCCTTAGCCCGGATCTCATCTCTCTGTTTGTCCACCATGTCCTTTAACTTGTTCATCATCTGCCGTTCCTTTTCTGACATACCTGTGGATGTTATGAAATGTCCAAAAGCTGACAACACAAGTATTGCATATACTCTAACAGTCCTACAAGATAGTGGTAATAAACCACAAAAGTTTATGCTGTCTAAACATAAAAGGAATGAAAGAATGTACATGAATGTACTCCAAAAACAAAAAAAAAAAACATGCGGGCAGGGTTTGGGAACCATGTCTTCCAAAAAGAGAAGTATTATATATAATAAGAAATTATTCTTATATATTATAGTATTAAATACCAGTGTCTTACTGGTGTTTATTCCTAAGGCCACAGAATAACAAATGGAGGTTTGGCTTTGTATATTTGACCCATGAGAGTAAATAGAACTGTAGCCAAAGTTTCATACAAGGGCTAGCCTATATTTTTGTCCAGTACAAAAATAGTCCTTTAAAAGGTGTCACCTGATGCTGCTACTGACCAGTCCCCCTTCTTATGTCAACATCTAAGGGTGCAACATATACAGTACAATTGCACGTGAGTGCATAGGAGGATGCATGTCAGATGAATCACAAATTTCAAAGAAATCATAACATGTAAGCTAGTCAATCAAACAAACTTGTGATCTCTCCTCTCAATATGCATTAACTGAGACAGAACAAATCAATGCAGTGAATGCAGAAAAAAACAAAGTCACTAGCACAACTTGCAAGGGCATTATCCACTCACAAGTTCATGTAGTGTGTGATCAAAGCTGCAATACTGTACTGTATGTACTGTAGTACTGTATGGATAGATGGCTGAACCAGTTATATTCCTGAATAATACACTGAGCAATCTGTAGTGTATAGCAAGTTCTGACAAGATTCAACAAGAAAACAATGCATAGTGGTAAAACAGTCTGACCGGTTTTGTGGCTAGAGTGAGGCTAATTAACTCAGTGCTTAATAATATTGGATATGTAGTTTGAGAATATGAATCATTATGCATTTATACCAGATTGATTTGCTGTGGCCTGAATTTTAAGACGTAATGACTATTAATATCATATTACTTTCCAACTTACAGTAGCACACTAACTGCTAAAGTAAGCTGCCTATGTGTAATTCAGTATCCCAAGTGGAAATTGAGTTTACAGGACTTGGGAAGGACAGCCAAAGTCTGTTCAATCTCAAAGGCAGATTTACATTTTATATTTATGTAGTCATACGACTAAGTATAAATCACCCTTTAGTAGGAAATCAATGAGGAGCAGAGACAACAACACAATTGTACAGTTACAGCATGTAGCCTAGTGTTTTTGAGCAACATCCATGTGCTGACTGAGATGGGCGGCATGGTGCATAATATACAATAGTATATTAGTATTATGATCTATTAAGTCACAGTTCTATGATCAGTTTGCACCATGATAGCATTTCATGGTGCAAACTTTTGAAAAAAAACTAGATTTCACAGGGGTAATTGGCCAGGAAGTGATTGTGAATTGTTTACGTTTGTGGTGTCTTGTAATCCCACAAAGTCCTGATGTAAAATGTCCACATGTCTTTGATACCTTTATTCTGTGTCCTGCCTCTGCGTGATACACCTACCCTCATGTTGCTGTAGTTCCTCTGTGGTGATGGGGGTGTTTTTGAGGGAGAGGCTCATCAACAGCCTCTTGTTCTCTGCCTGAAGCTGAGTGATTTGGAGGACCAGGTCCTGTGCCTCTCCTCTCCACACATCTTCCACAGACTCCAGCTCCTGAAGGATGGATATTGGATAATGGACAGGGCGCATGAAACATGAATCTCACAAAGTATTGAATACATTTATTTTATAATAAAAATGTTACCAGTGTCTTACTGGCGCACGGGAAGGGAACACATACACTCAATACGCACAGGGCATTGAATAAATTGATGATTCAAGTCTTAAAATCTCCGTTGTGATACATTTTAGAGAAGCCTTTGGATGTGATTTTTGTAGCATACGTAGGCCTGGTATGATAATGTCATATCCTCAGATCAAGATAGGTCGTATAGGGAGGCTGTTTTATCCAGTATATTATAGCCTATTTTACCCAGCCTGACTTAGTGACTATCTATGAGATATGTCAAAAATCCATTAAAAACATCTATGAGTGTGATCATTCCTTCCTCGTACCTTTTGGTGTTGTTTTTCCTTCTCCTGCCTGTCATCTCGCTCCTGTCGCAGCCTGTCCACCTCTCTCCGCAGTGCCTCGGTCTCCGGGTTGACGGCGGTGCGGCGGCTGACGAGCACCTCCAGGACCTCCAGGATCCGCACCACTTTGGGCATCAGCCGCAACAATGACTCGCAGCCGTACTGATCGATTATCCGCTCAAACTCCTGGCCCACGATCGCGGCAATGTCGTACACGTCCATCACGGTCAAGTCCGTCGCGTTTGTGTCCAGGGCAGACACAGACACACAGCCTTCCATGTCTGTTTTCTGCATTGCAAGACTTAACACTTACAAAAGAAATCTCCACGTGTTCCTCATGTAGTAGATTTTATTGGGACATGAACATTATAATCACAGCTGGATGCTTCAATGACGCATTATTGACCTGTCGTACCACTACGTCTTAATGTCTACATTGTTGACAGTCTAAACTTCGTCTCCTCCTGCAAGCGACTAGATCCTGCATCGCAAACAAATCTTCCCAGTCTGTAACATAGTAACTCGCGTTCCGACTCAAGTTAAAACGCAACTGCGCATGTCATATTCTATCTCTGTCCAGACTTCAGGTCCAGACTCCAGTCCACTCACTGACCCCACTCCGACTCGCACAACAGAAACGGTGCAGTGGCCACTGCGAATTAATATACAATTAAATTACATCACACCAATTCTATTGTTTATTGGCTTAAACGGCCGCCTGCCTGCCTGCCTACCCCCCCCCCCCATATATATATATATATATATATATATATATATATATATATATATATATATATATATATATATATATATACATACACACACACACACACCCCTGCAAGCGGCAGAGAAACCACCACAACCATATATATATATATATATATATATATATATATATATATATATATATATATATATATATACCCCCCTCCCCAATCTAAAATATACTTATAAAGAAAATTCATGTCTATTGATTTGAGATGCACCAACAGAATTAACAGACTGCAGCATTAAATGATAAACATGTTTATTTTTCCATTGTGTTTATTCGACATTAACTTCTTACAAGGAGAAACCACCATAACCTTTACTAAAATATATTAATAGATCTGAGAGTATAAAGACATGTTTCATACAGAGGAAAGGATAGAACATAAAAAGATGCATTTAAGACCATTTAAGAAAAGCTCCCAGATGCAAAGGAGTTCACCCCGATTTTTATTCTGAGCCTAGGAGATAACTTGTATACCTTATTTATAACTCTACCCAGAAGTGTTTACATAATCCTGTTTTTCCTTCATTCAGATGACCTTTCCTTTTTATAAAGTGACTTCATATAAATTACAGTATAACTGATGTGTGGACACCTTCATGGACTGTGCTTCCCTACAGATACAAAATATTAAGCTATGAGTACAGTGCATTTCAAGGGATTAAAGGACAACAATGTACTGTAGAGAATGAAAGCTATTTTTGTACATGTGCGTAGAGGAATGTCATCTTTCATGTAGGCGAAACCAGAGGTATCTAAAACTATTGCGACAACCTGCGCTTGCATGGCATGCTTCTATAGTGTTCTTCTCCACACGCCCTAACATAAACAGCATACACTCCATAATGAGGCCACCTTATAGTGTCAAAATGTATTTAAATATTTGATATTTAACTCCATGATATGCTGCCATTGTAAATGTATTGTATAATCAATATCCTCATTCTAAAAGCAGTAGCACTAGCAGTCTAATACCACAGTGATAAACTGGTGTTCGCACTGTAAGGCTTTATGCCATAAACTAAATTAAGTGGGGACTGCCTCGGTGGCACAAATTACAGCATCATTAAAAAACAAACAAACAAACAAAACAAACAAACAAGAACAGTACATACAGCAGTTGCTCATAGGCATCAAGGGTCAATAGTTAGGTGGAGTTCCATTTTGGCAAAACAGAAAACAAGGATAAAAGTAGAGACAGGATTGTCAGGGTGCAGCTTAAAGAGGACCTTGGGTTGACACAAAGGCGGTCCTTGTACAATCCAGTCGTCCACCAGTGAACATGTCTCATCTGTTCAGGCAATCACTTGAACTATACAGAGAAGAGAACAATCAAAAACTCGATTCACACTTCACAGCATATGGACAATTAACTTCCTGAAAACAAATCTCCATGGGTCTTACCAAGTTTTTGGGTGGTATAGAGGGTTTCTGGGCCAAGGCAGGTTTCCTCATGGTGGCAGGTCTACTGGATTTAGGCGAGGGAGGGCCAGCAATAGCTGGCGAGGGACTGAGGCCATTCCCTTCTGAGATCTCGACCAGTGGAAGACCTGCTATCTCATAATGTTTCTTCCTCAACTCTCCCAGACGTAGACGCTCATTCTCCAGGTGGGTTTCCAATTCCAACACCTTAACCTGTGATATACAGATAGGAAGAGGAAATTAATCAATTATGGGGCCAAAACCACTTTACTGTGTAAATAAATGCTGCACCCACATTTTTGCATATCACTGAATATAATCACTGAATATTATTTGACAAATCAAGTAAATTGTGGCACAATAGAATGTAGAAAACCCCTATAATTAACTTGGCAATTTTTTATCCAAATTAGTCAAAAAGAAGTCACTAAAGAATCTGCCTGTAGAGATATACTATTACAACCCTCCCAAAACAGTACTTACCTGTGACTCCATCTCTTCTTTCTTCAACTTGATCAGAGACATGCCAGAAAAGTCCATCGTGTCTGCAGATGAAAATTACACATACTTAAGTTGCATAGCCTATCAGCAACTTACAGCAAGCCAACATACAACGGCCAACTTATTGGCTATAGTCTTCGACAGAGATCTAGTTAAACTCACCCTTTTCCTCTAGGTTTTCCTGGCCTGTCCTGGTGGAGGCCACTACATTGGCTGCCATCTCATTCACACGGCGAGAGCACTGCTGGAGCATCGTCAGCTTCTTACTGTCGCGGCCTGCCTTTACCTGCACACAAATTATAGTGCAAATAATATGAGTGACAGTGATACATATAATTAAGATGCAGAAAAGGGCAAGATGCTAATCCACAGAAGAAGAGAAGTTTGGAACACCACAGGTGTCTCATCTGAACGGAGTAAGCATAGACCATGCATTTACCTTAGAGGCAGCGACTAGTTGTGCTGTGCTGGCAGCGATCTCATGAGAGCAGACAATCAGCTCCTCATATTTTCCAGTGTGCAGCACCACCTTATCAGCAGATTCCCTATGTAGGAGCAGACAGAGGAATCATGTCACTTACTGTACATCTGTTAGTGCTCTTGAAGTATAATTCTGCGTTCACAGAGGCAGATGCAAATATACAGTGTGCAATTAATGTTCAATGGACGGCTGCAAATGATACAAAGAAACAAAACAAAGAGCAAAACATCAGCCACATAGATGCAAATCTACAAATCTGGTGTGTAGCTTTCCTCTGCCTGTGCGAAAGCAGCATAATATATCACTTTGCCAGGGAGGATACCCCTTTGGATGGATGGGATATTATCCAGGCGGTTATAAATACAGTTAGTGGTATTTCTAGTGAACATATTAAACAGCCTATGGTTCAGAACTTACACCATCTGGGTGGCTCCCCATCCCACAGCCTTGGAGGCAGAGATGAGTCCCTCCGTCCAACGAGAATTCTTGGCGTAGAATTCTTTAATGGTGGCTGCCCCCTGGAGAGGTGGTTACAAAAGTTACTTCCTGTGGAACCTTACAGCAGAGACGTCCAATATGAATCTGGCAAGAACGAGATCTGCTGTTCTAGTGTGACTTTGAAAACAAACTTAGATCAGTGTGAACTCACCCTCCCACTCTCAACAATCTCCTTCTGCAGATCTGTAGATGCTAGGACCAGCATGTGGATGGCCTGGAGAATGAAGGATTGCAATATATTAGGGCAATATATTAAGAGGGCAGGTACTGTATGTTCATTTTCACCCAATTTAAAAACACTTTTGGTAGTTTAATTAATAACTAACATTAGCTTTTGCTATTGAAAGCATTAGCTTTAACTATTGAAAAATAGCAGATCTACAAGCTCATAGTGCTCCACTGAGTGGTGTGCTATGAGCTTGTAGGTCTGCTATTTAAAAAAAAAAAAGTGAAAATGTGTGAAATAGTTAAATATTCTGTCAAGACGAATGGTTTTAACTCAAATATTTTCCTTCCTGGGT
This sequence comes from Benthosema pterotum, assembly GCA_039105355.1. NCBI lineage: Eukaryota > Metazoa > Chordata > Actinopteri > Myctophiformes > Myctophidae > Benthosema > Benthosema pterotum. The sequence goes on along the minus strand of CM076972.1, from coordinate 32,642,317 downwards.
TGTCCCTGGAACTACAAATTTTCAGAAAGGGGTCGGTGGCCATAAACAGATGATTTTGCATGAAATATTGAGGGCCACTGATGTAGAAAACTGAGGTTTTATCCGGATTTAGAGAAGAGATTTTGTAGTATCCGTTTTGAGGTCAAATTGGGTTAAGAAGAAATCAATTGTATGCATACACTAGGCTTATAACTGTATACTAACAACCTACCTTCATCAGGTCTGTGCAACTGTTGAGGATTCTGTAACAGACGAAACGTAATAATGTAAAACTATTGTCCTGCCAATATGAATTACAGAACAGCACATCGTGTGTCGAGCATAACCAGACACAAATACTAGCAATAAACAATTCACAGATGATTATTACGAATGTTTTTAACCTTTTTTGATTTTCTTCACAATTTAGTCATTATGCCAATAGATTCCTCCCCAAAAACGTTTGTATGATGTCACTGCTGTTGCATGTCTTTTTCCAGTGAGGAGACCCCACGGGGAGGACGGAGACTATAGCCTTCATCTTACTTCTCCTGCCCAACACTCCCTGCTGACATGTTCTGTCTGAGCCCGCAGGGATACGTGCAGTGACAAGACATCACTGACATCCCAGACTTCACTGTCTGACACCCCCGCCTGCCCGCCATCCTTCACTTTATCAGGGTACAATTGTGTTCGTAGATAGATAGACGCACTGCAAAGCAAAATGGACTGCGGTGGATTCTAACCCACAGTATTTGCCATGGTGGGACCAGGCATTTTACCACCCGGGTGCCAACAATTATTACCCAAAGGGAAATGATAGACACATGACTGAAAAAGGTTACACAATTACTCAGACAGCAAATCTTGTACCGTACATAGTCATTGTTGAAAAGGAGCAGTTTGATAGTTAACTGTACAGTAGATCTATAAAGAACCAACCTCTCATTGACCTCCAGTTTAATCCCGGACGTGTCCTTTCGTGCCTGATTCATCATTTCCTGGAAAAAGAAACAAGAAGCATCAGATTCACTGGATGTATCATATAAGATAGTAGGAACGGGTACTTTACATTTCTCGTTATACCACTTACATCAATTCTGCGGACTGCTTCCTCTATAGCTGCTGATGTTGCAGCCATCTCCTTATCCACCATGTCTCCTAGCTCATCCTGGCGCACATCCATGCCCTTTGGCCGCAGTTCCTAGATAATAGCATTTTAAGGAGATCAGAGAGATCAGATCAATTCTAAAACCAAGAAAGTTATATTTCACCTCGTTCCAGGCGGGAGATTTCTCATCAATACCGTTGCAGGAAAGATCGCTTCCTCGCCCAGTCTCTTACCTGGCCCAAGTGAAGGATCTTTTGGACAATTATACGAATGGAGGCTGGGTTTGCAGTCTGAAGTGTGGCCTTTGCTTTTAGGTCTTTTAAGAACTCCAGAGTCTGAGTGGCACATCCTCTGCAGTTCTCAGTCAGTCCTGCAGGGGGTGTAGATGAACAATTATCAGCTAGATATTATCAGCCTTCATAATATGAACACAACCTTTGCTCTACACGTGCAAGGCATGCACAACTAAAGGAAGCTGTGGGAGTTATTCCTTACGATCTGCATGATCAGTGGGCGCCATGTGTGCAGTGGCACTTCCATTGATGATTGTATCAGCTGCTAAGTGGGAGAACTGGGTCAGACCCCTAAGCAATCCTCCAGCATCTGGTGGCAAGAACACAGAGAGGGAAAGTGTCACAATCACAACCATAGACTACATGGACTGCTATTTGGTCAGTAATATAAGATGGAAGGATACACTTACCCCCCATGTTTTGAAGATAGTCTGCATGTCCCTTTTGCACTTTGTCAATAGAGCCCAATGTGGCCTCTGCCCGACTAATGAGGTAATCTGTGTTTACAAGGGAAAGTGGAAAAACAAAAACCCACAAAGGAATTATGTACAGTATACAGTACAGAAAGGCAATATCTGCATTAAAGAATCCAATGTTTAGGATGAACATCAGCACCATCCAAACCTCCTTTAGAACCTTTAGAACAGTTGCACAAGTTTACATCTTCTAAACTGATAATGTAATAATTATTTTGTTTGCTCCATATTTAATGCAATTGTCCACATCCATTCTCCTTCTATAGAATATACGATTTTCATTCATCTACAGGCCAGACATCTGCTCCTGTCCATTCCTGTGTCTGATCCGTCTTTGATCCCATCTCCGCCATTGCTGTACAGATCTGTGTGAAACTTTGCACACAATCCCAGCAGGTAAACAAGCAGGAGAAGGGCACACAATATTGAGGAGGTGCAAAATATTAAGAAAAAAAGCCTGCACACAATACTGGTAACCTATTATAGGGAAACCAGCATTTTGACCTGTGAGGTCTTCTTCAGATCTGCCCCAGCAGGCCATACAACTTATACCACAAATGTATGGCCTCATGGCGGCAGCAACCATTTTCTAGCAATTTATAGCACCATGACTAGCAACTCTAATGTTTTCCTCGTCTAAATCATTAATAGTAAAACATTCTTATTGTTTATTATTAAGGTTGTTGAAAGAATTAATGGTATTAAATTATTTTTATTGATTAATCTAATTAAAATATTTTAATGCATTAACTCATGGACTCAACCACTGAACATTTTCTCATTTCTCATTGAAAAAAAAAACAGGGGAGGGATCTACAAGCTTTGGGGGCTTGTAGATCACCTATTTTGATAAATATTTAAAAGATAAACAGGTCGTTTCCCCAGATTCTGTTTCATTTTTAAATGCTGCTTAATCATGATTAAATTAATCTTGAAGCTGTGGTTAATCTAATTAAAATTTTTAATCATTCAACAGCCCTATTTATTATATTGCTCTGTAAACACTTTCTAATGATTATGAACTTAATGGTAGATGATGATCATTGATGAGTCAATGGTAGAGCAACTGTTAGGAGTCCAACCTGGGGAGCTGGTACAGCGTATATGAAGGGGATCGTCTAGCTTGGCCACAGCATCTTGGATGATGTTCTCAGCTTCTGTAACTGTACCCAGTAGCAAAGCAAACTGCTCTTCCAGCAGCTTCTGCTTCAGCTGCTCTTCACGACTCATCTATACAGACAGACACACAAACCATACACAGTGACAGGACATAGACACATTACAAAGGTGAGAACAAATAGTGAAGCAAACTACAGTAAGTTTGTGCATAAGTGCCAAATTAGCCACAAATGGAAAAATGTACATTAGAAAAGCAATATGAAGATCTTTATGTTCCACATAAGCTTTCTCTCACAAATGGTCTATTAGAATTGCATATTTATTGCCATCTGGAAGCATACAGTACTGCAGACCTAACGAATTGACAAAATATTGAGCAATCCTTTAGCTCCACCAACTGCTACCGACAGTTTATTCCAGTTCAAGCATTGCTGTATCAGATGCATTGTGCCATGCTGCCGGGAGCTCTTTTCAGACTTCACAAATGTGCCCTGACCTACTATTTGCATTGATTACAGAATGGAAGTGGGTCAAGTTGGGAGATTTACAAATCTGTCTATGTAAAGTAGTCTTTGCCTATACACCTCCCCCTCTCTCTGACTGAATTACATAATTGTGAGCTGTGTTTTGGCAGGTCATTGTCAGTTAAATGGATGCAGTAGGAACACACACACACACACACGCACACACGCACACACACGCACACACACACAGATCATACATGCAGACTTAATTTATCTATGGATTGTGAGATGAAAACAAAATCTGTTTTTTAAAAACAGATTAAATATGTTTTTTTTTTAATAGGATAATTTAATTTCTATGGGCCAATGTACTGATTTATGCCTGAACCTATTAAGTGTTTCTGTGACTCTAGATGACAGAGGTGAAGCACTGCTCAATTAAAATCAAAGAAAAGTGTACTGTATGGGAAACATGACTGTGGTTCATAATAACCAGCTGTTCAGTTTTGTCCTGACTGACCTTCTCCTGCAGCTTGCCACTCAGCTCTCCCAGCTCTTTGCTGCTTCTTTCTCTCTCTTGTTGAAGTGATGACTGCTGGAGCTGCGCAGCCTGACGCAGTGATGACAGCTCTGCCTCCTTCTCGCTCACAGAGCGCATCAGGCGCTCTTTCTCTGCCTGTAGAGCAGACACTGAGCTGGTCATCTGCTCCCCGGTCTGAAACAAAAGGACAGAGAGCAGGTGAGGTATGAGAAACAAGGAGATCTGTTAGCCCCTTGAAGAAGCAAAGGGGCGCTAAGGGCCTCAAAGTACCGAACCACAGAATGGCACTCCTGCAATATGAATGAAATATTACATTGACAAAGCTTCATTCACCCGATATGTAAAACACACACCTTCTCAGAGCTCTGCAGGGTTGCCTTGATGCGCATCACTTCTGCCATTCTCTCCTCCAGCTCCCGCCTCAGTTTCTCCATCTCAAACTTCTGCTCCTCCAGCTATGACAAAGACAAAACAAGGCGTGTCACCCAGAGACCCCACATTTTCAAGCGATCGTGTTGGGATGCAAGTGTAAAATCACACACGACCAACCTTCATGTCAGCTTCCTGTTTGATCCGATCCACCTCAAAGGACAGCTGCTGCTTGGTCCTCTCCACCTCTTCATGGGTCTGCTGCGTCGCTGACAGCATCTTTACAGTGTCTGCACTCTGTCAGAACATTGACACACTCAATTACCAATTACCATTACCACTCGCACACAAAATTACACGCTGAGCTGTTGACATCTGAATTCATTCATGGGTCTGGATTGATTGTTGGTCTGTACCTTCCTGAGTAATTCTGCATGACTGGACACCAGCTCTGTGTGTTTTTCCTTCAGCTTATTGTAACGCTGCTCAGTGGCCTGGGCTCTTTCTGCAGAGGAGAGATGCCAATGTTAGCGTTTGGAACATGTTGTGTGTGAGAGACTGTGTGTGTGTGTGTGTGTGTGTGTGTGTGTGTGTGTGTGTGTGTGTGTGTGTGTGTGTGTGTGTGTGTGTGTGTGTGTCTGTCTGCTAAGTGGCTGTCTCACTGTCTGCCTCCAGGAAAGTGTTCTGCAGGCTCTCATGCTCTGCGTTGCGGCGGCGTGTAGCCTCCAGTTCCATGCGGAGCTGCTCGTTTTCCACCAAGGCACGCTGTTTCTGCGCCCGCTGTTCTTCTAGCTCTGCCTCCAGGCTGTTAATCTGAGACTTGAGCTGGGTGATGTAGCGCTGAGCCTGAAGATGATATGAGGGAACTCATTAGCTCACCAAAGGTAACCTGCAGTACATTGTGATTATCCAGTTAATTTGGTTTGTATTGGTATTTTGCTGACACCCTCAAGTTACTTCTTATTACTCACAAGACATTACACACCCCTTTTTAAAAATGATTATTTATCCTGGAATTTTGAATGCATATGTTGATGTACACTGTCAAAGGATATAGGAAGGGCAGAAAAGGGAAGACACACAACAAAAGACTGCTGGAATCACGTTCAATATGTGGGACATAGTTACACTAGGGCGTTCTCGTCATTTCCCATTCTATGACTACTTGCTACATTCCACATGTCAAAGCCACTATTTGCATCCTGCCATCATATGACCAAAATATCCTTAATGGAGGACATTATCAATGTGCAAGTGTTTGTCATAATTCTGTGACAAAGGCAAAGATTCCTGAAATTTAAACAACAGAGATGAGTTATAAGGACATCCGTCTCAGCGACATTCTAAGCTCCACATAACTTGTGCTTATAACTTTGCGCCGCTACTCCTGTGACAAACATGGCGGTAACTCTCGCCTACAGCAACTGTGGACAGTTTTTGGTGGGGGATAAAGTATAATTTTAGACAGCAAAGGAGGTGCGCCGCCTCAAGCAAGTGTGAGACACCGCAGACACAGAGTGAGTTGCCACGCCAAATGTTGTGAAGTTTGGTCGATCTGACTTAGCACCATTCGAGTTGCGACCCGATCGGTACAGGTTAGTAAATCATGTTCTGGTAAGAGTGTTTTCCCCCCTCTGCCACTCAAAGTGGCTACTGGCAGGCGTCACAGAGGCAGGGGTGTGGTTATGGCACAAGCTGTGTGTGGGGTTTTGAATGAAGCGTCTCCAATATGGCTGCATACCTCTGCTTTGACCCTCTCCAATTCTGCTCTCAACAACTCCATGTCCCGCTTGAGACTTTCGATCTGTAGATCCCTGTAGAACCATTTGAATGATCAGGACACAGCTACCAAGCTACCTAGCTCTCAATTCAACGAGTCTAAAATGTTTTTGCTGGCTTCACACTAATTGCAGTTCAGTATAGAAAATAGGAAAAAAAAGTAAAATATACTGTACATAAAGTGTGACGGGTCAAGCTCTCAGATGGCAAAAATAGTGCATGTACTGTACAGACACACTGTAGCTCAAACAAAGCTACAATAAACCCATCGTCTTAAATCGTCTCATATTTGGGGACTATTACTTGACCTTCAATGTTCTTTTAACACAAATGAGTCTTATTATGGTTTTACGGTATTTCTAAAACAAATGTTATATTAATAATCACAGGATACCATGGACAGCAAATTTTCTCACCTATCATCAAAGCCTCCGTTGGGGGGTCCAACTCCAAAGGTCTCATCAAAGATGTCAAAAGCCTGATAGGAGAGCAAAACAATTACAAATAAAGCACAGAGAAATGTAGTGTGTGTGTGTGTGTGTGTGTGTGTGTGTGTGTGTGTGTGTGTGTGTGTGTGTGTGTGTGTGTGTGTGTGTGCGTGTGCGTGTGTGTGCGCGTGTGTGTGTGCGTGTCAGGTGCGTGCATGTCACACACCTGACATGCATATTATGACCCATACCTGGGGTTGCGCCTGCACACTGGATGTGGTGACATCGCTGACCTCGATCAGAGGCTCAGGGTCATCATCGTCGTCATCTGCCTGTTCTGGTTCATCTTCATCGGGGATGACCACCACAGGCCTGGCATGCTTGGCTAGCGAGGCCGCATGCAAGAAGTTAGGAGGGGACTGGGAGGGCAGAGTCAAAAGAACATATCGATCAGAACCACAACAGCATACTGCTGTGTGGTAACTTTATTTAAGTGCTATTAAGTGCTGCGTTTGTTTAGAAATAACAAAAGCCATTTTGTCAATACATTATTCATGTACTGGTATTTTGGATATACAAGGTTTATAATCTGCCAGCTGTGATACAGAGTTTATGGCAAGAATTTGGGAATCAAAGACAAAGTCTGTGTTCCTGTATTGGGTCAAGCTACCACTTTCTACATCACTTACATCAGGCAGCTTTGGGATCTGGATGAGCCTCTTGAAGAACAGCATGTCTCTAGCTTTATTGAAGAAGCTCTTAAGGCTGTGGGATCATGAGGAAACACAATAACCTATTACTGCATATGTATATTATTATGTTGATATCACTGTCATTTTTGTAGATAAAAACAGAAAACTTCTTACAGTGGAGATCTAAAGTAAAATTGGCATTCAATAATGAACACTACACAATATTATTTCTGCAGTCACATGTTTGGAGATTTATTATAGATTTATTGCAAGTTGTCACTGACTCTCACTATCTGCAGGCTCCTCTTTCTGCTTAACCAGTTGTGAAATACTCGAAATAATACTCTAAATAATCTGCGACAATAATGTCTGCGACAATGACTCTACAAACAGTGGGGGATGGGCAGCTGTAAAGCTAGCATTTGCATTGGATTGGAGTGATTGCAGTGACAGGGTGAGGCAGGATTATGTTGCAGCTCCCCTATGTTATAATGACTCTCTCCCATTTGAGGTGCCTGCCCTCATTCCCTGGTAGCCTAAGGCCTTGGAAAATGTACCTGTGGAACTGGTCATGGAAACGATCACGGTGTCCTTGCAGAGTGTCGGCAGGGAGACCTAAATGCAAAGCATGGCATTTCATTATCGGGTGACACTATGAGACACTACTAGAGGAATACATCTTCTGTATTATATAAATCACTAATCATAATATTGAATTACAACATCACCATGGATTCCTTGGGCAGTACAATCATATATACAGTTTAATTTTAATTCCACTCAAATTCATAAAATTTCAGGCTAGATATGGCGCAGCATGGCAGACTTTTGTACATTAAGTAGAAGGTGGTCTTACAGGCGTGCAGCTTAAACAGCAGCTTGACAGTGAAGTGATAGAGGTGGCTACAGTCCTGGATGACCTGGATTAGGGGGGCCAGGCGACACTGGCCTGATGCGAGGGTGGAGATGGCAATAGATGTGTTCAGCTGTCGGATCACTGTGAAAAATACATACACATACTGTAAGCATCTACTGTACATAGTCAAGAACTTGCAAAGTACTGTGTGCTTTGTTCAAAGTCCCTCTGGACCAAAATGTTGCACCGAGGCAATGAATCATGCACTCCAAAAGGATATAATGTAGCACTACTGTGCCACAAGGGTGTGCATTATAAGTGGAGGAACAGCATGCCCAGCCAGTAAAAACGGCTGGCAGAAGTTGTTTATAGTTCAGTTGTAAGGGTTGTTTATGGGTGCTAAGAATGGGATCTTGTGCCTAAATCCTCTGGGGCAGGGAGGATCACTCCATTACTGACAAACCAAGGGGAATCCACTTAACTCTAATTCCTCTAATTACAGGCATTTCCTTTTTGTTTAAATTAAATGTAAGCTAAATCAACATAATATTAAAAAATATACTGGTAATTTTAGCCTCTGTTCAATTATTAATGACGACTACTATTATGTGAAAAGTAAAGGCTTACAATAAACCTTGCTTTGAATGGCCCTTGGCTGGTACATAAATAGGTAATGTCAGGAGGCTATGTGTCTCACATTACCCATCCTTGGATAGGTAGAGTAGGGAGGGGGGTGTGGAGGTAAGTTAGGTACAGGGCCTTTTTACCTGTCTCTGCCAGCCTTAGCTCTGTGTCCAGGTAATCAAATACCTCCACTGTGAGCTGGAACCTGCAGGAGAGAAGTTGATACCCTTGTTAGTCAGAGAAGCGCTCTGCTGAAACACAATGGCGATGGGTGCTTGCTAAATGAGAACACTGGAGCTGATGGGCTTTATTTTACAAACTTGGAGGTAAAATTAGTAGTATTAATAGCTGTGCTGCAATTGAGACTATTGTTGGATTTAAAAAATAGTGTTAATTTTACTAAATTTAATTTGAAGCAGGAAACTAAACGTCGGAACACAATCAGATTTTATAAGAAGCACTCATAGCACAGACAGTAAATTATGGCTGGATGGCATTATTGTAAAACGTGCAAACAAACTATTGTTCAAAAGCATGTAAGGTGTTGGGGGTTCATGGGTAGAGAAAGTGAGAGACTCACACATTATTGATGTCAGTCCCCGCAGTGCGCTCCAATACCTCGTCTGTCGTCTCCAAGCTGGGTCGGATTTCTGGATGCTGCAATGTAGTACATTTTTGGTACCATGGATTCTATTCATATGAAGTATCAAGTATTAGATGCATCTTGTTTACAAACCATGTAGGCCACCGACACGGCACTGGGTGTGCTTACCTTCACATGGAATTCCATCTTTGTACAGAGGAGTTTAGTGGACAGAGCAACCAGCTGTCCATATCTGTCATGGAGGTTGCCCTGGAAACCAGATGAGACAACGCACATTCAGTAGGTTTTATCTCAACAGACTCAAGTTAACACAACATGATGCTTCGTGCTTTGCAAAACAAAGTGAAGCAAGTTAAAAATAAATACAAAACAAAAACAAAACAACAAAAAGGGAAAAAAGAAAGAAAACTAGAACACAGACTCACCCATAGTTGTCCGACCTCAACAAGAGTACTATGATGTCTCATACAGTCCTGTAGACTCTGTTATGGTAAAAAAAAAATACCTTTAATACAACTCACTAATTTCCCTAATTCCATATGATATTAGCAGCGGTACAAAGAATGTAGAGATTATATCAAAACGATGTTGTGAGTATGTGTTGTGTACACTGTGGACCATTTAAAATGCCACATGACTGGATCATCATTGCTGCATAGAAGAAAGCTTGTATTTCCATATATTTTTGAATCTTTGCATTTTTAATCCATGAATGCCTTTATACTCCTTTAAACAAGTTTAAAGCATTTTGAATGATGTTTAGTATGCCAAATATTGTTCAACATTTATTTTCATAATGACCATAAACAGCTTGAGACTGTTGGAGGTTTTGTGTCTGGATTCTGGAAGAGTCAAAACCTGTTTGACAGAAGGGGTTAGAAGGTTTAGCACTTACGTTATGGTGGCCATCCCGAAGGACTTTGTGCAACACATGGCAAAACTTCCAGCAGAGGATGGAACTGCTGTTCAAGGGAAGGCCTAAGGCGTAGGACCAGAAGGTGTATGCTCCCTTCTCCCGGTGTGTCCCCAGGATGATTCCTGTGGTCATTGTAAAGGAAAAGGACAAGTACCGCAGAGGACAGTTCACTCCTTTCTTACTCTAGAGACTAGATGGTTGCCTCAGGTGAAAAACGAATAGTTGAGCTTGGTATACAGTAACCAGCTGTCTCACCAAGAACCCAGAGCTGCATTTTTGCACTAACAGACTCACGTTTTGGTTTGGTTGTGTTTTAGGGTTGTGTTGTTGTGCCATTTAGTTCTGGTCTGTTTATGTTCAGTCCGCGGCTCATTCTGTATGGGAATGCCTTTTGGTGCCTTAGGTTTTATTGAAAAATAGCAAATGTACAAGTTGTACAATACATCTGCTATTTTTGGGGGGAAATCGTGAAAACACATTTGCTTATGTACATACAACATGCATTTTCCCGTCATTGTCAAATTATTTTCATGTTTGTGTTGCCACAAATTTACATCTATTGGCAGAGGTTTGACCTAGTTTCTCCTTTCATTGCAGATGGCAAATATTGAGACATGTGGAGGGGATGAAATCTGTGTATAGGAGGCCCTAAAAACAGTGAATTAAATCATTGCTCATAAAAAATACTGGGCTAACAAGACAACCACTTACATTTAAAAAGGCAGTTCAAAGTACTTTTATTAACAGCCCATGTGAAATGGACGAGCTGATGACTAGTTTGAGGCTTGTAGGCTTTCTCAAAAGGATACGGCGTGCATGTTTCTCCTTCACGGGTGTCTCAGTAGAATTGATGGCTTTGCTGATGCTGCTTAGCTACAGTAAAAGAGAGAGGAGAGGGGAAGAAGCACATTAATAAATAGAGAAAAAAGATACAAAATGTTTTGGGTCCAGAATAAAATTTATACACCATATTACTATCCAGAAAAACAGAACGCTCAAGTACCAGCCATGAAATGTCTACGGTTGTCAGCCTTTTTAATGATTCTCCTCAAATGTTTTGTTTTGTTCATTTATTTCTTTGTTTAGAGATCACAGGGTAGAAACAGGAAACCACAGCGAGACAGGAAACAAGACAGATGGAGAGGAGGGGTACATAACAAGACAAGGTAAACTTCTATAGAGCATGTGGTCACTGCTGGTCAGTGCTCCAGTCAGGCACCCTGTGTGTCACTCCATCTATGGCCATGTTTGGTTTTTAAAAAGACAACACCTTTGTTTGACCCACACACTTGTGTACACTCAGTCTTATGACTCTACAGCAGGAGGGGCAGGGTGTTTTCCTTTCCTCAATTTTGACACTTCTCCACCCTCACATTATTCAGCTGTAGTAGTAGTGTTGCACTAGATATTGCAATCCCTGGGTTTGCTTTTAGGTTTACATCGTATTATAAGGGGGAGACGGAGTACAGCCAAACATGTATTGCTAGAAGGTTATAGTAAAGACAGGAGTCAACTAACTAGACAGTACAAAGTAATAAGCTACTATAGAAAGGTAATTGTCTAGATACTGTATGTTGTTAGTGGTACCACCATACCATACAATATTGTCTGGACCATACTTATATTACTCTTTCCTACACTCCCACACAAGGCTAATAAAATCAGTTAATATGGCAATATGAGCTAGCACACATCATTCTTTCAGACTCAGATCCATTAAAGAGATGAGCCCTAGGCTCTCACCCTGTGATTAGTACACTTTTACATGGACATCACGTCAACTCAGTATATCGTAAGTAAGGTAGAATGAGATTGCTGCTGGGCTCATGTTTGTTTGTTTGTTTGGGTGTGTCCTCCTGTCTCTGAAGAGATGAAGCAAGTTGTTAACAGCATTCCAAGCATAGCCTCGCCAAGACTACTGCGTTGAACATACACAGACTAAAGGAGTGCAACGTATGACAAAACATGACACATGCACATTCCCCTAATACCAGTGCTTTGAAGTTTGAACTGTACATTCATTGGAATAGGACAATTTCAACATGGCGGTGTGAATTGTGAGTGTGAATTGAGGGGCACTTTTATATCATACATGTTCACATCACAATTTGTGTCTTAAATTTAGCCCTCACTTTTTATCCTGTGCTTTGCTCAGTCAATCAAAGCATTGCTATGAGGTGATCTGCCAATCAAATCACAGAAAAAAATACATAAATAATAATAATAAACAAATGAATAAAACACACACACACACATAGCCCTGAGAAAGAGAGAAAACAGTCTCAGTCTGTGTCTGTGTGTGTTCTCAGTGACAGACAGGGTGAGAGTGATTACATCTGGCTGCTTTATTCAGCCGATAAGGAAACTGAACAGGAAAAGAGACTCCATGTCAACAAAACCATGGGAGACAGAGCTGTACTGCTGGTCCCTCTGGAACCTAGTCCAGCAGGTAAAACAAGTGTAGAAGATTAATGGGAGGAGGAAGGGAGAGATGACCTCTAGATGAATAACAATATCTGATTCAACATTGGCCATGCCTGTTTATTACAGGCTGGTTGTCATGGTCACCCCAACTCTATCAAACACCACATAAAATGATGTAATCCCTGAATACACACTGAAAGCACGAAAATGAATGCACATAAATCGGCATCATGCTGAGGTGACGATGCAGGGCTCGTCCGAGGATGACAGATGCTTAGCCTGTTGAACTTGTAATGTGATTTCCTGCGTCTAGTAGTGTGTCAACTAGATGAGGAGGACATTGTGGTCAGAGAGGTGACCAACATCGTTTTCATTACGTCGCTCAGTAGGAAGTGAGCAATCAAGGGAGGAATGGGACTGTCTGACTGTCTCTGTCCGCCTGTGATGATAAACATCAAATGTCTTGTGCACGACTGCACAGTGCCAGTGGGCTAAGGAAGTAGCCTGGAAGACAAAAACAGCCAACATGCCACAGGGGAAGAAAATCAACCCCTGGGGAGATTGGGTCTGCAATCTGCATGCACTCCTCAATTTGAATTACAATTCACCTCACCCCAGAGTTATGGCTGACCAATCAGAGCCCACTTTTCAAAGTGAGACTTTTATTTGCTGTGACATTAAAAATCTGTTTGCAAACCAGCAGAAGAATAGAGCAAGAATAGATTAGGTAGAATAGGTCTTGTGAATTATGGATTGACAAGAGTATGCGTTTCTGCCTGTGGCCAATATCAGTGTATGTCATCAGAGTACTTTCACCACCATGAGATAAGGATCTCATGAGCATATCATCTGTCTTTTGTCAATTCAATTTATCAGACAATAATAATATCACAATGACCTTAATATGGACATAACAGTACAAAAGGGTAAATGAGATGTGTTTAACAAAAACCTGCCTCATGGTGGCGTTATAACAGGGCGTTTTGAAGAATTTGGGGCAGAGGTTAGTCCTTCACAATCAGGGAGTTTGTGTGTAGCGTGCACTGTGTAGTTTGGCATCTGCCGTAACAACAGTATCAGTATGTAGGGACGGACGAACTCACACATGGAGGGATAGACAGAGTCTCCCCATGCCTTTGGCTTGGTGGAGACAAAAACAAGTGACATTGCGAGCTGTTCTGTAATACATAGTACAATGGACAATAAACCCTACTTGGTGTATACACACAAAATAGCTAATAGAAATATACCATATGGACAAGTCTGTGGCCTGGTGGGAAAAAATAAACAAATGACTGATTTCATTTATGTATGACTGTACTCTGTGCCAATCACTTTCTGCCAATAAACTACCCAATCAATCAATCAATGACTACCTAGTAATAATAATGGATCCGGTGAAACAGGCACTGTCAGAGTAGTCCTTTGTTTTCCCATATTATTATTGCGCTCCGTCCTAGCAAGACCTGTGGGTTGCTGATAAGACAGATAATCAATCCGATTGTATCCTGCTGTTCATTGTATCACAATGCTTGCAGTAGCCTGTAGTAGTAACATGCTCCTTGGCTTTGACTGCTTCAGACAGGACATCTGTAACCTCATGTCAGTCACATGCCATTTCAATCACGTAATCCTGTTGGACAAAACGAAACCAGCCAGACCAACGTTAATGGCTTAATGTAGGACCAGCCTTTTAAAACTGCCCACTCATTGCAAAGGTCCCAGTAGAAAGTATGCAAGTGTTTCTTACAGATCGCTTCGGCTCCCTCTGTTATACACTGTGAATGTCTAGTGTGCATGTGTGCATGCATGGGTGAATGCCGTTGGCACACACTTGGTTGCTGTCTCATTGTAGAGGTGCGTGCCTTTGCTTGCTTTCCCATTGGCCAAAGGAGGCAGACGAGGCAGCCAACCAGGCTAGGCCGTCAGTATGACAAGTTTGCCTAAATTACTAGGTTATCTACATTTCATTAGTCAAGTTTCACCTAAAAATGTTTGCCAGGTCAGAAATTTTCAGACCACAAACCACTGTAATCATAGAACCTTCTATGTTCAAAAAGTGCTGACGCGGAATCTATACACTTATCTTGAGTGTTCATTTATTTCTGAAAGCGGGAATAAAAGCAACAGTATTAAAAACACTGTTTAACTCAATTTGTATTTCTGTCTTTTCTGTTGCTATGATCCACAATTTGAGATCACTGGATAAGCATTGGACACAAGTAATCGACCACGACGATACAAAGTGACAAAAACAAGCCACAACAGAACAAGTGTATATATTTTTGCAAACGACAAATTCTACACATTACAGTTTTTAATGTGTTCAAACATCAATCAAGCCACCAAACTCAGAAAGAACTTTCATCTGCCCATAAACATAGGCTGGTACACTTATGCCATGCCTCTGTATACTGTAGCCAAACACCCATTCAGATATTCAGGGGCACATGCCTCGAATCCAGAAAAACCCATAAAGGCCTCATTTACGAGTAACATGAAAGTCACCACAGACCACAAGTTGACAACCCCCCCTCAGTCCTCGTCCTCCTCACAACGTGCGCACACACACACACACACGCACACACACACACAGTAAGAAAACAAAGCACAGAAGGGCTCCTGTGGGCCAAAACCAACTGGCATAGAGCGAGAGTGACAAAGGAGAGAGTAGACTGGCCGCCCCTTCTGGGGCAAATGAACTGCTAGTCTCTGGCTTACACAGGGCAAGTACAACGGACTAGGATGGCGGTCTATATGACAATGAGGGGTTTGTTGGGGGAGGAAGGCCGACAGCTGGGGTAGAAGATTGGGTTGGATGGGGCCCACGCTTTGGCACACAGAGACTGGCACTGAGGCCTTAGCAGATGGCCATTGAGCAGCATGGCCAAAGGGAAACTCTCATAATATATTCAGAATGGCTGTCACTCAGACTGGCAAGGCAGAGGGCTATCATGAGATCTGTCTAGAAAATAGTAATTGTGGGGCAATCGAGGGCGATCATACACTACTACATTAAGTCTACTGCATTTACCATCCCACCTTTTCATTCCTCCCCATGTAAATCAGGCAACCAAAACTGTTGTCTTCCACATACCGAACATCGTCCACCATCGGCCTTCTCCATCATTCTCTGTAGCTAAAACACTCTGTCATTCAGTGTCCTCCATGACATGACCTCCAAAGTGGCAAGGTCCTCAATAAAGTAGCTGCTCGACGGCTCACTAGTACCCATTCCAGAGAACATATTAGACCAGTCCTCCTCGACCTTCACTGGCTAAAACAAATAATACACTTCGGCCTCTGTTCGTACTAGTAGTACCGTACCTGTGGTGACAGCTGTTGCTTTTCTTTGAAGGTACAGGATCGCGATTCAGGTCAAGAAAGCGAGATCAGAGGTGAAAACCACACATTGAAAAAACATGATCCAGACTTGGGTTACTAGAGTCTAGACTGAATGATAGTCAGCTGTGCCACTAGGCTGGCTGCCCAGTAAGTTATGGTAGGTTTGTGTCCAATGCAGTAGTCCTCTCACTCCCCTCACACTGAAATGAGTGACAGACAGAGAAAGCCTGCCTTAATCCCTGACGCCTGCCAAGGCCTGGTACCAGCCAGCGTTTTACTGCGTAGACAGACACTATACAAATATCCCAACCTGCATTAATGGCCCTCCATCCTTGAAGCATCTCTGCCTTACCTTGTCATCTTGCTTGTTTGCTGCTTTGCCTGCTGCTTTGGACGCACTGCTGAGCAGTGCGTCCAAAGACATCCTTCTTTCACTCAACTTTTTTTCATTCATCTTTTTTTTTTGCAGCCGACAGTCAAGGAGTTCTAAAACTGTACTTCTTCACACGGGTGGTCAGTGGTCATACAGTAATGCCCATTCCTCTTTACAGCAAGAGTACTTATTGTAGGCCCTTATCAGCTTAATTCAACAGACTGCCTTTAAAAACACTCGCTGACAAGGTCACACCACGGCCTACAGCTCTTAGCTCACATTAGACATTACCTGTATGATGTCCTCAAATGGTAATACAATGAATTGTATTTTTCATAAGCATCCCTAGCAGCAGCAGAACGTGTCTCATGGCAGTGCAACAGGCAAAACAAAACCATCTTGGTAAGTTTAACAAGCTTTGAATTTTCTCAATAATGAAGATGTCATATGGGAAAACCCCTAACAAATTATCTGAGAGCTCAATGACATAACATGCATGCAACAATGTCAGATTTGCCCCTTTCCAACAAAATACAAGCCTATAAGCTACTAATATAAAACAATATAGACAAATTATAGAACACAAAGATCTGATATCAGGCAGGCATTCAGTATGTCTCTCTCTATAGAGAGAGACCCTTATGAATTGCCAAGTCATCCCATTCTCCCCAGGCTCCCAATTTGTGAACACTCAATGCCAATGTCATGACTTGACATGATGTTGCAGTTTGTGTTCCTTACTCTCAAACCATCTCAGCAGTGTGTTCTGTCTATTAATAAGGTGAACCATGCAATCATCAAATCCCCTTGGTGATTCCCTTTACTCTAGGCCTGGATGCATATAGTCATTGCTTCGTGCCAATGGGGACAACCCTTGGGATTTGGAAACTGACAACATAACGTGATTGGTAGGTTATATACAGTAAGTGTATGTTTCTGGAATTGCTGTTGAGGACTGAATACACCAGATGAAGCTAACCCCTTATAAATAGTATTATGACCAAATATGAACTTGAACACTAGCAGTTGCACGTCACATACCATTTCCCATGTCCTACTTGTACCTGTAATATTTTACCTGCTTATAATTTCTAGAAAGAATGTTACAAATTAAAGTTAGGATACGATCCAAGAATGATGACTTGCAAACTGAAGGTTAGGAGGACGACTCAGGAATTAGAAATAGTCATGATGGGGAGAATTGTTGAATATTAGACTGCTCAGCAGTGTTGGCTACATAAAATATGAGTTGCATTATTGTATACAGCCGATATCAGAATTATGAGAGCTCTTACCGATTTTAAGGTGTTTACACTTCATTCAACGGTTTAAAAGCTAACAAAATGCATCTTTTTTCTTGATGTGCCGTTAGTTGGCTTTAAAATGTCTGAAATCTTTTCGACAAGCGACACCAAACAAAGTATCTATCAGACTCAGGTCTGTTCATACGGTGCGTTCTGCTACTCAGTGCTCCCATCCCCCTTCCTCTCATGGGTGCGTGCACTCACTCACTCACTCACTCACTCAGGCAACGGCGAGTCTGGAATGAGGGAAAGCAAACACACCACACACACATACAGAGTGTAAACACCAGGCACTGTGTGGGACATTTGACCTTGGTATGGAGGTCAAAAAAGGGAGTGAGAAAGACACAGAAAGAGAAAAGGGACGTGAAAGAGACCTCAGGCTCAAACTATTTCATTCTGCATTATTCTGACTGTAAGTAAGGTGAGATCAATCTAACTCAGTGCTTTTCAACCAGTGGTCCTTGAGGGGTCCCAGGTGGTTCCCAGCTAAATGATGTAAATTTAGTTAACCAATCAATCAAATATTCATCATGTGAATTATCCCAAGTCTACACAACTAGAGAATGTAGAAGATTAATGGTCATTTTGATCTGTATGTTTCAAGGTTTTGTTTCCAAAATCCAGCCTGGTATTGTGGACAAAAAGCAAACAAAATCTGTAGTTTTGGGTCTGTGTGGGGCTAAAATGTCCTGACTAAAATGCTGACTAAATAGTGGGCCCTGGTATCAGAAAACCACTGATCTAACTGAAGAATGCCTCCTCTTATGTGTTGCATTATTTACACAAATTGCTACTACTGTTGTTGTTGTTCCCTACTGGCTCACCTGCCAAATGAGGAGCCCCCACAACCATGAGAACTAAGTCCTACTCCTCCCATCCAACACCCCATGCTGACTGGTGCACCGCCCTAGCCCAGAGGAGTATGCGCTCTGTGCTGTGACAAAAGTCACCCTGCCCACCTGGCTGCTTCCCTTTGCACGGTGGCCGACAGGTACTTTACCCTCAGCCAGAGGTTCTCAACCTTTTTGATAGCAGGACCCACTATTTATTCAGCATTTGAGCCATGGACCACCATTTGACAACATTTTCACCCCATAGACCCAAAACTAAAGATTTCTTTTGTTTTTTTCACAATTCCAGGCTGGATTTTCACAAACAAAACAGGCAAACATACAGTAAATCAAAATGGCCATATTCTTCTACATTCTCCAATTGTGTAGACTTCTTAATTAAGTGGTGCTAATTTAGATGGATATATGGATATATTAACTCTTGAGAGTGTAAACATGAAACCAAATGAACCCTGTGGGTTCATTTGGTTTCATTTTTATGCTCTCTCTAGTCTCTCCCTAGGCTACACCACCTGAGCCCTCTTTATTGTTATTTAACATTAATATCTAATATCGGTTTGAAGCAACTTCAGTGTGTCACATCATGACACAGTGATGTCAATTCAGTCCAGGCAACAGCATGATAGAGAAAACAAGACGATGGCATTGAGTTCAAGCAAGCGTTTAAAGCCTGCTTCATTCTGTTGATATAACAAATAACCACAGAAATTGATTTTACCTGTCTTGATATATAAATAAATAACAAATATGCAGAGACATGCTGCTGCAGCACCACCTAACAACTCAGTAGCACCATCTATGGACAGAAGGTGACACCTGAAGGCCTCTCTAGTCCAGACTCAGACAGACCAGTCTTGTTTCAACATTTCTCCTGTCTAAAGATAAGATCAGCAGCAATAAACTGGCTACTCGGGTTGGCACATTTTAACATGATGAGGTCCTATAACTAAGGCACTAAGCTATTATTGACCTTTCTTAAAATGTGATCAGGTGGTAATGGATTGAATGTCTTGCAGGTGAATATACTAGCAGAAGACAACAACTAATTCATTGTTAAATTTCATAACTCCAATTAACACTGTTTTTGTCAAATTATAATTGTTGTAGCCTACCCAATGATATAAATTGGCCCACTGTCAGCAACTGTCTCATTCTCATGCTCCAAAGGCAAACGAGTGTGTTTTCTATGTCCTGTTAAATTCTGGAGATAAAGTCAGTCTTACTTTGACTAAGCTGACTGGAGTTGAGTGAGTATGAGAGTAATGAGTATGAGACACACCCATTCCTACAGTGGACAACCAATTACAACAATAGAATATGACTTCTATTATTGTCTGACTCTGTATACTATACTATGCGGCTACACCACGGAGGACTCACCAGAGAGGTTGTCAAACAGGAAGGACAACATGAAAGTAAGGCTATGATGAGAGTAGCCTACTCAATGAACTTAAGTCAGAGGCAAAAGCTATGGATTGTCTTTGCTACTGAAAACCCAATATCAATGAACAATCATGATCCATATGGTCCACAACCACTAAAGAACATTTCCGACAGAGGAAGAACTCACACAATGCACACCTTTGACAAACGATACTTTTGTGTGATTCCGTTTTGTCTTGCTCAACAGTGGCTTCCCAAAGTCACCGCGTTTCACTTCATTATGTAATAATGGCAGTTGTCATAGAAAACAATGCCACAATGATGATTATCGATTCAATGCCTAGTAGCCGAGATAAAATAAAACACAATAATATCACTTTGGTAGGCTACAGCCCGAACGCGGCAAATGGTTGCTGTCAATTTTGAAATATTCTACAGAGCTTGGGTTTGTATGTATAGCCTTGGATTAATAAGACTATATTCAAAATCAAGGCTATATTTGTATAAATATTCAAAATTCTATGTTTGTAGGCCATGGAAGGAGCATAATGGGCCTGTATTAAATATGTAAGTATAAGTATCATGTGTTAACATTTACACATGTAGTAGCCTTTAGTCTTAAAATAGGCCAACATATCCCCGAGGAGTTACCTGCAATGATAAAGCAAATGTTTTGCTACCAGATCATCACCACGTCTCCCCACAAAGCAAACAATGTTAGCGTCCATTTACCTGCTGTTTGTCAAAATGCTCCCTCTCCGCACCTAGATGGGTCTCCGTCCTCTTGCTTTTCACCCTCGAAGGCACCTGTCTTATGGTATTCATCCTCAGTTGGTTGTCGCAATAATGATAGCGACGGGTTTAGAAATTAAAAATGTTGCTAATCCAAACGTATTATTCTTCGACGCGCGATACAATGTGTCTTTATCTCGTCCAGGACCAGCAAGATGTGCGCAAACAATGCGGTAGTCGTTCAGTCATTTGGAAGCAGCAGCCGAGTGTGGATTCATTGTAGATGATGCATCGCGGTAAGGTTGAAGGAGGAAAAACGATATGTGGCCGACCGTGGTGTGGAGCCAGCGCCATCTAGAGACAGAGTTCTGACAACTCCGTTCACTTCATGGGGCCAATCCAATGGCGGCCGCTAGTGCTGCTGGGAAGGGGAATAGTGACACTCTCAGAACGTTGTCATAAAAACGGCATG
Source organism: Benthosema pterotum (assembly GCA_039105355.1). Lineage (NCBI taxonomy): Eukaryota > Metazoa > Chordata > Actinopteri > Myctophiformes > Myctophidae > Benthosema > Benthosema pterotum. Next base: position 32,621,179 of record CM076972.1, on the reverse strand, counting down.
AACAAAGATTTTTTTATTATTGTATTAATGACTATACCTTTGTAGAAAATAATCAGTGCATACAAATGAGAGAGGACATGTCGCAGGATATTTTTGTATACTTTGTTTGCATTATATTGATGCCTTAAAGAGCAGAATAGTAGTTTTCCCAATAGCAATTCACTTCAAATGAGCTTTATTGGCATGAGAAATCGCACCTCATTCACAAAGTGACACTTCCGTAAACGTCACTCTCGCGGTATTCCCGCGAGACTGTTAGTCTGTTCTATTGGGAAATAGGCAGAGATGCATTGGACTCAGACAACAGCCCAGCTTTAATGACTTAAAATCCCTTTATTTTCGTTTTTTTAAAATAATGGCACATCATACAAATTGCAGAGACTATAGTTGTTACTGTGAAATAATTTAAATCGACTGTCATATTGCATACATATGTAAAATAGCTCTTATTTGCGCCACTCTCGTCTTTCAGACTCCATGGTTTGTCACTGTTATGTTCTCGGCGACCACTGAGCACGTGACTAAAACCACGTGACTACGTACCCCTTCAATGGCGCAACTCTCCCTCTAGAGGGCTCTGTGTGGAGCGAGACAAACGTGTTTGCATTTGCATTACGTGGACGGATCCTCCCCCAAACCGTGGAAGGTGCCTGCCCAGCTCACACAGAGCCTACGTACACTGTACACTACATACAACATGCTACGGAGGCAGAGAGAGGGACAGTAGTACTGTAGTAATAAAAATGCGAAAAATGGGTTTTTATCAGACCCCACCAGGCACCAGCATTTTCCTGTGCCATCGCTTTAACCTGTCAAACTGCTTTAATTTCAAATGACTCAGCATTTGACCCATAGGAATGATAGGGTAGATTTAGATGACTGTAGACTAAGATGATTAGGCTACCGAAAATCAAAAGCAATGCCACAGCAGCCACACTTAAGTAAATAAATGAACTTGTAATCTTAACATTGTAGCCAAGTCACGTAGACAACAATATAATGAAGTACGAAAGGCAAAACACCCAAAAAACACGTATGAAATTGATTAAGACCTTATAGATCCTGAGCTTTCTCTCTGTGAAGTGAACATTATTGATTTTGAAGGATATTTGTTCTGAAATTAATGTAAACTCTCTGTGTGTGTGTGTGTGTGTGTGTGTGTGTGTGTGTGTGTGTGTGTGTGTGTGTGTGTGTGTGTGTGTGTGTGTGTGTGTGTGTGTGTGTGTGTGTGTGTGTGTAGTGACACTTTGATGGAGTTAATAGAGTCCTTCCAAAATATGGATTAATGGACATAAAAAGCATTGATTATTTGTGGTTAGGGTTAAACGTCCTTCATAAGACCTGCCCAGTAAGATCATGCATGCTTTCTATTGCTAAACTGGATTTTCGTGTTCACAGTGCCAGTTGGACCAACTTGGCACTCTGCTCCAATTAAGGTATGCAGGTGAAGGAAGCAGAAGAGGCCTGATGATGGGACAACAGGAAAACAGAACAGAGGGATGTTCTTTGCACCACTGGTCAAACTGGCTCTCTCACATTCTTCCCCCATGCATGGTCGGACATTGTCAGGCCACATTGACAGCTTATCTTTAACCAATGAACCTTAGCATCCCTATTCTGGGAATGACATAGAGCACTGGTTTTCAACCATTTTGATACCAGGGCCCACTATTTATTCTGTATTTAATTTCAGCCACCACCAGTTGAGGACATTAAGCTGAATTTCAGAAACAAAACAGGTAAACATTGATCACGATATCTACTGTACATTCTCTAGTTGTGTAGACTTGGGCTAATTCAGATTCGGAATATTTTAACTCTTGAGAGTGTAAACATGAAAGGACCACTGGTCCTTGAAACCATAAAAAATAGCTAAACATTTGTTTTCAGAATTTGCCAGAACATGATGAGTTGTGAGCCTGTAGATCAGCTCTTGGGAAGGACATTTCATGTAGTGTAAAGGAAGGGAAAAGGAGGGCAGGAACTAGTTAGACTATACAGACCCCTAGGGGATCTTGGTCAACAAAGCATCGGTTTATTAAGTGGTTGAACCAGTATGACCCAAATCACATCCCTGATTATGTTACAGAATAATATAGCATCTTGCGTATGGTATGTTCTACTTTTAAAAGCACACAAACAATCATTGCAATAAATATGCTATATATCCTGGGGAAATTAATATATACCCATATATGCAACACTGTACTGAGTTTAAATGGACAGGTATCAGTCAAAAGAGAAGGAAGATGCATGGGGAAGGATCAACAAATTGAATATCAGAACAGGTTTTGACATATATCCACAGCATAATATTGATGGCACCAGGGATATGGGCGTAATTGTGACAGCAGGAAACATATACCATGATGTTTCCCAAGTTACTTTTATCCCATATGATGTTATAGTGATCTTCGCTGCAAAATGAATGATGTCATAGTCATGTTACGAGGCCATGTATGGGGATTTTGAGTGACAAAAAACACAAGGTTTCATGGTTAACTGCAACCTTCGTTCACCAACCAAATGGTATAGTATATGCTGCAATACAAGGCCTGCTAAGAGGATTTTAAAACAAAAAGTCAGCATAAAGCCTGATGTAAGATAATTTGTATTTTAAAGCTAGTTGTCCAAGCAGCATGGTCATGTAGCTTCAAATGTGAATCACTAGAGAGCACTAGAGATTTGCAGTCTCCCCTGAGTCTGTGGTCTATATTCAATTCCGGTTGCATAAAAAAAAGAGACAGAACATCCAAAAAAGAGACAGAACATCTGTACTGTCTGTATATTCGTTTCTAAAGCTCTGACACTTACTTTAAGAGGTAACAATTGCAACGTTTCAACCTACTGTCTTCATCAGGCAAATGTTAAAATGACAGGAAAAAAGCATAGCATATACAAACATAAAAACATTGATTAATAATCATGCTTTAACATGTTGAAAACAAGAAACTAAAGAAAGACCTGCCTTTACTTTAGGATAACTGTTCATTATTATTTCTTATCATGTTGGATGTCCTATTAATTGTGTTTTCATCATTAACATTAATCATGACTAATATTTCTATTCCTGACAGGTTGTAGCCCTGGGATTGTTTGTTTATACATCATTGATCATCGTCTCATGTCATTGTAATATTTGCCTGATGAAATGTTGCATCATAATAAAGTAAGCATCAGAGTTCTAGAAACAATTATGCAGATGTTATTATTTTATTTGCCTTGATGGCTATTGCCTATAACATCCAGCTCCTGGCCTGAATAGTTATCAAGATGTGCATTGTGCACACAATCAAAGTTTCTGGTTGCATACCTTAGGTTTCAAACATAAGTTTGTCCCATATGTGAAATATTGCCCATAAATTTAACCTTTAGCCTAAGTGGTTTTAACTGCCACTGGATCAGTTCCGCGCATCCTCTTAGCCTTTCTATCTACTGTTATGACTAGAATTACCACATTGCTTTCCTGCACACACCCCACCTTGTGGAGAGGGAGAGCATAGAGGGAGAGGGTAGTTAAACTGAGACACACTGTGTAATCCAGTGTCCATGACATCACAGACACTTTGAAATACTAAATATACCTGTATATGAAAAAACACTTATAACCTGGTGCGCCAAACAGTTCTAAGATATTCATGGTGCGCCTTATAATCCGATGTGCCTTATAGTGCAGAAAATACAGGCAACAGTAATAGACAGCAATAGACTAGAATGCTGCATCAGGAATAGCAGTAACTTGAATACAATGGCTGAACTCAATCAGAAAATAGTACACACATGCATGGAATGTTATATAACTTCAAACTATAAAGTTACATTTGTTTATAAAATTATTCTGCCTCCAGGCACCCACTGGCCAAGTGGTCCAGGTGCATGCCACATACAGGCTTTGGCCTGGAAGCATATTGCATCATGTTCAATTCCCATTCATGACGATCTTCGCTGCATGCCTCTCACCTTCTCTCTGTCTGTCTCCACTTGTAACTTTCAATAAAGGCAAAAATCCAAAAAACAAAATTAATCCATAGTAGTAGTATCCATACCAGACATGAAGATGTATTTTACTGTATGTTTCCAAAAGAGCCAGTGGAGAGTAGACCATTACAAATGATTGCTATTGTTACAACTATTTACCTCACAAAATACATTATTTTGTACTCTTTGGATATTTGGACAGATTGTGTTCATTAAATGCACTTCATATGAAGGGGGGGGGGTCCAGAACCTCCAGCTTATGACGATCTTTAGATTCTGTCTTGATCCAAACCAGTAACTCTATAATGTTACTTGGGAGGAAGCAGATGAAGACGACCACCACAACCGTTATGAACCATAGAGCCTTTTTGATCTTGGCATTTTGACTCAGCTGTCGCCTTCTCAGATGACCAATTATTTGAAATGTGCAGTAAAGTATAACAGCCAGCGGAATCCAGAAGGAAAGTAAAAACACTATTCTATGCCACTTCTGCGAGTGGGTAGGATTGGACTCACTCTCTTGCACATCATCCCCAAAGGTAAAGCTCTCACAGTGAGTTGCACCATGTCTTGGTATAGCCAGGAGATGAGCAGTCAGTGAGATGGTGAGCACCCACAGACCAAGCACACAGCATACTGCTTTGTGGATGCTTAAAGAATTGAAGGGATGGTGGGGATGCGCAACACGCACATACATGTCCACAGCAACAACCATCAAAAACACAATGCTTCCAGTGCGGTTCTTTGCCAACAGGAAAAGAGAAATGCTGCAGAAAGTATCTCCAAACTCCCAATTCATCTCAGAAATATAGTATCTTGCACGGAAAGGCAGAACCACAATGAGCAGAAAGTCAGCCAGTGCCAGGTTGAATATGATGACAGTGCTGCTCTTCCAGGGTTTAATATGGAAACATAAGATCCAAAGAGCGAGGCCATTACTGACGACACCTAGAATAAACTCAGTGATAAGTATTGGAGGTAGCACTTGAATGAGCAAAGTTGAATGGGCCATTGAAATGGTAGCCCATTTTCACGTACAGTAGCCTATGTCTCGGTTGATTGGATACAGGACAGGTTCACTAAATAAACAAATTCTAATTGCTAATGCTTTTATATACACTTCTAAGAGGTGGCACTTGCTGAGGTTTGATGGATGACGCCTTTAATATATCACAGGAAATCCACAAATGGTTACACCCACCCTGTAATGTAAAGCACTACAGAGAAATACAGTTATTTGATGGGAATAACCTTTATCTTCTATAGCAAGAGTTAGACCCACACTTTTTTTTAGTTGCGAGCTACTTTCAAAAAGACTCAACAAGATTTCTGCTCAACAAGATCTACACATCAAAATTAAAGTGATTATTCCATAGCTGAAAATAGTTTAAAATCCATTCCAAGACCCCCTAGAAATTGGGAGCAATGAAATAGCGCCAATGGTGTTACTTACTATTATACACTATACAGTGAAACACACTTAAATTGGGAAAAAAAGAGGGGAGAATGTTCTTGTACAGTATATGCTACTAATAGCTTTGAAAACAAAGTGTTTGGGGTTTGAATTTGTCAGTTAAATATTTTAGGGGACTGCCATGTGAACACACTGGCTAAGAAATATCTTGGTAACGATTTAGTTCTCTTTTTTTCATAACCCTTATATGGTAAATAAGAGCTAAATAAATACAATAATGGAATATCTGTTCTTCAAAATAATTCTCAGTATCATTCACGTTTTGGGGGTTGGGATAATTTTATTCTTTACAAAGTGGCAGTGTCTCAGGGGGTCTCTGGTTTTAGTATCAAAGTGTCATCAAACCCAAAACCTATACTGATGAACAGGCTGGTAACTTCCATGGTTCCTCTGCCATCAGTGTATGCATGGGTCAACAAAAGCACATTGCAAAGAGGTTTTAGTATATACAAATGCCCCCAATTCCATTTTAATATGAAAATATGAAACACTATCAGATTCATCACAAACAATTCATCTCATCCGTGTAAAAACAGTGCAGGTTTTTACTGTGGTACAAAACATATCCATACTTCCTCAGTCCTACTTGAAGTGCTTTGTCTTCAGGACCTTATGCTGCTGTCCATTTTGGTTGATGCGTGTCAACACTGTGTCCTTGATCTGTGGAGGTAGCAATGCACAAAATACACATTTTGATCAGAACAATCATAGAAAACGAAATGGTCAAATTAATCTAAATAGGTAGGTATGCATTTTCATTGCATTAGGAAGCACATGCTTTTGTAAAAAAAAAAAAAAAAAAAAAAAAAGGAAAAACTGGAAGGAGACAGATGTGAGCTGAAAAGTATCAATTGGTCATTAGTTGGAAGAACAGGCATTCAATAGTATGATCTGGATAATGGCTCTGCTATCCTAAATATATTTAACACAGTGCAGACCAAACATTCTAGACAGCCTCTTTCCCCACGGTGAGATATTATGACTCTTTACCCACACGATGACATGTTATTCTTTTATTTTTTAATCTGCTGTGTTCTTTTATATACGCTAGCATTATGCTTTTCTTCTGTAATTTCTCTCATTGGGTGAGTATGAGCAATCATTAATTTAGAAACATTCGTACTAACACCATGCTTCTGAAATAGAAAACACAATGCATGATGCAACGACAGTATCTAACCTGTAATGGAATTCCAGCCAAGTCCCCACTGTTCATCAGCTCTTCTGCTTGCTCCAGTATGGTCAGAGGGTTGGAGTGAGAAAGGAAACCCTGCAAACAGCAAAAGAAAGTCATTGCAGTCATAAAATACATACATTTTTTATTATATTTATACAGATGACAATAATAATTTAACTATTGCTTCGGATAGGCAAATATAATGAATGAATACATCAATAACACAGGAATATACGGCATAATCAGTTAGTAGAGGAATTTACTATACCTACACATTTTCCATACTTTAAGGGTCAAATTGCCAATTTGATTGTTAAAATCCAACTGAGAAATACAGACAGAAGCTTAATGCATCTGCAATTAAATAAAGTTAGAGTCAACAGCTTTTCACACAGGAAGCAGGTGCCCTGTCTAGTATGTTATTTTTAACGATTGGTGAGCGCTCAGTTAGGAGGAAATTGGTCGAATATACCATGACGTTGTTCACACCAAGTTAGATGACAGCTACTGGTAAAAAATCTGTTGGCGTACACAATATGTTATACCAAAACCTCGGAGGAAAGGTCTTCAACAGGATAGAAGCCTATTTGGAGAAATAGCCTTGTGTGTGCACAGTTTCACCACAATCAGACAGTATTTATGATTTGCAACATTTTGTACGAATTGAGCCACTCCTGAAAACCTTTGTAACCAATCTTAGCCAATTAGGTTGGAAAATGAGAAATTAAACAAACCCATCTTCTTCACATAACTATAGAGATCACAGATTTGCGTGAGATTTAAATAAAGACTGAAGGGATAATATCAATAGGTTGTGCTATAAACAGTAACTGTGAAAAAGGATTTTTTTTCTGTGGCCTCTAGGAAGTGTACATATATAGTTTAGTTACAGATGCAAACACGAATGGCGCTGGTATAGTGCCGCCGTCAGGCTGATGTGAAATTGCAGCAAAGTGGCATTTCTTCCTCTGCCTAGTAGAAATGTGCAAAAAGAAATCCCCTCACATTGCACTCTGCGTTCATGATTTCAGACATTTTGTTCAAAATGCACCAATTGTGCAAACTTCGGAAGGCATATTTATCCAATGGGGATGGAATATGGGAAAGCAGTCAGATCTGTGGTGATCCCATAACTATAGAGAGCGTATATACCATACCAATGTGTGTGATTATTGATAACATTTCTAAGAGTAATATAAAGAAATGTGTTTTGCAAATATCTGTTTCACTGTGGATCTACATAAAAACTTGGCCAGAGGCAACAATGCCGGAGAATAGTTTGCACACAAACACACACAGGGATGGACACACACACACACACACACACACACACACACACACACACACACACACACACACGGACGGACGGACGGACGGACTGCAAAACATATTCTGTCCCATGGCTTCGGGCCTGGTGGAGACAATAAAGTACAGCCTTGACCAAATCAGATGTTAATCAGTCACCTGGATCTGCTGCTCCTTTTTACTGGCACAGGGGATGAGGAGGAGAGAACCGAGAGCAAAGGCTGGCAGACCAAACTGGGCAAAGCGATTGGCAATTCCTATCAGGTCCAGATTCAAAAGGAAAGGACACCTGCAAAAAAAGGACAAGAGAGACAACATTGATTGAAATATTTATTAACAGTTTGGAGAATTACAGTACATTTCAAGCACAAGTTACAACTTAATACAAGAATGTTAACTGTGAGTGGATGACCACTAGGGCTGCAATTATTTTCATAATCAATTCAATTTATTGGATGATTATTTAAACGATTCATCGATTAATGAGATTATGACACTGCTTTAACTATCAACTTAAAATATATATTTTTATACCTGTTCTAACAAAAAAATACATTTGATTGCTGATTAGGCTGCTATTGAAACAAATACATTTTACTAATGACTATATATTTGATTGAAGAATATATACATGTGTCAGTCTAAAGGAACAGTACTCTACGGAGCTCAAATAGTTAATTTAAAACAAACACTCAAGCCTTATGTCTCAAGCCTAAAAATTATCAATTTGATTATGATTCATCGATTAGTTGCATTTCTACTTGTTGATTCATGATTCAGCTCACATGTCCACCATGTTTGAAATAATCTGGCAACAAGAAAAGTTGCAATAGGGCTTACTTGAGAAGAAGAGAAAAAGTCCTGTGGAGGGTGGCCTGTTGATCAGGACTCAATGGAACAGATGCTGTGACAAAACAATCAACAACAGTTATTTCCACATATTATACATTTAAAGATCAAACTGTAAAAGCAGATGGCGACCTCTATGATGCGATACCTGAGACAAAGGGTGCCAGTATCATGCTCCTCCAGGTCCGGGAAAAACAGGAGATCTGGAACAGAACAGGAGAGCTTAAACAATTTCACATACCGGTAGTCATAAAATGATGTAAACTCTCCCATGTGGGTGAATTAAAAAAAAAAGTGAATACATTTTCATTTGGAGACAATACATCGCCACCATGGGACTGGCAGGTTTGCACTAGCTAAGTCTAATAGAGGCTTTTATAGTTAGTTTGTAACCAGTGAGTAACTAAATGCACCATTATGCGTAATTGTATAGACTGTTTCATCAATGCAAAGTCATTGCGTGTCATCTGCTCACACACGCTACAAATAGTTCCTCTATGAGAAACACTTCACGTGAAGCCTAAGACACACCCTTAACATCAAACGGAAAGATTGTTTCACAAATGAGGAATGTCACGCCAGCGACGTCTTAGATACCCACATTTACAGACTGTGTTGGCTTAGGGTTGACGCCAGAGAAGAGCATCTTGCAATGCGTCTGGTCCAAATACTTCCTTAATGTCAGTGACGATCAACACCAGAGGGAGTTCAATAAACCAGGTAAAACCCAGACTTGGCACAAAAAAGGACTATTCTATTCACCATAACCAAAATGTGGAACACCCTACCCACAGTCATTCACACACAAGACTCTCAACTTGGCTACCATTTTCAACATGGATAAGCTTTATTTGTGTTGTCCACTCACAGCTTTTGTACTGGGCTGTGCTTGATCTCCAAATTTCAATCAATTGGCCATGTCCACCGTATGGCAGATGGGAGGATCTCCAAGGACCTGCTATATGGACAATATGTCACCGGCACCAGGCCACTTGCAGTCCAAAGACGTCTGCAAGCGCGACATGAAATCTATGGGCATAAGAGTGGACAACTTGGAGCACAGGGCAAGTGATCGTACATGCTGGAGCTGAACACAGCAGCAGCAGAAAGGACAGCTAGGCGGAAGGCACCTCAATCAGTATCAGACAGTGACGGCAGCACATTCAATTGCAATCACCTCCACTCACGTGTGTTGGGCTGCAGACACATGAAGCACTGCTCCCTCAGCACCACCTGATCCAATCCAACTGTGCTTATGTCATGGTCTCTATTCTGAAGGCCGTTATGAATACGACTACCCTGCTCCCTGTGTCGATTGGTAACTGTGTCGTCAATTACTCTCTCAAAAAAAAGCATCAGTATTGAATCAAGAAAGGCATCCCATTAGTTTGTTGTTAATTAAATGATCTAAATTACCTGCCACAGAGAAGGAACAGCAGCTAATGCCTCCATCACCTTCTGGAGGTGGCTGATCTGTTGGGGGGGGACAATTCATTTTTTTAACAATAGAACTTCTAAACGAGTATTACTCACACCTATTATGAAAGATTTTTCAAAAATGTCCTTTCAATGGTTTAAAAAAGGAGAGAGGTAATGGAGAGATCATTCTTTCATTCAGTTCATACTTCATCTTCTCACCATGTTGAAGCTTAGCAGCTTCTGTAGTAAACCGTTCCACAGTAGGGGATCAAACACTTGGTACTCCAGACAAAGATCTGCCACCAAACGCACAGCCTGCAGGCAAACTGTTAATGTCTACAGGCATACTTGTTCACATACATAATAATATATCATTTAAGGCTGTTGAAAATAGTTAATTAATGGGATTAAATTAATTTTGATTAATCTGATTAAAAAAATTAACTCAATTAACTCATGTGCACACTGACTCAACCCACTGAGCATTTTCTCATTGAAAAAAAATGGGTAGAGCATGGTTTTACGGAGACATATAGCTGTGTGTTTCCCTGTAACCAGAGCGATAGAGTATAGCTGGAGGATCTACAAGCATTGAGGGCTTGTAGATCACCTATTTTGATAAATATTTCAAAGATAAATAGTTATTTTTTTCACAGATTCTGTTTCTTTTTTAAATGTTGAAATCCTGTACAGGAAAACAGGCACATTTTGGACATAGTTCGAATGGTGATTAATCATGATTAAATTAATTTTGAAGCTGTGATTAATTTGATTAAAAATTTTAATCATTCAACAGCCCTAATAATAATATATCATTTAAACACATAATCTCAATGAAGAGGAACACATTCCAGTCTAAATTACCAAATTATTTTATTTTCAGTGGTACAGTACCTGTGGTTCGTGACTGTGGTTCTTCCACAAGCCCTTAATCATGCCTTCTTTGGGACTGTTGAGGAATGACTCCACAGTGTAAGGAATGTTTAAAGCCTCCAGGTTGGAGACATAGATGTAACACTTCAGGTAGTTCCTGCAGGGGATGTAAAATACCAACATCAGTGAATAACACAACACCCCTGAAGAAGGCCAACTGTCGCCAAAACAACTGGAGACTGGAGAATTCCAGCTGATACAGTATACCATTTTGGTTGCATATACTAGGAAATAGGACAGCAAGTGGTAATCTGTACATTCTCAGAACGTATTTGCCCCAAACAAAGGGATAAAAGTACCAGAAAGTGATCAGCTTGTGTTGACTGCTCCACTGCTGTATCTTACTTAGGCATTATACAATCTTATTACATGGCTTGTTTGAATGCATGTAATAAACAGGATAAACTATGGCTGAGCGGTCAACAATGGCCACTCAGCCATGATTAGGGATGCATGCATGAATTGTTTTTCGAATTAAATGATCAGGCCGACAGCGATAAGTCTGATACCGATCTTTGGCGTTAAGGGAGGAATTTGCATATTACCACGTCAAAACTGTTCCTGTGTGTGAGGGAAGGAAGAGGAGAATGTTTAGGCCTATCATAAATGCAAAAGGATATTATACTGGCTTGACACTAACACTTGCCTGTGGCAAGTAAACAAAAAAAAATTTTCAGGCAAGTGAAACTTGCTACCTGGTTGCCCGATCGGGCAAGTGTGTGACTTAGTTCGCTATGACACAACACAAGAGTATATTTTTCAAGGTGGTCATTGTGTTCTGCCTCTGTGTCTTTCCCTGCTTTCTAGCTAGCTCTCTCCCAGGAGCATTTGGGTCCAAACTATCATTTTGCTGGTGTCACAGACACCTGAGTCTGTGACCACTATGGGAACTTAAATGCAAAATGTACAACATATTTTGGAGGGCAAGTAGAACCTGACTTGCACTTGCCGGATACCTTAGTGTCAACCCCTGCATGATATTGACATTTATATGGCATAAAAGACTGGTTTCTCCAGATAAAGATAAATTGCCGATCACAGAAGTGTAAATTGCTGATCACTGATAGAGTGAATATTGGCAGATATGGCCGATCACCAATCCGGTAACCGATCATCGGTACACTCTAGTTAGCAGGGTTTTGTTATCGTTACAAAAGTATCCATATAGTATCCTAAGCATATGTATGCATATAAAACATCCCAATTTCCGTTTATTCATGATTTGACCAGGCAAGAACGTACTTGATCTTTGTAGAGGGGATCTTGAGCTGTGCCTCCAGAGTGGGAGCGTCGGCCAGGTGGATGAGACAAAGCAAAGCTCGACTCCGGTGGCAGGAGGTCAGACGAGGTCCAGAACTGCCATGGGGCTGAACAAGGAATGAAGCCATTAAAACCAGGAAACAAAGTCAATTGTTTTGGCTATTCTTCACTATAAGGAGCTCCTTCTTATCCCCAGTGAGCCCCAGGGGTCAATAAACCCTAGTTTCACTTTGGGCTTTGGGAGAAAAGCATTTCGTCCAATCAGGATGAGAGGGGCCTTCCTCCAATCAGGATCGAGGGGGGTGGGACTTGGCGTCTGTGTTGTTGGCATGTTGTACTTCCCCTCACTGTAGTAAGTGTGCACGTGCACGTGCACATCATGCTACCGTAGGGACCCGAGGGTTTTCCAAATCACCACCAGTACATCTCCTCTTTTTAAAAGGTATAGTAATGATGCAAACATGAAAATGTTTACAAATCTTTTCTAGATTATTTTTCAAGGAAACATTTATACTCAATTTTTTTCTTCCAAGGGTACATGGAACAAAATGTGTTCAGCTTCTGCAGGAAATCCATATCCTTGACATAAAAATTGAGCAACAATCTTTTTTTTTTGTAGAAATGACCCCAGGTCTTGAGCTGAATGGGTTAAATCATGCCTAATTTCATGATAATTCAGGTGCAAACTCGATTCGTCCCTCATAATTACTCACCCATGTCTCCACGGACAATAAAGGGCTCAGCAAGCAGACAGCAGTGTCCATAGGGTATGCCTGCAGTAGATGCACCACCCTGAAGAACAAAGGCTACAGTTGAGTACAGCACGCATGTCATCAATATCTAGCTTTCCCTTTCTCATTATCACGACTGCATAGCCGCCATATTTTAAATGCACAATCATTGGACTTTTACTGGCTCAGCCTCAGTCTAGAAGTTGAGCAGTTTCATGTTTGAGAAAATCAGCTGACTAATCACAACAAATTGTGGGGGCTTGCCTTCCTTAACCCTTTACTTCCACATCTCTGAAATGTGTGAAAAAATGTATACAACTGGTGCTTGTGATTATAATTAAGGACGATTTCAGTTCATATCGATAATTAAAGCAGTGGCAAACATAAGTTAACTAAGTAGTAGATATATAGCCTTTAGTAGATATATTATATCACTTCATCACCTTCTGCATCTCATGGGAATTTTCATTGCTTCACCAATATGGAACTGCTTACAAAATGACTACTAACTACACTCATACAAACTACACACATACAAAAATGCCCATACCTCATTAAATCTGGGTCTTCCTCAATGTTGCTAACACATTCTTGATTGTTGATGTCCTTCATGAAAAAGGAATAGTAACCTTTAGTCAGTGAGATGGTTAACCATTGCCGTTAGCTGATCATTTGAAATATAAGCAATGCAAGTCTAAAAAGACATATAGATTTGTCAAACCTGGGCCATCGCTGAGCCAGTTTTACAGATCCACTTCTCCAACAGCATATTTCGGATCTTCACAAGATCCACCTTGCAGATGGTGGCTATTTCCTTACATACAGCATGTATGTCTGTTCAGAGACAAATCATGTTCACATAAACACTGTAATGTACTGTAGTACACAATTTTAATTATTTCCACTTAGCACACACACTATGAATCACTATGCTTAAAAATAATCCTTGTAAATGTTTACTCCACCAAGTTGTACAGCAAAAGCCATGGGTACAAAAGATGTCTGGATAGGCACTGTAATATGGGATTGTTTTCACAAAATGATAACTCAGTCTGTATTGAAAGCTTTCTAAAAAAAAAAAATGACACATTTTGGTGATCTGTTGGTGGCCGGTGGAAAACAAATCCTTAGTTTTAATGTGGAAAAAGGCAAGGCAAAACCTTTACACCACAGACACATATTGTAACTTTTTCATTTGTCATAATCTATATAGCTTCACACTTACCATCTATATACACACATGTCACGGCAAGTTAAAATAATAATTATGATGTCGAATTGTGGTTATGTTATTGGCCAAGGCAGTGGTACTTGCCAGGATAGTCTTGACTCATTGAGTTCTTGTAGCGCTGCTCCACACTGACGTGCTCATAGAGAGCGACAATGAGTCTGGCTGGCAGCCCGGTCAGCTTTAGAAGCTCCGGGCTGTTGAGCTGACTGGCCATCATGACGTTCTCTGTGGCTGAACGCTGGAACTGCAACTTCAGCTTGGACAAAAAAGACTCCACCTTGGCCCGTGCAGTCTCCTGTAAGGTCAGCAGAAATATTAAAACACCGACAGATATACAATCACACATAACATACGACTGTGAAGACTGACCTCAATGTTTGGGTCCTTGAGCCATGTATCACCAAGAGATAAGCAGAATCGAAGTGATTGAGTCTTCTCAAGGCCTATGAATAAATATAAATAAACAATACACACAAAGAGAGAAAATATAATGCATGTAAACAGATGAAACATTGCCATGTCAAGAGTCTGTTATGAACAAACAGATCAGACCTGGGGGCAGCTCCTGAGCAATCCTATGGGCTGTGGCTGCAGCCCACTCTAGGTTCTGTATGCAGTGGATATACTCCATCATCGTCTTTGCCACTTTGAAAGTCTCCTTTTTCTGGAAAACATGACGCTGGCCTTTCTTGCTCTGCTCCAACATCAGAGGCTTCATTTTCTTATCAAAGATGTGGTTCACGGCAGACATGTATAGCGTGTCAAGATTCACCTTAAAGGACATGAGACACAACACAGATTACATCTGATAGCTCAGCTGATGAATGTACAGTTATGGCGCATTTTTTAATCAATGTTGTATAAATCTTGAGGGGCTACCTTCATAAGCTTGCTAATCAGGAGAAGAGTAGGGAAGGTCTCTTCACTGAGCTCAGGGGCTAAATAAGAAAAAAAATGTTCAATTGATTGATTTAATTATAACAAAATTCATAACACTGTGTAGTGCTATAAACCGTGCGAGAGCCAATCAGAAGTTGTCAGCGTTGTCGAGAGACCAATCAGATAGCCGGTACAAAAACCCATAGCGCAGAGGTAATCCCAGAGTCCCAGATCCTTAGAGTATAGACAGAGTTTGTCACAGTCCAGGACTGCATAAACAGCACCCGAGCACTGTTTTCTGACCCCTCAATGTCAGACACTGGGACCATGCAATCTCTCCATCTCCAAAATGGAAAGTGACCGTTTATTAGGCGCTGCTTTGCAGCTGCCAAAAAGGTAAAATAAAGGGATAATGCAGAATTACTTTGGGGTAAGTAAGTGTACTCACAGATGATCTTCCAGAAATTATTGGTCTGCATAAGCAGGTGGACAGGCAATCTGCTTTTGGACAGAGGCGTCGGCTCCAAGCCATTATCCAACAGATAGGTTCTCTCAATGTCTGATGGAGGCGAGATGCGCTTGTAGGACTTCAGGTGTTGAACAAGGCCCATTGCCTGCAGGTGGATAAGACATCAATTCCATATGAATTTGCTTTCAAGTTAGGTGTTTAAGTGCACTGATTTCTGACAAAAAAACATACCTGACTAACTGAGAAGCTGGTGACATTTTCATCTGCCGTCTGTATGATCTTGAGCACAACTTCAATCCTCTCATAGTTATAGGGACTGAGCTGCAGAAGAAAGCGTTTTCATATGGACAATAGCAAATGCAGTCATTATCCAAAACATCATATAGGCATGCAGTCATTTGCCAAAAATATCTAATGAACAAATTCAGTTAATAAGAACAAAAAACAAACACACGGGCAGCAGAATACTCAATGACCCAATGACAGACCTTGAACATGGCAGCACTGAGGCTGTCAGTGAGGTTGGTGGTGCTCTGCAGCATGGGAATGATCTGCAGGACACGTTCCAGGGCATCAGCATGGCTCAGAGGCTGCATCTCTTCCAGGCCTATCTCAGGAACACCACCAGTTGCTCCGCTGTCTTCCTCCTCCTCCTGTAGCAGCAGCAGGGTTGTGATGTAGCGGTTGATTACACTGTCTCGATCCAGACCAAAGGTGCTAGTTGGAAGCAAAGAGGGACGCGTCAAGGCGATCTTTATACATGCAGCAACTCCCAGTCATAGTCAACAGCATCAACAGTCATACCCACAGCTCTGTTACAAGACAGTGAAGACCATTGAACAAACTGCTAACCTGCAGTACTGGAGGATGATGTCAGGTGTGATGCTCATATTTTTCACCAGAACTGGGATGAGAGCACTTTTCATCTCTGGCCGCTGTCGGAAAACAGGCTGGATGGATATCTATGAAGAGGAAAAGACACAGGGTTAAAGGGCAACATTCAAAGGGATAACCTGTTTATTTCAGTCCATGTCTCAACAATAATAGTGAAAGTGAATATTAAACTTCAAATTTCATCCACAATACAAACCCCTAATTTGCCAAGCTTGATGCCCCACTCTGCATCTGTGATGACTGACTGAAACTTCTCTTGCTCCTCTTCCTCGCCATACAATTGGCAGAGATGTGCTCCAACCATGGCCACAGACTGACATTGAAAGAAATGAAAGGTGGATTACATTAAAAAAGACATAGTATGTGTATTCCATTTCTTCCTACTAGAAAAGGCTAACAAACTTCCAATTGACAAACAGTAAGTAATACTGTGCCTACATAAAAACGTAAAAATGGAGTGGGATGTGCAATATCTAGCCTCGACACCTAGGCTTTCATTTACGTTCAACAATACAATTACTAAAATAGGCTACAAAAGTATTATATTGGCATTTTGTCCTGCTGTGTGGTGTGATCATTTTGAGTATGTTGTATGTGTTAGCATGAGAGTTTGATCTATTCTACGATATAAGATTTAATTTTCTTTGTGGATGAAAAAAGCAACAACTTCATCATACCAAGATTTTACTGTAGTTTTGCCAGGTGCTGTCAATAATCTTCCAAAGTATTTTGAAAAATTCGGCCTTGGCTAGAAGAGTGCAGAGTCCAATAGCCAAGTCACAATCCACCACTCTCCAGTTCAATACCTTCAAACAAAGGAATATAAGATAAAATAAAGTGATAATTTCTAATGAAAGTTTTTCACAAGATCACAGGAAAACTCACCTTGTTCAAGAGGCCGACAGCAACCACATTGAGAGAGGATAATGTTGATTTCTGTAGATCTTGCACGCAAGTATGGTACTGGATTAGTTTGGGCTTACCATGAAGCTGAAAGAAGAGTAATGAGAAAAAGAACATCATTCAATACTCATACACAGATATCTTACTTGCAAAAGTAAGATATCTGTGATGCCACAACATGTATGAGCACAACTGTGATACTGCTGCTAATGTTATACCCGTGTGCTGAGCTTAGGGTCCATTATGTTGGAAGTAACATGCTGCAAGCAGATGCCATAGGAGTTGACCAATACTCTAAGGGCCAGCTCCAACTGACTGCACTCCTGCAGCATCTGCAACATGTTAGACAGGGGACCCAGGAGAGGCTTCAGGAAGTTTGAACCTATAGGAAGGACAGGCATGACACGCAACATAAGAAATAAGGCTCACAACTTTTGCCAAGCAAATATAAAGTATTTTAAGTAGTTAACTTACCATCTGCAAAAGAACGTTGCGATAGACAAGAGCAGTCCAGTGGATAGAGCTTGTTATCTGCAAAAAAAAATGATAAAAATTATGTCACTCAACTGCATACTATCTAAATAAACCAGTTAACAAATGTCACAAATCCAGGCACTAAAATAACAATATTTTGTTTACCTGGTGAAACAGGCACCAAGCTGTTGGTGATCTCATACTGCACTGGTAGTACAGATACTGGGTCCAGAACAATGCAATCCTCTTTAAAAAGATCCTGGAAACTGGAATAGGCATCATTTTCTGCTTCCAATGCTGCATCCTTTGAACAAATGGACAATATAAAAGGAATTATAAATACAAATTAGAAATGCATCCTTTGTTATGTGTAGATTTGAGCATGTGAAATGGATTAGAGGGGGGCACTTGGACATAGTTTTAAGACATTAGAGCCAAGACACATACCTTGGGTATGAAACCATAGTCGTCTGATAACTGACACTGATTGTAGACATCCACCGCTGTGCGTGTGCACTTACACAGCTCCAAACAATCCAGCAGCAGGTCTGAAACCATTTGCACATAATCCTTTCAGTCATTATATTTATGGTTAAACCACTAGGCATTCTCCGTAAACCATGCACAGGTTTAGGCTATGTACAATGCACATACATATCTGTGCCTTTTGTTGCTTTAAAGAGAACAATAGATTTATATGCAACAAATGTTTGGAATTCAATTGTCTAAGTTCAGCTTCATTAATCATCATGTTAAGACAGGGTGGTACAATGAAATGCACCACTTATCCTGTGTTACCTCTTTTATAATGGGTCGGCAGTGTGTCCAGATCACCCTGATAAACTTTCCTCTGAATAATAAACAAATACATTTCACAGAAACTCAGGTTAAGGCCTGGACGGCTAGTGTAGTTCCCTGGGTGTTTAGGCTGTTGATCCGGCCAGACAGCAAACTCAGGTTAAGGTACAGTGTCTGGACTCTGGACATAATTGTGCCAGTGCCATTTACCTGAGTGGCACACAGTTACAGCCTGACAGGCCAGGTTGTGGGTGACAGCTGGCAAGTCCAGGTCATCAGGGATCACCATGGGCGCATCATCATTTAACATCTGACACAGCCTCTGGGCAGCAGTGAACAGAACCTTTCCGGTACTGGGATTACAATGGTGCTCATACAGCTCACTGTTAGGATAGAAGACAACAGACAAGACACTGAAAAAAAACTGATAGAGTCTATCACTAATCACATTTTGCTGCCCACCTGAAAAACAAAAACACTTCCTGTTGATTTTACTATTTGATTAAATACAATCCGTAAGTTGACCTTTTTTATATTAAACAAAATGCAATACTTCAAAATGTAATACTCAGGATGCATTGAAAGTTAGACTATTTCAAATTACAACATGACATGGAATCACTACACAAAAAGCATCTTTGTGCTTTCATAAATAGCTATTCACAACTGAGCATCACATCTCAGTAAAAGAAATAGTGAGTTTACATCTCATATTTAGGCAATTAGGCAATGCTTAAAGATTAACAATTCTACTGGCTTTGACCATTACCGGTATAATAATAAGTTACAAGTAGTCTTCACTGTTCAAGAAGATTACAGAAACAATCCTCGACAACACAATTATAAAGGACTAATCATTTAAGCACTAGCTTCCTTTCTCTTGATTCCTCACCGCCCACACATTTTCTGACCTGAGGATCTTAAGGGCCTTATCCACCTTGCCCACCCCCAGGGCACGGAGGGCCAGGTCAGACCACAGCTCAGATTCTGTCCGCTGCAGTTGCCTCCCCAGACGATGCAGACCAGCTTCAGTTGAGATGGTCTTGGTCTTGCCATCAGGATCGTTGGCCACCACGGTGGTGTCGGTGACCTTCCCCTTGGACAGGCGACTATTGCGTGTGGTTTCGTAGGCACTGATGTGATGCTCCTGGATCTGCTTCCGGATTTTGGGATCAGCATAGTTGGTGGGAGTGAAGAAGATGTCAAAGTCCTCCTGGAATGTTCAAAAATTAATTTGTAATAAAGGCTCTCATTGAAGCACATAGATAAGACTATAAGACAAGATATGTCATTGGGAATGGTAATGAACAGTCAATGTGTTATTGTGTTAACTCAAAAATGTGATCGCTGCGCATGCATGTGCACAAATACAAACTCTGGCCTTCAGCTGTGTAGCCTGGCAGAGACTCAAAGAATATGTTCAGTAAAAAGAACAATTACTGTACCTGTAAGTTGGCGATGGCCTTAAACATGTTGAGATTGTTCTCACACTCCAGACCTTTAAGTGTATCAGCTGCACAGAATATGAAAAATGTAAGGTCAATGCATACAGTGCATTTACATGATGACACGGGGAAAATGGCATTATTATCAAGGTAGACTACTTACATATGTGGTTGATCTGCATGTATTTTAATGCTTCGAACATCACTTGGGCGATAACCATTTGATGCTTCTTGTGCTGTTGAAGAGACATTTTAGAAGTTTTCTGAATGAAGGTAACATTGCACAGAGTACTGGCTCCCTGCTCACGATTAATAAACTTCCACATAAGTTTGCCTTAACGAAATTAAAAACTTTTTTTCTGGAATGCAAAAAGACAAATAGAGAATTAACATCAGTAACAATAATGTCACTGATGTCACTGATACATTTTAAAAAGGTACACAAATATTAAATAAACTGCATTAAATAAACAAGTCATAGAATCTACATGCATGCAATGACATCTGCCCACCTCATCGGATATGTGATCTTTGTCCTCCAACTGGAGTCTAGCCCAGGTTGTAAGGCGATCTATCACACTCTCCAACTCTGCAGAGGACAGCTTCTTCAGGAGAGTCATGCATGCCTCATTCTGCAAACAACATGCCGTTTTCAATTACATGTGAGCATCACCAGGATCTCCACACGGCTTAAATTCTGGGGTTTTCGTTCCAAACAGACTAGCAAGATACAGTCTAAGCCACAAATCCCCTTATTAATATCCTTACTAACTGTTTGGGAACCACAATGTCACCTCCTGGAGGGATGCCCAATGGTGTAGCCAGTTGCTATGAGTTTGAATAGTTTAAATGAGTTTTGAATTATTATTATTATTATTATTATTATTATTATTATGTTTATATCTACCACAATGTTGCAAGTGAATTTGTTTTTGGAGCACTATACTAGCAGACCACAACTTATGATTAAAAACAACTTAAAATAATAATGATTAACAAACCTTTCCTTGGCCAATCAGCTGGATTAGATACAAATAATGTATCTGGGAAGTTGTAAGTTTGTACGTTTCAGCCAACTTGATGGAGTCCTCTAAAGACGATGGTAAATCTTGCTTTATTATGTATCGAATCAATGTCTAGGGAAATACAAATCACAGTGATGTTATGTATTGAAATGGCTGTCGTTGTACCCGAGTCTTACATTAATGGATGGATCAATAAATAACTGAATGGCTAAGTCACAACACTGACATGTAAACCAATCATCATACCATAATTTGAGTGTTGTTGGAGAGGTTGAAGTTACGAATCCCATAGCCTCGGAGTAGTTTCCTGATCTCCATCAGACCGTAACTCTCCTTCAAAAGCTCTTGTCTAGAGATAGTAAAAACAGATAAAAAGGGCACAAATTATTTCTGACTTTGCTAATTTCATCAGATTTCTACAAAACTAGGTTCAAGTTCTAATTTATTCCACAATACAACAGTGATAGGCCTCATCACTGACGATGAGCCAGCATACAGGAGAGATGTGGATACCCTGACACAAGGTGCCAGAAAAACAACCTGGTGCTCAACACGAGTGGTTTCACAATAGAGGTGTAGCCACTTATTACTGAGAGAATCACCAGAATTACTGTGATTACAACATTTTTAAACCTAGAACACTAAACTTAATGTTTGTGACTGTCACAATGCATCGAAATACCGCAATACATGGAAACTTTGGGTATCCTTCTTTTATATTTCATCATGTCTTTTCACGAAAAGAAATAAAAATAATAATTCATTGGCGGGGCTATCATGGGGGGGCAAAATCGGAGAAACATTCCTAAGACCTGTGAGATTGGTCCAGTAAAGAAAAAAATAAATAAAATAAAGTCCATTGTGAGTGAATGTGTTTTTTTCTATCACCCGATCACTAAACACAGGTAACATTCACCTGAAACTTCCTGGAGAAAAAAAACTAGACGTGTATGCAGGGAAACAAAACCACATTCTATGAGGTCACTGAGCATCATGAAGCTACTGAGAGACCCACCCACCTCAGGCATCAGTAACATTATGAAAATTGCAAAAATACAATCGTCTGGATACATTTCATCCATCTTTTGTGTTCTGGGTTTAAAAACAGATGAATTAACCTGGGTAAGTTCAAATAGTGAATTAACTATTTCAGAATTGTGTGCAGTTAACTTTAGGGACAGTAAACCATCCACCACCTGGTTGCTACTTGCACATTAGTGCAGACCAAATAATGGGTGACATACTTGGGTCCCTCCATCTCCAGGTACTGCTGCACCAGCTTCTCCACCACTTCACTCCAAGGCACCACAGCCTTCTGCATGATCTCCAGTACAGCATCCACCATCAACTATACACAATACAGAAATTATAACAACTTCAAATAGAGGGATATTGGGACTTCATTTCAAATATGTAAATCTACAACAGTTTTAATAATTGAGGGGTTAAGGTCAATTAAATGTTGGAAGTATCAATAACTCACGTCAGTGTCAGTCATGCATCCCAATACAGACACTGCTTTAGCCTCCCACTCCGTAAACAGGGTTGTGGTCTGGGAACTGCAGCACTCCAGCAGATCCTAAATTAGTGTCAAAGACAGAAATGCAAAGTGTTATCTCTTCACTACAGCAAAATATATCTGGCATATATTTGGTGTGTGGTGTTTATTTTTTTCCTATTGTGGGTTAATACCTTGATGTACTGTAAGAGCAACTCGTCAAACGGAATCTGATGTTCTAAGCAATATGGCAGGATGCTGCTCTCCACTGTGGCGGGAATGAGCTCTGGAGCCGGCACCTTGTCCAGCATGAAAAACACCACATTCCGAACAGTCCCCTGCCAGGTTCAAGATGAACAGAGATATTAGTAAACACATCGAATTCAAGTCCCTGCTCTTTGTGGTGGCATGACTGCAGGTGAAATGTTTCATTTAGAGTTTTACACACACACCTTCTCAAAGACAGAGAGAGACAGTCGGCAATTGTACTTTGTGTGAAGGTCCAACAGCTTGTGCAGGCTGGAGACCAAGCATTTCAGGCTCTCTATTTCTTCTGCCCCATAATAATCGTCCTGAAAAAATAAAACATAATAATAGTAATAAATATCACATTAGTCTTTTGATATGAAATGTGTATTATAAGCAGAACAGAAGGCAAAGTAATCTTACACACTGCATCCACATCCATAAGGAGGGCAGTCCTAGTTCTGCCATGTCAAGTCCATTCTGTGGCCATGCCCCCTGGAAGAACAGGATATATTTATGATTTACAGTAGTTGATTCAACACTTTTATTCAAGAACAGTTTGTACATTGAAACAAAATGTTGTATTCAAGGGCTGAAATTCAATTGCATGTAATTTGTTTTGGAAACACATCCGGATCCATAAATACATTATAGATATGAGAAAAGTATTTACCTTTTCTGTTAACTCCAGATTTCTTGCCCTTAACTCAAGCCATCTTGCCAAGATTTTCTGCAAATGTATTTTAATAAAATACATTTAATACAAACAATCAATGTTCCATAATTTGTTTTGTGTGGTTTATATTAATAAAAGGTAATTATTACAAATGTTCAGGTGATAAAGCCACTTTGCCCTGTGTCCCTGGCAATTAAATAAATATTAATGTTTGCAGGAAGACATCATAGACGTCTTTTTATTTTTGATGACTATCTTTCCTCTAGAGAGTTCCAGGTAGACTTCAAATCAATCTGAGCCTCAACTGCATTCCACACATAGATAAAGACGATTGTCTCAAGTTTATTCTCACATAGTACTTAAATTAAGTGGTACCAGTGGCTAATGTATTGTGACATGCTTTGCATAATGATTGGCGCAATGGCATTTGTGGTCAATGGAATGAAATATCCTAAAATGCTTATGGTTCCTTTAAGACTAACGTCTCACCTGTCCTCTGGGAAGTACCCTCCTTACAAAGGGGACGATGACAGCTTTAAGCCATGGACAGAGATCTTGGGATGGTAAATCCTCAGGGATTGAAGCAAGCAGAGTTTCAAGTCCGCACTCGTCAAATTTCTCTGAAATCTCTCCCTGTCCAGAGAGAACATTATGCACAATTACCATGATAGTCCTTACAGAATTATTTTGTCATCTCCACTTGAAGGAGTAATAAGAATAATAAGTAAAACGCCTTATGGACGAGAGCCCGTTGGCTATTATTTTTCTTTTCATTTACTGGAAATATCAGTTGTTATACAGACTGGTACAAGGACAGGGGCTGAAGCTCTTTTTGATGTGTATGTGTGCACGTCCTTGGATATACTTCCAGCACTGCCCCCTTTGAGGTGTATGTGTGTCCCTAGAATATACTGTTAGTGATGTGCGGTGGAGTTGGGGAATAAACATTGGCTTTAGGATCATGAAACAACAACATTGTCCAGTGGTGGATAAAGTAATACAGCACTTGTGTTAATCTTTCACACTCAGATGTTAAACAAGAAGACGGTGGTGGCAAAAAAATTGGATCATGAATCAACACTATCGGTTTATAAAGAAAATGTGCACGTGTGTGTGTGTACAGGCAGAGGCAAACAATGTGAAACAGTAGCAGTGTTATGTTTACAGCGTAGGATGATAGCGTGACGAGTTTCCTCTTGGTTTATGCACTAAGTGTGAGTGCGACATGTGGTCGCAATAGGGCTGGGGGCAATAACCGCAATATCGCCATACCGCCGGTATGTAACGCATACCGCGGTATGGGCTTCATTACCGCGGTAAAATAAAAAAATAATAAAAAAAATATTTTCGACTTTTTTTGTTTGTTACTTTTTTGCGACATTGAGGGGTCAAAAAATGCGAGCGCGAGCCAATAGACTCCATAGGGTCCGGTTGTCCCTCTTCAATAGAAGTCTATGTATTGGACTGGCCCCATGAAGTGAATGGAGTTGTCACAACTCTGTCTATACTCTGTGGATCTGCCGAGGAGAGGGCAGCACCATAGTCTTTTCTCATAATTTATCACGTTTGCCTGGCAAACTTGGAATTTGTTTAATATGTTAAGATAATAACAATAGTATTAAAATGATTATTATGCATGATTATGCAGGGCCAATAAAGGAAGGTCGTTAAATGGTCGTTTGATCCGAGCTAGAATGCATGCACTGGCAGCCGTTGCAATTCCAATTGACTGCTTCAATCCAGCTCGATAGATCTAACCCAGGGGTGTCAAACCCAAATACAGAGTGGGCCAAAATAGAAAAATTGGTACAAGTCGAGGGCCGGAGATACCGGTCTGTGTTTCAACACCGGTTTACAATGACGTCCCTGTCAAACAGCAAAATAGTAATTTCCCTTCAAAAATCAATGCCTCTTAATGGCAAAATAATTGTAAAGATGAAACTGCCTGCATTAAAAACTGTTTTAAGTTACAACGTATAATGAAAAATAGCAGGTGTTCACGTCTCATAGCGCGCCACAGAGTGGCGCGCTATGAGACGTGAACACCTGCTATTTTTCAGGGATTTTTTTTCTTCTATGATCCTCACCAAGTGCTGCTTTCATAGTTAATTGAGAAAGTAAATGAGACTAAGTTGAAGAAGTAAAACAATTAGTTGCATTCATTTCTTATCATGGTGTGTGCAATATACCAGAGGGCCAGTTCTAATACTAATTCAATTTTATCCCGCGGGCCAAAGATAATTCATTCACGGGCCTGATTTGGCCCGCGGGCCTTGAGTTTGACATATGTGATCTAACCGAACTCTAAATGTTTTGTCAGTCAAAAGATCATAGTTGTGGCCGATGGGGCGGCTGTCCTCCTGCCTGTAATGTGCGATACTCTCCACGGACCACCTCTCTCTCTCTCTCTCTCTCTCTCTCTCTCTCTCTCGTGCGATCCTTTCCAGTGGAAAGGATCGCGAGAGAGAGAGAGAGAGGTGGTCCTCCTGCCTGTAATGTGCGATACTCTCCACGGACCACCTCTCTCTCTCTCTCTCTCTCTCTCTCTCTCTCGTGCGATCCTTTCCAGTGGAAAGGATCGAGAGAGAGAGAGAGAGGTGGTCCTCCTGCCTGTAATGTGCGATACTCTCCACGGACCATCTCTCTCTCTGTCTCTCTCTCTCTGTCTGTCTCTCTCTTTCTCTCTCTCTCTCTCGCTCTCTCTCTCCCTCTCTCCCTCGTCCATGCGACGTTGAGCGAGGCGTAACAGGAGGGCTCGACTCAATTCAGCCCTGAGTTTAAGCCATCTGTTCTCTTCATTGCGGCTGTTCTACATAGACTTCTTTATCTTTATTTCAGATCGGTTTGTAATAATATAGCATACACATCAGACACCAGGCAACAGCAAAACTTTAGTGTTTATGAATCCCTTCATTTTGGCTGGTCCGAGTTTTATTCGGGTGCGAGCCAGACAGCCTCGCTCGCATCGCAGGGCTTTTTCCTCACTCGGCAGCATTTGAAACCAGTTACTTGCCATAATCCATAGTGCGTGTAGACCAATGTTTGTCCCTCATATAAACACGCCAAAGATATTAAACCTCCTAGCTGATCGCCGGCTCCTACCCTTATTTGTCCCAAAATGATTCGTATAATCCGTTTAAAACACAATCAAGGGACGATTATTTACAGCTGGTGTTTCGTCATGTTGCACAGCTTATTCACTGATTCACTGTAGCGACGCATGTTACACTGGATGTCACCTTGGTAAACTGATGGACAAAAGTTGCCCGGCTGTTTTTAAAAGGACGCTGCCTGCTACTGTGGTATAGAGGTAGGCTACTTAGAGGAAGGGAAGCGGCGGCGGCGTGCACTCACCCGCTGTACTGTACATGTCGCGAATTTTGCAGTCTGTGTTGAATAACACTATAAACGGGAGGTTTTTTTTTTGCGTCGCCGGGGGGGGGGGGGCGTGTACCGCATTACCGCCATACCGGCGGTATGGGGGTCCGCAATTACCGCGGTATTAAAAATCCAATACCGCCCCAGCCCTAGGTCGCAATAATAATAATAATAATAATAATAATAGGGAAAAAAACTTGGCTTTTCAAAAGAATACACTAACCCCTGGTCAAAGTTCCCTGGACAGTTCATTCCAGAGTCAACATTAACTCAGGAGCAACCAGAAAGTTTTCCTCTCAGGGGTCAGCATCTATCCATCTCTGTACAATTTAGAGACTACCTCATGCCGGAGCCAAAGGAGCTGTGCACCCTTCAGATTGCCATCTTTCAAGTGGGTCAGAATCTCTCCAAAGCTGTCTGTGCAGTTCAGAAATTCAATCCAGGTAATGCCACTGAAAGTAAGTGACAAAACACAAAATCACAAAGTTAGTGTAACACTTTTTCATTGCATTTCCTTCTGACATACACACAGGTACGCACGCACGCACTTACTTGAACTTATCCGGACCATAAAGACTGCTGAATGTGGCCAATCTGGCCAGAGCCTCCTGAATATGCAGAGAGGTATATCGTGTGGCAGTGTGGTTCAGCATCTTCTCTGCCGTCTCAAATGTGGGCCATGGCATTTTAAGACAGTATTCCACCACATACTGCTCATCCTAAGCAACACAAAAAAATAAACCTCCATCAACAGAGCTTGAACTCTTTTAAATTCAATTGCAAACCTTTGATTTGAACTTAATTTGAACTAATGCAAAAATGATCACACCCTTCATGCTTACCATGATTTTCATCAAGTTGGTGTTGGCCTCTTCCACAAGTTCACACAACACGTTGTCTCCATAACCACCGACTGAAGCAGAAGCCAGCTGCTCCAGCACAAAGTCCAGCTTCACCTTGTAAACAAGCTGAGCGAGAAGTAGCATTAGTAGTAGTAGAACTTACAGTATCTTATTTCTAATTAAAGTGTTTAATAGATCTATATTCTGATTCCAATTAGAAGAGACTGACCTCCAAATCCAGCTCGAATGCAATTGCAAACTTTTCGGCTTCTTCAAATTTGTGCCTGTATAGAAGCCTGCTGAGTCTGTGAACAGTAAAATGTATTTTCCATTATCGATCTCACATATCTTCTGTTATTGTTAACCACATACCGTATGATATAGGCTGATAAAATGTATATTCCAACCATTTAGTGCAAGTCAACTATGTTACCTGTTCTCAGGCAAAGCCTCTGTGAAGCATCGCATGACAACACAAGATATAGGCTCCTCTGGGCTAATTGAAAGGAAAAAATAAATCCATTACTCAGATAGCACACCATGGTGTAATATTCATCCTTTACAGTCTTATTCAATGATGGCAAAAGTCAAATAACACTATTACCTTTCTGGGTTCTCAGATATCCCTTCAAGCAAATAAATTGTGTCCTGAAGACAAGGAAAGATAACATGTTTAGCACAGTGTACACTGTACAGCCATACCGGATATATTATAATTAGCAAAAAAAAACTGTAGATAATTACCATGCTCATTTTGGTCTGAACGAGGCAAGAGGTGGAGGAGACATCGAGAGAATAGAGAACAGCCATGGAGGGTAGAGAGCGCACATGAAGTGTACTCATCTAAATTTGAAAAAGTAAAAGAATAAATAAATAAAAGAAACGTTTAATACTTTAACATTAAATGGCCTTTCAAATTCCCTCCAATGAAATTAGCTATATACCTTGTGATTGTCCTTCTTGCTCATTGTAATCATCTTCTTCATGCTGCCCTTTTCTTGGCTGAAATACACATCGAGTTACAATGAGAAGTTACACATCGAGTTACAATGAGAAAAAGTGCCCTTCTGGCACATGTCGGACTTGAGCACATCAGAGATATTCTGCGTAACAATTTGCTGATTTTTTGGACAGAATCTAGATGAGTAATATGAAAAATTAAGTTTTACAAAGATCAGCTCCCTGATGATCCCTATAAAAAGCAGAAGAAAATATGGGTCAAATGTTAATTTTAGTCCTCCTTTTAGTGGGCAGAGGTTCATCGTTGGCATCCAGGGGAGAGTGTGTGCAAAGTTTGGCATGCATCAGATCAACAGTGCGGGAGATTAGATTAGTGCAAAACATACTTTCTCCCCATGCCTTCAGCCTGGTGGAAACATATATGAACTCAGTCTAACAAATCAATGCATACTACACTTGTACAACAAATACATACAGTACAGTACAGAACATGTGATACATACCCTGCCATGGCAGCTGAGTCGCACTCTGTGATGAGTTGGAAGTCATGTATGGCAAGTTCAGGCCAGCAGCAAATCATGACCAGGCAATGTAGGTCCCACAGACTCAGAACATTCTGAAACAAAAAAGGGGGACCAAATGTACTAATAGTTGGTTTCTGTGGACTGAATTAATATTGCATTGCAAGAGATGGTGGCTCATACAGTATAGTAATTACAGACTGGCACAGCTTTGTGTCTATTACCGTAAGTTACAGTATATGCATCCGCTCCCTCCTTATAAACTATACTACACGTTCTGTTTCCATGAGGTATGTTCAAATAAAGCATCAAACAACAAGATTACAGCATAAACATATATAGATATCTTACCTCAGTGTCTAGAATATAGATGAGATTTTCCACCACCAGGATCTTCCTTACACCTTGCAAGTGAAGGTGAGAGAACAAACAACAGTTAGACAGATATTACACTTGCAGTGCAAATATCTGATATATACAGTAAGAACAACATCTTGGCACTCGTCCTCAGAACTGCCTACAACAGATTTCTCAAAGCAGGAGAGCAACATGTTTTGTTTTCTAGTACACTTAAGGCTTCAATCCATTACTTTGTATTGTGTAAATAATATGTTGTTCTTCTTTTTCTTATTGTATTTATGATTCTTTGCAACCCTACACTTCCACTGCCAACCTGAGGAGCCAATACATGTCATTAGGATTAAATTAACCCTCATGTTTTTTGTTTCACAGTGAACTCAATGCCGCCCCCATCTGGTGGAGTTAAGTTAACTTGGAATAGGAAATTGAGAGGACATTTTTTAATTGCTAATATGTCTATATCTGCCGTTTGTGACTTAAAAAAGAAGGTATTAGATTATGCTTAATTTACAGTGCTGTATACAATGATCAAACAAAACGTTTGTATTGTGGAGGATTCATATGGACAATTGGACATATGATTTCAATTTCCCAAATAGTGTAGAATACATTGCAATGCAAAATTACAATTAAAATTATATTAATAACAATGCTTTAAAGCACATGATGAAAGCAGTCACCTGGGATTAAGCTAGAATCCAGAGACTGAGCGAGGCGCATAGTGGTCTGATGTGGTTCCAATGTCCAGTGGGAGAGAACATCCTCTTCATTCCCCTTTAGAAAGCAATCAATTGTTAAGATTCAGTTTTCATTTATTTTTGTTTTACAAAAAAACAATTACCATTACAGACAGTACCATTTAATCTGACCCAGTACAAAGTTCATCCCACTGTTGTTAGCAACGAACAATCTAGGATAATAAAGAGATTTAAAATATGTACCCCAATAATGAGATGTACTTCGTGGCTTAGATTGAACATCACTGCTGTACTGCAACCTTCCCCATGCGACTCACTGGTGGAACAGAAGTCGATCTTGATTTGAGATTGGAGCTGAAAGGAGGCAAAGTTTCATTAACTGTGCCCATTGGTGGTTTGTGCCCCCCACGTGCACACACACGCACACGCACACGCACACACACACACACACACACACACACACACACAATCAATTACCTCTTTCAAAGTTCCGACATCCGTTTTGTCAATGGCTAAAGAAAAGAAGATATAACATTTATTATGGAAAACAGACTCCAACATAGATATACAGTATTTTGCTCTATAGCCACATACCAGACTGGAGCTTCACTAAAGCAAGGTTTGTGATGTGGAAAAATCCCTTGTTTGTGAGGAGTAGTATGCGATAAATCCCTGCAAGCACGGAACAACAAAATAAATCCAACAGGCAGTACAGCTTTATTCGCCTTCAGATCGAGAGTATTATAATAGTCCAAAAGATAGTTTCTAATAAACAGCTGTAAAAGAGCTCACCTGGTGAGTCCTTATCCTCCTCTATGACAAGATGCTGATATGTTTTATCATTTCCTTTACATGGTTTCTCTACCAAAACCTGCAAGATATTCATTTTTATTCAAACAAATCACATTATCAGGCATTTCATTCCCATTAGAAAGCACACTGAATAGCTAGATTGTTTAGAAGTTGAGAATGAAAAGAGAGGAAAGCAGAGCAGCTGGCCTGACAACGCTGCAGTCAGATCGCACGGGTCATCTCAGACTGTAGCCCCTGGCCAGGGATCGCCAGTTCTTGTGCCCCTTTTGTTTGCTTGGGGGACCCTGGACTATCTACGAAATTCCTAAGAGTTCTGATGTCGTTATTTTAAAACCGGTCCACAGAGATGGCCGAGGCTGGCAAACAGTGTTTGGATGTAGGAAAATGACATCAGGTAGGGTGGCTGGCGACGGCCCCGGGGCCCATAATTTCTAAATCCATCTATGTGTGTGACGGATTAATTTAGAACGCGGGTATAAAGAGGACACAAAGTCGGTAAATTCACTTTCAACTACCTGAGACATTGATGATGATAGGTCCAGGGACCCCCATGCAAGCAAAAGGGGCTCTAGAATGGGGAGTCCCTGGTCAGGGGCTATTCAGACGGTGCTTTCTTGGCTTTAACGGCAACAAATTGAACTAGAAAGAAATACCTCTCAGTGACATAACACTGTAGTCTCTGCAGAGCTGAACCCACTACTTTGTCACAAAAAGGACTATGAATGAAAGGACACAAAACATACCCTGGTGAGGAGGATCCTCTTTTGTGGGACATAGATCAAATGGAGCTTTCCATTTCTTTCGCAGACCACCAAAAACTGTCCTTCCAGACACACATCCACTGCATCCACAGCAGTTTCTGGAAGAAAAGATTACACCCACCCATCCCTCAGTAGTGATATTTTAGGTAAAATGTAATGTACAGTTCTCTGCATAATAGTTTTATTCATTTGTTTGGGCTACCTGCCCATCTTGATGCCACACAAATTTGAATGTACCATGAAACAAACATGTTCATAGATAGATTCAAATAATAATTTTGTATCAATTGGATTAGCTCCAAGGAACATACAATGAATTCTACAAGAATACATACTAAAACAAAACAAAACAAAGAATAACAAAGAGACATTTACCAAAGTCAAGGTGCAGCAGGATGTTCTGATAATTGTTGTCAAACAGAATAATGGTTCTGTCAGCAACAACAATGCTAGTATTTGTGTCACTAGAGGAATAGAGACGCGGATTTGACTGAACCTGCAAAAGACAATAAGTTATATAAGATATCAGATATCAGTAGACCTACATAGTTTAAAAGTAATACATAGAACTAGCCATGCTTCATGACGCAGGGCTAACATAGAACATGAGCAGAGCAAATGCAAGATATTATGTTCTAAGCAGGGGTGTAGTGGCGTGCGTTCCCCCACTTCTCACATTTTTGTCTTGTCATTTACTTTTATGGATACAATTAGGCATTGTAAACAATCTTTCTCAATATGCTATACATGGTATAACGCGTCTTAAAGTGGAATTCCACTCATTTTCAATATTTTACTATGTCATTAATATACCTTACAGTGATGTGGACATGATAAAACGTTCCCCCGTTCCGTGTTTCCTAGAAATGGAGGTCTGAAAAAAATCATGGTGAAATACATCTTTGATGACATCATCAAGCTGTGTTTCACCATGTTAATGAGTTTCCTTTTTTCTGAGAGCGTACAAATGGAACCAAATGGACCCGCTAGGGTCCATTTGGTTCACATTTGTACGCTCTCAGAAAAAAATGGGTGGAATTCCCCTTTCCCCCACTTCTAAAAGTACCACTACAACACTGGTTCTAAGTCTCTAAGGACACCCAGGACAGCATTAGGCTGTCTGTCCCAAATGGATATACAGCCTAGGTGACTACTGATTTATTAATTTAAAGAACATTGCAAAATGCAATCATACTGCATGCACTGCAAGACAATTCAAGGGTTCAGCATTACCTTTTCAGCAGTGGAAATTTTAACCAATGTATCGACTTGATATAAGCCACTATTTTCATCAGAGACATTGCGGAGCCGAAGACTGCTGGTGTCCTCGTTAGTCAGAAGTTCAACGTCGTTCCACATTGTCGTTCTTGTTAGAAAAAAAGGGCACTTACTCATTTAACGTTCATGTTTGTGGTAAGAAGTTAAAATTTCATATTCCCATCTTTTACCTTACCTACTGTTGGCCTGTCATGCATGGAAAACAGGCAACTTCTGTGGAGAGACTGCTACACAGATTGGGTCGTGCCAGGCTAAAAAAAAAACAACTAGTCTCAACTAAACTATACAACTGCTGGTCAAACTGTAAAATACATGTCGCGTTGCTGTTTAGAGTGCCATTACGTTAGAGCAAAGCAAACATAACACGACACCACTGACTGACAGCACATAAACAGAAAACTTCAGAAATTGGCGGGCTGTAGATTCCATCCGGGATGAACCATATCCGTATCCGGGATGAACCATATCCGTATCCGGGATGCACCTTCCGTTCCGTTCACTTCGGTTCACTTTGGTGCAACGCTGCCCTCCACCGATGACGACGAGTATTTCATTTGTTTTTTGCGCAGTGGGTTTCAACCTTTTTCATACCATGGCCCACTATTTACTCTGCATTTTAACAGAATTTGATCTTGTCTTTAGTCTCTCTGACCCAAAACTAAGGATTTTCAAGTCTCCAAAATTTAGGAGAGATAAACTGGCAACATCACGAGCATATTTATTTACTTCTTATTTATTTCTTATTTATTATCATATGATGATGACAGTACGTATAGATAGGTGTCTGTTTCTGTCTTTTCTACTGCATTGAGGAGCCTACACAAACAAGAGTTTCACCCATGTTACTCGTAACGTCATGTGACAATAAAGCTTGATTCTGATTCTGAAAACGTTGGTCAAAAATAACAATTCTTCTACAATCTCTAAATGTGTACATTAAATAGTTCAGATGTTTAGATATAATTTAACTCTTGTAAGGGTCGAGTAACCTGTAAGGTTCCAGTCTCTGCAACTTGTGTGTATGTGTATGTCTGTTTTCCTGTCTGTAGCCTATGCCAATTGGGGTCACAGGAGGGGTCTCTCTCTCTCTCTCTCTCTCTCTCTCTCTCTCTCTCTCTCTCTCTCTCTCTCTCTCTCTCTCTCTCTCTCTCTCTCTCTCTATATATATATATATATATATATATATATACTCCTATTGTAAGTAGAATTACTTTATAGTAGGGCTGTTGAATGATTCCAACATTTAATCAAAGTACAGCTTCAAAATTAATTGATGATTAACCACCATTTGAATTATGTCGAAAATATGCCTGTTTTCCTTTACAGGAATTGAACATTTAAAAAAGAAAATGAATCTGGATTTATTTCTTAAATATTTAACAAAATAGGTGATCTACAAGCCCCTAATGCTTGTAGATCTCTCGGGCTATACTCTGGTTACAGGGAGACACAGCTATACAGTATGTATAGGGGCTCTACCCTTTTTTTTTTTTTTTTTTTTTTTTTTCAATGAGAAAATGCTCTGTGGGTTGAGTCATTGTGCACATGAGTTAATTGCTAATTAATTAACGAGTTAATTAACTAATTTAACAGCCTTACTTTATAGGGTTGTCCACTCACAGTTATTGTCTTGTAGTCTTGTAAGTTCAAAATGTACTGGAAATCTCCGAGCTGTTAATAAAAAAGAATCAATCAGTAGTATATTGTTGAAATCAGAGAAAAATGACACGTTATGTATGTTGCCAATAACCATGAAAAAAAAAAAGAATAGGTACATTGTTTTTCATTAGCTTTGTCATTTTTTTTTTCATCTCAAATAACATGAAAAACAACATATTATAGTATGTCATCAAAAACAACGAACAGTAGATGTGGGTATACCTGGAATACATGTGGACCGTTTTCAGATGTTTTGCTCTATTATTGTACAGTAACCCATAGCGTACTACTTTGAATTTGGTGGTGGCGGCAGTGATGAACTACAGAATTGTTCAGCATTCACACAATGATTGAGATTAAACAAATCCAAATTTATTAGTTAAACAAGCCTAACACCTCAACAAAATAGGAAACAAAATCATGAGGATTATTATTATATCCTCCGAATGTATTAGTAAAACCATTTTGGTGCGATACTTTCACACCACTGGAAATGAGAGCGAGATGAGGTTTTGCTCAGAACAGACTCATAGAAATACAAAATATGTCGTACACAACCTCATGTTATAAATGGTGTCTAATGGTGCTGCTCAAATTCATACATAACATTATGCTATGACTATGTATCTTTTATGTATTAGTAATAGTATTACATAACATAACTCAACATATGAATAAAAATGCATGACATGCTAATTGATTACCTGATGACAGAGGTGTGTATTAGCATGCCAAAAGGCCTTGTTTTCACATCATCAAGATTATCATTCACAGCATTATTACTTTAATATTGTAAACATGGTTGATTTGTTTTGGATGAAAAAAAATGTAAACAGCATGCAATAAATTATGTCACATTTGAAGCACACCCTGAGGTTTGGAGTTTGTTTGTGCAGCCAGGTGTGGTTCCACATGATCCACATCTTATGGATGAATACAGTAGTTATTCCCTGGTGCATAATTATTGCACAATTATTGTGTAAAATATTTAATGAACATTATAAATTATAAATACAATTTCCACAACACTGGGAGAACACATGCTGCATGTGTGCAGTGAAGAGCCACTCTGTCAAGTCTGTGGTGCTTCCTTTTTTATTTTAAGGAATATACTTCATCATCATATTCCATCTCGATTTCCTCATCATCATCCAGGAGTCCGTATTTGAACTTACGATACACCGTGCCGTCCTGTCCCATATACACAATATCGTCATCGTCATCATTCTCCTCATCATCATCCTCACAATCAATGATGCGGTCACTGTACTCCCCAAATGATGACGTGGTGTTTTGTGCATTGCTGTCAAGTTTCTCATAGCCTCCAGCTTTGTTTTTAAGAGTGCTGACGATAGGGAGTTTTTTGGAGCGAGCTTGGAGGAAGACAAAAATTCCTACACCCACCACAATGATGAGTAGCACACAGGCAGTGACAAAGACTTTGGCACTGCTTCCTGAACCGTCCTCCAGCTCATTAGCTCTCCATAGCACAAAGTTGACACTCATGATGCACTCCGCTAAGAAACAGAAGACAAGACAAGACAGAGGGTTAGAGCAGATAAATTGCTTTTGATTGGCACATCATTGTCTTCAAACAATTTCTTGTGACAAGGCACTATAATAAAATGTCTTTCTCCAGTGCTACATTGGAAAAAATCAAAAAATACATTGTTAACAACTTTAAGTGTTTACCACTTGAGGCCTGGCAGTCACAGCAGTCCAGCGGTATTGGTGCACCGTCCCTACGAGATTCATTTCCACAGCAGGACATGCAGCGGCCATCCTCTGAAAGCATTTGGAGTGCATGGCATTCTGTGCAGTTCCACTTGCTGGGACCCCGACAGTCCAGGCACGATGGATCACATTCCCCGCAATGTTGCTCGGAGTCCCACACAGAACCCACAGAGGTGAGGTCCTAGAGCCAGGTGTCAATAATTTAATCATAATCAGTTTACTGGCAAATAAACATTATATGATGTATAGTACAAGAGACACTGCACATGTCATGTCGTGCAGGCAAAAACAATCTTTACCTGTGGGACAGGATAGTAGCCTAGGAGACAAGGTGAGTCACAAATGCCTGCAAATAGTCTATATCCTTCAAAACAGGACTGACAGTGCAGAGCACCTTCACCTGAAGGAGACAAAGAAAGAAGATACAATAGTATATTTTGCATGAGTGCATGCCATCTCTTCCTCCATTGTAAGGAATGCTCCAGAACATACTCTATTGTGATTGCTTGTGCTTCAATTGATTTATTTTATTTTGACTGGTTATTCTGCATGTAGTTCCTGATTACTCTGTATTTTGTTGGATGCACTTGAGTTGTATTGTATTTGACTGTTTTGTGTGTTTTAACCTCGGCTGTTTTGAAAATGAGGGCTTGCCCTCCACTGCTACCGAGTATAAATAAAGGGGATGAAATGTCATGGGGGGCACAGCTAAGTTAATGTCCTCCAATTCTGGGATGATCCTGTACCTGTACAGGTCTTGCAGGTTGGGTGGCATTTTCTGCAAGTCTTCGACCAGGTGTCATGGTAGTAGTGGTCAGGGCAGCTCCGCAGACATTGTCCCCACTGCCTCAGGTACAGATAGCCCTCCCGACAGCTCAGACAGTCACTCCTACTACGACCCCAGCACTGGCCACACGAGGGGTCACACCGCTCACATCGCCCAGAGGACATGTTGCCATAGTGACTGATGGGGTCAGACAAGACTAATTAACATTCTTCATTGCTGAAAGACACATGATGCAAAACCTGTGTGTGTGTGTGTGTGTGTGTGTGTGTGTGTGTGTGTGTGTGTGTGTGTGTGTGTGTGTGTGTGTGTGTGTGTGTGTGTGTGTGTGTGTGTGTGTGTGTAATGCCTTTCTAACCTCTCTGAGCAGGTCTCTACACAACTGCGACCCTCTTTGAGGAGTCCAGGTTTACAAGTGACACACTGCACGCTGTGATGTCCCTCACATGAGGCACAGCTAAAATGACAGCGCTCACATGAGCGTTCATCCTTGTCGCCATAGTAACCCACAGGACACTCCTCCACGCAGGTGTTGTCTGAGGGGCACAAACATATTTACCAAGTTGGACACCTCTGGAAAGAAAACAGCAAGCTACTGCTAAGTTGCAGTTATAGGTCCTGTAGATCAGTTATTTTTGTCTTTTTAAAGGTAGGGGGAGTGATTTCACTTTTGTCAGATATCACCCAAAATTTTTGTTTTTTCTGTTAAAATGCTCTATTATAAGATGTGCAGACCATATATTGAGTTTCCCCCTCCCCCACGTTAGCAGAGGAGCTAATAAAAGTTCCCCAGGTGGAGGGTGAATTCTCCTCCAATCAGGATCGAGCAGCAGGTTCACATATTGTAGCTACTCTTGGGGGCCCCTAGTGCACCAGGCTGGTACTACACAATGAATTTCAAATCACTTACCCTACCTTTAAAAAGTGGTACCGATGATAACTTTGACAGGTATTTGACATGAGAAGGCTGCTTTGCAGGATTATTATTATTATGAAATGGATTGCCTGCAGGCTAAAGGTCACAAACAACCTCCGTAACTCACTGAGAAGGAATTGTGGGTTGTTGCAGCTGAGGCAGTGTTCTTTCTCTGGCCCAGAGCAGCGATGGCAGAGTGGGTGGCATCGCTGGCACTCCTCATTGTCATCTCTGTACGAATGCATAGAGCACTGGCTGTACCAAACACAGTGACCACTGCTGTCTTTACGCATGTTGGCTTCACAGGTGAGGCAGGAGGCAGGTTCAGGGCCCGAACAGGTCAGGCACGACCTATCACAGTCTGGGGATATGATAGTGAGTGAGACACAGCCCATAAGACAAAGCTCACATTGTGATCATGGTTATGACTATGTGTGAGGCCATCCTTACCCCTGCATTCAGCAGTGTGTTTATCATGGTATGTATTTGTGGGACACTGAGGCAGACACTCTCCATTGTAGCGTACGGCCTTTTCGTTCCGGCACACGTCGCAGTCGTCTGCATCTGGCCCATCGCATGAAGCGCAGTCGGCATGACAACGCACACACTCCTGCTGCTCCACACTGGCAAAGTAGCCAGTGGGACAATCGTCCACACACTCGTCATTATGGAGGTAGTAGTACTCTGCGCATTCTGGGAGTAAATGGAAGAAATAAAGAGAGTGTCAAATCTAAACAATGAAGGAATTTCAAAAACTAAAAGCATTTCAGAGCTGAGCTCAACACACAGTCCACTAGGTGTTTTTCAAGCTTACTTACTTACCCTGACACAGGCCCTCATTGTTGCACACCTTACAGTCAGGCGGGCACCGCAAACACTCCGTCTCCGTGGCATAGCGCCCTTCAGGGCAGTGGCCCTGACAGGAATGGTCCACTAAAAGGTATTGAATGTCACAGCTCAGACAGTGAGTGCCATTGCCCTTGC
Source organism: Benthosema pterotum (assembly GCA_039105355.1). Taxonomy (NCBI): domain Eukaryota; kingdom Metazoa; phylum Chordata; class Actinopteri; order Myctophiformes; family Myctophidae; genus Benthosema; species Benthosema pterotum. Next base: position 32,581,827 of record CM076972.1, on the reverse strand, counting down.
ATGATGTACAATGTGGGGCGCAAGACACACACACACCACCTTGAGGAAACCCTCTGAGAAGAGAGAGAGAGAGAATACAAGAGGGTGGAGAGGAGTTGGACAAAGGTGAGGGAGCTACAAAATCCATCTGAGACAAGACCTAAATCGTGTGTGTGTGTGTGTGTGTGTGTGTGTGTGTGTGTGTGTGTGTGTGTGTGTGTGTGTGTGTGTGTGTGTGTGTGTGTGTGTGTGTGCGCGCGTGCGTGCGTGCATGAGCGTGTGTGAGCAACATACAGTATACAGAGTGGTACATATTATACACTTAAATCTAATTACACAGACACCTCTTGCACTCCACCACACACACACCATCCTGCAGGTAAAGGTGTGTGTGTACACTGTGGCATCGTTGGCAGCGTGTTCCGTCCTGGCAGAGGGCACACCCTGGCAGACATTCATCACATTGGCCTGATGTCCTGTTAGCGAATGTACCAGATGGACAGCGGGCCACACAGGACTGTTGGGCAGTCAGAAAACGCCCTGGAGGACAGAGATACAAGTAACTAAAAACGCTGCTCCTAAAATCAAATCAGTCAAGTGTAAGGCAAGCCATTGCGTATTAAACAACAATGTAATTCAATGTGGTTTACACAAAACACATTGAATTACAGGGCGGCTGTGGCTCAGGAGGTAGAGCAGGTCGGCCAATGATCCAGTGGTCGGCGGTTCGATTCCCGGCTCCTCCTGTCTACATGTTGAAGTGTCCTTGGGCAAGACACTGAACCCCACCTTGCCTCCAGTGGTTGCCACCACTAGTGTGTGAATGTGGGGACATCGCCGTTTTACTTCCCAATGTATGAATGAATGGACCATTGTAAGCGCTTTGAGTATACACGCTGTGCCTAGAAAAGCGCTATAAAAATGCAATCCATTATTATTATTATTAAAACATTAAGCAAAGGAAAACAACCAAACAACAAACTTTTACCCAAGTCACAAGTGCCACAGTCTTCCCTTCCTGGACCAGAGCAGGTCTTACAGGATGTGTGACACTGCTGGCAGTCACCACCACCTGGTGACATGAAAACAACAAACTTAGGGGTAAACACGGAGCCTTAAAATCGAGGCTAGTCGTTAGTATTTTCCTAATAACACTTGTCCAGTTGTTTTAAGCTCTACTTGTGCCAATAGTACAATATCCCAAATCACACACAAAATCCAGTGATACGGTGGTACTGATATGGATAAGTATGATAAGGATAAGGATAGATATCAAGTAATTACACTATGTTGTCCAATCGTCATCATTATGATGACATTATGCCCTGTGGAAGACACTTTCTTTTTCTCATGTGAAATGTGTATGCAGTGGTGGGTAGTTCTGGGCACAAACTGTATGCGGCATTACAGCAGTAAGCAAATTTAGTGAATGTATTTGTAGATCTACCTTCAACATTATATGTTAATCCAGGGGTAGGCAAACTTTTCTTCAGATGAAGTGCAGTGTCTTTATTTTCTTCATTATGTTTAATTATGACACAACATCAAAAATTATATACGTCGTCCATTCAATTTTGATTGCCCATACGCACAACAACCTTTATGTTTTCTCTTCTTTAGAAATATTTTCTTTCTGGATGTATGATTATTAGACTTAATTATTATTACTACTACAGTTTTCTCAATCAGAGTTCAATGACTGTGAGTTTTATTAGGCCTATTATGTGCAGTGTGTAATTTACATGTGAGAGGACTTAATTTAACTGTACAGCCATTTTATATACAGTGTGTTTAAATTTAAAAGATAAATCGTCTCTCTCACACTTGTGCCAGTGTACCTCACACTTGTGCCAGTGTACCAGTGATCACCCTCTAAAGTGCCTAAGGCTGCCTACCCCCATGTGTCTAATAGAACAGTATTTAGCTGGTGACATACTGTTCCTGAAGCGCTTTTCAGGGCAGGGGGCCGTCATACGGTTATCCAAACACTCCCCAGCTTCCAGTGTGAAGCCGTCCTCCTTGCAGGAGTCACAGTCATTGTATTTTGGCCCAGCACAGGTTCCGCAAGTTCGATGACAAGGTTCACAGTCCTCATTCTCTTCATCCAGAAAATAGCCATCGCTGCAATGATCAACGCAATCTCCCTCTGGGGAAGACACAAACAAACATAAAGCATGACCATTTATACACAGTAAATCGTCAATGTTAAAGGGCCATTTCACCCCTTTTGCAACCAGAGCTTATTTTAATGATGGGATAGGATACTTTTCTTGTGTTGTTTTTGTGTAATGTACAGTAGTTTTTAGGAGGCAGGCATCCCACATCCAAAACCTTTGGAGTTGGACCGCATTCCATGCACACTATATTATATACCAGGGGTTTTCAACAGGTGGTCTGGGGACCACCAGTGGTCCTTGAGATGGTTCTTTAATCTTAGGTCTTTGGTGTCAAAAACCCCTGCCATACTGTACGGCAGGGGTTTTCAACCTTTTTGACTCCAGGGACCACCATTTATCCACCATTTGATTACATTTTCACACCAAAGACCTAAAATTAAAGAATTCTTTTGATTTTGTCCACAAATCCAGGCTGTATTTTGCCAACAAAACAGTGTAAACTTCTTAATTAAGTGGTGCTAATTCAGATGATGAATATTTTAACTCTTGAGAGTGTAAAAATCCAAATGGACCCGCAAGGGTCAATTTGGTTTCATTTTTACACTCTCAAGAGTTACATCTGGTTACCCAACCTTCCATCATTTAGCCTGGGGACCACCTGGAACCATCTCAAGGACCACAGACCACCTGTTGAAAACCCCTGGTATATAATATAGTAGTGTTCATGGAATGCAGTCCAACTCCAAAGGTTTTGGAAAGGTTTTGATTTCATAAAAGATGTTTTTAGGGGTCAAGTGCCCTTTAAATGCTAATCAAACCAACCTAAAGTATAAGTGCATACAGAATATCTGCACAATTCTAAAGTGACAATTTAAGGACATTTACATTTTTAACACAGCTAAAATAAGAATAGGATCACTCATGCAACACACACACACACACACACACACACACACACGCACGCACGCACGCACACACACACACACACACACACACACACACACACACACACACACACACACACACACACACACACACACACACACACACACACACACGCAAACACATATTAAAG